>JBBGZY010000103.1:2840000-4040000 GCA_037952925.1 Lithobates clamitans | reverse complement strand
CAAAAGACTTCAAGCTGTCATTGATGTTAAAGGGGGCAATACACGGTATTAAGAACTGGGGTATGTAAACTTTTGGTAATTTTTGTTGTGATTATGATTTAAAAAGAGTAAACACAGTTGATTGATAATAAATGGCTTCAGCCAAACACTAAACCATGAGTGAAAGAAAGGTTTTCGTGTTATCATGCATATTCTCTGAAAAATGGCCAAGAAATCATAAATTCTGCCAGGGTATGTAAAGGTACGAGCACAACTGTATTTAAACCCACAACAGTAAAATCAGTCTGTATGTGCAGTAAAGCATGCTTGTTATACTCATGATGTACCTAAAGGGTTAATCCTGCGCATTGTGTAAAAAGACTGTTTGACACTGTCTTCTCTGATCCTCCCCTTCTTCCACAGCCCTCAATCCATCTGCTGATAGTACAGAGCCTTGGAGGTGCTCTGTACATGCTCAATGTGGTTTGTAAAACTAGAGAGTTTTTTTTTAGTTTTTTTTTTGGGTGAGAGGGTGATCAGCACTGTCCAGGCAGAGGGTAAGGGGCCGTGCAGCCTCATAGGACAGTCAAAGGAGAATGAAAACTCCTCCTACAAACTTTAACCGGTGCTCGGCCAGACACTGATAGAAGCCATAAGACTGCTATATACTGCTGATGATAAAAGGTATTTAGCAGTTTATATTTACTAAAACGATTGCATTGCCATGTTCTGTGTACTGTGGGAGACCGGATATAGTGAATGCAGGGTCCTGGGTTTAGTAACACTTTAAGACTCTTCCTAAGAATTTTCATTCCTAATTCTATCCATCTATGGCCAGCTTTACACTACAATCTCCACAGGTTGGCATTGCTGCTGTTCAAGGGTAGCTGGGCTGCTCCTTATACATACAATGGGGGGGAATAAGTGTAGCCAACCTAAAACAGGGAGCATGTTAGTGACACAATCACCAGGTGAAAATAGAATTTAAAAAAATCCTGAAAAAGAAAATGAATGCAGCCACTGTATCTAAAGAATGAGTAGCCTGCAATATATTACATGTATGCTTTTGGGTTTAGATACACTTACATTTGGGTTTGTAAAGGCTTGTTTATGAGCAGTTTTTATTCATTTGAACATATTACTTTTAATGATTGGAAATCTGTGCACAACAAGTATAGAAGCACAGATGTCAAAACTTTAATCAGTTCTTTAATCAAGCACTGAGCTAAATGCTTCTTTGAAAATCTTGAATGTGTGTCCTCCATTTAAATAATTTCCTTCTTATATCTCTGTGATGACTTGGTTATCACATACTTGAGATTTATAATGACCATCACAACAAGTATCTAAAGACCTAGACAAAAGTTTCCAAACACTCTAAAACTTACTGGGCCATCTCCAGTGCTTATACAGTGCCTTGAAAAAGTATTCACACCCCTTGAAATTTTCCACGTTTGTCACGTTACAACCAAAAACATAAATGTTTTTTATTGGGATTTTATGTGATAGACCAACACAAAGTGGCACATAATTGTGAAGTAATAATTGTGAAAATGATAAATAGTTTTCATTTTTTTTTTACAAATAAATATGTGAAAAGTGTGGCGTATTCAGCCCCCTGAGTCAATACTTTGTAGAACCTCCTTTCACTGCAATTACAGCTGCAAGTCTTTTTGGGGATGTCTCTACCAGCTTTGTACATCTAGAGAGTGAAAATGTTGCCCATTCTTCTTTGCAAAAGATCTCAAGCTCTGTCAGATTGGATGGAGAGAGTCTGTGAACAGCAATTTTCAAGTCTTGCCACAGATTCTCAATTGGATTTAGCTCTGGACTTTGGTCCATTTTGAACACATGAATATGCTTTGATCTGAACCATTCCATTGTTGCTCTGGCTGTATGTTTAGGGTCGTTGTCCTGTTAGAAGGTCAACCTCCGCCCCAGTCTAAAGTCTTTTGCAGACTCTAATGTCGCGTACACACAAGCGGACTTTACGGCAGACTTTGCCCGACGGACTTTTTGACGTACTTTACGACGGACTTTCTGAATGAACGGACTTGCCTACACACAAACCACCAAAGTCCGTCGAATACGTACGTGATGACGTACGACCAGGCTAAAACAAGGAAGTTCATAGCCAGTAGCCAATAGCTGCCCTAGCGTGGCTTTATGTCCATCGAACTACCATACAGACGGCGGACTTTTCGACCGGACTCGATTTCGACTGATTTATTTAAAACATGTTTCAAATCTAAGTCCGTCCAACTTTTGAGAAAACAAAGTCCGCTGGAGCCCACACACGATCGAATTGTCCGACGAAATCCCATCCGCCGGGCAAAGTCTGCCGTAAAGTCCGCTTGTGTGTACGCGGCATAAGAGGTTTTCTTCTAAGATTGTCCTGTATTTGGCTCCATCCATCTTCCCATCAACTCTGATCAGCTTACCTGTCCCTGCAGAAGAAAAGTGTCTCCACAGCATGATGCTGACACTACCATGTTTCACAGTGGTAATGGTGTGTTCAGGATGATGTGCAGTGTTAGTTTTCCCTCACACATGACATTTTTCTTTTAAGCCAAAAAGTTCCATTTTGGTCTCATCTGACCAGAGCACCTTCTTCCACACGTTTACTGTGTCCCCCACATGGCTTCTTGCAAACTGCAAACAGGACTTCTTATGGCTTTCTTTCAACAATGGCTTTCTTTTTGCCATTCTTACATAAGGTATGCACAATTATGTGCCACTTTGTGTTGGTCTACCACATAAAATCCAAATAAAGTCCATTTACATTTTTTGGTTGTAACATGACAGGGGTAGGAATACTTTTTCAAGGCACTGTACGTGTGGGGGGGCAGCTTCTTCCATCCTTCATGTAAATGCTGTCAGGTATAGACGCTCTGCAGTTATGATTGGTTATAGAGATCACATGATCCTGGCTGCCTTGGCTGAGAGTTGTGAGCAGCAGTTTTGTTTTACTTATTACATGATGTATTTTATTAGCCAATATAATATAGTGATTTGGCAATGCTGACATGTGTTCTGTCGATTCATGTTAAATATGAATTTTAATGCCATGTCCAATTTTAAGAGTATGAAAAACTCAGAGCAAACAAAACTTACTGGATCAAATCTCAATATATAATTTATAATGTGGAAAGCAGAGGATGTTGAAGCATGGCCACAGGCTATTCTGGATTGTTGTGGTATATTCATCAAACTTGAGCAGACCAAACTGGCAGAAACTGGGCTGTATATAAATTTTTAAGCTTGTTTGCGAGCCGTACAACCGATGACACAAATGGTTTGCCACTTCTAAGAAGCGACAGCAGATTCAAAAGCCCTAATGAGTCCTTCCTGGAAGAACGTAAACAGATGCCAATTTTGCACACATAAAATACAGACGTGAACTGCTACATTTTGTGTCCTGTAATTGCTTTTATTTCTTGTTTTGCATGAACGGTGATTATGTTCCCGATCTGTCCTTGGCTGTAGGTCGGCAGATTTAGGAAAGAAGGTTAGAAGTCCTGTCATTTTTTTTTTTTTTGCGCAAACCATAGAACCAGGGGCGTTGCTGGGTCTACAAAAGATCTGGGGCTAGAGCCCATAGCAGCCTAGTAAGAAAGTCATACGCTTGGGCAGGCATACACATGTATATCATATAAGTGTGTGTATATATATATATATATATATATATATATATATATATATATATATATATATATATGTATCCCCATAGAACCTCCCCCTTGCATTAGGGTCCCCAGAGAGCCTCCCCCTTAAATCTGGTTCCCCGGAGAGCCCCCCACTTCAGGGTCCTTAGAGAGCTTCCCCTCCCCTTGGGAACCCCTGCAGAGACTCGGGGCTATGGGCCACAGATTCGGGGCTATAGCCCCAAAAGCCACCCCCTAGCGACGCCACTGCATAGAACTACAGCAAAAAGAGCCAGACCAAAATAGGAAAAAAAAAGTCATTTTAATTGTTGGTGGCAACACCACTCGCCCTTCATCGGGGCTAAGGGCCGGTTCACACTGCTGTGGTGTGAATTTTGGGTGAATTTGATCCGATTGCGTTGTGAATTTTCGTTGCAAATTCTTTATGTGTTCTGGCGATTCTACAGCAAATATTGCATTGAAGTCACATCGCACACGGATCAAACTCGCACAGGACCCTTTTTTTGTACGCAGCTTAGATTCGCAACACATTGATGTGAATGGCGCTAATGGAAAACTATGTTATTTAACCGCTTGCCGACCAGCCGCCGCAGTTATACTGCGGTAACATGGCTGGGCTGCGCGAATCACCGTCATGGTATGTCAGTACCATAGAAGCCCACTTTTTTTTTGTAAAAATATAAATAAAAGCCTTGTTTATCTTCACACTCCTCCTTCTTTTCTCCTCCCCCCTCCCTTTTTTTTAGTTTTTTCTTTTTTCTCTTTTTAACCACTTTAGCCCCGGAAGGGTTTACCCACTTCCTGACCAGGCCATTTTTTGCGATGCGGCACTGGGTCGCTTTAACTGACAATTGCGCGGTCGTGCGAAATTGTACCCAAACAAAATTGATGGCCTTTTTTTTCCCCACAAATGGAGCTTTCTTTTGGTGGTATTTGATCACCTCTGCGCTTTTTATTTTTTGCGCTACAAACAAAAAAAGAGTGACAATTATGAAAAAAAGCAATATTTTTAAACTTTTTCCTATAATAAATTTCTCCCAAAAAATATATAAAAAAACAAATTTCTTTCTCAGTTTAGGCCGATATATATTCTTCTACATATTTTTGGTAAAAAAAAACACAATAAGCGTATATTGATTGGTTTGCGCAAAAGTTATAGCGTCTACAAAATAGGGAATAGATTTATGGCATTTTTATTATTATTTATTATTATTTAATAGATTTGATGGTATTATTAAAAAAGTGTGACAATTTTGAAAAAAAAACAACAACAACATTTTTTACTTTCTGCTATAAAACAATTCCCAAACAAATGTAAAAAAAACTATTTTTTTTTGTAAAAAATATAAATAAAAAGCCTCGTTTTACCTTTTTTAAAATTTCTATTAAACCCTTGTTTATCTTCCGCACTCCTCCCTCTTTTCTCCCACCTGATAGGCATCATTGATGAGGCACTGGCAGGCATCATTTATGGGCACTGATTGGCATTATTTATGGGCACTGATTGGCATCATTTATGGACACTGATTGGTATCCCTGGTGGTCCTGGGTGGCATACCTGGCGGTCATCATTGGTGGGCATCCCTGGTGGTCATGGTGGCATCCCTGGTAGTCCTGGGTGAGCTTCCTCAGCGGGGCTGCGCTGATGATCAATCAGCGCAGACCCCCCCTGTCAGGAGAGCAGCCGATCGGCTCTCCTTTACTCAGACATCAGATGCGATAGAGGAAAAGCCGATGTACGGCTTTTCCTGTTTACACTGTGATCAGCTGTGATTGGACACAGCTGATCACGTGGTATAGAGCCTCCGACACAGGCTCTTTACCAGGATTGGAGATACAGTGTGTCAGACTGACACACCACCAATCGCCGCACACCACGGGCACACTTCAGCCCTGGAAGGATTTACCCACTTCATTAACAGGCCATTTTTTGCGATACGGCACTGGGCCGCTTTAACTGACAACTGCGCGTTCGTGCAACGCTGTACCCAAACAAAACTTACGTCCTTTTTTTCCCACAAATAGAGCTTTCTTTTGGTGGTATTTTATCACCTCTGCAGTTTTTATCTTTTGCACTATAAACAAAAGAGCGAAAATTTTGAAAAAAAAAAAAAGATTTTTTACTTTTCTGCTATAATACATTTCCAAAAAAAAAAAATGTAAAAAAACAAAATGTATTCTTCAGTTTAGGTCGATATGTATTCTGCTACATATTTTTGGTAAAAAAAATAAAAAATCGCAATAAGCGTATATTGATTGGTTTGCGCAAAAGTTATCATGTCTACAAAATAGGGAATAGATTTATGGCATTTTTATTTTATTTATTTTTTACTAGTAATGGCGGCGATCAACGATTTTCAGCGGGACTGCAACATTGCGCCGGACAGATCGGACATCTAACTGACATTTTTGACACTTTTTTGGGAACCAGTGACATTATTACAGTATATCAGTGCTAAAAATATGCACTGTAATTGTACTAATGACACTGGCAGGGGAGGGGTTAACAGGGGCAATCAAAGCGTTAAATGTGTTCCCTGTTTGTGTTTTATAACTGAATGGGGGACTGTGTGACTGGGGAAACACACAGATCCGTCTTCCTGCATATCAGAATAAGGTCATTGCCAAGGCAGATTGCCTTGGAGTGAATGCGACGCTGATTTGGCGGTCGTTGAGTGAGGCTACCTGGTCGGTGTATTCGAGGGTTTGGGAGGAGTGGTTCGGTCTGGTCCGTAGTTTGGGTGGTGCGGTAGCTGAGGGTGATGACGGGTTCTTGGTGTTGTATTTCATAGGTTGGAATGTGGAGGAGGGAGTGTTGGTGTCAGTGTTGAATAGGAAGTTGGCGGGGTTGTCATTTTTGTTCAAGTTGTTGGGTCATAGGGATTGAACGAGTGATTTTATGGTTCAGCAAGCGGTAAAGGGCTATCGTAGGGGGTGTCGGCCGGTGGATGGTTGCTGTCCGGTGACTTTTGAGTCGTTGGGTTTGTTGTTTCAGGCACTTCCTGATGTGTGTTTGTCGGCCTATGAGGCCCTTTTGTTTCAGACGGCTTTTTCTTTTGCCATTTTTTGGGGCGGTGCACATTGGGGAATTGGTCTGTTCTCCTAGATGGGGATTTGATGGTTTGCAGTCAGCTGAGGTACAATGTAATGAAAATTTTGTGTTTTTTTGGATACAGAGATCCAAGACGGATCAAGCCAGGTTTTTGTCCGTCCGACTTTGCATCTCATTCCTTTTGTATTGGGGCCGCAACAGAGGCGGTGCGTTGGGTGAGGGGGCCTTGCGGCGTATTGGCAGATGGGATTCTCGGCGTTATCGCCTGTATGTGTTTCCTCATTTGTTATGATCTTTGTCTATGTGGGGTTTGTGCCAGTATGCTGTCCTGTTTGACTCCTCTTGTTTGTTCGGAGGGAGAGGCTGGCTATGTGTTCTCGCTTCGATGTGTGTGGTGTTTTTGTTGTTTTTTCTTTACAGGGAAGGGCTCTGCTTGATTTGGGTATTGGGCCACTCATACATCCACTGGGGAGCGAGAAGAGCTGATGTACGGCCTGATGGGTGTCAATTGGGCATTCCTAGGGAGGAGGCGGTGGTTCGTTCGATCGGGATGCCCGGTCTATTGTGGAGTAGAGTGGTTCCTGAGGTTGAGCGTTATTCTCGGTTTGATAGAGCCCCCGATGTGTTAGTGGTGCATGCTGGGGGGGAACGATTTGGGGCTAAAGTCCATGGGGGAGCTCATCTGGGATGTTAAATATGACTTTCTTCGGCTTCGATTAGCTTACACGGACTTGTTAATAGTATGGTTAGATATGTTGGCCCGTACACAATGGAGGTGGGCTAGGTCAGTTACGGGTCTTAACAAGACAAAGGTAAAAGTAAATTGGGAGGTGGCATGATTTCTTATGCGCAATGGGGGTTTGGCGGTACGCCATCATGAGTTGGAATTGGAACCTTGGCAATATTTACGTGGGGATGGCGTTCATTTGAATGCTGTTGGTATTGCCATTTGGTATCTTGGTTTGGAGGAGGGTATGCAGAGGGCCCTGAGGGTGTGGAGGTCCGCTCAAACCTAAGGTGTCAGGTTTGCGTGGTGGTGGCGGTGTACAAGGTCCTTTTAGGTCATATGGGCAAAAAAAAGTATGGTGTAGGGACCCGTCTGAAGTACGGCTCCCAGTTGGTGTATGGGTACCTGAGAGTTGTCTTCGAGTCGATGGTTTTTGTGACTGGAGGCCTTAGAAGTGACCAGCAAGTACGGTTTTGGTTTTATGCCTATTGGGACTTTGGGCTCCTTTCTTTAATAAACTGTATGTTATGTTTTAATATGTTATTGATCTGTTAATTATTGGATTATTATATTTTGGTTAATAAAATGGCTGCGATGGCCAATTTACTCCAATTCTGCGTGGTGTGGTCATTGGATGGAAGGTTGGGGTTATTTGTATAGCAGGTAACAAGCCATATTTAATACCATAGTCAAGAGAGGTCCAGAGTAGAACCCCAAGGCAGTAAATGGAGGGCCTGACAGGGGTTAAAGGGGCTTGGGTTACAGGGAGTTGATAGCAAGGGGCGTTTCTGGGCATTATTTAGGGCTGTTCAAAGTTGGATATGGGGGCTGGGTGGAGCTTTGGGGGGAAGTGATTAGGGGATGGAAAAGGGCACCCTCCAGTCGGAAGGAAGAAGAGTGTGGAATAACTTCCCACCCTCCCACCCTACATTTGGTGGGTATTTCATATTTTGGGGACTTGAGTATCCTGGGGAGCCGGTTGCGGCACTTGGCAGGGTGCAAGGTCTTTTTAGGTCATATGGGCACAAAAAAAGGTATGGTGTAGGGACCTGTCCGAGGTACGGCTCCCAGTTGGTATATGGGTACCTGCGAGTTGTCTCTGAGTGGGTGTTTTTTTGCGACTGGAGGCCTTAGAAGTGACTAGCAGGTACGGTTTTGGTTTTATGCCTATTGGGACCTTGGGCTCCTTTCTTTAATAAACTGTATGTTATTGATGTGTTAATTATTGGATATTTATATTTTGGTTAATAAAATGGCTGCTATGGAGAATTTACTCCAATTCTGCGTGGTGTGGTCATTAGATGGAAGGGTGTGGGTTATTGGTATAGCAGGGAACAAGCCACTGCCAGCTCTTGAAAAAAAAATACAAGGCTCATGACTGCGGCTGCAACCATGGCCCTGGTAGAACCACTGAATCCCTGAGACATACAGGTATAGTAAAAGGTAATTCTACTGTAAACTAGAAATTTTCAAACAGTAAAAAAATGCAAAAATAAATATAATGTACAGTGCATGCTGTAATGTATGTGTTGTTCGGCAATTACAACGGGTACTGTTTTAGTCCCAACATATAACAAATGGGAAAGGCTTATCAGTGGAGTTTTTTTATATAGCTTTCAACAATAATTGAATAGTGTATGTGGAGCATGTGATTGCATTTGAAATCCCGAGGGCATGAATATCAATGGGAAAGCAGCTGGATTAGGAATTTATATTCCTCCTACTTGTGTGAGATGTTCAAAGCTACAGTTGTATAAATTCATATTAAAGGCCCTAAAATAGATGTATTATTTCAGTGTACCTAGAAATTTTCAACACACACGTACATGAATAACAATAGGAACTGCACATGGTATAATCATCTGTATTCCTTCCTTCTACTGTGTTTTCTCTTTCTTTCTATTACACCAAATATGCAGTCTAATGATACATTCTACATTAATGTAGTTAGAATTAATGTCATTTAACCATTTCAGCTCTGGAAGGTTTTACCCTCTTCCTGACCAGGCCATTTTTTTGCGAAACGGCACTGCGTTGTTTTAGCTGACAATTGCGCGGTCGTGCGACGCTGTACCCAAATAAAATTGATGTCCTTTTTCCCCACAAATAAAGCGTTCTTTTGGTGGTATTTGATCACCTCTGCGTTTTTTATTTTTTGTGCTAGTAACAAAAAAAGACTGACAATTAACAAAAAAAAAAACAATATTTTTTACTTTTCTACTATAAAATAAATCCAATAAAAAAAATGTAAAAAAACGAATTTCTTCATCAATTTAGGTCAATATGTATTTTGCTACATATTTTTGGTAAAAAAAAAAATCCCAATAATAATATATTGATTGGTTTGCGCAAAAGTTATAGTGTCTACAAATTATCGGATAGATTTATGGACTTTTTTTTTTTTTTATTGTTTTTACTAGTAATGGTGGCGATCAGCAATTTTTAGCGGGACTACGACATTGTGGAGGACAAATCTGCCACTAATAGTGATCAGTGCTAAAAAAATGCGCTGTCACTGTATAAATGATACTGGCAAGGAAGGGGTTAACATCGGGCAATCAAAGGGTTAAGTGTGCTCCTAGAGCATGTTCTAACTGTGTGGGGGAATGCTCTGACGGGAGGAAAACAGAGATCTGTGTTTCTGCTTAGCAGAAACACAAGATCTCTATTTGCCAATCTGGCAGAGCGATGGTCTGCCTTGTTTACATAGGCAGAACTTCGTTCTGCCTCTCCTGTGAACGATCGGCGGTTCCCGACCATCGTGGCCATCGGACCCGCTGATCGGCTCCGGCGACGCACGCTGGTCCGAGCTTCAGCATGCGCACGCACATGCTCCAGAGCCGAGAAGAGGAATTGCATACAGATACGTGATTTTGCGCTTAAGGGCAGTATATGAACGTGGGGCGGTCCTTAAGCGGTTAAAGGATATATATGGTCAAATCATACACTTTCATTTTTTAACATCAGCATTTTAGTAGCAAAACAAACAATAGTTATTTTTGACAACCCAATATAAACATAAACCTTGCTGTCTACAAGCTGTGATTCCTGTACTGACTCCGCCTCCTGAAACATCTCCTCTCTGCACCTCTGTTGTTTGGAAGACAGGCTCTGTGAAATGTGTGACACAGCAGTGCCTTCTCATAGGGCATAGTGAATGTGTCACGAAATCAGTGCTGCAAGCTGTCCTGTTAATTTACGGATGATTTGTAAAAAACAGGCACTTTTCTCCGGAGCCAGCTGATTAGAGAACTGCCGGGCTCGGCCTCGGATCGGGCAGCGGGAGTGGCTGATATTCACACACCCTGCTGAACAAATAGAAGCTGAGCACAGCAGTCCACAAATCGGCTGGCTCAGATGCTGCACATGCACTTTGGAAGATGTAAGGGGGCACTTTGGAGGCACTAAGGGGGCACACTGGAAGGGGACATAAGGGGGCACTCTGGAAGGGGACGTAAGGGGGCACTCTGGAAGTTCTATCTTAGTACCTCCAGAGTGCCCCTTACATCTCCTAAGTGCCTCTTTTGGGGGCACTCTAGAGAATGTTAGTGAACACTCTGAAGGATATAAAATGGCACTCTGGAGGCACTAAAGGAGCACTCTGGAGGCACTATAGGAGCACTCTGGAGGCACTGATGTAAAGGGACCCTGTAGAGGCATTATTGGGTACACTATGGAGGATCTAAGGGGGCACTCTGGAGGCACTGATATAAGTGGGCACTCTGAATGCAGAAAAGGGGCACTCTGGAGGCACTGGTGTAAGTGGGCACTCTGGAGGATGTAAGGGGCACTCTGAAGGCACTGATATAAGTGGGCACTCTGAATGCAGAAAAGGGGCACTCTGGAGGCACTGATGTAAGGGGGCACTCTGGAGGATGTAAGAGGCACTCTGAAGGCACTGATATAAGTGGGCACTCTGAATGCAGAAAAGGGGCACTCTGGAGGCACTGATGTAAGGGGACACTCTTGAGGATGTAAGAGGCACTCTGAAGGCACTGATATAAGTGGGCACTCTGAATGCAGAAAAGGGGCACTCTGGAGGCACTGATGTAAGGGGGCACTCTGAAGGATGTAAGAGGCACTCTGAAGGCACTGATATAAGTAGGCACTCTGAATGCAGAAAAGGGTCACTCTGGAGGCACTGATGTAAGGGGGGACTCTGGAGGATGTAAGAGGCACTCTGAAGGCACTGATATAAGTGGGCACTCTGAATGCAGAAAAGGGGCACTCTGGAGGCACTGATGTAAGGGGGCACTCTGGAGGATGTAAGAGGCACTCTGAAGGCACTGATATAAGTGGGCATTCTGAATGCAGAAAAGGGGCACTCTGGAGGCACTGATGTAAGGGGACACTCTTGAGGATGTAAGAGGCACTCTGAAGGCACTGATATAAGTGGGCACTCTGAATGCAGAAAAGGGGCACTTTGGAGGCACTGATGTAAGGGGGCACTCTTGAGGATGTAAGAGGCACTCTGAAGGCACTAATATAAGTGGGCACTCTGAATGCAGAAAAGGGGCACTCTGGAGGCACTGATGTAAGGGGGCACTCTGAAGGATGTAAGAGGCACTCTGAAGGCACTGATATAAGTGGGCACTCTGAATGCAGAAAAGGGGCACTCTGGAGGCACTGATGTAAGGGGGCACTCTTGAATACGTAAGGAGGCTCTGATGTAAGGTGAGACTCTAAGAGCATGGATGCAAGGGGGATTCTAATTCACAGGGCATTTTGATATAAGGGAGGACTCTGATGTGAATGTAGCGCTCATCCTGACTGCTGCACTCTATATGTTGTTTTGTTTGTAACTTACTCCTGACCCCTGACTCTATAAATGATGCTGTACATAGACCTAACTAAGGTCATTGTCTCAATAGATGCATAAAAAATATGTAATAGAAACATTTAATTTAAAAAAAAATGTTGTCCTCCTTTCAGCAGGACATATACTAAAATTGGAGCAATACAGAGAAGATTAGCATGGCCCCTGCACTAGGATGACATGCAAATTTCTGAAGTGTTCCATATTTTTAAAAAAAGAAAATGTTCCTTTGTCCTGAGGTTTATTTGTGTCTATGAGGCTGTCATCTGTGGCACAGTAATTACTTTTTTGTGGGTACATGGTATATGTGTGTAGTGTATACACCAGGCACAAATTCTGTTAGAACCCCCTTTAAGACCTTCCACTGGCCATGCACATTGTTCATTGTGCCGCATAACTTACTTTTCTGGTCTTCCCCAGGTTGTCTAAAGTCTTTCATATTTCTTCCTAGCCATGCTCACAATTTGTAATGGTGTTCTTAGATGTAATTTAATATATTGTTTGTACTGTTTAAAGGCTAAGTTCGCCTTTAGGAGCAAGTTATGCTTTGCACCCTTATTTAGGGCTGTGGTATCCAAACTGCAGCCCCGGGCTAGATGTGGCCCTTTCCTTGTCTTTACCTGGCCCTTGGAGCACTATTCATTCCCCTATGAGACACTATTCTGTCATCTGACACCAAAAATGGGGCACC
The DNA here is from genome assembly GCA_037952925.1 of Lithobates clamitans. NCBI lineage: Eukaryota > Metazoa > Chordata > Amphibia > Anura > Ranidae > Lithobates > Lithobates clamitans. Next base: position 4,027,070 of record JBBGZY010000103.1, on the reverse strand, counting down.
ATTTCTCCTACCAACACCCATTCTTCCCTAGGATACCAACAATGGGGCACTATTCCTCCCCTCCAATACCAAATTTGACAAGGTTTACTCCTACTGATGCCAGGACAATTTCTACTCCTGCTGGTCACATACCTGCCCCCTAAAGTCTGAAGGACAATAAATCTGCTCTTTGTTTAAGAACTCTGTGGAGAACTCTGATTTAGGGTATAACATGTTGCTAAGCAACCCAACTGTCACCCCCTGATCAGCAAACTCGTATTCCTTTGACATCTCAACAATGAATAAAGTAATAACCCACATAGCAAGCAATTGTGCTGCAAGTTTGAAAATGACTTGCTAAGTTATTGCTAGACTTACCAGGCTCTACGTGTTTGTTGAACAATTGCAGCAAGTCCGCATTGCATGACTCCAGGTCAACTTTCTTTGCAAACATTCTGAAATTCTGTTGCAAGTTTTGGTTCAGGTATGTTGTGCAATAGTCATCTCACCACAGAGGGCCCTGTGACTGATTTTTCATGCTGTAGACTTGCAGAGCTCTTGCTGTAGACTTACCGCTGCAACTTTGCTCTTGCTAGAGACTTGCCACGCAAATTTGCTACAAATTGGAAAAGTGTCAACTAAAACTTGTGCTTCAAGTGCTCTGCAAGTGTACAACTTGCCAGTAAAAATGTGCAGCAAGTTAACAGACTTACAATGCAACACTGCCACAAATTTGTGGCAAGTTATACTTGCCATCTGTGAAGTACATCCATAGCTCCCAACTGTCCCCGATTTCGGGGGACTGTCCCTGATTTGGAGCAATGTCCCTCTGTCCCTCATTCCTCCTCATTTGTCCCTCATTTTGGTCTGATCAATATATATATATATATGTATATTAAATGCACTTTTTATATATCAAAAAGTGTTTCCCAGTGCTAAACCTTTCATCTGATTTCTAAATTGCTGCATTTGTAAATTCCAAAAGACCAATATAAAGGAATAGTAGTGGTAAAAAAGCACTTGTGGGTTTAACCAATCTTGTTTTTTGTACAATTCTCCTTTAAGGGGGCGTGGCAAGGGGGTGTGGCAAGGGGTGTGTCATATGCCTGCATACTTTTGCTCATAGATGTCCCTCATTCCCATCTCAAAAAGTTGGGAGGTATGTACATCCCAATGTTAAACGGATACGAGAGACTCCTCAGAACTATTGTAACAATGTACCAATCCTCCATGTTCAAGTATAAGCAGGGCCATCTTTAATATTGATAGGACCCTGGGCAAACATTTTCTTGGCCCCCCCATGCAATATTGCTCTCCATCTGCTCTGAGTCTACAAAAAATAGCAGCTAGACTAAAAATCAGTTTACTGAATGAAATCAGGGAGTGATTGCGATTGGTTGCCAGAGGTTACAGTGTGTCATTACCGCTCACTGACTAGCTGCTAGAGGTTACAGCACAAATTATGGCTCACTGATTATTTGCTAGAGATTACAGCACATGACTTATGCTTGTTGATTGATTGCTAGAGATTACTGTACATAAATACTGCACACTGATTGGTTGCTAGAGGTTACTGGACATCCTTACCACTCGCCAATTGGTTGCTAGAGGTTACTGCACATTATTACTGCTTACTAATTGATTGCTAGAGGTTACTGCACATCCTTACCGCTTAATGATTGGTTGCAAGAGGACAGTGCACATCACTGATTGGTTGCTAAAGGTTACAGCACATCATCTCCTCACTGCCTGCACACCATGGACTGGGGAGGTGAGGGGACCCATCAATTCACCACTAATGTAATGGAGATTTACACTGACTACTAATGTAATGGGGATTTACACTTACCACTAATGTAAGTGGGACTTTCACACTGGCCACTAGTGTGAATGAAAAGATTGTACGCCAAGCCCAAATGTAATGAGAAGGTTTACACTGACCACCAATGTAACTGAGACATTTAGCCTGCTTTCATATTTGTGTGTGTCGGGAACGCTTGCAAAATCGCTTTCCTGACACCACAGAAACGTGCTGCCCTTTATCAGATACACGGAAGTGCCAATAATTGATAATGACACTCTCATGCATCTGCTGACACTCACAGCCACCAAAATTCACGGTGCTATGGCACCATGTTATTTTGAAAAACAGTTCTACCTCCAATTTGCTTACCTTTGCAGGACAGGCTGATGTTAGGCTTAATGACCACAGTAGGGAGGACTTTCAAGCATGCCACTTTACCTCCTCGGTGGGCAGAATTCAGTAGAAGTGATGGTGGATATGACCTCAGGGGGGCATGATATACATATGAATGCCGACTCTATATACATATCAATGCAGCCGGTCCGCTGCTATTTACATATTAATGTCGCCGCTATTTACATATCAATGCAGGTTTTTTACATGTAAATACAGGGTCTGCAGGTAAGTCATCTGTACACAACAATAGGCAGAGCTGAGCAGCATTAGTAACAACTTTACACTGAGATATCAGGACACAGCACGGGACTAAAACTTCAAGGGACAAGGGATTTTGAACTGGGATAGTTGGCAAGTATGAGGCAGCTTCTTTGGGCCCCACAACAATGATGGGGCCCAGAGCAGATGCCCCTTTTGCCCTGCCTTAAATACGGCCCTGAGTACAATAAAATGGAGCAACCAGGAGAGTGGTAAAATGGCAGAATACTGTTAAGGCCTGGGTCAATACGCTTTTGCTTGCATCAAGTGGGTTTTGCATTCACCTATATTTCTCTCTGCAGCACAGTGGTGTATTGGTTAGCACTTTCACCTAGCAGCAAAAAGGGTCGCTGGTTCAAATCCTGACCATGACACCATCTGCCTGGAGTTTACATGTTCTCCCTATGCCTGAGTGGGTTTCCTCCGGGTACTCTGGTTTCCTCCCATAATCTAAAGACATGCTGGTAGGTTAATTAGATCCTGTCTAAATTGGGCCTATTAGATCCTGTCTAAATTGGGCCTAGTATGTATGAATGTGACCTTAGGTTGTAAGCTCCTTGAAGGCAAGGACTGCATAGTAATGTTCAATGTATATGTAACATATATGTTTACGTATAAGTGCTGTGTAAATTGACGGCGCTATATAAGTACCTAAAATAAATACATTCTTTGGTTAATGCAGGTCAATAGGTAGTCAGCTACAGGTAATAGGCACCTCTCATTGAATTCTAAAGGATTTTAGACGTTTTTCGACTAAAACCCACAGTTTGTCAACATAGGCTCTTACCCTGTATGGAACACTCAGGTATGCTAAGGGTCTAATCTAGACAATTTTGTGTCCTGACACCTCTGACCACAGACTTACTCGTTCTTTTTCTCTAAATAGAAATCAAGATTTGTCTCTATATAATAAAGTCATCTAACATTTCAGAAGGCTCAGGCATCACAAATATAGGAAAACGTACAACCAAACAAGTATTGATTAAAATTGGTAATTCATGATACTGCTATTGTCAGACTAACTGCAAATCACCTGTTTTAAAGCTAAGTCCAGTCCTAATTAGAAGATTACACAGTACTAGAGATGTATAATGTTGTTCAGACTGCATCACAAATCACAAAATCAATACGTTTCAAAGCAGTATTCCTTTTGCTTGAGAAATTGGGCCAATAGCTGCACACTGCTGGGGATGGAAGTGTTTGCAAGCACTTGTATTTAAATAAATTTAGTTTAACACAAACTGTGTATTTAGATAGAAAGCAAGAGAAATGGCACAATTCAGATTTATAAAGAAAGGCCCAGAGTTAGGAAAGAAAAACAATAAATGCAGGGCCGCCATGACAGGGTTAAAAGGGGTTTGGTATGGTGAAGCTGTTGCTGGGCAGTTTAGAGCATTATTAAATAGCACTTACATGATTGGTGGGGTGGGCGGTAGAGAGTGGGGCTGCAGAAAGGTGATCTGTAGGAGGGTCTCGAGTCTTCAGTCAAGGGAGAGCGTACTTGAGATAATTGCCCACCCTCCTGCCCTTACTGTGTTTCAGTGGTTTTTGGTCTGAGGTGGGACCGGGATCTTGTGGCATTGTTGTGGCAGCCGGCGGGGTACAAGGTCCTTATATGGGTTTGATTATGGAAAAATATGTACATTCGTAGAGACCCGTCCTTTGTATGGCTCCCATTATTATGTTTGGGACCCGTCCTCAGTACGGCTCCCATCATTATGGTTGGGAATTGTCCTCATTGCGGCTCCAATTATTATAGTTGGCACCCGTCCTCGGTACAGCTCCTATCATTATGTTTGGGACCCGTCCTCCGTACGGCTACCATTATTATAGTTGGGACCCGTCCTCAGTATGGCTCTCATTATTATAGTTGGGACCCGTCCCCGGTATGGCTCCCATTATTATAGTTGGGACCCGTCCCCGGTATGGCTCCCATTATTATAGTTGGGACCCGTCCTCGGTATGGCTCCCATTATTATAGTTGGGACCCGTCCTCGGTATGGCTCCCATTATTATAGTTGGGACCCGTCCTCGGTATGGCTCCCATTATTATAGTTGGGACCCGTCCTCGGTATGGCTCTCATTATTATAGTTGGGACCCGTCCTCGGTATGGCTCCCATTATTATAGTTGGGACCCGTCCCCGGTATGGCTCCCATTATTATAGTTGGGACCCGTCCTCGGTATGGCTCCCATTATTATAGTTGGGACCCGTCCTCGGTATGGCTCCCATTATTATAGTTGGGACCCGTCCTCGGTATGGCTCCCATTATTATAGTTGGGACCCGTCCTCGGTATGGCTCCCATTATTATAGTTGGGACACGTCCTCGGTATGGCTCCCATTATTATAGTTAGGACCCGTCCTCGGTATGGCTCCCATTATTATAGTTGGGACCCGTCCTCGGTACGGCTCCCATTATTATAGTTGGGACACGTCCTCCGTATGGCTCCCATTATTATAGTTGGGACCCGTCCTCGGTATGGCTCCCATTATTATAGTTGGGACCCGTCCCCGGTATGGCTCCCATTATTATAGTTGGGACCCGTCCTCGGTATGGCTCCCATTATTATAGTTGGGACCCGTCCTCGGTATGGCTCCCATTATTATAGTTGGGACCCGTCCTCGGTATGGCTCCCATTATTATAGTTGGGACCCGTCCTCGGTATGGCTCTCATTATTATAGTTGGGACCCGTCCTCGGTATGGCTCCCAATATTATAGTTGGGACCCGTCCTCGGTATGGCTCCCATTATTATAGTTGGGACACGTCCTCGGTATGGCTCCCATTATTATAGTTGGGACCTGACCTCGGTATGGCTCCCATTATTATAGTTGGGACCCGTCCCCGGTATGGCTCCCATTATTATAGTCGGGACCCGTCCTCGGTATGGCTCCCATTATTATAGTTGGGACCCGTCCTCGGTATGGCTCCCATTATTATAGTTGGGACCCGTCCTCGGTATGGCTCCCATTATTATAGTTAGGACACGTCCTCGGTATGGCTCCTATTATTATAGTTGGGACCCGTCCTCGGTATGGCTCCCATTATTATAGTTGGAACCCGTCCTCGTATGGCTCCCATTATTATAGTTGGGACCCGTCCTCGGTATGGCTCCCATTATTATGGTTGGTGGTATCTGCAAGTAGTTGTTTGTCTCCAAGTCTGTGTTTGTTGCACCTGGAGGCCTACACATTTGCAGTGGTTGCGCAGGTACTAGAAGTAGATGCCCATAAGGACCTTGTGACTCCTATTTGTCAGACTTTTCTAAATGTTCATATGCTGCATATGTTGATAGGTTCATATGTTTATATGTTGATATGTTATTTTTAATTGTTTTGATAAAAGACTGCTATGGCCATTAAACTCTATCTTGGGTTTCATGTGTTTGTTCTTAGTTTAGTGGTGGAGTGGTGGTCCAGCAGTTAGGCAAACAAAGCATCTTTTATACTCTAGTCATGAGCATTCTTCATAGAAGGAAGTCACAGATGGCATTGAGGGCTGCCTGGTTCACACCAGGACACGGTGTGGAAAAGGTGTGTTCCATGCCCCTTTCCCACACCACATTCAAAACAGCTCAAAACTGTTCCCACATCGCGTTTTGCTGCAGGTGCCAATACATTGTTAACATCACCCCAAACACAGAATACAAATGCAGACACCAGATCACACGGTACCACAGTACATGCACTACTTTTTATGTGGTCTAGTGCAATTTGCAGTCCAGTCAAATGAATGGGCTGCCACATTGCACTGCATGGGAAAGCAAAGGAATCTCACCGGAACTGGGACTGCATTCCTATGCGATTCTTGTGTTCCCTCATAGTGTATTTCCACTTTTACAATCATGTGTTACCATTCACCCGGCAGACATAAAAAATATTTTTAAAAGCTTTTCTTACCTTCTAGATGTTTCTTTGGAGCGGGCTTTTGGGCAAACTGGAAGCTACTTTAACCACTTTCCGCCTGTCCTATAGCAGATTGATGGCCGGGAAGTGGTTCTGTTATCCTGACTGGGCGTCATATGACATCCAGCAGGATAACATGCCGGCGCATGCCCGTGGGGGTGTGCAGCCCGGCGATCGCTGCTTGTCCTGACACGCCGAATCTCTGATCGTGGTAAGAAGTTTCTGACAGAGGCTTCTTACCATGTGATCAGCTGTGACCAATCATAGCTGATCATCACATGAACCAGGAAGTAAACGGCATTCCTCAGTTTGCGCTGACAGGGAGAGCCGATCGGTGGCACTCCCTGTCAGGGGGGTCTGTGCTGATAATCAGCACATTGATTATCAGCACAGCTCCATCAGATGTGCCACCACAGCTGGCAAAAAGGTGCCCATCCGCTGCCAGTCAGTGCCCCTTCAGGATCGCCTGTCAGTGCCCAATAGAGTGCCAACCAGTGCCAATTAGTGCCCACCACATTGCCAATCAGTGCCCTATAGTAACACCTGTCAGAACCTCACCAGTACCTCATCATCAGTCCTGCCCATCAGTGCCATCTGCCAGTGCCAATCAGTACCACATATCAGTGCCCATCACAGCCGCCTGTCAGTGCCACCTATCAGTGCCCATCAGTGCCGCCTATCGGTGTCCATCAGTGCTGCATGTCAGTGCTGCTTATTGGTGCCCATCAGTGCTGCATATCAGTGCCGCCTATCAGTGCCCATCAATTCTACATATCAGTGCCTCCTCATCAGTGCCCATCAGGGCCACCTTATCAGTGCCAACTCATCAGTGCCAGCTCATCAGTGCCAACTCATCAGTGCTGCCTCATCAGTGTCCATCAGTGCCGCCTCATCAGTGCCCATCAGTGCCGCCTCATCAGTGCCCGTCAGTGAAGGAGAAAACACAATTTTATAACCGAAACAAAGAAAAACTTTTTTTTCAAAAATGTCAGTCTTTTTATTTTGTTTAGCAAAAAAATAAAAACCCCAGTGGTGATCAAATACCACCAAAAGAAAGCTCTATTTGTGGGAAGAAAATGATGAAAATTTAGTTTGGGTACAGTGTTGCATGACTGCTCAATTGTCATTCAAGTTGCGACAGCACTGAAAGCTGAAAATTGTCCTGGGCAGGAAGTGGCAAAAGTGCCCGGTATTGAAGTGGTTAAACAATTTCAAAATGAGTCTATCCCCATACAATCTGGGAACACATTGAGTTTTCTCTCATTAACGTACAATGCAGAGGCCAAGTGTTTTAGGTCTTGAACCCTTTGTTAGGGCAGACAGTGTTCAAAAACAGTTTACAGCTGATAATGAGATCTGCCAGTACAGTCCAGACAGGATTAATTATGGTAAATTTTATACAAACTCCCCAGCCCTTTCCTTAACATTACATACAAGGAAAAACTTCAGTTTTTGAGTTTTTAGAAAAGAGCAAGTGAAATGTAAGCAGAAGTTTAAAGTGATAGTAAAGTCTTGTTTTTTCCCCTTTAAAAATAACCAACATGTTATACTTACCTGCTCTGTTGCAGTTGGATTTGCACAGAACAGCCCAATTCTTCTTCTTCTCGGGTTCCTCTTCTGTGATCCTGGCCCCTTCCTCCTGTTCAGTGCCCCCACAGCAAGCAGCTTGCTATGGGGGGCACCTGAGCCGAGTCACAGCTCTGTGTATCTATTCAGATAGGAGCCCGGACCCCTCTCTCCCCTGATTGGCTAGCTGACTTTTATTGACAGCAGTGAGAGCCAATGGCGCAGCTGCTATGTCTCAGTCAATCAGGAAGGAGAATCTCGGACGGCTGGGATATTCATGGACAGCGCTGGACAAAGAAGGACCTCAGGTAAGTATTAGGGGGTGCTGGTGCTACACACAGAAGGCTTTTAATCTTAATGTATAGAATGCATTAAGGTAAAAAAAAAAAAAAACCTACTTTACAACTCCTTTAACCACGGAAGAATTTACCCCCTTCCTGACCAGAGCGTTTTTTTGCGATTCGGCACTGTGCCGCTTTAATTGACAATTGCGCGGTCGTGCGACGTTGCACCCAAACAAAATTGACGTCCTTTTTTTCCCACAAATAGAGCTTTCTTTTGGTGGTATTTGATCACCTCTGCGGTTTTTATTTTTTGCGCTATAAACAAAAAAAGAGCGACAATTTTGAAAAAAAAAACCCCACAATATTTTGTACTTTTTGCTATAATAAATATACCCATTTTTTTTTAAAAAAAAAAGCAAATTTTTTCTCAGTTTAGGCCAATATGTATTCTTCTACATTGTTTTGGTTAAAAAAAAATCACAAAAAGCGTATATTGATTGGTTTGCGCAAAAGTTATAGCGTCTACAAAATAGGGGATAGTTTATAGCATTTTTATTATTATTATTATTTTTTTTACTAGTAATGGCGGCGATCTGCGATTTTTATCATGACTGCGACATTATGGTGGACACATCGGACAATTTTGACAAATTTTTGGAACCACTGGCACCATACAGCGATCAGTGCGATTAAAAATGCATTGATTACTGTAAACGTCATTGACAGTGAAGGTCTAAAAGACCCCTGATGTCTGATGTAAATAAAGTATTAATAAAAGTAAAAAAAAAATGAAAAAAGTTACACCCAAGCACGTAACCCCCCCCCCCCCCATGCACACACACAATTTTAAGCCCGCCTTATGCACACACAAGTGTAAATTTTTTTGGGGGTGCTCATGTATCAAAACGCCACCTGCGATACATATGATACATATCACTGGGGAGAGAGCACCAATTTCTAGGGCTCTTATTTAGGATTGACTCTAAACTGATGAGCTGTAGGGGCGTTTGAAGCATGAAAAATATAGAGTACTGAAATCCGTCATAATTTTGCTGATGCGTCAAATTTCAAGCTTGAGATGTTGAGCATACAGTATATTTACTCAGAAAAGCCTGATCTTTTGTATTTTACCAAAAAATTGAGTAATATATTGTGTTTGTGTGACCTAAAATGAACTTTAGGGAAACGAACTGAAATTTTGTGCTTGATAAACTTTTATGCAAATATCATATGACATGACTGCTGATGCGCAATGGGCCTAGGTACAAATTAATGTAACACAATGGGATCACATCCCCCACCACCCTTGCCCTTTTACCCCATTGAATAAAACACTTATGCCCCGTACACACGATCGCACATTCCGACAACAAAATACACAGATTGTAGCTCAAATGTTGGCTCAAACATGTCTTGCATACACACGGTCACGCAAATCTTGTCGGAACATCCGAACGCCAAGAACCCGGTGACGTACAACACGTACGACAAGCAGAGAAAAATGAAGTTCAAAACCAGTGCGGCTCTTCTTCTTGATTCCGAGCATGCGTGGCACGTTGTGCGTCGGAATTGTGTACACACGATCGGAATTTTACGACAACGGATTTTGTTGTCGGAAAATTTGAGATCCAGATCTCAAATTTTGTGTGACGGAAATTCCGATGGAAAATGTCCGATGGAGCCTACACACGGTCGGAATTTCCGACAACACGCTCCGATCGAACATTTTCCGTCAGAAAATCCGACCGCGTGTACGGGGCATTACAGCCATTAGGTTGGAAAGGGCAAGGCCACAGCTTTATTCAATTCCAACACTTAACATGTGAACATATTTAACTAGTGCCAGTCACAGTCGTACTGTGAGCACTCAATTCCAAAAGAGGGAAGTGGGGCCTGTCCTTACCAAAAGTGCCGGACAGACAGCTTACTTCCAATTTTTCACCAAGGGCATAGCCCATTACATGCTGGAAAGGTCAAAAAACCGCAGCAAGCTGTGACATACCATAACCGAAAAAAAAATGGGGAGGGTGGGCAGCTCTTCCATCCAATTCTTCGGAAAGACCCATAATTCCCTGGGGCACACTTTCCCCGAGCTCAGGCCCATCCCATTCCCCATGTTTCTACCAATCATTACCTTTTGTCCGGCACCTGGCCATGCCCCCATCAGTCAAGGCTCTCCTTCCCTAGGGGGGCTCAAGAGGCCTTGATTAGTAATTGGATCTACCACCTTTTTATTTTCCAAGGTCTCTGCTTTCAGAAAATATGTTTTATAACGTTTTGGGGTTTTAACTAATATTTAGGCCTAATATAATTTGTATAATATTTAGGCCTAATATAATTTTTCATGTGTGCAAAAAACATACCTCCCAACATTTTGAGATGGGAATGAGGGACACCTACTAACAAACATGTATAGGCATAGGGCACGCCCCCTGCCACACCCGCTTAAAGGAGAATTAACCAAAAAAATGGTTAAATAAATCCAGAAGGGCTTTTTTTTACCACTACTATTCCTTTATATTGGCTTTTAAAATGTACAAATGCAGCAATTTAGAAATCAGATAAAAGGTTCAGCACTGGGAAACACTTTTTGAAAGATAAAAAGTGCATTTTATATACAACTATATGGATAAGACCAAAATGAGGGACAAATGAGGAGGAAAGAGGGACAGAGGGACATTGCTCCAAATCAGGGACAGTTGGGGGCTATGCAAAAAACACAAAAAGTACCGTGTATTATCACTCAGTGCGTGTTTTCAGTACTTTTTTTTTAGTTTATACCTTAAAGTGAATGTTAACTCTGCAATGAACATCTCTTATTGGGTTCCTTTTGGTCTGTTAAATATACTATTGATAACATTTTGTTCTAACTTCTTGTGCTCTCTGTCTGTCCTGCATTCTTATCAGTTACATTCAGGAATAGGCACGGACCAAGGCTGTGGCGGATATTTTCCAAAGTACAGACCTTAATGAAGGACTCCAAGGTACATTTTAAATTAAAACCAGCAAAAAAACACTCTGTCAACTCTCTGGCCTAGTTCTACAAGTACAAATCAGTTTAAAATAATATTTATATAAAGACTACTTGTGGTATGAGATTACATACATGGTACATGGGTAGGGATGCCACCTTTTCTTCAAGTCAAACCTGAACACTTTAGCGTCGCACAGCAATTTATTTTCATAGTGCATAGATGTTGCTATTCAAAAACATTTCTAATCATATGAAGCTAATCACAAGAGTCCCCCTTTACATCAGAGTCCACAGAGTTCCCCCTTTACATCAGAGTCCACAGAGTTCCCCCTTTACATCAGAGTCCGCAGAGTTCCCCCTTTACATCAGAGTCCACAGAGTTCCCCCTTTACATCAGAGTCCACAGAGTTCCCCCTTTACATCAGAGTCCGCAGAGTTCCCCCTTTACATCAGAGTCCACAGAGTTGCCCCTTTTACATCAAAGTCCACAGAGTTGCCCCTTTTACATCTGAATCTGCAGAGTTCCCCTTTTACATCTGAACTCGTAGAGTTCCCTTTCACTGTAATGCCCCGTACACACGGTTTGATTTTGCAAGACAAGTTTGAGCCAACATCTGTTGGAAAAAATCAATGGATTTTGTTGTCGGAATGTCCGATCGTGTGTACGGGGCATTAGGGGGGACTCTGCAGACTCTGATGTAAGGTTAAATAAAACAAAAAATGGTTGCGCTCTAATTAATATGCAAGTGAACCTAAACCTATTAAACATATATTGAGTGATGAAATGAATAATTCAAACAAAGTCCCAACTCTGAGGTTATTAACTCTGTAGGTGATTCTGTACCAATAAAAATTTTCAAACAGATTCCTAAGAAAAGGTAAATGGGTAAAACCTGCTAGGTATTTTATTAAATGTTAAAAACAAAAATGCCTACAAGGCGTATAGATACAAAAAAATTTTTTAAAAAATATGCAGTCGGACGGCTGAAGTACACACGCCCGTGCAAACAAACAACGGGATGTATCGCACGGTGACGTCAGCACGTCGCTCCTCCCGACGCATTTCATCACTAATCTGACGTCGTCCTGATTAGGCCCCAGGACGACGGCAAACTAGTGATGAAACGCGTCAGTAGGAGCGACGTGCTGACATCACCGCGCGATACGTTCCGTTGTTTGTTTGCACGGGCGTGTGTACTTCAGCCAGCCGGCTGCATATTTTTAAAGTAATTTTTTTGTTTTGTTGTCATGTGTTGTAATGTATTTGTATTGTATTTTCGGCCGACAACTGAACTGACTAAATGAAAATCGTACGATCTGGTATTGTACAAGGAAAACCAATGATCCGATTATCGTACGATCGCGTCAAAAGCGGTGTTTTCCGTCCGATTTTAAGATCGTGTGTACGGGACATTATTCTGAAGAAATCCCTCTGTGTTTCTCTGTACTGAGTAGGTCTAATGGGAGTGGTTTCATAATTAACTGTCAGGTGTGCAGCTGCAGGGCACTAATGAGGAAATCTGTTGGGCCTGCATCCCTTTAGACGTGTTCCTATTGAAAGTATCTCTCTAAATATGACATTTTTGTTGCAGGGGATGCCTGAAATCTGACTTGTATCTTAGGCAGACTTCTGGGAAAATTTGTGAGCCAATCACACAAGCAGAAAATGATGTTTCTGGGGAGTGGTCAGTACACACCCTGTGTACAGAACAACTCTAGGTAGCCATATTGCAATGCATTCTCAGAAAATTACAGTGGCTGAAGATTGAAAAGGAAAGGTAATTATTATTAACATTCAATTACAATATGATTAGTGTCGCAATTATATGCGCTATATTATTTTTTCTTTATTTGCTATTTTTTTCCCCACAAAAGTGGAGTTACCCTTTAAGGTATTTACTGGCAAAAAAAAAAATGTTTTACTATTCAAAGTTAAAACAACAAGGGCAGAAGATTTAATAGATGGAAAGATGAAAAAATGACTGAAGTTCTGCTTTAAAGCGGGGGTCCACCTATCTATCGTTTTTTTTTTTTTGAGTTCATTCACAAACTTTTCTTCTCCACATAACATACTCACATATTGTGTGTAATATGTCCGCCTGTGTCAGATTTCGTCGGAAAGAATAACTTATATTATTCACTGCAGGCTGTTTCCATCTTCATTGTGGGCATTTGAAGCCCACGAGCATTTATTTCCTGGATGTGGTGAATGCTGTGCTCCCAGCATTCACTGCTCGTTCCCGCACATGCTCAGTGGCATCCTGGGAAGCCTGAGACTAGCTCCCAGGAGTCTGGGAGAGGCTAGAAACACGCCTACTCCCACGGGAGGAGAACCAGGAAGTGCAAAGAAGAATAGAAAAATAAAAGGTAATTACGGCGATTTAATTTTTTTTAAACGGCATGTCAGCATCTAGGCAAGGAAGAGAATACATACAGATATTGTTCAAAATTTGGGTGGAACCCCGCTTTAAGTGTTTCAAATTTTATTTTTTGTGCCTATGCAAGAATGACTTTTGCTCCCGGTGTCTGTGATGGGGCTTGCACACCGCCATATCGTAAGCGTATGCAGATGTGTTTAGGACTTCAGGGCCTAGCAGAGACCTTCAGCACCTGTCATTATCGTCATCTATGCATATGTGCGTTTTTCTGAGCGCATGTGCGAAGACACCAGAGGTATAGAGGTTCAGGATCTCTGGTTGGCTGCAAATGCATGGGAAAATCTGGTGCGTACGGAGATGTGTCACAGGTCTCTTCCAGGTCCCAAAGGCCAGAGAAGCCCCTTCTGCAGGATTTTTAAAGATGGCATCATCAGTGAGGGGAGCGGGGCCAGCATGACGCTTCTCTTTAAATTATATATACAGAATTCAGGTTTTCATGTTATCACTCGCCTTGAAGTATTCCCCTCCTTCCTGCCAGTGATGCACGGAGCTACTTCCTCTTGCTTGCCAAAAGCTTGCAAAGCTCCTCTTTAGCAAAACACACACACATCTGCTAGTTACTGGTCTGTAAACTCTCCAAGTAACTTCAAAGTGTCATTAAACCCACATCAATAAAAACGATCAATAAATGCTGTATTTCATACCATTCATACTAACTTAGTCATTATGGCATTCATTTTCTGTATTCTGCAAAAAAACCTGCTTGATCCTGCTGTTCTCTAGCTCCCTCCATTTCCCCACTGCAGTTGGGGATTTTGCAGAGTAGTGTTGATAGCTCTGCACATGCTCAGTTTTCATTGTATTTTCTACCCTGAGCATTTCCCCCCTATCACATATGAGCAGTCCATGTGAACATACAGGGCTGGGACAAGGGGTGGGCAAGAGGGGTGGCTGCCCTGGGCATCATGTGAGGTGGGAGGGCATTGTAAGGAGATTGGGGGGGAGGATTTGTGTTGGAGGGGGGGAATTAAGGTACTTAGATGTTTTTTTTTTGTTTTAATTAAAATAATTATAGTGGCATAATCCACTTACAGGAAGAAAAGGGGCAAAGTAAATTAAAGTGTGTGTTTAGTATCACTTTAAATAAATATTGGCACTATTCAAATGAACACCAGGACTAGGTGGATTTTAGTTACTTCTCTAAACCCACAACAGTAAAATCAGTCTGTATATGCAGTAAAGAATGCTTGTTATACTCACTGTGGAACCTAAGGGGTTAATCCTCTGCATTGTGTAAAAAGGCTGTTTGATCCTGGCTTCTTTAAACCCTCCCCTTCTTCCAGAGTCCCAAATCCATCTCCTGATAGTACAGAGCATTGGGGGCACTCTGCACATGCTCAGTTTGGTGTGTATTGCTAGAGAGTTTTTTTTTGTTTTTTGTTTTTTTAGGAGGGTGCATGTGATTGAAACAGGGCCAATCAACACTGTCCAAACAGAGTGTCAGGAGTCATACAGCCTCACAGGACAATCAGAAGAGAATGAAAACTGCTCCTACAAGCTATACAGGCGGTCCCCTAGTTACAAACATCCGACTTACAAACGACTCTTACTTACAAAACGAGGGAGGCAACAGGAAGTGAGATGAAATCTACCCATAGGAAGGGAAATTCTCTCCTGTAGGAGTTATTATGGGGAAAAAAAGGTGTCTCTACTGATGCTTTATCACCTATCCTTGTTTCCACAACAACCCAAAATTTAAAAATCCAATTGTCATTGGGACAGAAAGTGAGGTGAAATCTTCTAAACAGAGGCACAGACAGCAAAACAAATGTTACAGGGGGTTAACCCTTCCCTATGCTATCCAAAAATCTTAAAAATATTTTTTGGGCTGGAGCTACACTTAAAAAATGTACCTGTTCCGACTTACAAACTGTTAGAAACCATGAAATCAGGCTGAGACAGAAGTGCAGTTAAATCACACTTGTTTAATAATAAAAGTAAAAAGAACAAACATAGTCAAAACATAGCCAGAGTTCAGTAACCGGAACAGATAGACAGCCAAGCCAGAAGTCAGGGATCAACGTAGTGAAACAGCAAGCAGGATCTGGCGCCAGAAGGGATGTAAGCAAAGCAAGTCTTTAAACAGGACCGCAGGAGATCATCTCTGTGATGTTGACCAAGGCAAAGGCAGAGATCCCCTGGACTGGATGGCTTACGTAGGCAACACTGACGAGCAGGATATCATCAACAGCTGAGTGACTTTGGAGAGAGATAGGAGCTGGCATTTAACCGGCAGCTGAGCGGCCAGCTCAGAGAAGGAAGGGCTGAGCCCAGCCCTGACACAAACAGATTCAACATAAGAACAAACCTACAGACCCTATCTTGTTTGTAACCCGGGGACCGCCTGTAATCAGTGCTCGGCCGGACATTGATAGAAGTCACAAGACTGCTATATACTGCTGATAAGAAAAGTTGATTAGCAGTTTATATTTACTAAAATAATTGCATTTCCACGTTCTGTGTACTGTGGGAGACCAGATATAGTGAATGCAGGGTCCTGGGTTTAGTAACACTTTAACAATGATACATTAATAATATAATATATAAATTATTAATATACAAAATCAAGCCTAACAATAGCATAGAAACAAATACAGCTTTGCTCGGTGTGGTTTTTCTTATGTGGCAAAGTATTTAGATACACAAAAAAAAAAAAAAACCCCAAAAAAAACATAAAGAGAGTTTCTCAGCTGTAAATCAGTATGCTGGGATTTTGCAAATGATTTTCCTTGGGGGGAACCAATAACTGCATTTTACCTACCTCCTCCTTTCCTAATCAGATCAACTTCCCAATCTGAAGAGAACAATCAGTTTTCGGGCTGTACGGCACACTTTAGGCACGCAGCAACGGAAACTCATAGCTGACTTACATGGACAATATTGCTGTCAATCCCCCAGACCAATTTTTAATGAGGAAATAGGAGGCTGCCATAGATACAAGACCTCGCCTTGCATGTGAATACGAGCCGTACACAAAGATCTTATGGAAATTAAGCCTGTTCATTTATGTAAATCTCAAAATAAAACAGTGGCTATTGTAGAATCCCACACTGCATTGAAAACATATATATGAGAATAGAAAAACGCTAATTAGATATCTTTATATATATAAAAAAAAAAAAATCTTTTGAGATTGATGTTTTTACCATTTGAGAGCTGGATGGACTTTATTAGGGCCTGGAAGCACACAGATATTTTTGTCCCAAGCCCCACCTCTTCAGCTTTCCACACCCTTTTTTACAGAAATCATTTTCTGATTTTGATGGTCGGTCCTGGTAGAAGAAGACTTTCTATATTCATTTATTTATATAGTTTCACAGTTAGTTTGAACAAAGATCGAGTCTGTTGGGATCAACCAATAGAACAAAAAAAAAAATTGGCCAATAGATTAAAATACACAAACCCTATTTCTCAATTTCAAATGGCACTTTATGCACTGAAATACCTCCTTAGACCCAGTCTGTCTGAAAAGAATGGTCACCTGCTGACTAGGCACCATCCACAGACAGTTTAAAATGGTTGTAAATCCTTACAGACCAATTTTACCTACAGGTAAGCCTATATTAAGCCTATACAGCTATGAGTAAGTGCTCGAACTAGAGCGCGAAACGTGTCAGCTGTGTCTGTACCACCCGCCTGATTGACCTGTTTTTTATGATCCAAGTTTTACAATAAGGAAGATGTTTTCAACTTTATCCGGTGTGCGGCATCCAGATTTTCCTGTTTCAAACCCTGCAAAAAATATCTCCTAAACCTACATGGTTTAGGAGATATTTCCAAAAGACAGGCACCGATGTCTATGGCACATGCGCCGTAGACAGTGGCGTGCAGGTGCACTGAGCGTGCCATCTCTAACGGCGATCATGCCGTTAGTGGCGGCACCAGCGCGCATGCGCGGGAGTGACATCATCGGGGCTCCAGCCAATCCACCCGCGTGTATGCTCCATCGGACAATTGTCGTCGGACTTTCCGCTAACAAATGTTGGCTAGCATGTTCTCAAATTTTCCGCCAATAAATGTGTGTTGTTGGATTTTCCAAGCGTGTGTACACAAGTCCGTCGGACAAAAGTCCAAAGTACAAACAAGCATGCTCGGAATCAGGCATCACTATTGAACTTCCTTTTTATTGGCTCGCGGTACGTCTTGTACGTCACTACGTTCGTAATTGTTGGCCAACATTTGTGTGACCGTGTGTATGCAAGACAAGTTGGAGCCAACAACCTTCAGACAAAATTTCACAGTTTTGTTGTCGGAAAGTCCGATCGTGTGTACGAGGCTTTATGCCGTGTACACACGGGCGGACTTTTCAGCATCAAACGTCCGACTGTCTTTCCAACGGACTTTCGATGGAGTTACGACTGGACTTGCACACACACGAATGGACTAAAGTCTGTTCAAAAGTCCGGTCAGTTGAGCGTGATGACGTACGACTGGACTAGAATAAGGAAGTTCATAGCCAGTAGCCAATAGCTGCCCTTGTGTCCTTTTTTGTTTGTCAGACTAGCATACAGAGGAACGGATTTTTCGATCGGACTCGAGTCCGTCAGAAAGATTTGAAACATATTCTAAATCTAAAGTCCGTCTGATTTTCGACAGAAAAAGTCAGCTGAAGGTCCGATGAAGCCCACACACGATCGGATTGTCCGACAGGTTTGTTCCGTCGGACCAGTCCGGTCAAAAAGTCCACCCGTGTGTACATGACTTTAGAGTTACATAGGAGATCTTTTGCTAGAATTATTGTTCTTACTCTGATGATCGTGGCAATACCTCACATGTGTGATTTGAACACTGTTTACATTTACAGGCGCGACTTATGTATGTGTTTTCTTTGCTGCACGAGTACGCGGGGACTGGAGCGCTTTAAAAAATGTTTTTCATATTTATTTATGTATTTATTTTTCATTGTCCCTTTACAAAAAATTCTGATCACTTTTATTGCTGTCACAAGGAATGTAAACATCCTTTGTGACAGTAATAGGTGGTGACAGGTACTCTTTATGGAGGGATCGCGGGTCTAAAAGACCCCAAATCCATCCTTTGCACTTAAAAGTATTCAGATCGCCAAAATTGGCAATTCTGAATACTGTTATTTCTTTTTAAATCGGCGCCATTGACAGCCGAGTAAACCCAAAGTGACGCCGTGATTTTTGCATCGGAGACCTGATCAGAGCCGAATCTGGCTTTGTTCGGGTCTCAGCCTAGTCGGCGGACGCGCCGGGTGGTGGCTCCGGTATCCCGGTGGGACGGGAGGCCTGACAAGAGCGGCAAAAGGGGGGACGTCCTCTCCCACTCCTTTGGGATAACAGCCAAGCTGCTTTTAGCCTCATCGGTTGTTTTTCTCTAAAGAGCCAACCGCCCGCTCTAAAAAACGGCTGCAACCATTACCCCAGTATATCCCAGTGATGTACTTTGTGCTGCCCTAGGCAAGGCAAAAATTTAGATGAGGCTGCCCCCTCATCTGAATTTGCCACCCTTTCCTGTTTAAGACCCACCTCTTCATCTGTAAATTCCACCCCTTCCTTTTTAGGCTCCACCTCAGGAGTTGGTCTGAGACTGCGGACATGATACAGGAGATGGTTGGAGACTGCGGACATGATACAGGAGATGGTTAGAGACTGCAGACATGATACAGGAGATGGTTAGAGACTGCGGACATGATACAGAAGATGGTCAGAGGCTGGGGACATGAAACAAGAGATGGTTAGAGACTGCGGACATGATACTGGAGATGGTTAGAGACTGCGGACATGATACAGAAGATGGTCAGAGGCTGGGGACATGAAACAAGAGATGGTTAGAGACTGCGGACATGATACAGGAGATGGTTAGAGACTGTGGACATGATACAGGAGATGGTTAGAGACTGCGGACATGATACAGAAGATGGTCAGATGCTGGGGACATGGTCAGAGGCTGGGGACATGGTCAGAGGCTGTGGACATGATCAGCTGAGGGCTGAGACCACCCCTCTGTTCGAGCTCAGCTGGAGACTGCCCCCCCTGCCCAAGCACAGCCGAGTCGAACCAAGCCAAGCGGAGACTGCCCCTGCCAGTTACTTTATGCAGCTTTATTGGAGACTGTATTCGTGCGACCATTGGGACTCGGTAGAAGGTGGGGGGGCTTTTTTTCATGCGGGGGTGGCTTTTTTGCCACCCCCCGCAAAGTGCCGCCCTGGGCCTTGTCGGCCTAGGCCAAGACACAGCGCTGGTATAACTCTTTCAAGCCACGAACGCAAATTTGCATACGGTCAGCGTGAATCTAACTGTATATAGTAAATCAATTAGTACATAAAGCAAGTTTTTTAATATCATTCAGATATGTATACATCTGCTTGGGTTGAGCGGGTTTAGGGTGAGCGTAGACATTTTTGTATTTGCTTTCTGAGCAGCCTAAAGTGACAACACTGCTGCTCCCTGGATACAATACAGTTAGTAAGCATTGTCACTTAGTATGGGAATTAAGTTATTGTCAGGATCACAAGTGTAAATTAGCATATAAAAAAAAAAAATTCTGAAAAAAAAAAAATAATGCAGCCACTACATCTAAGGACTGGTAAACGCATGAAATTACATTTTTATTCTGGGGTTTAGATACACTTTAACAGGCACCTTGAGCTTGTGCAACATTCCTAATGACTGTGCGTTCAACATTTATGAGTTAGCTGGGGGATTGGAAGCTGAGAAAACCGCTGCGTACTGCAAGGGGATTGGTGGATCAGTCTTGGTACCCAAAGGCGAAGTGTTTCACCACCATTTAGCACATCAGCCAGCTGCATCTATTAGAACCGTACAGAGTCACACCGAATCCATAGCAAATGCAAAGACACAGTACAATGCTTTAACAATGCTTCATGGGAAATGAAACATCATGCTGGGAGCCAAAGTATACTCTCTAATTTTAAATACAAATGAATAAACTACCAATGAAATGCATAGAAAATGCAAATATGTTGCAGAATGCATGTGTTTGAATGTATTTACATACCTTTTAAAAACGCAGAAAGATGTACATAGCTTAACATGATTCTCAAATACTCTATAATTGTCTCTGAGCACAAATAACAAGAATAATGTTAAATCTTGCTGGACCAGTAAGAATACACAATACAGTTTACAAGGGATTATGGCATATTTTCACCTTTTTAATTATTATTGGATTATAAACTCTACCTGAAAGCAATTTTGATCTGCTTTTGACGTTTCTCCTGCTTGCTATCCTATATTTTCCCTATTATTACAGGTGCTTGTATAGTGCCACCAATTTACGCAGCACTTTACGTACAGTATCTCACAAAAGTGAGTACACCCCTCACATTTTTGTAAATATTTTCTTCTATCTTTTCATGTGACAACACTGAAGAAATGACACTTTGCTACAATGTAAAGTAGTGAGTGTACAGCTTGTATAACAGTGTAAATTTGCTGTCCCCTCAAAATAACTCAACACACAGCCATTAATGTCCAAACCGCTGGAAACAAAAGTGAGTACACCCCTGAGTGAAAATGTCCAAATTGGGCCCAAAGTGTCAATATTTTGTGTGGCCACCATTTTTTTCCAGCACTGGCTTAACCCTCTTGGGCATGGAGTTCACCAGAGCTTCACAGGTTGCCACTGGAGTCCTCTTCTACTCCTCCATGACGACATCACGGAGCTGGTGGATGTTAGAGACCTTGCGCTCCTCCACCTTCCATTTGAGGATGCCCTACAAATGCTCAATAGGGTTTAGGTCTGGAGACATGCTTGGCCAGTCCATCACCTTTACCCTCAGCTTCTTTAGAAAGGCAGTGGTCGTCTTGGAGGTGTGTTTGGGGTCATTATCATGTTGGAATACTGCCCTGCGGCCCAGTCTCTGAAGGGAGAGGATTATGCTCTGCTTCAGTGGGCCAACTCAATATTGAACCCTAAGGACTAAGACTGGGATGCCATTAACGTTCATGTCTGTAAGGCCCCTTTTAGACGAGGCGGACTCCGTTTCTACGGAGCCCGCCTCGGTCCGCCGGCTCAGCGGGAGATCTGTCCGCTGATCTCCGCTGAGCCGGCGGATGACAAGTCCCTCTCTGCTCACTGAGCGGGGAGGGGCTTGTCAGGCGCTGCTGCCGCCTATGGAGGGATCGGACGAAAACGGACAGCGTGTCCGTTTTCGTCAGATCTCACCCGATCCGATCCGCCAGCGACGGACCTGGACGTAGAGCCATCCGTCTGCTCTCCAGCGGATCGGACGGGGTCGGATGTCAGCGGACATGTCTCCGCTGACATCCGACGCTCCATAGGCTAACATGGAGCGCCCGTTCAGGTCCGCCGTCAAAACTGACAGGCGGACCTGAATGGTCCGATCGTGTGAAAGGGGCCTAAAGGCAGGTGTCCCAATACTTTTGGCAATATAGTGTATGTGTTGACTATCTAGGGCTAAAACAATATCCTATAAATATTAACAGGTAAGTATATATCCCTTACAAACTTTAAAGTGGAACTTACCTCTCAAAAGAGAATTAGTACAATTTATTCCCCTCCCAGGCGGAATTGTGTTTATTTTCTACTTGCTATTAGGCCCCAACCCCAATGCCATTCTGGCCTAAAGTTAAGAAGAAAAAAAAAACATGGGGAGATGTACCTGTTCCTGCAGCCTCCTGAAATATTTACATTACACCTCCCAGGAGGCTGCATAATCAGGGACACAGAACAGCCAGGTGGTGGGCTGGAGGGTGGGCAAGGCATGCCATCAGTATCTGGCTACTTGCACCGAGAAAAGGCGGCCAGCTGAAGAGGACTAAGATGGTGGCTGGGGACTCCCTCTTCAATTGCATATGACTGCATGTTGATCTATACACTGTATGTTCATAGTCCTGAAAAAGGGGGAACCTTGCAAACCATGAAACATGTTGGGTTTTCCTGTTGATTACACATAAAATCTCATGCTGGACTTGGAGTGGAGTGGAGTGGTGCACCTTTTATCTACCCTTCTATTAATATGAATCTGATTGGAGTTCTAAATCTTCTTAATCAAAATGTATTGGCTAAAGATACTCTTTAACCGCTTAAGGACCGCCCCACGTACATGTATTGCGGCAGGCAGCCCTTAAGCGCAAAATCACATACTTGTACATGATTTCTTCTTCCAGGTCTGAGGTGCGCACCCGCGCCACCGGAGGATAGAGGAAAGATAGAGATCTTGTGTTTCTGCTAAGCAGGAACACAGACCTCTGTTTTCCTACAGTGCAACCATCCCCCACACAGTAAGAAAGCACTCCCAGGGAACGCATTTAACCCTTTGATTGCCCCTGATGTTAACCCCTTCCCTGCCAGCGTCATTAGTGCAGTGACAGTGCAGGCACTGATCACTGTGTTGGTGTCACTGGAACCCAGAAAGTGTCACTTATGCCGCGTACACACGATCAGAATTTTCGACTGGACTGGTCCGAAGGACTATGCGACGGAATTTCGACGGACTTCCAACGGACTTTCCGAATGAACGGACTTGCCTACACACGATCACAACAAAGTCCGACGGATTCGTACGTGATGACGTACGACCGGACTAAAATAAGGAATAAGGAAGTTGATAGCCGGTAGCCAATAGCTGCCCTAGCGTCGGTTTTCATCCGTCGGACTAGCATACAGACGAGCGGACTTTTCGATAGGAACTGGGTCCGGCGGAGTACTGACGTAAAGATTTGACATGTTCCAAATCTAAAGTCCGTCAGATTTTCAACCGAAAAAGTCAGCTGCAGGTCCGATGAAGCCCAGACACCGTCGGATTGTCCGCTGGACTCAGTCCGTCGGACCAGTCCGGTCGAAAAGTCCGCTTGTGTGTATGTGGCATTAGTGTCAGATTTGTCCGCTGTAATGTCGCATTCCCACTAAAAATCGCCGATCACCGCCATTACTAGTAAAAAATATTTAAAAAAAATAAAAAGTCCATGAATCTATCCCATAGTTTGTAGATGCGATAACTTGTGCGCAAACCAATCAATATACGCTAATTGGGATTTTGGTTTACCAAAAATATGTAGCAGAATACATACTGGCCTAAATTGATGAAGAAATTGGATTTTTTACATTTTTATTGGATTTTTTTATAGCAGAAAGTAAAAAATATTGCCATAAAAATTCCATAATTCTATCCCATAGTTTGCAGACGCTATAACTTTTGCACAAACCAATCAGTATATACTTATTGCGATTTTTTTATTTACCAAAAATATGTAGAATATATAATATATAATATATATTATATATTATATATATATATATATATATATAATATATAGATATATATAGATCTATCTATCTATCTATCTATCTATCTATCTATCTATCTATCTATCTATCTATCTATCTATCTATCTATCTATCTATCTATCTATCTATCTATCTATCTATCTATCTATCTATCTATCTATCTATCTATCTATCTATCTATCTATCTATCTATCTATATCTATATCTATATATTGACCTAAACTGATGAAGAATTTATTTTTTTTTTTTTAATTTGAGGATATTTATTATAGCAAAAAGTAAAAAAAAATAGTTTCTTTTTCAAAACTGTCGGTCTTTTTTTGTTATTAGCCCAAAAAATAAAAACCGCAGAGGTGGTCAAATACCACCAAAAGAAAGCTCCATTTGTGGAAAAAAAGGGACATCGATTGTATTTGGGTAAAGCATCACACGACCGCGCAATTGTCAGTTAAAGTAACGCAGTGCCATATCGCAAAAAATGGCCTGATCAGGAAGGGGGTAAAACCTCTGAAGTGGTTAATTGGTAACTGCAAAAACAAAATTTAAAATCACATTAAAAAACGACCAAGGCTATGTACTCTTCAGAGTAAGTTAATTTGCCATACAAAAAAAAATGATAAGTTAGGCAGTAAATAACTTCAGAGACACATTCTGCACTTTTTACTTACTCAAGCTTTTTTTTTTTCCCTCTAACTCATTGCAGGAAAATAAGCCATTATGTTGATTTTAAATTATTGTTCTCTATAAGACATGTCGAGTAAGTAAACACATTCTGAGCAAGCATATAATTTCCTCTATAATCAGTTACTGTCTTCCAGAGGGAAATTGCATTACTAATTTAATGGGAAACACAGGCCGTCCACCATCTCTGCAATGTATTTTTCCTACAATTTAGGATTAGGTACATAATTGAAAGGTAACACTGGTGGAGGCATTCAATGTGTATTGTCAAGATAAGAAATATTATTGCTATACTGTGTCTGCCCAGGCAGCTCCTAGTGAATAAAATTTCATTTCTTTTGTCGGGCAATAAACGTCGTTGAGTAGCATTTGTGCATACCTATGTAGGTTATAGATTCACTTTTTATTTGTAGCATGACATATGGCCCGCTGCAAAACCAACAGATATCTGCTGAGACGGCTGAATTGTGGAAATGTTATATTTTATTGTACTCTGAGTTCAAAAAGTAAGAAGGAACTCATAAGGATGAAGTTTAACTTAATTGAAAAGCGGCATACAGGTTTGATTTATACATATTATGCTATAAAAGAAGAAGGTTAAAGTGATTGCAAAGTCTCCTTTTTTAACCACTTCAACCCCGGAAGGATTTACCCCCTTCCTGAGCAGAACACTTTTTGCGATTCGGCACTACGTCTCTTTAACTGACATTTGCGCGGTCGTGCGACGTTGCACCCAAACAAAATTGACGTCCTTTTTTTCCCACAAATAGAGCTTTCTTTTGGTGGTATTTGATCACCTCTGCGGTTTTTATTTCTTTCGCTATAAACAAAAAAAAAAAGCGACAATTTTAGAAAATAGCAATATTTTTTACTTTTTGCTATAATAAATGTAGCACTAACTCTCGATGGAGCTGCTGGTTTAAGTGGGCTTGTTACCTTCACTCTCCTTCCCTCTGTTTTACCAGCACCGGGTCTAGGGTTCCGTTGAGTTTACCTCTGGACGATACATGCACCAACACTTGAATACTTGGTTTACTAAGAAAGTAGCAGGAAAGAGGCAGATGGGACACTGCAGAAGAAACTCAAATATCTTCTTGTAAGGTTCTTGACCAATGTCCTGGTAGAAGTTGGATAATATAAAAGAATGCGCTCCCCTCGTGGGACACACTCTTTGCTCGCCTGGATAGGCCTCTCTCACTTGCCTAGCAGCCAGTACGTAGCACGAACAAAAGTCTCTGCCACAGACTTGTTTGGGATAAACCTGTACTATCCTCTGCCACAGGATGTATCGGTTTTCTGCAATGAACGTCAGTCACAGTGCTTGAACCTTTAAGCCAACCCGGCAACACTATGCTGTATAGTTACTTTTTAGGATACGTCCTCCAACCGAGTCACCAGGTCCCTCTCCAGACCAGCACGCTGCATGATCCTTCCATGCCGGGTCCTCCTCTAGGATCTCCTCGGTTGTCCAGCTTCTTCCCTTCTGGATAGACAGCCCAGGACCATTCCTCAGCTGCTCTGGTAGGCCTCAGACAAGCTTCTGGGCCCACCCCTGTGCCGTAGCGGCGTGGGCCTCCGGAACGGAGGACCACGAAATTGCTCTCTAACGCATACCTGTCAGCCAGGAGGGCCAGCAGGTGGCTGAAAAATGAACCCCACAATATGGCGTCTGTCCCATAAATACCCTCGCCCAGAATGCAACTCGGAGGACCACCTCCACTGAGTTGTCTCCGGGACAGAAGAGCATCCCATACACTTCGACACGTTGTCTTTCCAACACTGACCAGTGATAACAGCGACACCCTCCGGTCAGTCTGGACACACACACAACGTCAGACAAGCTGGAACAGAGGCAAATTTAACCTATTTAACGAACAAGTTACTAAATTTACCTAACGGTACTATATAAAGGGGATGGGGGGAAGGGTGGGGATGAGGGCAAATGCTGAGTGTCCAATTGATCAGTCTATTGGCTGGTCAGCCTCTGGTGACACACCGAAGTCGGTGTTATTGCTATGAACTATAAACAATATGCTATAATCGGGACATGTACTGGGGAAGGGTGAGAAGGGATTCTCGATATAAAGTATCAAGTGGGACAGTAGTTTCGTTAGCAATGAGTGACCAGAGGTATGTACATTAAAAATGCGATTTATTAAATGCTATAAATTCCACAATTGGCAAAGGAGGCTAAACATAAGTTACATCTAACAGTGTAAAGTAAATGGCAAAGAAAAAAACAATAAAGTGACTAAGGTATTGCTGTACCTTAGGTAACATACACGACAAACACACATACAATACGACACCAACACTGTCCGGACTGGTATACTGTTCGGCAGCTAGTGGGTCAAATGGGAGATGGTCAAGCACAATGGCTTGGTTAAGGTTGTGGACATCAATTTTAAATGACAATGCTGCCGAAGAGTATACATGAGAGGGGGGGCAGGAAGGGAAGGGGGAGGGGAACTCAAGGGTGGCCAGGCGGGGATGGTTGCCTGTTGGCCAGCTGACAGGGATGGACGATCAGCATGGATGGATGGTCTGGCTGTTCCTGCAGGCGCAAGATGGTGCTGATTGACATAAGCTGATTACCAGTAACTTGGAATGTTCATATAGCGTGGGTTAACACTGGTTTGCAGGTAAATCCTATTGGCAGGGTTCTAATCAGCTGCTTTGAGATGGAAAATGTAGGTACTATATGAGGATCAATCATGCAACTGGCAGTCGCAAAGTACTATGCATACATTTGAGCAGTGGCTTAGTTAGTAGCGTTCATACATTACCAGCCCGATTGGTAGGGAGAGGAGGAACTCAAACACTCTGCAATGGAAGTCCTTTTAGGTATTGAGTGTAGTCTCACAGACTCATATGGGCGACAGTGTAACCTCTGCTGGTAAGGGGAGTCAGATATAGTGTTGTAAGCCAGAAGTCTATACGGCGTCTGCCCTCTGTCCTGTCTGGCAGGCATCCATGATCTGTATTTGCTGACGCCCAGCTGACACCCAGCTGATGATCGCAGCTGTTCCGCTCCTCCAGCACGATCCGCCCGATAGGACGTGGCGGTGTCGTGATGACGTCAACGCGTTTCGCTGTACTCGTTAGCGTAGCTTCTTCCTGGACGTTACTGGTAATCAGCTTATGTCAATCAGCACCATCTTGCGCCTGCAGGAACAGCCAGACCATCCATCCATGCTGATCGTCCATCCCTGTCAGCTGGCCAACAGGCAACCATCCCCGCCTGGCCACCCTTGAGTTCCCCTCCCCCTTCCCTTCCTGCCCCCCCTCTCATGTATACTCTTCGGCAGCATTGTCATTTAAAATTGATGTCCACAACCTTAACCAAGCCATTGTGCTTGACCATCTCCCATTTGACCCACTAGCTGCCGAACAGTATACCAGTCCGGACAGTGTTGGTGTCGTATTGTATGTGTGTTTGTCGTGTATGTTACCTAAGGTACAGCAATACCTTAGTCACTTTATTGTTTTTTTCTTTGCCATTTACTTTACACTGTTAGATGTAACTTATGTTTAGCCTCCTTTGCCAATTGTGGAATTTATAGCATTTAATAAATCGCATTTTTAATGTACATACCTCTGGTCACTCATTGCTAACGAAACTACTGTCCCACTTGATACTTTATATCGAGAATCCCTTCTCACCCTAAATTTACCTAACATATGGTATATCGCAAATCTACCAGCGCTACATAAATATCCCCCAAAAATATATATATAAAAACATTTCTTTCTTATTTTAGGCCGATATGTATTCTTCTTCTACATATTTTTGGTAAAAAAATCGCAATAAGCGTATATTGATTGGGTTGCACAAAAGTTATAGCATCTACAAAATAGGGGATAGTTTTATGGCATTTTTATTATTTTTTTTAAAATTAGTAATGGCGGCGATCTGCCATTTTTATCGTGACTGCGACATTATTGCGGACACATCGGACACTTTTGACACTATTTTGGGACCATTGTCATTTATACAGCGATCAGTGCTATAAAAATGCACTGGTTACTGTATAAATGACATTGGCAGGGAAGGGGTTAAACACTAAGGGGCGATCAAGGGGTTAAGTATGTCCTAGCGAGTGATTCTAACTGTGGGGGGGATGGGCTACCACTGACATGACAGTGATCACTGCACACGACGACAGGGAGCAGTAGATCCCTGTCATGTCACCAGGCAGAACAGGGAAGTGCCTTGTTTGCAAAGGCATCTCCCCGTTCTTCCACTCAGTGACACGGTCGTGAGTCCACGGGACCCGCAGTCATGGTCACGGAGTACGCCGTGGGCGGGCGTGCGTGCCCACAATGCCACGTCTTAAAGGGGACGTACAGGACAGGTACGCCCATTTGTGCAGCCGTGCCATTGTGCCGACGTATATCGTCGTGCACTGGTCGGCAATCGGTTAAAGTTTAAAATAATAAGCATGTTATACTTACCTGCTCTGTTGTAGTGGATTTGCACAGAGCAGCCCAGATCCTCCTCTTTTCGGGTGCCTCTTCTGCGCTCCTGGCCCCTCCCTGTTGCGTGCCACAGCAAGCAGCTTGCTACAGGGGCACCCTGAGCCAAGCCACAGCTCCCTGTGTCCATTCAGATACGGAGCCACAGCCTAGCCCTGCCCCCTTTCTCTCCTGATTTGCTGACTGATTTTGATTGCTGTCTCAGCCAATGAGGAGGGAGATCTGCCAAGACACTCCTACAACATCGCTGGATCTAGATGGACCTCAAGTAAGTATTAGGCCTCATGCACACTGGACGTTTTTGGAAGTTTTTACAGCTGATGTTTTTGGCTCATTTCGTGCACGTTTTTTCTACAGTCAAACTCTCCAGCATGTTATCCTATGTGTCCATGCACTGTTATCAACTGTTTTTGAATGGGGCGTTTTTTGGCTGTAAAAAAACCCTCCAAAACTAGTGGGTTCTGAGAGAAGTTTTTTAGCTGTAAAAACACTCTAATGTAAAAAAAAAACGCTGAAAAACAAAGATAAACGCTCAAAAACGCGGCTCACCAGCATTTGATCCCATTGAAAAAAAATCACTTAAAAACACTATTGCAAAAACCTTTAAAAAGTTAAAAAACTCACTGCAAAGCTACTGGTGTTTTTATAACATCCAGTGTGCATGAGGCCTAATACTTACCTTTCAGTGGGAGATATGTTCAATTGTGTTTCTAGAAACGTGTCGGGTACTGCTGCTATCTGACATTTCTGGTTGTGATGGATATTCCCTTTGATCCATTTGAGTGTTGTGACTCCTCCCGCTAGCTGCTATATTTCTACAGGACACACCTACAAGGCTGCTCAGTTTAGTAAAGTCTGGTATCAGTCTTGCCCTGCATTGAGCAGTAGTGCGGCAGGGGTTAATTGAGCCAAGGGAGCTGTGATTGGCACTCATCAAGAGAGCTAAATAAGACCACCCTTTCTGAACTCATAGAAGCTGTACTATAGCTTCTGTGGATGAAATGCTATCTATGAATGGGGGGGGGGGGGGGTAAATTAAGGGTCTGCCTCCTGTGTTCAGAGAAAGGACCCCGATCTGAATCTGAACCTCTGCTGTGTCTGTCAATGTCTCTTCTTGCTGAGCCACCTGCGATGCTGGACAGCTCCCTGCCTGATTCCTTATGCCGCGTACACACGAGCGGACTTTACGGCAGACTTTGCCCGGCGGACGGGATTTCGTCTGACAATTCGATCGTGTGTGGGCTCCAGCGGACTTTGTTTTCTCAAAAGTTGGACGGACTTAGATTTGAAACATGTTTTAAATCTATCCGTCAAACTCGAGTCCGGTCGAAAAGTCCGCTCGTCTGTATGCTAGTTCGACGGACAAAAAACCGACGCTAGGGCAGCTATTGGCTACTGGCTATGAACTTCCTTGTTTTAGTCCGGTCATACGTCATCACGTACGAATCCGTCGGACTTTGGTGGATTGTGTGTAGGCAAGTCCGTTCATTCGTAAAGTCCGTCATAAAGTCCGTCGAAAAGTCCGCCGGGCAAAGTCTGCCGTAAAGTCCGCTCGTGTGTACGCGGCATTAGACCACCTTGCCGTGTGTATTGCTTCTCTTGAACCTTGAACCCTTTCATCCTCCCATGAACTTCCTATTTTAAGCCATGTTTTGCACTTCCTGTTTGCCAGATTATTGTGCTCACTGCAGCCAATATATATCTCTCTTGTCACTCCTGCTGCCATCCGTATCTTCTCTATCGCTCGTTGCCACTCTTTGGCTTTTCCTTTGATTACGCTTCTTCTTAACCCCAACCTGAAACCACAGGATAAAAGAGTCAAGATTCATTTATTAGTTTGTACCAAAAACAGCCAACACATTTTGAGGGTCAGAAAAAACTCCCCCTTCATCAGGCCTGGAGGTAAAATAAGATAAGTCTTATCTTGTATTGCTCACACAGATACTGCTGGCCAATAACTCTCCTGATCCAGCAATTAGATTCCCTACATAGATTCACACAGGAAAGATATATTTTGAGTCCTTTCAAAGTTCCATTTTTGCCTGAAGACCTGATGAAGGGGGAGTTTTTTCAGACCCTCAAAATGCGTTTTACAAACTAATAAATGAATGTGGGCTATTTTATCCTTTTGCCTGGCACTCCTTCCATGTTTTTTCTAGTAACCTGCTGGGGTACCCACCCAGAAGGTAGCCTTTTTTTGTTGTGAGCAGCCTAACCTGAGCCAGGGAGCTCTTCAGATTATTTGTCCTCTCACTACTCTGTATAAATTCACATCAAAGTGCCAGTGCCTTTTGGATGCTTTTTTTTTTCTCTTGCCCTGCCTGACAAAGCTGTGCTGTGTGGCGGAGCTGTGTAAGTTTAACCGATTGCCACCCACCCACCATCAAATGACAGAGGGATGATGCGGCACTCGTTCTGGGAGGACATATGACGGCGCCTCAAAACGGCCACCGTTGCGCGGCCACAGGGTCGCGCAACACAACCTTCGTGGTCGCTCCGTGTTGCTAGGACAGGGCGCGACCCCGATCTCTGTAAGGAGCCATGGCCCTTTAACCATGTGATCGGCTGTGTCCAATCACAGCAGGTCAAATGTAAATATGGAAGTGCCGTGAATCATCTCTCCTCGCCCCACACTGACAGAGTGTGTGGTGAGGAGTGCCGATCAGCGGCATCTCCTCACAGAGGAGACCTGGGCAGTTAATCAGGGCACTGATCATCAGTGCCCCCTGATTACAGGAAAGCCCAAGCAGTGCCATCACTGCCACCAATCAGTGCACATAAGTGATGCCAGTCAGTGCCTCCCATCAGTGCCTCCTCATAGTGCCGCCCATCAATGCCCATCAGTGCCTTCCATCGGTGCCCAACAGTGTTGCCCATCAGTGCTGTCCTTCAGTGCCCATCAGTGCTGCCTACCCGTGCTGCCTATCAGTGCCCACCAGTGCCACCTATCAGTGCCCACCAGTGCCATCTATAAGTGCTTATCAGTGCCACCTATCAGTGCTCATCAGTGCGGCATATTAGTTCCTCCTCATCAGTGCCACCTAATCAGTGCCCATAAGTGCCCCCTCATCAGTGCCCATCAGTCTGGCCTATCAGTGCCCATCAGTGCTGCCCTTCAGTGCCCATCAGCGCTGCCCATCAGTGATGCCTACCTGTGCTACCTATCAGTGCAACCTCATCAGCACACATCAGTGAAGGAGAAAAATTATTTATTTACAAAATTTACTGACAGAAAATAAGAACATTTTTATTTTTCAAAATTTTCGGTGTTTTTTTTTTTTTGTAAAAAACAAAAATCCCAGCAGTGATTAAATACCACAAAAAGAAAACTATGTTTGTGTGAAGTAAAAGATAAAAAAATTTGGGTAAAGTGTTGTCATTCAAAGTGCGACAGCGCTGAAAGCTAAAAAATGGCCTGGGCAGGAAGGGGGTGAAAGTGCCCAGTATTGAGGTGGTTAAAGACTGGATGGATAGAAATCCAAATCCTTTGGCAATTAAAATAGTACCCTTAGGTCCCAAGCGCACTGGGCCTTTAGCCAATGTTCACAGGGCTCTGGCCTTTAACTGCGGGCAGAGGGCAAAGGTCTAGCCCTACCAGCCTACTCTA
This sequence comes from Lithobates clamitans, assembly GCA_037952925.1. Taxonomy (NCBI): domain Eukaryota; kingdom Metazoa; phylum Chordata; class Amphibia; order Anura; family Ranidae; genus Lithobates; species Lithobates clamitans. Next base: position 3,994,462 of record JBBGZY010000103.1, on the reverse strand, counting down.
TGAGAGGTTGATGGCTACTGTAGCTGTACATGGCTGGACAGTCCATTCATCCCTGGGCACATACTGCCTTAAACAGTAGTACAGCTAGGTCCACCATCCAGCCACAGTAGCTTGCAACCTCTCACAGTGTTTTACAGGCTATCAGCAGAAGGACTGGGTGGCACACCTGTGCCCTCTACCCACAGCTAAACCTCAGAGCCACCAAGACTAAATGACCAGAGTGCATGGGGCCTCATTCTGTATACATTTCATCTTTTTATTTAACTGTTTGTCTGGAATTCAGCTTTAACAAAATGGATCTTCTACAGATTCCAGTTGGGCTTATATGTAGAACTTCATTGTGTCCAGCCTAGCAGAAAGTACATCTGGGTGCCCATTCATACGTTAATATCTAATTTAATAACATCAAATCTTATTCTGACCTACAAAGCTGTTTTGGAAAACATTAGTTGGATAGATCTGTTATGAATGTATATCTCAGTTGGGTGGGTCAGATGTCGTATTTCATGAATTTCATATCACTTCCATTATACCATTAGGTGAAATAGGGAATATTATTAGATTTTGCTAAAAAAAAAAAAAAAAAAAAATACAGTTATTGAATCGGACAAGTTGGAGAATTGTGTTCAAGTGAGCCAAGACTTCTGTTGTAATATTACAACATTTGGAGAACAACTATTGTAATATTCCCAGTAGGACGGAAAAGGTGTTTTGCTGAGAAAGCAGAATGAGCTCTTAAAATAAGAATTTCCAAATGTTCTGATATGTCTTTTGCTGCTTTTGTGAAATGTAAACTACAAAGCGGCCGGTTTGGTGGGTTCACGTTTTGCTGATTGTGCAGCTTCTACTATATCTGTTGATGTTGAATATTTTTTTTTAATTGCTGTTATAGACAGAATTCATTGGTTGCCTTGCTGGAAAACCTTTGAAAAATGTGGATTGGGGGCAAGTGAGAGATTTCGCAAAAGGGATTGCAAATTGAAGGTGTGGTAACATTGAAGCAGAAAAAGATCTGACAATGGGGACGAGGGGACGTGCTAACTTTTTTTTTTTTTCTCTAAATTTCTGCAATAGTGACTATAGAGCTTCTGTTATTTATAGATATACTTATACAGTGCCTTATTCATTCATGACCAGAAGTCATTGATGCCTAGATACCCAGGTGAAATTTAGCAGTGTCAGCGTTTGTCAGTTAACCACTTCAGCTCCGGAAGGTTTACCCTCCGCCCCCCTTCATGACCAGGTAATTTTTTGCAATACGGCACTGCGTTACTTTAAATGACAATTGCGCGGTCATGCGACGTGGTACCCAAATAAAATTGATGTCCTTTTTTCCCACAAATAGAGCTTTCTTTTGGTGATAGTTGATCCCCTCTGTGGTTTTTATTTTTTGTGCTATATTATACAAGGAGTACCCCCCTAAGGGACTTTATGGACAAATGATAAACTGATTTGAAAAAATGAAAAAATATATAAAAATTTATTGGGCTCAATATTAAAGGATCTGCACTTTCATATTTGTCATGTGTCATGTAGGCACCACACATTTTATATTAATACATTTCTATTATAAATATATATATATATGTATGTATATATCTATATCTTTATATATATATATATATATATATATATATATATATATATATATATATATAGATATAGATATAGATATAGATATATATATATATATATATATATATATATATATATATATATATATATATATATATATATATCTATATCTATATCTATATATATATATCTATATAGATATATATATCTATATATATATCTATATCTATATCTATATCTATGTATATCTGTCTATATATATCTATCTATATATATCTATCTATCTCTATATCTCTATATCTCTATATATATATCTCTATATCTATATCTATATATATATATCTCTATATCTATATCTATATCTATATATATATATATATATATATATATATATATATATATATATATATATATATATATATATATATGTATATAGTGGGGACGGAAAGTATTCAGACCACATTACATTTTTTCACTCTTTGTTATATTGCAGCCATTTGCTAAAATCATTTAAGTTCATTTTTTTTCCTCATTAATGTGCAACACAACATTTTTGCAGATTTATTAAAAAAGAAAAACTGAAATATCACATAGTCCTAAGTATTCAGACCCTTTGCTCAGTATTTAGTAGAAGCACCCTTTTGATATAATACAGCCATGAGTCTTTTGTGAAAGATGCAACAAGTTTTTTACACCTGGATTTGGGGATTCTCTGCCATTCCTCCTTGCAGATCCTCTCCAGTTCTGTCAGGTTGGATGGTAAACGTTGGTGGACAGCCATTTTTAGGTCTCTCCAGAGATGCTCAATTGGGTTTAAGTCAGGGCTCTGGCTGGGCCATTGAAGAACAATCACAGAGTTGTTGTGAAGCCACTCCTTCGTTATTTTAGCTGTGTGCTTAGGGTCATTGTCTTGTTGGAAAGTAAACCTTCGGCCCAGTCTGAGGTCCTGAGCACTCTGGAGAACGTTTTCATCCAGGATATCCCTGTACTTGGCCGCATTCATCTGCATTCATTCAATATATATATATATATATATATATATATATATATATATATATATATATTTAATTTTTTTTATCAAATCAGTTTATCAGTTGCCTATAAAGTCCCTTAGTATTTCCTCGGGGGGGTACTCCTTGTATAATATTGTTCAAAGTGGGATGTAAAAAATCGAATTTCTTCATAAATTTAGGCCAGTATGTATTCTGCTACAAATTTTTGGTAAATAAAATTCCAATAGGCGTATATTGATTGGTTTGTTCAAAAGTTATAGCTTCTACAAACTATGGAATTTTGTTTTGGCGGCGATCTTTAGTGGGACTGCGACATTACAGCAGACAAATCTGACACTAAGTGACACTTTTTGGGGACTAGCAGTGGCGGCCATTCCCCTAATCCATGCACCCGGTCCCTAATCTACAGGCAGGGTACCGGACGCATGGATTTCAATGTTTTTTTTTTTAAGCACATGATTAGAGCCTGAGGCTCTAATTGGCTTTAAAAAGGGTGGGCTCGGGGTGCCCACCCTACCTAGTACCTAGTACTTGATCTGGCGCAGAGCAGCCGCCCTGTCACAGTAAATCTGCATGGGGCGGTCATGAACTGGTTAATTTAGCAATTAGAAAATAATTTGCCTACCTAAATGTGTTCCTAAAGGTTAGATTTTTTTTTTCTTAAAATAATAAAGACATCAGATTTACCTGCTCTGTGCAATGTTTTTACACAGAACAGCCCTGATCCTCCTTTACTTGGGACCCTCACTGACACTTCTGGCCCCTACCCCTTGCAGAGTGCCCCCATAACAAGCTGGTTGCTCAGGGGGCACTCATGCATGCTCGCTTCAGAGTCACCTCTGTGTGTTTATGGGACACACAGAGAGTGGCTCAGTCCCGCCCCCCACTCCCTCCTCACTGGCTGTGATTGGCTCCCACTGCTGTGTCTCAGCCAATGAAGATAGAGAGACCCAGGGGGGCTGCTGCTCTTGTGACATTGCTTGATCGAGATCAGGCTTGGGTAAGTATTGGGGGGCTGCACACTGAAGGTTTTTTTACAATTATGCATGAATACATGACGGTAAAGACCTTCACCCACTTAAATCATTTTATAGCTGTTTTTAATGACTTTTTTTTTTTTTTGCTCTGGTCTAATTATAGGCTGACAAATCTGCAAACAAATATTAAAAACAAGTCTGTATTTTTTTTTTTCATTAATGTCATATTTTTTTATAATGGTGCACCTGTAACAGTTACACTATTAATATATGGTACTGAAGATGCACTGGTGGCAGTACTCATCTGCAGGTTGAAGGCTGGCAGGACGGGGCATCATGGCCACTATGTGCAGCAGGATCTATAGGGATGGGCAGGAGATTTGGAGTTACAGTAGTTCATCCCATTTTTTGCCAAAAGATGAACTGACCCTTTAACCACTTAAGGACCGAGCTTCTTTCTGAGATTTGTTGTTTACAAGTTAAAAACTGTTTTTTTTTTGCTAGAAAATTACTTAGAACCCCCAAATATTATACATTTTTTTTCCTAACACCATAAAGAATAAAATGGCGGTCGTTGCAATAATTTCTGTCACACCGTATTTGCACAGTGGTCTTACAAGCGCACTTTTTTTTTGGAAAGAATAAACTTTTTTGAATTAAAAAATAAGACAACAGTAAAGTTAGCCCAATTTTTTTTTATATTGTGAAAGATAATGTTATGCCGAGTAAATTGATACCCAACATGTCATGCTAAAAATTGCACCCGCTCGTGGAATGGCGACAAACTTTTACCCTTAAAAATGTCCATAGGCGACGTTTAAAAAATTCTACAGGTTGCATGTTTTGAGTTACAGAGAAGGTCTAGGGCTAGAATTATTGCTCTTGCTCTACCGATCATGGTGATACCTCACATGTGTGGTTTGAACACCGTTTTCATATGCAGGCGCTACTCACGTATGTGTTCGCTTCTGCACGCGAGCTCGCCGGGACGGGACGCGTTTAAAAAAAATGTTCTCTCTTATTTATTTTACCTTTTATTTTTTATTTTTACACTGTTTTTTTTTAAAATTTGTCACTTTTATTCCTATTACAAGGAATGTAAACATCCCTTTGTAATAGAAAAAATGCATGACAGGACCTCTTAAATATGAGATCTGGGGTCAAAAAGACCTCAGATCTCATATTTACACTAAAATGCAATAAAAAAATTTGTCTTTAAAAAAATGGCCCTTAAAGAGCTATGGGTGGAAGTGACATTTTGACGTCGTTTCCGCCCTGCATTCTTATGAAGACGGGTGGGGGCCATCTTCCCCTCACTCATCTCCACACCCAACAGGAGACCAGACGCGATCGCCTCTGCCGCTGCTGGCGGCTCCGGTAAGCGTCAGAGGGCACCGGAGCCTGGCGGGAAGGGGGGCCCTCTCCCGCCGCCGATAAAAGTGATCTTGCGGCGAATCCGCTGCAGAGACCACTTTTATCTTGTAGCGGACCGCCCGCTGAAGAAGAGGGTACTGGGGTTATGGCAGCTAGCTGCTGCCATAACAGCGATATCCTCCTTCAAACAGCCAGCGTACAACTGCGGTGGGCGGTCCGTAAGCGGTTATCTCAGCTTGCAGAGCTTGGATTCATTGAGTTTACAAAAAATGTAAATATTGCAGAATATACAGCTTCATGCTACATAACTAAGCTCCATTTCATGCTGAATAAAATAAATTATTAATGTATCTTACATAGAAAACTATCTTTAGATAGATTTTTACCCCTAAAGCATTTTATTAAAATAAATTTGATAAAAATCAAAAAAATCTGATTTTTTTGATTTAAAAAAATAATAATATTGATTTATATCCACCCTGACTGGTGGGCACTTATTGGCAGCACTGGTGGGCACTGATTGGCAGCACTAGTGGGCACTGATTGGCAGCATTGGTGGGCACTGATTGGCAGCACTGGTGGGCACTGATTGGCAGCACTGGTGGGCGGCACAGATTGGCAGCACTAGTGGGCACTGATTGGCAGCATTGGTGGGCACTGATTGGCAGCACTGGTGGGCACTGATTGGCAGCACTGGTGGGCGGCACAGATTGGCAGCACTGGTGGGCACTGATTGGCAGCATTGGTGGGCGGCACAGATTGGCAGCACTGGTGGGCACTGTTGGGACTGCACAGATAATCAGGACACTGATAATCAGTACCTCAATTATCAATGTACATGTCCCCTGTAGAGAAGCTAGTTATCGGCTCTCTTCTCATCTCCTTATGCTGTCAGCATGAGGAAAGAACTGCAGATAACTGGCTTCTATTTACATCCACAATCAGCTGTGATTGGACACCGCTGATCACATGGTAAAGAGCCACTGATTGACTCTGTACCTCAATCTGTAGTGGGCACGATCACGGGAGGGCATCATAATAAACAAAAAATAGACTAAAAATCTTGTCAAAAAATATTGTTTTTCTTTGTTTTCTGTTATAACATTTTGTAAATAAATAACCGTTCTTATTTAGGTCAAAATGTATTCTGCTACATTTCCTTTCTGAAAAAAACCCAAATCAGTGTTCATTATATGGTCTGTAATAAAGTTATAGAATCCAAACACTATGGTATATATCTGAAAATCGATGTACTGACGGCCTCATCTCATTTCTTGAGGCCCGAAAACGCCAGGACAGTACAGATATCCCTCAAATAACCCCCTTTTTTTCGGAAAGTAGACAGTCTGAGGTATTTAGTAAGAGACATGGCGAGTTTCAGTTTTTTGAAGTTATTTTTTTATTTTTTTCTCCCAATTTTTTGAAAAATTAAGAGATTAATAAAAAGAAAATCACATTATTTTTCATACGACATCCACTAGGAGGACGAAAGGCCCACTCAGCTGTCAATCAACCATAGGTGGGGCAGAAGGTTTTAAACTGCTATAACCATATTAGGTCAATGATGTCACAGGCATCCCTGGCGCTTGGGCTTCCCCTTAGTTGCACATATTCTAGCGGTATCGTTCACCTAATATAGCCACATAGCCATCTTAGGTCAATGTCAATGAACTAAGATGGCCACGTGGCTATATTAGATTGAAGTGGTTCTAAAGATACAAGGCTTTTTACTTGAATGCAATATATGCACTCAGGTAAAAAAAATGTTCTGCATGCAGCTCTCCCCTCAGCCCATACCCCCCCCCCAAAAAAAATACTTCTCTGAGCCCAATCTTGATCCAGCACTGTGCATGAGAGCAGCGGCTCTCTCTCCTCATTGGACAGAGAAGCAGCAGCAGGATCAATCACAGCCAGTGAGGAGAGAGTTGGGAGCAGGGCTGAGCCATTCTTTGTTTGTGAAAGGACACACAGACCTACCCCCGGAACCAGCACACACAAGTGCCCCCATAGCAAATGGCTTGCTATGGGGGCACTCAGCAGGGGGGGGAGCCAGGACCCCCAATGGGGGAGGAGCCAGGACCCCCAATGGGGGAACCATTGCCCGGAGTAGGTAAGTATAACATGTTTGTGTATGTGCAGCTACTAAACGAGGAAATCCCTTTGCTCGCAGTTGATTGGCTCGGCACTGATAGCTTCAGACTGAACCCACGATCACCACTAATGATGACAACAGTGGACCATACATATGTAATGTGTTTTGAAGCAGCCACTTACAATAGATGTAAACCCAAGCGTGGCTCCGTCCCACCCCCAGGTCTCTCCTTACTGGCTGTGAGGGGAGAGCTGCATGGAGAAGGTTTTTGACCTGACTACAAAAAATGCATTTAGCTCAAAAACTTTGTACCTTTAGAACCACTTTATCCTGATATAGCCACATGGCCATCTTAGTTCAATGACATTGACCATTAAAAGCTTGAGATAGAGGGAGACAATACAGAAGTACAGGTAAGAGACAGGGACAGAGCGTTGTCACCCTATAAAAGAAAGTGCCTGAACTGGGACCTTCATGGCAGGATCACCAGGTATTACTTTAATATAAGCTACCGATTTGCAAATACAGTGGAACCTCGGATTACAAGCATAATCCATTCCAGGAGTATGCTCGTAATCCAAAGTACTCGTATATCAATGCGAGTTTTCCCATTGAAGTCAATGGAGACGAAAACAATTTGACTTCAATGGGATGCAATACCGCATGCGGCCAGAGGCCAGAGGCGGGGGGGGCGGGCACTGGAAAGCCTCGGAAACGGCCGAAAAGGCCCAAGGACACTTCGGCTGACCTCAGCAAACCTCAGAAAGACTACGTTCATGAGCCTTTCCGAGGTATGCCGAGTCAGCCGAACTGTCCTCGGGCCTTTCCGCGCATTTCCGAACGCCGACGATCGGCGCTGTTCGGCTCCGGCGCCCCCCCCCCCACCTCAGATCAAAAGCGGTACTGAACACTGCTTTTGGCCTGAATGCTTGTTTTGCGAGACAACACTCGCCAACCGAGTTAGGATTTTTAGAAATACAGTGCTCGTTAACCGCGTTACTCGCAAACCGAGGTTCCACTGTACTGAATTTACATTAACATGTTAAATCTTAATGATTGGGTTTACATCAACTATATAAAGCCACGTGGACAAATCCTGAGATTATACACATCTTCTTATAATTTTGAACTTGATTTGGATTCTACTATGAAAAAAAAAAAAAAAAAACATATTGCGAAGGGATGCGGCAAGCAGCTATCGACAACAGCCAATCAGAAACAAGCTAATTGCAGCCAAATAATGAAACAAATGGCAACCACTGCCATTAGGCAAAGTTATTGCCCACTACAGTTCCATGCGCTATTTTATTAATTAAGCCATTGATGTCAGAAGCTTTCAGAAAAGCTCACATTTTTTGATAGATGAAGAACGGTGGAATAGCCGGGTGGGGTGATGGGAATAAAGCTTATAAGCAAAGATGTATAGCTGCCCTATTCATTGAGAATTCAGCTTTCAATTAACGGTTCTTTTGCAAGTGTTTTATCTGCTCCTCGTTGAGTTTCCACTTCAATAAACTCCGGCCGATCTGACAGAACATTAATTAGGCTCGGGGTTTTTATTAGCTAAAAGAATGCGTTTATTTTAGCACTTAACAGAAGCGGAGGACTGGTTGGTGGCGGCGTGTCCAAGAAGCACTCTTTAATGTTCGGAGATAGGGTCTCTTAGAACACTTGCTGATCATTTTGTCTTCCCTCTTAATCATAGCGTATCGAGGATAAGAGAAGTTCCTAATGAAAAATACACTTTCTGGGTTTTCAAGATGAAGAGCTACCCAACTTTTTTATTGTCTTGTCTCAACAACGTGCTCCATCTCCTTTCCACTTTTATAATCTCCAACAAATGACCCCCATTATACCAGCATGCCTTACAGATGCCGTGTAAATTGCTTATGTACTGTACTGTTCATAACTTATGATTGTGTACAAAAAGAAAAAAAATGCGCAACCAAAAATAGTGAAAAAAAGAATTGAATTGTATGCAGAGAAAAAAACGAAGAACCCCCCTAAAGCGGGGCTTTAATGCAGCCAATGATATGTGATTCAAAAAACATAATGGAAATAGTCAAATTTAAATTTTATTGGTACAAAGGTTAAAAAATAATAATGACTTCTGACATTGAGAGTCAAGACATGAACTGTAATACAACAATTTGTTAAAAAAGCTGGCAACAATGTATAGTACAGTACAATACATCCAAAGCAACAGGATCAAATTTACTAATTGTGTCCTGACGCGTTTCGACCCTAAGTGGTCTTCTTCAGAGGACAGATAACTGACAACTGCGGAAAGTATAAACATATATCACAATCTTGTAAAGCAACACAGATCGACATAAAGTGAAAAATAAAAATAATAGTAATAAATACATTGCATCCATGTATATAGGTAAACGTCTCTATGAACTGTATAATTACCAATCAAGTTGCTTTTTATGGTTGGACGTGATGTAAGGGAGTTATCCCCTCTCCCCCTCCTTCCTCTGCCCTTCAGATGGTAGGCCAACCCCCCAGGGATCATGATTGGTTTGCGCGAAAGTTATAGCGTCTAGAAAATAGGGGATAGTTTTATGGTATTTTTATTATTACATTTTTTTTACTAGCAATGGCAGCGATCTTCGATTTTTATCGGGACTGCGACATTATGGCGGACACGTTGGACAATTGACACATTTTTGGGACCATTGTCATTTATACAGTGATCAGTGCTATAAAAATGCATTGATTACTGTAAAAAATGTCACTGGCAGTAAAATGGGTTAACCACTAGAGGGCGATCAAGGGCTTAATGTGTTCCCTAGTGTGTGTTCTAACTGAAGGGGGGAGGGGACTGTGTAGGGGAGATGACAGATTGCTGTTTATACTCTGTATGAACAGACGATCTGTCTATTCTCCCCTCAGAGAATCGGGACCTGTGTGTTTACACACACAGATCCCGGTTCTCCGTGTGCCCCGAGCGCTCGTGGGAACCCGGCGGTGATTGCGACCGCCAGGCACTCGCATCGGCTTAGTGGGCGAGCAGGGGCGGCAGCGCGCTCGCGCTCCTAGTGGCCAAATCTAGAAGCAAAGTAACATGATGGCGATTCGTGCAGCTGCACCATGTTGCTGCTGTAGCATCACATATGGCGACCTATCACGTTTCACTACCCACTGGAGTGCACATGCGCGACGCCACCATATGCGTTCCAAGACTTTTACGACAAAACTCCACACCTTGCTGGCACGCTTCGCTCGCCACACTTCGGGGACGGCCTCGCGGCGCTTCGAGGACGGCCTCGCTTCGCTCGGCATAATTATAATCTAACTCTATGTCCACTTGGATGGTGGGGCTCGAACCTGGACTCAAGGGTGGAGTTTTGTCGTAAAAGTGTTGGAATGCATATGGCGGCGTCGCGCAAGCTCACTCCAGCGGGTAGCAAAGTGTGATGGGTCACCATATGTGACGCTACACCGCAGTGCAACTGCGGCGGCTGGTCGGCGAGCGGTTAATAAATTGCTGTGATTAAATGAACACAAAAAAATGTGATAAATTGAGAAACAATCCTATGCAGTATAGTCCATAGAATACCGAAAACCTTAGCACACGTATACAAGCTTCATAGGACATCAAAAATTATTTTTCTGTTCATCAATAATTAAAGCAAACAACGCCGCTTACCAGATATGGTGGATCTCAAGTTTTAGAGATCAAATGAGCACACACAGGAAGGATTATCCAGCAGAAGAGCCTCCTTTCCCAGTCGATGCCTTGTATGGGGAAACGCGTCGGGTGGAGCTACAGATCTTGACGTCACCACGCATTAGCTGGCTGGCTTGAGCCGCGGCTGTTTTGAACATTATATACCACTTTTTGTTGGATGTCAGTGCCTACGAAAAACCTGTGTGCTTGTATGATCTCTAAAACTTGAGATCCACCATATCTGGTAAGCGGCGTTGTTTGCTTTAATTATTGATGAACAGAAAAATAGTTTTTGATGCCCTATGAAGCTTGTATCCGTGTGCTATGGTTTTCAGTATTCTATGGACTATACTGCATAGGAGGATTGTTTCTTTCTCAATTTATCATTTGAACATTTTTTGTTCACATTTAATCACAGCAATTTATTAATTGCACTATGCAATTCAATTCTTTTTTTCACTATTTTTGGTTGCGCATTTTTTCTTTTTGTACATTTTCATGAGCTGGATATTCTGTTTTTTTTTTTTAGATGCCGCGCCTTCTTGTTTAATATTCATTATATATATATATATATATATATATATATATATATATATATATATATATATATATATATATATATATATATATATATAATCAATTTTATATATATACTGTTGGGGTAGATTTTTTCCTATATTTCCTATATCCATTTGTCACAAAGATCAACATTCTAAATAATGTAAATGACTGTGCATGGAAGACGCTTTATCTTCTCCTTTTTAAAGTTTTTAAAGAAGTATTTCTATAAAATAAATTGCAGCTATAAATATTACATACAGGTACGAATACACAGAAAAATAATCCTAAGAATGCTGCGTATACAGGGACAAATTCTGAGAACTAAAGGAGAAAAAGTGTATTTTCCTTATATCTGAAGCCCTGGGCACAGTCAAAATTAGTGCCGGGACCAGGTCACCTAGAGCCCTGGGCAAATATGCTAAATTGCGCTCCCCCCAAGATGTATGAGCATTATGTGTCAGTGAAAATTACCTTCCGCCCCCCGCAAAAAAATCTAGCACTAATCTGCATGCTCACCCCCTAAGCATAAATCCCCCCTTCCTCCCAGTACAAATCTGCCCCCCCCAGTGTAATCTCTCCTCCCAGCATAAATCTTTACCCTTCCCCAGCTCAAATCCTCTCTCTCCCCATACGCCCCTAGCACAAATCCCCCCCCCTCAAAGAAAACTTCCCCTCCTGGCACAAATCCTCCTCTCCCCACTCCCAATCCTCCCTTCCAGCACAAATCCCCTTCCCCCCTCCAAAAAAAAAAAACTCCCCTCTACTATATTACTTTTATAGTGTAAACTCCCCAAAATCCCCCCTCCAAGCACAAATCCTCTTTCTTTCCCCCATTCTGCCTCCCAACACAACCCCCCCCCCCCCCAAATCACCACTTCTAGCACATTTCCCCTTATTTGCCCTCCTAGAACAGTTCTTATCCCCTGCCGCCCCCCAAATCCCCCTTCTTAACATAAATCCCCAACCCCCCCAAACTCCTTGTGGTTCCCTCCCACCTCACATGAAACCACAGTGCCCAGGGAAGCCGCCCCTCCTGCCCACCAGTGTTCATTTTGGCAGCAAATTTCTAATTTCGTTTTAGTTTTAGTCTTTTGACTAAAATGGCGTTTTAGTGTTAGTCCCATTTTAGTTTTCTGCAATTGTTTTAGTCGTATTTAGTCGACTAAAATCTCCGGTACATTTTACTAAAATCGAATGGGTGTAGTTAAATTGTAATGCATTATTTAAGCATTTCTCTACAATTTCAAAACTCATTATATACTGCTGGAGTAAAAAATCGAATATGTTATTATTTACGGTATTAAGGTTTGAACATGGACTACAGACCAGTGTTAATTTAGATGTCAAATTTTGATTTACTTTTAGTCATACTCTTTTGACTAAAATGCCATTTTTAGTTTTATGCCCTGTACACACGGGCGGACTTTTCAGAAACAAAGGTCCGACGGTCTTTCCGGCGGACTTTTGACGGACTTCCGACAGACTTTCGAACTAACAAACTTGCCTACACACGATCACACCAAAGTCCGACGGATTCGTACGTGATGACGTACGACCGGACTAAAATAAGGAAGTTGATAGCCAGTAGCCAATAGCTGCCCAAGCGTCGGTTTTCGTCCGTTGGACTAGCATACAGACGAGTGGATTTTTCGATAGGAACTGGGTCCGGCGAAGTTCCGACGTAAAGATTTGAAACATGTTCCAAATCTAAAGTCCGTCAGATTTTCGACAAAAACAGTCCGCCGCAGCCCACACACAGTCGGATTGTCCGCCGGATTCGGTCCGTCGGACCGGTCCGGTCGAAAAGTCCGCTCGTGTGTACAGGGTATTATGCCGCGTACACACGGTCGGACTTTTCGTCTACAAAAGTCAGACGGACGCTGACGGACTAAAGCTGGCTGACAATCCGATCATGTGTGGGCTTCCCCGGACATTCAGCGGACTTTCAGCAGACTTTTCCAGCCGCAAATCTGACGGACTTTAAATTTGAAACATGCTTCAAATCTTTACGTTGTAACTATGCCGGACCCTGAAATCCGCTCGTCTGTGTGCTAGTCCGACGGGCAAAAACCCACGCTAGGGCAGCTATAGGCTACTGGCTATAAACTTCCTTATTTTAGTCCGGTGTACGTCATCACGTACGAATCCGTCTGACTTTTGTGTGATCGTGTGTAGACAAGTCCGTTCGTAAGAAAGTTTTCCGCAAGTCCGCCATAAGTACGGCAAAAGTCCGACAAAAGTCCGTTGAAAGACTGTCGGACAGGCTGTCGGACTTTTGTAGGCGAAAAGTCCGAGTGTGTGTGTGCGGCATTAGTCGTATTTTAGTCATCTCAATTGTTTTAGTTTTAGTCGTATTTTAGTCAACTAAAATAGTATCAATTTAGTCAACGAAAATGTTTTAATCGTCGAAATTAACACTGCTGCCCACCCCTTTCCCGTCCCTGAGCAGAAGATTCCTGAAGACATAAGACTGCTATCATGAAAGTAGATTTAAACTACTACTGACCAGCTGACCGGTTCCCGACTGGCTCACGCAGATATACTGAAGCAGAATGGTTCCCCCGGAAGAAATCCCATATGGGTACATCCTTCCCTTTTTTGGCCACCAGATTTTTTTATTTTTTTTTTAAATTGGGGGATATTTATTATAGTAAAAAGTCTGCCTTTTTTTGTTTATAGCGCAAAAAAAAAAAACTGCAGAGGTGATCAAATACCACCAAAAGAAAACTCTATCTGTGGGAAAAAAAAGGACACACATTTCATTTGGGTACAGCATTGCAAAGCAAGGTCCATAAAGACATGTATGAGCGAGTTTGGGGTGGAGTAACTTGACTGGCCTGAACAGAGTCCTGACCTCAACTTGATAGAAGACCTTTGGGATGAATTAGAGGGGAAACTGCGAGCCAGGCCTTCTCAATTCTCAATTCTCATTCTCATAATTCTCTGATGTTCTCCAACATCAGTGCCTGACCTCACAAATGCGCTTCTGGAAGAATGGTCAAACATTCCCATAGACACACTCCTAAACCTTGTGGACGGCCTTCCCAGAAGAGCTGAAGCTGTTATAGCTGCAAAGGGTGGGCCAACTCAATATTGAACCTTACGGACTAATGCCGCGTACACACGAGCGGACTTTACGGCGGACTTTGCCCGGCGGACTGGATTTCGTCAGACAATTCGATCGTGTGTGGGCTCCAGCGGACTTTGTTTTCTCAAAAGTTGGACGGAATTAGATTTGAAACTTGTTTAAAATTTATCCGTTGAAATCGAGTCCGGTCGAAAAGTCCGCCGTCTGTATGCTAGTCGGACGGACAAAAAGCCACGCTAGGGCAGCTATTGGCTACTGGCTATGAACTTCCTTGTTTTAGTCCGGTCGTACGTCATCACGTACGAATTCGACGGACTTTGGTGGATTGTGTGTAGGCAAGTCCGTTCATTCAGAAAGTCCGTCGGAAAGTACGTTGAAAAGTCCGCCGGGCAAAGTCCGCCGTAAAGTCCGCTCGTGTGTACACGGCATAAGCCTGGGATGCCATTAACCACTTAAGGACCAGCCGCTGCAGTTATACTGCGGCAATGTGGCTCGATCACACAAATCGCCGTAGGTGCACGTTGTGCCCCCATTGGCCAGCGGGGGGGCCCAATCACCGAGTCCACTGGACTCGATGTCCATCGGCGACCCGCGATCGTTCCCCGCAGTGACAGAACCTGTGTAAACAAGGCAAATCTCCATTCTGAAAGGGGAGATCACACAGATTCTGTCTTTCTGTTATGCAGGAAGACAAATCTGTGTGTTTCCCCAGGCAGCCCATCCCCCATACAGTTAGAACACACACTGAGGGAACACATTTAACCCCTTGATCGCCCCTGATGTTAACCCTTTCCCTGCCAGTGTCATTAGTACAATGTCACTGGTTCCCAAAAAAGTGTCAAAAATGTCAGTTAGGTATCCAATCTGTCCGCCGCAAGGTCGCAGTCCCGCTAAAAATCACTGATCCTAGTAAAAAAAAAAAAATGCTATAAATCTATCCCGTATTTTGTAGACGCTATACCTTTTGCACAAACCAATCAATATACGCTTATTGTGATTTTCTTTACCAAAAATATGTAGCAGAATACATATTGGCCTAAACTGATGAATGCATTTATTTTTTTACATTTTTTCTTTGGAAATGTTTTATAGCAAAAAGTAAAAGTGATTTTTTTTTTTTCAAAATTGTCACTCTTTTTTTGTTTATAGCGCAAAAAACCACAGAGGTGATCAAATACCACCAAAAAAAAGCTCTATTTGTGGGAAAAAAAGGACATCAATTTTGTTTGGGTACAGCGTCGCACGACCGCGCAATTGTCAGTTAAAATGATGCAATGCTGTATCGCAAATAATGGCCTGGTCAGGAAGTGGGTAAATCTTTCCGGGGCTGAAGTGATTAAAGTTCATGTGCGTGTAAAGGCAGGCGTCCCACTTTTGGTAATATAGTGTGTGTGTGTGTGTGTGTGTGTGTGTGTGTGTGTGTGTATATATATTAATATATACATTTTATATAAACTTTATATAATTTTTTTTTTATATATAAATTTTTCACTCTTTGTTACTGTATATTGCAGCCATTTGCTAAAATCTTTTTTTGCTAAAAAGTTTGTTTTTTTCCTCATTAATGTACACACAGCACCCCATATTGACAGAAAACACAGAATTGTTGACATTTTTGCAGATTTGTTAAAAAAGAAAAACTGAAATATCACATGGTCCTAACTATTCAGACCCTTTGCTGTGACACTCATATATTTAACTCAGGTGCTGTCCATTTCACCTGATCATCCTTGAGATGGTTCTACACCTTCATTTGAGTCCAGCTGTGTTTGATTATACTGATTGGACTTGATTAGGAAAGCCACACACCTGTCTATATAAGACCTTACAGCTCACAGTGCATGTCAGAGAAAATGAGAATCATGAGGTCAAAGGAACTGCCTGAAGAGTTCAGAGACAGAATTGTGGCAAGGCAAAGATCTGGCCAAGGTTACAGAAAAAAATTCTGCTGCACTTAAAGCAGAGTTCCACACAAAAATGCAACTTCCGCTTTTCAGAACCCTCCCCCCCCTCCGGTGCCACATTTGGCACCTTTCAAGGGGCAGGGGGGAGGGGGGTGCAGATACCTGTCTAAGACAGGTATTTGCACCCACTTCCAGCATAGACTCATAGTCTATGCCTCTTCCTGTCCCTCCGCGCTGTCTCCTGGGAAACACACAGGTCCCAGGAAATAGCGGGGACCAGTTACGACGCGCAGCGCGACTCGTGCATGCGCAGTAGGGAACCGGGAAGTGAAGCCGCAACGCTTCACTTCCTGATTCCCTCATTTAGGATGGCGGCGGCAGCTGCCGAGAGTCAAGCGAGTGATCGGCGTCGGCTGCCGACATCGCTGGACCCTGGGATAGGTAAGTGGCCATTTATTAAAAGTCAGCAGCTGCAGTATTTGTAGCTGCTGGCTTTTAATATTTTTTTTAGGTGGACTTCCTCTTTAAGGTTCCTAAGAGCACAGTGGCCTCCATAATCCTTAAATGGAAGACATTTATGACGACCAGAACCCTTCCAAGAGCTGGCCTTCCGGCCAAACTGAACTATCGGGGGAGAAGAGCCTTGGTGAGAGAGGTAAAGAAGCACCTAAAGATCACTGTGGCTGAGCTCCAGAGATGCAGTCGGGAGATGTCAGAAAGTTGTAGAAAGTCAACCATCACTGCAGCCCTCCACCAGTCGGGACTTTATGGCAGAGTGGCCCGACGGAAGCCTCTCCTCAGTGCAAGACACATGAAAGCCCGCATAGAGTTTGCTAAAAAAACACCTGAAGGACTCCAAGATGGTGAGAAATAAGATTCTTTGGTCTAATGAGACCAAGATATAACTTTTTGGCCTTAATTCTAAGCGGTATGTGTGGAGAAAACCAGGCACTGCTCATCACCTGTCCAATACAGTCCCAACAGTGAAGGTGGTGGCAGCATCATGCTGTGGGGGCGTTTTTCAGCTGCAGGGACAGGATGACTGGTTGCAATCGAGGGAAAAGATGAATGCGGCCAAGTACAGGGATATCCTGGAAGAAAACCTTCTCCAGAGTGCTCAGGACCTCAGACTGGGCCGAAGGTTTACCTTCCAACAAGACAATGACCCTAAGCACACAGCTAAAATAACGAAGGAGTGGCTTCACAACAACTCCGTGACTGTTCTTGAATGGCCCAGCCAGAGCCCTGACTTAAACCCAATTGAGCATCTCTGGAGAGACCTAAAAATGGCTGTCCACCAACGTTTACCATCCAATCTGACAGAACTGGAGAGGATCTGCAAGGAGGAATGGCAGAGGATCCCCAAATCCAGGTGTGAAAAACTTGTTGCATCTTTCCGAAAAAGACTGGCTGTATTAGATCAAAGGGGTGCTTCTACTAAATAGTGAGCAAAGGGTCTGAATACTTAGGACCATGTGATATTTCAGTTTTTATTTTTTAATAAATCTGCAAAAATGTGAACCATTCTGTGTTGTTCTGTCCATATGGGGTGCTGTGTGTACATTAATGAGGAAAAAAATGAACTTAAATGATTTTAGCAAATGGCTGCAATATAACAAAGAGTGAAAAATTTAAGGGGGTCTGAATACTTTCCGCCCCCACTGTGTATATATATATATATATATATATATATATATATATATATATATATATACACCGTATTTATCGGCATATAACACGCACTTTTTTCCCCTGAAAATCAGGGGAAAATCGTGGGTGCGTGTTATAGGCCGATCCCCGCCGATTTCTGTGTCATCGGAGCGATCGCGGCAATTGCCGCGGTCGCCGCCGACATACACAGCCCTGGGGAGATTCAAAAATGGCGCCGAGACTGCAGGGAGCCGAGATACACATACTCGAGTGTTCTCGGCTTTTTCCGCCGAAAAAAGCCGAGAACACTCGGGTATGTGTATCTCGGATCCGACAAGAGCCGAGCTGATCCCTCACCTTCCTCATGATCATTCATGTCCCACGAGGTGAGACCTTGCATGGAGCCCCAGACCGAGGGAGATTGACCGTCATCTTGAACTTCTTCCATTTTCTAATAATTGCGCCAACAGTTGTTGCCTTCTCACCAAGCTGCTTGCCTATTGTCCTGTAGCTCGTCCCAGCCTTGTGCAGGTCGACAATTTTATCCGTGATGTCCTTACACAGCTCTCTGGTCTTGGCCATTGTGGAAAGGTTGGAGTCTGTTTGATTGAGTGTGTGGACAGGTGTCTTTTATACAAAGTTCAAACGAGTTCAAACAGGTGCAGTTAATACAGGTAATGAGTGGAGAACAGGAGGGCTTCTTAAAGAAAAAATAACAGGTCTGTGAGAGCTGGAATTCTTACTGGTTGGTAGGTGATCAAATACTTATGTCATGCAATATATATATATATATATATATATATATATATATATATATATAGTGCCTTTAATAATATTCATACCCCTTGACATTCTCCACATTTTGTCACGTTACAACCATAAATGTAAATTTACATTTATTGGGATTTTATGTGATAGACCAACACAAAGTGGCACATAATTGTGAAGTGGAAGGAACATTATAAATCTTTTTCAAATTTTTAACAATTAAATATGTGAAAAGTCTGGCGTGCATTTGCATTCAGCCCCATTTACTTTGATACCCCCAAATCTAGTGGAACCAATTGCCTCCAGAAGTCACCTAATTAGTAAATAGAGTCCACCTGTGTGTAATTTAATCTCAGTATAAATACAGCTGTTCTGTGAAGCCCTCAGAGGTTTGTTAGAGAACCTTAGTGAACAAACAGCATCATGAAGTCCAAGGAACAAACCACACAGGTCTGGCATAAAGTTGTGGAGAAGTTTAAAGCAGGGTTAGGTTACAAAAAATCTTTGAACATCTCACAGAGCACTATTCAATCCATCATCCGAAAATGGAAAGAGTATGGCACAACTGCAAACCTACCAAGACATGGCCGTCCACCTAAACTGACAGGCCAGGCAATAAGAGCATTAATCAGAGAAGTAGCCATGAGGCCCATGGTAACTCTGGAGGAGCTGCAGATGGGAGAATCTGTCCA
The DNA here is from genome assembly GCA_037952925.1 of Lithobates clamitans. Lineage (NCBI taxonomy): Eukaryota > Metazoa > Chordata > Amphibia > Anura > Ranidae > Lithobates > Lithobates clamitans. The sequence goes on along the minus strand of JBBGZY010000103.1, from coordinate 3,975,092 downwards.
CAGGATAAATATTAGTTGTGCTCTCCACAAATCTGGCCTTTATGGAAGAGTGGCAAAAAGAAAGCCATTGTTGAAAGAAAGCCATAAGAAGTCCCATTTTCAGTTTGTGAGAAGCCATGTGGGGGACACAGCAAACATGTGGAAGAATGTGCTCTGGTCAGATGAAACCAAAATTAAACTTTTTGGCAAAAAGCTATGTGTGACGGAAAACGAATGGCCCGTTTTTTTGTTTTTTTTTGCATGCTAGTCGTATCTTGAACCTGAAGAGTTTACTCTTCCAAAAATTTGGTTCCAAAAATTCTCATTCGACAGAATAACAAATTGGAAGTGATTTCATGTGTTGTAGCAGTGGTGGCCCGTGCATTGAGGGCACACGGGTGCCGCCCCCCTTTCCCTGCCGCCGCCTCCCAATCCATGCGCCCGGCCCCTTACAGGACGCCGGACACATGGATTCCTATGGCGGGGGTGGGAGGGTTTTTTTTTTTTAAGTACGTGATTAGAGCCAGAGTCTCTAATCGGCTTCAAAAAAGGGTGGGCTTGGGGCACAGAGAGTGCGCCCTGATCCCACCCAATTGTGTGACCATAGCGAATGAATTTTTGCTATCTTCACACTGCAGTGCCTCCCCGCCAATCAGGAAGCAGGTCAGTGAGACCTGTTTCCCGATTGGCCAAAGCGCCAGGCAAACCTATTGGAAGCCTAGTGGAGCTTTGGCAAGCGGAGGAAGTGTGAGAGGAGCGGACACCTCCGCCACTGCTGCTGCCCAAGTGTGGACGAGAATGGAGACACAGAGGATGCTCTTCAGCGCGGTGAGTGCTGGACCTCCCGTGGGGGTGTCTAGAGCTGCGAGCCCCGGGGGGGGGGATGGGGTGCAAGTGCCAGCTGCCAGCTGCGAGCCCTGTGCAGGGGGGGGGGGTGCAGGTGCCAGTGTCGCGACTTTTGCCCTCTGAAGTCGGGTGGGGCCAACACTTCTGGGAATGTCGATCTTCTAGTTTGTGCAGCTCTTACTCTTTCTTCCTGTAGTGATGTGGAGGGTAGCAGCATCCAGTAAGAGCTACAGGGAACCCAGAAGAATGACACATTTTCAATATACAGTCTATGGCTACATGTGCAGCAGCCTCTACCGCCCCTACATGGTTGATTTCTTTTCAGAGGGTTGTAGAGCAGTAGTTTGCAGGCATTCAGGAGACTATAAGGCTCTACTGTTGCCTTCTAAATGCCAGATTTTTTTTTTTTGGCTGAATGGACATTTTGAATAGGATTACAAAGTCACAACCATGAGCTGAGTGAAACTGAACTCAAAACGACAAAACTTATGAGCAGGCACCCCACACTTTTTTGATATTTATTTGTGAAAAATTTTGAAAACCATTTATCGTTTTCCTTCCACTTCACAATTATGTGCCACTTTGTGTTGGTCTATCACATAAAATCCCAATAAAATACATTAACGTTTTCGGTTGTAACATGTCAAGGGGTATGAATACTTTCTCAAGGCACTGTATGTGTATATTATACATAAAGTATATGTATAGTATACATACAGTATACAGTTATACTGTATACAGTTTACGTAGCGCTTTACATATACATTGTACATTCACATCAGTCCCTACTCTCGAAGAGCTTACAATCTAAGGTCCCTAACTCACATTCATATACTAGGGCCAATTTAGATAAAAAAAAATATGATTACTAATGCATTAAAATGGTCTTGTGGTTTGGTTATTTGTATTCGGCTTCGTAAAGCCCCCCATTTGGCAGATGTATAGGCGACACATCTGGCTTAGAATGTTCCCTCACAGCATAAGTTATCATTGAAAGATCTGCAGCCTTCCTCTTGTTAACTTTCTCTTTAGATCTGTATTCCCCGGAAACTTCTGTATTCCAACCACGTTCCAGAGCCGCTGCCACTCACTGCTAATAATGAACAAAATGTCAGTCTTTCCTTCCAGGCTTTCCTTCACCTCGTCATTGTCATTGCAGGAGGTAAAAGACCAAAAGGGAGAAAAAAAAATTGGAGTTTTCCGTAGCGTGTATCGGCGGCGTATGAGTTCATAAATATTCCATGGCTTTGCCTTAACTTTAAATGCGCAAAAATTCAGAACTTTCTTCTGTTGACAATTCCGTCTTCCTCGGAGGGGAAAAGGTGGGATTTTCTTTGATTTTAGAAGGATTATGCTCTAGCTACCTCCTCGGTGGAATAGATATGTTCAGTGATGGTATCCGATCATTTTATTTCCCCGCCACCCACCAGGCGTCCAAGTTCCTACCTGCTTGTTTCCACGAAAGCAGACCTATCAATAAAATCTACACTTCATGGGAATCCGTGGGGTGTATGTCAGAATTTCCAAACCATGTTCTAGTTCGGAGTTAAAAAAAAAAACAAAAAGAAAAAAGATTTCAGGTACCATGAATAAAAATTTAAAAAAATGCTGTCTCTGAGCTCACTTATGTGACCCAAGCAAAGATGACATGGTATTTTATTTCATTAGAGACCACAGTGAAGCTACTGTTTCTTTTTTTGTTTGTTTGTTTATTTGCACATTATTACACCTGTGTTTTTGTTTAAAACAAGTGTATTGAAACACAGGCAGAAAAACAGTACTTACTCAAGGTATGAATTAATTAAGCAAAATCAAATATTAATTATATATATATATATATATATATATATATATATATATATATATATATATATATATATATATATATATATATATATATAAAATTTATATAATTTTTTTTTATTTGATTTTGCTTGGTTAATATATTTATACAAATATATATATATATATATATATATATATATATATATATATATATACATATATATATATATATATATATACATATATATACATATATATATATATATATATATATATATATATATATATATATATATATATATATATATATATATATATATATATATATATATATATATTATATATTTTATATATTTGATTTTGCTTGATTAATTTTTTTTTACATATATATATATATATATATATATATATATTTGTATATATTTGTATAAAATATATTTAAAAAATAAATAAATAAAAACAAACAAAAAAAAAAGAAAAAATATAATAATAAATATAAAAATTGCACAGTTTTTTTAAACATAAAAATCTAGAAAGTACAAACATCTTCCATAACCCTTATAAGCCATTTAAATACCAATGCACCCTTAGGCTCTTTTCACATGGGTGGCCAGAGGGCAGTAAAAGCAAGCAGTTGAGTGGCAGTTTTACCGCCACCATTCCACCACCCAACTAAATCTTATCATTGCAGCTGGATGGGGATGTACACATTGCAACTGTGGCAATTTTATCATGGCTTGCAGAGATTGGCTGGTGGCAACACCTCTCAAATGGGCCCGTGTGCCACAACCAAGTGTTCATGGTTCGTGGTTTGGTGGGGTATTTTATACAAAATCCGTTTTGTGATTAAAAAAAAAAAAAAGACATTTAGTAGGCAGCAAGATCGCCTCCTGAACACCTGGCAGCCACTGCACCTACTGCCTTTTGAAAAGCAATCCACTATGGATCACTTTTCCGAGAGCGGTAGTCACTGCTACGCCTGTGAACAAAAAAAAAAAATTCCTTAAAGTATGTCTAAAGGCTCTTGGGAAATGCCCTGTACACGCGGGCAGACTTTTCAGCAATAAAGGTCCGACAGTCTTTCCGACTGACTTTTGACGGACTTCCGACGGACTTTCAAACGAACCGATTTGCCTACACACAATCACACCAAAGTCCGACGGATTCGTACGTGATGACATACACCGGACTAAAACAAGGAAGTTGATATCCAGTAGCCAAATAGTTGCCCTAGCGTCGGTTTTCATCCGTCGGACCAGTGGCGTCGTTAGGAGGTGGCTTTTGGGGCTATAGCCCCGAATCTGGGGCCCATAGCCCCGAGTCTCTGCAGGAGTCCCCAAGGGGAGGGGAGGTTCTCTGGGGACCCTGATTTTAAGGGGGAGGCCCTCTGGGGACCCTGATTTTAAGGGGGAGGCTCTCTGGGGACCCTGATTTTAAGGGGGAGGCTCTCTGGGGACCCTGATTTAAGGGGGAGGCTCTCTGGGAACCCTGATATAAGTGGGGGGCTCTCTGGGGACCCTGATGTAAGTGGGAGGCTCTCTGGGAACCCTGATGTAAGTGGGGGGCTCTCTGGGGACCCTGATGCAAGCGGGAGGTTCTCTGGGGACTCTGATGTAAGGAGAAGGCTCTCTGGGGATCCTGATGTAAGGGGGGCTCTCTGGGGACCCTGATGTAAGTGGGGCGCTCTCTGGGGAATATATATATACACACACGTATATTACTGTATATACATGTGTATGCCCGCCCAAGCGTATGACTTTCTTTACTACGCTACTATGGGCTCTAGCCCCAGATCTTTTGTAGACCTAGCAATGCCCCTGTGTCAGACTAGCATACAGATGAGCGGACTTTTTGATAGGAACTGGGTCCGGCGGAGTTCCAACGTAAAGATTTGAAACATGTTCCAAATCTAAAGTCCGTCAGAGTTTTGACAGAAACAGTCCGCTGAAGGTCCCACGAAGCCCACACACGGTCGGATTGTCTGCTGGATTCGGTCCGTCGGACCAGTCCAGTCGAAAAGTCAGCTCGTGTGTACGCGGCATCAGAATTCACAAGCCTCACAAAGTCAGTTAAAAAATGTCCCTTACTTCTCTGTTTAATCAAACTCCTCCTTCACTTGTGCCTCACACACTCCCCCTACCAGAAATTGCAGCTCCCACAGTTAGAAACACCTCCCTAGGGAACACTTAAACCTTTGATCGCCCCCTAGTGTTAACCCCTTCCCTGCCAGTGACATTTATACAGTAATCAGTGGATATTTTTTTAGCTCTGACCACTGTATAAATGTCACTGATCCCAAAAAAGTGTCAAAAGTGTCCGATCTGTCCGCCGCAATGTCGCAGTCCTGCTAAAAATCGCAGATCGCCACCGTTACTAGTAAAAAAGAAAATATTAAAATGCCATAAATCTATCCCCTATTTTGTAAATGCTATAACTTTTGTGCAAACCAATCAATATACGCTTATTGCGATTTTTTTTTTTTTTTTTTTTTACCAAAAACATATAGAAGAATACATATTGGCTTAAACTGATGAAGAAATTTATTTTTTTTACAATTGTTTTGGGGGGATATTTATTATAGCAAAAAGTAAAAAATATTGTTGTTTTGTTTTTTTTTTAAATTGTTGCTTTTTTTTTGTTTATAGCGCAAAAAATAAAAAACCCAGAGGTGATCAAATATCGCCAAAAGAAAGCTCTATTTGTGGTAAAAATCGCAGATCACCGCCATTACTAGTAAAAAATAAATAAATAATACAAATGCCATCAATCTATCCCCTATTTTGTAGACGCTATAACTTTTGCGCAAACCAATCAATTATTGCGATTATGCTTATTGCAATTTTTTACCAAAAATAGGTAGAATACAGATTGGCCTAAACTGATGAATACATTTTTTTTTTATCTTTTATTTTATTTTTTGGATATGTATGATAGCAAAAAGTAAAAAATATATATATTTTTTTTTCGAAATTGTGGCTCTTTTCTTGTTTATAGCACAAAAAAAAAACAGAGGTGATGAGATACCACCAAAAGAAAGCTCTATTTGTGGGGAAAAAAAGGACACCAATTTTGTTTGGGTACAAAGCCGCACGGCCGCGCAATTGTCATTTAAAGCCACGCAGTAAAGAAGAAAGACCCGCCCCAGGTGTCTGATTCCAAACGATCTCCTCCCCCTTCAGGTGTGGGTGCGGCCAAGTGCAACCATATGCAGGAAAAGAACAGAACAAAAGTCCGGATGGCCGCACTCCAATGAAAAATGATTGATATAAATCCATACAGCAAGGATAAAAACCACGAACCGCTAACGCGTTTCACACCATCGCTATGAATAAGCACCTGCCTTGATGGTGTGAAATGCGTTAGGTAGTTTTTATCCTTGCTGTATGGATTTATATCAATAAAGAAAACATTTTTCATTAGAGTGCAGCCATCCGGACTTTTGTTCTTCTCTTTTCCTGCATAAAGCGACGCAGTGCCGTATCGCAAAAAAATGGCCTGGTCATTAAAGGGGCAAATCCTTCCGGTCCTTAAGTGGTTAAACAATTTTCAAGAGTGGTGATTCCATACTTTTTGCCAGGGGTTATATATGTTATGAAGGTGAGACCCCCTTCATATTTTGCACCACGTCCCAGTAATTATTAACATTGGATGTGTATTATATGTGAAGAAAGATTGATCTAGCGCGACTGTCTGTGGCTATATTTAGCTGTGATGTTTCTCCGGGTTCATTAAATGATCATCCATGGAATGTACAAATACAGTCAGAATCCGGCAGGGCTATTTATTTAATTGAATGTCAGAATGACAGAGCAGCATGTGTAACTCTGGTTACTTCTCTATCATTTAAAGCTTGATGTGTTTATGTATATTTTTACCTAATCAGCAGAAAGAATTTTTGCTGTAAGCACTTCCAAGACAAACTTTAATGCATTTACACAAATGCTTTATATCTGTGCTCTATGTACTCGTAATTGAATATATACATAAAAAATGGAAGGTTTGCACTATGTCAGCATTAAAACTGACATAATGAGGTCAATAAAGTAGAGCCATTATGTGGTTTTAGTTCTTAGTCTTCTAAATGGGAGAGTTTGCTGTGTTATGTAAGGAACCGCGCTGAGTGTTATAAAACAAGTTCGGTGAAATGGGGCTACTTTATGGCTTTAAAGTGTAACTCCGCTTCAAGTGAATGTAAACCCAAAGCCAAAAATGGAACATGTCGCACCTTACCAGTTCTTAGATGTGGTGGCTGCATTCGTTTTCTTTCAGTGTTTGTGTCCCCTTTTTCTTTTTCATCATGTGATCCTGCCATTAACGCACTTCCTGTTCTAGGGTGACGACGCTCGCTCGCTGCACTGTATCCTTGGATGAGCAGAGCTCAGTAAAATGTTTTAGCAAAATGCTTTCAGTGCTATATATTTAATAGAGCGTGAGGGAGCAAATAAGAGAAAAAGTATTGTTATGGTTTGTAGTACAGGCAGTCCCCGGGTTACAAACAAGATTTCTGTAGGTTTGTTTCTGCGGAAATTAACTATTAATTCCTCGATTAATCGTTAATTTTTTTTTGATCGATCAAAATTTTTTTGATCGGTAGGCTGCCTGCCCTGGGGCCGCTTTGGGCCAAGCTGTGGCTGTAGCGCAGCACTCCGCTCCTCCTCCTCCTCCTCTACTATATGTCATACACAGTCTGCGGGCATCTCCCGCCGTGTGTCTCCGAGCTGAGTGTGAAAACTTTGGCCGCGCTGTGAGAAAAGTCCCGCCCTCCTCCTAGATCAGTTCGTGTGATAGACGCAGTGTTCTGTAGGAGGAGGGTGGGACTTTTCTCACAGCGTAGCCAAAGTTTTCACACTCAGCTCTGAAACACACAGCGGGAGATGCCCGCAGACTGTGTAATCCAGGCACAGGCACTGACTACAGTGAGGCTGCGATTATGGGCACCGTGAGACTGCATTATGGGCACGGTGAGGCTGCCAATATAGGCACAGCGAGGCTGTGATTATGAGGACGGTGAGACAGCATTATGGGAAGGGTGAGACTGCCAATATAGGCACAGTGAGGCTGTGATTATGAGGATGGTGAGACTGCGATTATAGGCATGGCGAGGCTGCAATTATGGGCACGGCGAGGCTGCGATTATGGGCACGGTGAGACAGCATTATGGGCACGGTGAGACAGCATTATGGGCACGGTGAGGCTGCGATTATGGGCGCAGTGAGGCTGCAATTATGGGCACGGTGAGGCTTCGATTATGGGCACGGTGAGGCTTCGATTATGGGCATGGTGAGGCTTCGATTATGGGCGCAGTGAGGCTGCGATTATGGGCACAGTGAGGCTGCGATTATGGGCACGGTGAGGCTGTGATTATGGGCACGGTGGGGCTGAGATTATGGGCACGGTGAGGATTCGATTATGGGTGCAGTGAGGCTGCAATTATGGGCACGGTGAGGCTGAGATTATGGGCATGGTGAGGCTTCGATTATGGGCGCAGTGAGGCTGTGATTATGGGCACGGTGAGGCTGCGATTATGGGCACGGTGAGGCTGAGATTATGACGTGTGACGTCCTAGCCATGCCCCGCTATGTCCGGCTTCGGCCATTGCCATAACAGCGGTGCTAAATCAGCTAAAAGTAGTTGGATCTGTATGTGCGTTATAATTAATCGAAATTAGTTGATTAAAAAAAAAATCGATTAATCGAACACGAAAATTTTAATCAGTAACAACCCTATTTTTTACTAAACCCACAACAGTAACATCAGTCTGTATATGCAGTAAAGAATGCTTGTTATGCTCAGTGTTGAACCTAAGGGGTTAATCCCCTTAAAAAAGGCCGTTTGAGCCTGATCCTCCCCTTCTCCCACAGTCCCCAATTCCTCTCCTGATAGTGCAGAGTCTTGGGGACAAGCTGCACATGCTCAGTTTGGTGTGTATTGCTAAAGAGATTTTTTTTTTCTTGGGAGGGTGCATGTGATCAGCACAGGGCCAATCAGCACTGTCCAGACAGAGGGTCACGAGTCCTGCAGCCTCATAGGACAATCAGAGGAGAATGAAAACTCCTCCTACGAACTTAAACCAGTACTCTGCTGAACACTGATAGAAGTCATAAGACTGCTATATACTGCTGATGGGAAAAAGGTATTTAGCAGTCTATATTTACTAAAAATAATTGCATTTCCATGTTCTGTGTACTGTGGGAGACCGGATATAGTGAATGCAGAGTCCTGGGTTTAGTAACACTTTAACCACTTCAGCCCTGGAGGATTTTACCCCCTTCATGACCAGCGCACTTTTTGCGATTCGGCACTGCGTCGCTTTAACTGACAATTATGCGGTCGTGCAACGTTACACCCAAACAAAATTGACGTCCTTTTTTTCACACAAATAGAGCTTTCTTTTGGTGGTATTTGATCACCTCTGCATTTTTTTTAATTTTTTTTTTTGCGCTATAAACAATTTTGAAAAAAAACGCATTATTTTTTACTTTTTGCTATAATAAATATCCCCCAAAAATATATAAAAAAACATTTTTTTTTCTCAGTTTAGGCCGATATGTATTCTTCTACATATTTTTGGGAGAAAAAAAATCGCAATAAGTGTATATTGATTGCGCAAAATTTATAGCATCTACAAAATAGGAGATAGTTTTATGGCATTTTTATTTTTAATTTTTTTTATTAGTAATGGTGGCGATCTTGCCACCACCATATGCAGTCTTCCTGGAGCCAGTACTGGCCTTTCATGTAGAAAATTCTGATCCAGGTTACCTGTGTGCCCAAAAGCCTAGGCATAGTTACATGACCTTCTGTGAAAGCAGCCATCATGTGACTACAGTGCCTTGAAAAGTATTCACATCCCTTGAAATTTTCCACATTTTGTCATGTTACAACCAAAAACGTAAACATATTTTATTGGGATTTTATGTGATAGACCAACACAAAGTGGCACATAATTGTGACGTGGCCATTCACCTAAACTGACAGGCTGGGCAAGGAGAGCATTAATCAGAGAAGCAGCCAAGAGGCCCATGGTAACTCTGGAGGAGCTGCAGAGATCCACAACTCAGGTGGGAGAATCTGTCCACAGGACAACTATTAGTCGTTCACTCCGCAAATCTGGCCTTTATAGAGGAGTGGCAAGAAGAAAGACATTGTTGAAAGAAAGCCATAAGAAGCCCTATTTGCAGTTTGCAAGAAGCAATGTGGGGGACACAGCAAACATGTGGAAGAAGGTGCTCTGGTCAGATGAGACCAAAATTGAACTTTTTGGCCTAAAAGCAAAACGCTATGTGTGGCAGAAAACTAACACTGCACATCACCCTGAACACACCATCCCTACTGTGAAACATGGTGATGGCAGCATCATGTTGTGGGGATGCTTTTCTTCAGCAGGGACAGGGAAGCTGGTCAGAGTTGAAGGGAAGATGGATGGAGCCAAATACAGGGCAATCTTAGAAGAAAACCTGTTATGCCCCATACACACGATCGCACATTCTGACAACAAAATCCATGTTTTTTTCCGACGGATGTTGGCTCAAATTTGTCTCGCATACACACGGTCACACAAATCTTGTCGGAAATTCCGAACGTCAAGAACGCAGTGACGTACAACACGTACGACAAGCTGAGATAAATGAAGTTCAATAGCCAGTGTGGCTCTTCTGCTTAATTCCGAGCATGCATGGAACTTTGTGCGTTGGAATTGTGTACACACAATCAGAATTTACGACAATGGATTTTGTTGTCAGAAAATTTGAGATCCAGATCTCAAATTTTGTTTGTCTGAAATTCCGATGGAAAATGTCCGATGGAGCCTACACGCGGTCAGAATTTCCAACAACAAGCTCCCATCGAACATTTCCCATCTGAAAATCCGACCGTGTGTACAGGGCAATTAGAGTCTACAAAAGACTGGAGACTGGGGTGGAGGTTCACCTTGCAGCAGGACCCTAAATATACAGCCAGAGTTACAGTACAATGGAATGGTTTAGATCAAAGCATATTCATGTGTTAGAATGGCCCAGTCAAAGTCCAGACCTAAATCCAGTTGAGAATCTGTAGCAAGACTTGAAAATTGCTGTTCACAGACGCTCTCCATCCAATCTGACAGAGCTTGAGATATTTTGCAAAGAAGAATGGGCAAAAATCTTACTCTAGATGTGCAAAGCTGGTAGAGACATCCCCAAAAAGACTTGCAGCTGTAATTGCAGCTAAAGGTTGTTCTACAAAGTATGACTCAGGGGGGCTGAATACAAATGCACACCACAATTTTCACATATTTATTTGTAAAAAATGTTGAAAACCATTTATCATTTTCCTTCCACTTCACAATTATGTGCCACTTTGTATCAGTGTTGCCAACCATCAGTATTTTTACTGGCAGCCAGTCAGGCCCGGATTTACTCCCTTTGCCGCCCCAAGGCCGGGCCCTTCAATGCCGCCCCCCCCCCCCCCCCCCACACACACACACACACCACCAGAAAGAGCCCCCAGACATGATACGGTCAAAGACTGCAGACATGATACAAGAGATGGTCAGAGACTGCAATCATAGTACAGGAGATGGTCAGAGATTGCAGACATGATACAGGAGACGGTCAGAGACTGCAGTTCCTATGGACATTAGTAGATAATGTCCGATAGGCCCTCTCACCTGACCCAGCGATACAGCAACAGTTCCCTCTGATCAGGAGTCAGCTCACTCTGAATTGCCCGTGGCGAGTCTGTTGGGTAGCACCCAGATCTGTATTCCTGCAATGACTCCATTCCTTTCTCCGCCAGGGATGGCGCCAGGCTGTGTGGCTTTCCCTCTGGTGGCGCAGGGCAGCGGGGTTCTCTCTCTGATGGTGTTCCCTCAGCACTGCCCTCTCCCTCTGGAGTCCTGGGTGTACTTTCCTGGGTGTAGACCCCCCCAGGACAAACCACCCCCCTCCTTTAGTATAGACCCCCCCCAGGACAAACCCCCATCCATTAGTACAGACCCCCACCAGGACAAACTCCCCTCCCTTCATTAGTACAGATCCCCCCAGGACAAACCCCCCTCCCTTAGTACAGACCCCCCCTAGGACAACCCCCCCTCCCTTCATTAGTACAGACCCCCCCAGGACAAACCCCCCTCCCTTCATTAGTACAGATCCCCCCAGGACAAACTCCCCTCCCTTAGTACAGACCCCCCCTAGGACAAACCCCCCTCCCTTCATTAGTACAGACCCCCCCCAGGACAAACCCCCCTCCCTTCATTAGTACAGACCCCCCCAGGACAAACCCCCCTCCCTTCATTAGTACAGACCCCCCAGGACAAACGCCCCTCCATTAGTACAAACCCCCCAGGACAACCCCCCAGACAACCCCCCTCCATTAGTACAACCCCCCCAGGTCAACCCCCCCCTCCATTAGTACAAACCCCCCCAGGACAACCCCCTCTCCATTAGTACAAACCCCCCCAGGTCAACCCCCACCCCCTCCATTAGCACAGACCCCCCCAGGACAAACCCCCCTCCCTTCATTAGTACAGACCCCCCCAGGACAAACCCCCCTCCCTTCATTAGTACAGACCCCCCAGGACAAACGCCCCTCCATTAGTACAAACCCCCCAGGACGACCCCCTCCATTAGTACATACCCCCCAGGACAACCCCCCTCCATTAGTACAACCCCCCCAGGTCAACCCCCCTCCATTAGTACAAACCCCCCTCAGGACAACCCCCTCTCCATTAGTACAAACCCCCCCAGGTCAACCCCCACCCCCTCCATTAGCACAGACCCCCCCAGGACAAACCACCCCTCCCTTCATTAGTACAGACCCCCCCAGGACAAACCCCCCCTCCATTAGTACAGACCCCCAGGACAACCCCCCCCCTTCATTAGTACAACCCCCCCCAGACAAACCCCCCCCTTCACTAGTACAGAGCCCCAGGACAACCCCCCCTTCACTAGTACAGAGCCCCAGGACAACCCCCCCTCCCAGGACAACTCCCCCTCCATAAGTGAACAGATGGAACAGATGGAGACAGGCTTGGGCGGGAGTGAGAGACACAAGAGAACACGCGCCCCCCCCGCCCCCCGCACAGAGACCAGCCGCTCCGATCTCCGGCGGCTGCTCTCCTTCTCTGACAGGAGGAGGGAGGGGGGACAGGCTGAAGCCTCGAAAAAAACAGCAGCGGCGGCGGTGGGAGCGGAGGGAGCCGCGTCTGGACACAGAGAGTAGGAGGAGGGAGAGGAGCACTCTAGCGCTTCAGCACCCCCACCTCTCTGGTGCCTGGGTGCGCTGCATGCTGCTAGGTTAGTGTGGGGGGCGGCCGAGAAGTCATTGCAGGAGCGGCGCCGGGCCGCCCCTGTACCACTGCTGCCCCGAGGCCTGGCCTCGGTGGCCTTGTGGGAAATCCGGCCCTGCAGCCAGTAAAAAACAGGCAATTTTCTCCTGCCAGTAAATGCCAATAAAAAGAAAAGGTTGCCACTTGCCAGTAAAAAATATGGCTGTGACGCTCGGCCAGGAGCCAGCCAAGACCATACGAGTACCTGTTACAGTGTGTTCAGGGGGCTCTGGTGGAGGCGGTGCCTGAGCATGTCCTGGGATGTCATGGTGCAAGGGAGCCAAGCAGACCGGCCAGAGCCTTTTGTGTGGGTCTGTGGGACGGGAGCAAGAGCAGGACCATCAGTGCTGTTTGTACTGGAGGGACCACCTGGCTTGGAGGGAGACAATCACTGTGACTCAGGAGGGGACGTGTCGTGACGGTAATCTGTAGTGTTGCACACTGCTGTCAGTATCACTGTGAGAGTCAATTTCATGTGTGCGCCCATTCTAATTTCTTGCCCTCCTGAGTCCTGTCCCTGAGCTACTTACTTACTATATCGAAAATAAAATAAGAAATATGTTTTTTGTTATCTACCTTAATTCGCACTGCTAATCACATATTGTACTTGTTTGTAGCCTAAATAGTGAAATTTTTTACTTAAAACTGTAATTTTGTAACTTTTGGAAATGTCAGTAAAAACGTGGCTGTGCCAGTAAATTTTGGGTGTCGTGTCAGTAAATTTCAATCTGTTAGGTTGGCAACACTGCTTTGTATTGGTCTACCACATAAAATTTACATTTTTGGTTGTAACATGACAAAATGTGAAAAATTTCAAAAAGTATGAATACTTTTTCAAGGCACTGTATGTACTTAGACTTTGTTCATGAGACCAGCATTGCAGGGATTTTGCACAGGGAAGGCAGATATCTCAGTGCTTCCGCTGTCAACAAGCCAACAAGCCTGGACTTTAAAAAGGATCCCACCAAGAACTGTTTGTAGGTAAAATGGGCGAAGAATATAGTGCAGCTCAATACTACACAAGGTACAGCCTTGTAAGTGAAAACGAAAACATATGTGCTATAATGGAATCCCCTATCTCTAATTATTAACATAAAAGTTTAAATCAAAGCTTCTGGCAGAAAACAGCTGGTGTACAGGCTGCCAAATGTAAAAACTGAAAACCATATAAAGAATTAAAGCCGAGTTTCAGGCAGACATAAAAAAATAGATTAATGCAGTTATGTACTCATTAAAACATTAAATGTATTCTTAAATGCAGCTAGTGTCAACACCTGAATTTGACTTCAAGGGATAGTAAAGCCTCAAGGTTTTTCACCTTAACCGCTTCAGCCCTGGACCATTTGGCTGACCAAAGACCAGAGCACTTTTTGCGATTCGGCACTGCGTTGCTTTAACTGACAATTGCGCGGTCGTACGACGTTGCTCCCAAACAAAATTGGCGTCCTTTTCCCCCCACAAATAGAGCTTTCTTTTGGGGATATTTGATCACCTCTGCGGTTTTTATTTTTTGTGCTATGAACAAAAAAAGAGCATCAATTTTGAAAAAAACGCATTATTTTTTTACTTTTTGTTATAATAAACATTGTGAAAGTAAAACGTATAAAGTCCAACAGGTATAGAAATGTGACTGTGAGTCTACAGCCCCAAAATCTAAACCAGGAAATGGGAAAATGAACAAATAAAAGTCCTCAAACAATGAAGAAAGAATTTTTTTGACATGCAGGGAATAATGTGAAACATCCACACTGGTGAATCCAGGAAAATGAAACAAATGGGTACTCTTACCAGAGCAGTGGACCCGGATGTCAGCGACACTGAATTATAAAAGCTTGTAAAATTGAATCCGTGGCACTCTCCGATGGAAGTAGAGGTCCAGGGTCTTCTACGAGTGGCTCCAAAGGATCTCAGTGAACCCAACCCGACTGGAAAACGAACATCTCGGAAGGAACCTCAGCAACAACTCTCATCAAAAACAGCGATGTATAAAAAAGAAGAGAGGAAGGGGCTCCAATAGTGCTGATCAAAAAAGTAGGTTTATTAAAACCACAATGTCAAATGGATAAAATGTGATCACAATGAATAAAAAGAAATGTGGGGAGCAGTTAGTGTAACCCGATGTGTTTCGTCGGGTTATAAGCCCCCGTAGATGTCTTTTGTGGACGAAACGCATCGGGATACACTTACTGCTCCCCATATTGCATTCTTTTGGTGGTATTAGATCACTTCTGCGGTTTTTATTTTTTGCGCTATAAACAAAAAAAGAGCGACAAAGCTCAATATTTTTTACTTTTTGCTATAATAAATATCCCCCAAAAATATATAAAGAAACTGGCGACCGCCAGGCACTCTCATCGGCTCCGTGGGCGAGCAGGTGGCGCGTCCCTAATGGACAAGAAGGGAACCGACGTAACATGACAGCAGTTCGCGCAGCTGAGCCATGTTGTCGCAGTTTTGGCTGGTCGGCAAGTGGTTAAACAAAAATGTATAATTTTAATTTTCTTTTAAACTTACATGTATTCTTTCAACTAAACCTACACAGATCTGTTTTGTTATGAACTTTATTCTTTATTAAAACTCTGAAGTATCCACTTGTACAAGCAAACCTACCACCTGGGGTAAACACATGGCTGGCTGGGAAAGTGTTGTTTAGGATACAGAAGGTGAAGATATTATAAGGACACTGCAAAGATGATTCTGTACAAGAGCTGGAAGCAAGTTTTTTTAACCACTTCAGCCCCGGAAGGATTTACCCTCCTCCTGACCAGAGCACTTTTTGCGATTCGGCACTGCGTCGCTTTAACTGACAATTGCGCGGTCGTCCGACGTTGCACCCAAACAAAATTGACGTGGGTTTTTTCCCCACAAGTAGAGATTTATTTTTATTTTTTGCTCTATAAACAAAAAAATAGCGCCAATTTTGAAAAAAGCAATATTTTTTACTTTTTGCTATAATAAATATCCCCCCCAAAAAATATAAAAAAACAATTTTTTTTCTCAGTTTAGGCCGATATGTATTCTTCTACATATTTTTGGTAAAAAAAATTCGCAATAAGCGTATATTAATTGGTTTGTGCAAAAGTTATAGCATCTACAAAATAGGGGATAGTTTTATGGCATATGTATTATTATTATTTTTTTTTTACTAGTAATGGCGGCGATCTGCGATTTTTATCGGGAATGTGACATTATGGCGGACATGTCGGACAATTTTGATACATTTTTGGGACCATTGGCATTTACACAGCGATCAATGCTATAAAAAATGCTTTGATTACTGTAAAAATGTCACTGGCAGGGAAGGGGTTAACACTAGGGGGCGATCAAGGGGTTAATTATATTCCCTAGTGTGTGTGCTAACTGAAGGTGGGAGGGGACTGTGTAGGGGAGATGACAGATCATTGTTCATACTCTGTACGAACAGACGATCTGCCTCTTCTCCCCTCAGAGTATCGGAAACTGTGTACCTACGCATTCCGTGTGCCCCGAGCAATCGCGCGAGCCCAGCGGTGATCGCAACTGCCGGGCACTCGCATCGGCTCTGTGGGTGAGCAGGGGGCGCGTGCATGCCCCTTGTGGCCACAGGGCGAAGCGACATTACATAACGTCGCTTCGCCCAGCCGTGCCATTCTGCCGCAGTACAACTGTGGTGGCTCGTCGGCAAGTGGTTAAAGTGTACTAAACCCAGGACTCTGCATTCACTACATCTGTTCTCCCACAGTACACAGAACATGGAAAAGCAATTATTTTAGTAAAGATAAACAGATAAATACTTGTTATCATCAGCAGTATATAGCAGCCTTGTATCCGTTCCTAGTAAAGCTTGTAGGAGGAGTTCCTGACCCTCTGTCTGGACAGTGCCGATTGGCCCTGTGCTGATCACATGCACTCTCCGAAAGAAAAAACAAAAGAATCTCTAACTGAGCATGTGCAGCCTGCCCACTGGCTCTTTAAATATCAGGTTATTTTTTGGGGACAGTAAAAAAAGAGGAGGATCTGTGCATACAGGATCAAAAAGCTTTTTTTTACACAATGCAGAGGATTAACCCCTTAGGTTCCACATTGAGTATAACAAGCATGCTTTACTGTATATACAGACTGATTTTACTGTTGTGGGTTTAGTAACACTTTAACTTTAAAGAAAACAGTGCCAAAATAACTCAATATTCATTTGTAAGAAAATGCTCAGCACACATTTCACTTTGTACATATAATTTAAGAACCTGAAATGGGAAGAAAAAAATAAAGGCCATTCTTAGAGATTCCTGTTCGCTTTTCATGCTTCAGAAGATAAATAAATGAAATAAAAGAATGTTAGCAGTAACTGTATTTCAAGATATGGCTAATGAAATACACATCCTGTCTAGGCCACATATTTCCCTGTTTAGGATTTGCAAGATTGTACATTCAATTACTGGAAATTGGTCCTTTATATGCCAGAAAGTTAGTTTAGCAGATGAAAATGAAGTTTGCTAAAGGGAACGTTTTTTTGCTTGGTGTATAATTATGTTTTCTGAATTCAGTGATTTACATTGTATCCTCTGTTTTATCACTAACCGTTAATTATGTAGGATGTTTATACCATAAACAGTCAACTGTGAAGCCAAAGCAGGTGCGAAAGTGTGATACAAAATTCACTGGCAAATTGTTTAAAGGAGAATGATTTTACTGAACGTTGGAAGTTCGAACAGTAAATAAGGTTTTGGTCTTGTGGTTTTTTTTTTGTTTGTTTTTTTAACATATTTGTTTTAAAAAAAAACTCTATAAGAAAACAGCTGCCCAAAAATGACCAATATGGTTCGATCCCATTGTAACAGTCTTATTGAAGATACAGGTAAAAATATTTTCTGCAGAGGAAGGCTGATGCTTTCTGTTGGGAATTTCCACTCGAAAAATGCGAACAGGCGAGTGAAATTTTTGAGGGCTGGTGTATATGCTACATTCTAAGTAACCTAGCGCTTTACCCTAAATTGCAGTAGCAGTGGACCCTCTGCAAAGTCCGACACTCCCCCACTGAGTTGCAGGTTAGAGCCCAGCAAATATCAGTAAACATACAGTGGGGACGGAAAGTATTCAGACCCCCTTACATTTTTCACTCTTTGTTATATTGCAGCCATTTGCTAAAATCATTTAAGTTCATTTTTTTTCCCTCATTAATGTACACACAGCACCCCATATTGACAGAAAAACACAGAATTGTTGACATTTTTGCAGATTTACTAAAAAAGAAAAACTGAAATATCACATGGTCATAAGTATTCAGACCCTTTGCTCAGTATTTAGTAGAAGCTCCTTTTGATCTAATACAGCCATGAGTCTTTTTGGGAAAGATGCAACAAGTTTTTCACACCTGGATTTGGGGATCCTCTGCCATTCCTCCTTGCAGATCCTCTCCAGTTCTGTCAGGTTGGATGGTAAACGTTGGTGGACGGCCATTTTTAGGTCTCTCCAGAGATGCTCAATTGGGTTTAAGTCAGGGCTCTGGCTGGGCCATTCACGAACAGTCACAAAGTTGTTGTGAAGCCACTCCTTCGTTATTTTAGCTGTGTGCTTAGGATTATTGTCTTGTTGGAAGTTAAACCTTCGGCCCAGTCTGAGATCCTGAGCACTCTGGAGAAGGTTTTTGTCCAGGATATCCCTGTACTTGGCCGCATTCATCTTTCTCTCAATTGCAACCAGTCGTCCTGTCCCTGCAGCTGAAAAACACCCCCACAGCATGATGCTGCCACCACCATGCTTCACTGTTGGGACTGTATTGGACAGGTGATGAGTAGTGCCTGGTTTTCTTCACACATACCGCTTAGAATTAAGGCCAAACAGTTCTATCTTGGTCTCATCAAACCAGAGAATCTTATTTCTCACCATCTTGGAGTCCTTGAGGTGTTTTTTAGCAAACTCCATGCGGGCTTTCATGTGTCTTGCACTGAGGAGAGGCTTCCGTCGGGCCACTCTGCCATAAACCCCTGACTGGTGGAGGGCTGCAGTGATGGTTGACTTTCTACAACTTTCTCCCATCTCCCGACTACATCTCTGGAGCTCAGCCACAGTGATCTTTGGGTTCTTCTTTACCTCTCTCACCAAGGCCCTTCTCCCCGATAGCTCAGTTTGGCCGGCCGGACGGCCAGCTCTAAGCAGGGTTCTGGTCGTCCCAAATGTCTTCCATTTAAGGATTATGGAGGCCACTCTGCTCTTAAGAACCTTAAGTGCAGCAGAAATTTTTTTGTAACCTTGGCCAGATCTGTGCCTTGCCACAATTCTGTCTCTGAGCTCTTCAGGCAGTTCCTTTGACCTCATGATTCTCATTTGCTGTGACATGCACTGTGAGCTGTAAGGTCTTATATAGACAGGTGTGTGGCTTTCCTAATCAAGTCCAATCAGTATAATCAAACACAGCTGGACGCAATTGAAGGTGTAGAACCATCTCAAGGATGATCAGAAGAAATGGACAGCACCTGAGTTGAATATATGAGTGTCACAGCAAAGGGTCTGAATACTTAGGACCATGTGATATTTCAGTTTTTCTTTTTTAATAAATCTGCAAAAATGTCAACAATTCTGTGTTTTTCTGTCAATACGGGGTGCTGTGTGTACATTAATGAGGAAAAAATGAACTTAAATGATTTTAGCAAATGGCTGCAATATAACAAAGAGTGAAAAATTTAAGGGGGTCTGAATACTTTTCGCCCCCACTGTAATTGTTGGGTAATTGCTGTAACTTGGTAAGGTTTGGGGGGGAGGGGGGGGGGCATTGTGTTAGACCACTGCAGAAAGACCACTGCTTCTATGTTCAGGACACAGGATTTCTACTGTGGCTAATCTCCAAACAATAGGTAAAAACCTGAGCATTTACTGTTTCTTTAAACACCAAATTTATGTCAAGCATTGCCCTTGAGACTTTAATTGAGCTTTATTTCTCGAGCAAGGAATTTGATTTGTCATGCACAACAACTATAATTTTTTTCGCATTCCCTTTCTTGACCTTCAAACTTGAGCAGTGACTCATTTTTTGTGGTGCTCCCAGTAATGAAAAATTGATCCTCAAACAAAGAATAGAGTTACCAGAGCTGTGGTTCACACCAAAATAGAAGCAGTTCTCATAGACAGGGTCAAAAAGTTAGAAACGCTTTTGGAAACCCTGGGTCGCCTATTACCATCCTCCTGACTTTGATAACGCTTTACTACTACATTGAATAGCCTTATTGGTAACTTTGTTTACCCATAGAGACCAGACCCATATCTTTCCCCCTCCTCCCGCTGAACTCCCTCCTTGCCCTTCATCTCCTCCTCCTTAGCTACCTTCCCCCTCTTTCCCAACTCCCCCCTTCTCTTCTTCCTTTCTTCCTCTCCTTTTCCTTCACCTTTCAGCTCTTCTCTTCTGCATGTAAACCTTTCAGCTCCAACCAATCTATCTGCCCATCATGCTGAGGCTTGACATTCCCCTCTAACTGCAACCCCCCCCCCCCCCCCAAGGTCAGACCTACAAATGCTCTTAATGTTTATCCTACAATTTAACCTTTATCCATTTTGAGAACTCTTATACACCTGTTTGTTTGTTAACCTCGGGGCAACTTTGACTGGAGCCCCCAGTAACTAACCTTTGTTCATAGGAATCATATTGGTTCCTGGATTTCACCTACCAATAATCTTCTAGGTGTCCCCAAACTAACCCACACCGCTTAGGGTTTACAATGTCTTTTTATTATTTGCTGCTTTTTTTTCTGTATGTTTTATTACAAAAGGCTGCTTCCCTACCGCTGCATTGAGTCACTATATTACTATTGCCTACTCTTATCCTTGGGGGAAGATTTCTTTTTGATGCATCCTGTTGAGATTTATTGTTCTTTCCTTTAATAAAAAATTTGAACAAGAATAATTGATCCTCTCCCACTAGGAGGCTTTAATTTAAAAAAATGCATATGTGACTAATTTCAGTAAACCTGCTTGGAATAGCTTGAGGCTCTCTGGGGTCCTCAATGACACTAGACCCCTCCTGTAATGTCACTAAGTGTCACGTACCTGACTGTGGAGCCCAAGATGATGAGGGTGGCCTCTTGTGCAATTTCCGTCTAAGCACCCCTGGTAGTAGAGACAGGGTCAGGATCAAGTTTAAAATCAGAAACAGGCAGAAATTGGTAATGTGCTGTTAGCGAGGTACCGAGTCAGGAGGCCGAGGCACAGTAGCATCGGGAGGGGGGGGGCTGAGGGGGGCTGGAGTGCCGAGTAGGCCCCTAAAAAGGCCCAGCCCTCGGGCATTCACAATTCTATTATTATCCCTGAGCCCAAGCGGGGACCGACCTGACTCCGAGCGTGGCCGAGTGACATAACAAGTCCCGCCTTCTGGAGCTTGCAGCACCTATGATGGACGTCACACTGGTCCAATGCCGGAAACGCGAGACATGTGACGTCCAACATAGGCGCTGCAGCCTCCAGGAGGTGGGAATTACAATGCGGCCGCGCCAAGCAGTATGAGATCCCCGCTCAGCGCTCAGGTGGGCGGCTCTCCTGTCCTGCCTCTGGCTGCCTGCTGTCTCTGACTGGGATGGGCGCACCACACACTATGGCTGAGCTGCAGGTGGAGGTCATCTGAAGTCTGAACTGTAATGGTCAGGTAGGTTTGTGTGGGTCAGTGTGGGTCAGGTAGGTCAGTGTGTGTTGTGTGGGTCAGGTAGGTCAGTGTGTTAGGTAGGTCAGTGTGGGTTGTTTGGGACAGGTAGGTCAGTGTGTGTCAGGTAGGTCAGTGTGGGTCAGGTAGGTCAGTGTGGGTCAGTGTGTGTCAGGTAGGTCAGTGTGGGTCAGTGTGTGTCAGGTAGGTCAGTGTGTGTCATGTGTGTCAGGTATGTCAGTATAGGGTCAGGTAGGTCAGAGTGGGTCAGGGTGTGTCAGGAAGGTCAGTGTAGGTCAGTGTGGATCAGGTAGGTCAGTGTGGGTCAGTGTGTGTCAGGTAGGTCAGCGTAACGGTCAGTGTATGTGTCAGGTAGGTCGGTTTACTGGTCATCATTGATGGGCACTAACCTAAGCCTAACTACCCCCCCCCATGCTGGGCTCAGACTTCTACTACTTTTTCTGACCTAGCAACGCCCCTGCCGAGACGTGGTCAAAAATCCAAGTTGAGGTCGGTAACAAGCAAGCAGCAGACATAACAGACAAGAGTGATCCAAGAGAAGTGTCAGGCATAGCCGGGTCAGGAACCTGGTAAGTAGTCTTTAAAGAATCAAGAAATCAAGAACCAGAACTGAAGACAATCCAGTACTGAGGCCAGGCAGACTCTCTGTTTAAATAGGCTGGTGGTCGCCACGATCTGTGGTCCTTACCCATCTAGTTAGGCTTCTATGCTGACGATCCTGCACATGTGTATAAGTATGAACACGTGCTGCGCAGAAATTAGCATTTGCTATACTAGATCCCTGCAACCAAGTGTACATAACAGCAACATAACTGGGAAGAACGACAAACTAGAAAAAGTCCTTTCAATCGCAGGACCCACCAAGGCAGTGCCATGTAGGAAGTAGATCCCATGCTGCACTTACAGCATTGACATGAGCACACTCCCACAGCTCTTGTCTTCCTGCCAACCCCCAAATGTTAAGTTTCTGGTGGCATTTAGAGGCATGAAATGCCACAATTGTCCAATATTTGCAATAAAATCCAGTAAATGCTCACAGCTACCTATGTGTTAAGCAAGTTCAGCAGAAGGCTCCCAGCTGGCAGAATGCAGTAGCGATGCAGCAGTAATTACCCCATCAACATTGAATGTGTTGATGATAGAATCATTTGAGTTTCTTTCCTTCTATCCGGGGTGGAAGGAAAGAAAATCAGATACCGGTAATCTATGGCCTGCCTTACCCACTTGCCTATGTGTTACTGTACTTGCCCATGTGTTGCCAAGACTGGTCCTGTGTTGTTCTAGTTGCCACTGTATTGTAACAGCTATCTGTCTTTTGTTAAAACTGTGTATTACCATATTTGCTATTTGCTTTTTTTTGCCATACAGTACATTGCCGCAATTGCATTTTACTTTTTTCAATTGATGTTTTACGTTTTTTAACAGTTAATTTTATATCTTTTGTGTGTGCATTTGTGCATATGTTTGTATAAACACTATATTTTAAAAGGGGGGATAGGTTGGGACTTTATATGAAGCGCACTACTTAAGAATTCCTTACTTATTGATTACTAATAAATAACCATTCAATAATTGGTAGAGATAAACAATCAATAACAATAGATACCAGCTTGGTACTTTATGTATATACATTATTTTAACATGATTGGTATAATAGTAAAGGTAATGACATAAAGCCTAATAACATGATAAAATATTAAACATGGGTCATCTTATAGAAATTTATATAATCAATTATTACATGATACTAAAGGGATCTCAAACACATCATTGCAGTGATGACGGCCTGAAGACGGCCCGTTTGAATGGCTGAAATGCGTGTAGAGGTTGGTCCGCAGCATCGTGTCATCGTGACATACTTCGGGTCCCGGAAATCAACCAGTATACCGTGGCGGTGGCATACCACTGCATTTGGGCAGATTTCCTGGGAACTTACCTGCTGTTCACACCGGGTGCCAGGTTTACAGGCACCCTTACATGTGAGTTTAATTACTATGTTTTTTATATGGAATAAATGTTTTAAAAACGTTCCTGCGCAATGAGGCTTTTTATGTCATTTGCATGAGGAACATCTACCCCAAACAATGCTAGTATATAGAGAAATGAGGCCCTCTTTATCATATCCAGTCATATGGGGAAGTATTGATCCCGAACCACATCAGTCCACAGAAAATCCACTGGGACTGCCCCACATGCGTGTTTGACCAAACTAGAAATAGTAGGTCCATTTGGAGGGGTGAGTTCACATCCATGTGGGGGCACTGTCCTGTGAGCACATATCAAGCACTTATCAAGCACAGATTCATATCCACTTTGTAGAGCACGATCACTTTAATTGGGATTTGGAACTTTTTATTGCTTCAAGTTTACTGATGTTTGCAACAAATCTTCTATATGAGACTTTCTATCTATTTTTTTTCAAAGTCGCATCAGTTTTCAAATGTGATATTTATTTAACATTTGTGGTCCTTAGCGAGGTTTATTTATTTTTATTATTAGTATCATTTTGCACTTCCTAGGTCTTATTCACTGCAGCTGTTAATTTATATGGTATCATTTACTCATACCAATAGTTAGGTTCTTTTGGCGCTTTGGATTTTTAATTTTACCTGGTTTATTTTAACAGTGAGAGGCAGAATAACAACAAAAAAATCCAGAAAAACAGTTATAAATGAAATTGCATTTTAATGAGTGAAATAAGTATTTGACCCCTTCGCAAAACATGAATTAGTACTTGGTGGAGAAACCCTTGTTGGCAATCACAGGGGTCAGATGTTTCTTGTAGTTGGCCACCAGGTTTGCACACATCTCAGGAGGGATTTTGACCTACTCCTCTTTGCAGATCCTCTCTAAGTTATTAAGGTTTCGAGGTGACATTTGGTAACTCAAACCTTCAGCTAACTCGACATATTTTTTATGGGATTAAGATCTGGAGACTGGCTAGGCCACTCCAGGACCTTAATGTGCTTCTTCTTGAGCCACTCATGTGTTGCCTTGGTCGTGTGTTTTGGGTCATTGTCATGCTAGAATATCCATCCACGACCCATATTCAATGCCCTGGCTAAGGGAAAGAGGTCCTCACCCAAGATTTGAGGGTACATGGCCCTTTGATGCGGTGAAGTTTTCCTGTCCCCTTAGCAGAAAAATACCCCCAAAGCATAATGTTTCCACCTCCGTGTTGGACGGTGGGGATGGTGTTTTTGAGGTCATAGGCAGCATTCCTCCTCCTCCAAACACAGAGAGTTGAGTTACTGCCAAAGAGCTCAATTTTGGTCTCATCTGACCACAACACTTTCATCCAGTTCTCCTCTGAATCATTCAGATGTTCATTAGCAAACATCAAACGGGCCTGTACATGTGCTTTCTTGAGCAGGGGGGCCTTGCTGGCGCTGCAGGATTTCAGTACTTCATGGTGTCGTATGTTACCAATTAGTTTTTTGGTGACTATGGTCTCAGCTGCCTTGAGATCATTGACAAGATTCTCCCGTGTAGTTCTGGGCTGATTCATCCTCATTTTCATGATCATTGAAACTCCACGAGGTGAGATCTTGCATGGAGCCCCAGACCAAGGAGGATTGATGGTTATTTTGTGTTTCTTCCATTTGCAAATAATCGCACCAACTGTTGTCACCCTCTCACCAAGCTGCTTGGCGATGGTCTTGCAGCCCAATTCAGCCTTGTAAAGGTCTACAATCTTGTCCCCGACATCCTTGGACAGCTCTTTGGTCTTGGCCATGATGGAGAGATGGGAATCCGATTTATTGATTGCTTCTGTGGACAGGTCTCTTTTATACAGGTAACAAGCTGAGATTAGGAGCACTCCCTTTAAGGGAGTGCTCCTAATCTAAGCTCATTACCTGTATAGAAGACACCTGGGAGCCAGAAATCTTGCTTATTGATAGGGGATCAATTGATAGGGGATAGGGGATTAAATACTTATTTCACTCATTAAAATGGCAATCAATGTATAACTTTTTTTACATGCATTTTTCTGGATATTTTTGTTGTTATTCTGTCTCTCCCTGTTAAAAAAAACCTACCATTAAAATTATAGACTGATCATTTCTTTGTCAGTGGGCTAACGTACAAAATCAGCAGGGGATCAAATACTTTTTCCCCCCACTGTATATGTGTATATATATATATATATATATATATATATATATATATATATATACTAGAGCTGCACAATTAATCGATAAAAAATCGTGATCTCGATTCACCCCCTCATAAGCAAGTGGAGAGATTATCTGCTCACTCAGCTGTCAAAAGAAAGCATCTGGGCATTCTGCCAAGTTTAGAACTTGAAACATTGTAGTTTTAAACAACTGTAAATGTGGGAAGTTTAACCACTTAAAGTCTAAATCTTCTTCTGACACCTCCTTCTTAAGTTAAAATCAATATTTTTTGCTAAAAAATTACTTGGAACCCCCAAACATTTTATATATACTGTATGTATATGTATGTATGTGTATATATATATATATATATATATATATATATATATATATATATATAAAATTTATATATATATATATATATATATATATATATATAAAATTTATATTTTAGCAGAGACCCTAGGGAATAAAATGGCAATTGCTGTAATATTTTATGTCACACTGTATTTGCCCAGCGGTCTTTCAAATGCAGTTTTTTGGGAATAAATACACTTCAATATATAAAGAAAAAAGGAAACAATAAAGTTAGCTTAATTTTTTTTTTGTTTTAATGTGAAAGATGATGTTACGGCGCGAGAATCACGAGAGAATCGTGATCTATCCTCTAAGCAAAAACATTGTGATTCTCATTTTAGCCAGAACCGTGCAGCTCTAATATATATATATATATATATATATATATATATATATATATATATATATATATATATATATATATATATACATCTCTGTCTCTCAGGGCTAAAAATTTCAAGTCCTGAGCTACTAGCCAGGCCTCAAAGGTTACCAGTGCCCCACTCAATCCCTACCCTGCCCAACCCTGCCCCGCCCCTAATTCTGCCCCTAGACACGCCCTCATAAATTATCTCATGAAATGACACTTAAATGTTTTATGCAAAAATAAGTTACAAAAACATTGTAAATATAAATATTAACAACAACTTTATCAGTGCAGCCTCACCTATGCCCCTCAATTCAGCCTCACCTGTGCCCCTCAATTCAGCCTCACCTGTGCCCCTCAATTCAGCCTCACCTCTGCCCACCATTGCAGCCACACTGTGCCACTGCCCACCATTGCAGCCACACTGTGCCACTGCCCACCATTGCAGCCTCACTGTGCCCACCATTGCAGCCTCACTGTGCCCACCATTGCAGCCTCACTGTGCCCACCATTGCACCCTTACTGTGCCCACCATTGCAGCCACACTGTATCCACTATTGCAGCAACACTGTGCCCATTGCAGCCTTACTGTGCCCATTGCAGCCTTACTGTGCCCATTGCAGCCTTACTGTGCCCTTTGCAGCCTTACTGTGCCCATTTCAACCTTACTGTGCCCATTTCAGCCATACTGTGCCCTTTGCAGCCATACTGTGCCCATTGCAGTCCCACTGTGCCCATCTCAGCCTTACTGTGCCCATTGCAGCCATACTGTGCCCATTGCAGCCATACTGTGCCCATTGCAATCCCACTGTGCCCATTGCAGCTATACTGTGCCCATTTCGGCCTTACTGTGCTCATTGCAGCCATACTGTGCCTATTGCAGTCACACTGTACCCATTGCAGTCTTGCCTGGGCAGAGGAATGCATGGCTGGAGGAAGAGGAGAGCCACGGGATAGCACGCTGTTACCGTCGCTTATATTATAATTGTCTCCGCTCTGCTCGACACAGCCCCACCTCCTCCTAACCTGCGCCTGTGAAAGGCAGAACGCATCGCAGCATTGGACCGGCGTTCTGTTTATCACAGGCGCAGGTCAGGAGGACGCGGAGCTGTGTCGAGCAGAGCGGAGACAATTATAATGTAAGCGCCGGTAACAGCGTGCTATCCCGTGGCTCTCTTCCTCCCCGGAGCGATCACTGGAAGAACAGCTCCCGATCAACCCCGCCGGTGGTGCTCTCTTCCCCTCTCCCAGGCAGGCAGCCCAGCTCGCAAGCCTTCATTTTACACTCTCAAAATGCAAGTAGGCGATTGTAAAATTTGAGGGCTGTATATATAATATATTATACATATATAAAGCATGAACAAAACTTTTACTTAGCAAGGCAAGTTAGGTCTGTTGCTACGTATCAGAATTTGCGCCTGCCGGTCTTCGCCGGTAATGTGCCACCTTTTCTCTCTTAGTACTCCATGACTGGCACTGACACATTTAGCAACACCTATGAAGGAAGACTTTCTGCTGCATTTTCATCTCCAAATGCCGGTGGGATTAAACAGGTTTTTCCAAAGCAAAGCAGAGTTATCCTGTCCCTCATTTTCTATTATGCTCCACATGGTAGCATAACATTTTGTAAGTCAACTGTTGCATACAAAAGAGGCATGCATTTCATCTTGCCAGATGTTGTTGGCAAGCCCCTGTGTGCGTGTCTCCTGGCCTTTTGTAGTGAACATGAAATACAGTGATGGGATGTGAAGAAATACCTGGAGCAGAGTGCTCAGAAAGGTAAGCTGTAGATAAGACCCCTTGGCTGCACTCATATGTTTCAGGTCATGTCTGTAAATAGTTCTCCATCAATCACAGGCTGTAGTAAAGCAAAGAAAAGAGAAACACTTCCATTTTCCATGAAAACCACATAAGATGTAAGCAATCAGTGTACCTTCTGGAACCTGGACAGAGCATTTCTTTTACACCAGAGTTTAGAGACATTTCCTTTACTCCATTATAGAGCACCCCTTATTTGTTAACTCTAATATAGAGCACCCCTTATTTGTTAAGTCCATTATAGAGTACCCCTTATTTGTTAACTTCATTATAGAGTACCCCTTTGTTAACTCCATTATAGAGCACCCCTTATTTGTTAACTCCATTATAGAGCACCCCTTATTTGTTAACTCCATTATAGAGTACCCCTTATTTGTTAACTCCATAACAGAGCACCCCTTATTTGTTAACTCTAATATAGAGCACCCCTTATGTGTTAACTCTATTATAGAGTACCCCTTATTTGTTAACTCCATTATAGAGTACCCCTTATTTGTTAACTCCATTACAGAGCACCTCTTATTTGTTAACTCCATTATAGAATACCCCTTATTTGTTAACTCCATTATAGAGTACCCCTTAAGGGTTAACACCATTATAGAGTATAGCATATTTATAGCATATACTTTTAATTTATTTATTACAGGTGCTTATATAGGGCCATCAATTTGCGAGGTGCTTAAAGAGGATGGGTTTTACTTCCTTCCTTTGCCCCTGCAAAGTAAAAGCATAATGTGACACTTACCTGCAAACGAAACCCGCGCTGTCCGCGCAGGAGGCCGAATCCTTGTTCGCCCCTCTTCCTTCCGGGGCCGCAGACTCCGGCTCTGTGACTGGCCGGAGCCGTGTGACGTCAGTGCGCATGGGAAACGCCCGTCCCGGCACTTGCTTGTAAAGGAACGGCTCTGGGGCTGTTTCTTCACAGCACATGCTCCGATGACATCATCAGCGCAAAACACAGTAAATATCTTGTATGTGGTGCACTAATAGGAGATTTTTACAGTACCTATAGGTAAGCCCTATTCTAGGCTTACCTATAGATACAACTTCCACAGAGAGGTTTACAACCTCTTTAGTATGTGTTAACTCCATTGTAGAGTACCCCTCATGTGTTACCTCTATTACAATATACAGTGACCTTAAACATCAGGTAAAGGTATTTTTTTTTCTTTGTAATTTTGGATAGAGCATGGAATGTTTAGAACCTTTCTATCACTGTCTATGGCCCCATTGCATGTTTCCACACAGGAAGTTAAAGGAAGAGCTTAGGGGACCTGAAAAAGCAACAATAACCCGACAGAGGTCCAAGCCTTCCTCAACACAATTTACGGAAGTGTTCTTATTTTTGTTAGAGAAATTTCCTCTTACTTCCTGCTCTGGTCACAGCTTTGAAGAGAAATCTCAGCAATGT
Organism: Lithobates clamitans; assembly: GCA_037952925.1. Lineage (NCBI taxonomy): Eukaryota > Metazoa > Chordata > Amphibia > Anura > Ranidae > Lithobates > Lithobates clamitans. The sequence goes on along the minus strand of JBBGZY010000103.1, from coordinate 3,945,482 downwards.
TCATAAAAACAACAAAAATCTAAATCAAGAAAATATGGCTGAAGTCCACTATAAAGGACTCCTATACACCACCCCCACAAAAAATGTTATGCATTAAGTCATAGGATGGACAGTACAAAGCATTTTTTCAGTCCATTGAAGTCTAAGAAAACAAGTACATTCCTAAGCCCTGTCTCTGTGAATACTGTAACTGCCACTGATTAGGGGAAAATGGAAACATTAGGGGGATTTAGCTAGGACTGACTACCTAGCACTAAGCATGAGGGGAGGACAGAGGAAAATACCAAATTACATAAATAAACAAGTTGTAGTGGTTGTAAACCACCGCTAGATGTCAGTAGCTACCGGTGTAGCGGTACCACCGTAGGGGCTGCTAAGTGTTTTGGCCCACCCGTCACCCTGCCCAGCTTGGCGTTCATTTCCCAGACACTCCAAGACAATTATTAGAGAATGAGCTTTGCTTGCAGGCTATTCCTCTTCCTTCCTCCTGCACTACTCTTAGCTCTCAGGATCAGGTAGCACAAAATTGTTAGGTCTGACCCTGACACAGTCAGGCCCCAGCAACCGCCTTTTGCAGGCAGAGACCCTATGGTGGCTCTATGGGCCCCTATGGTGTAACAAGAAAATAGAAAGTTCTGGTGCTAGCTGTCCTATCTTTGGTTACTAAGCCCAGTAACCCTTCTTCAGGCCTGCCAGCCCCGTGGCTGCAAGCTTCCTTTCTCCAATGCCCCTGACAACACATTCCACTCCACTGGCTCTATACCCACCCATCCTAGACTGCATGCTCCCAGTCCTCTTAGGCATGCCTCCCCAGTCCTCCTGACTAGCTTGTCACTCATCAGCCCTGATGCATGCGACCAGTTGTTCCTCTCCTTGAAGACTTGCCCGGCAATGCTAGCTCCTGCTGTCCTCTTTGCTCCTCCTGTGCTTCCTGTCCAGAAACTTCACGATTTCTTGAAGGGCTCTGTCTGCACCAAAAAGCCCAGGGCCAAGGTCACCCCCCCAAGACTGGGGAGATCCCTCCAAGACCCCGACAGCCTAGCACTCTGTAACGAGCCCCTTGCTCACTCGGTTCCACTCTCCCGACACTCCTCTGCTGCTATAGAATCAGACTGCAGATCGCAACATCTGATTGTTCGGTCATCCGATGCTCCGGGATTAGAACTACAGCTCTGTGCCATTCTCACCCAGTTGTGATAGCTCAGAACAAACACCAGGCAGGCTGTATGTAAGTTCAACCAGGAATCTCTTTATTGACAGGAATACAGTCTTATTTATACAATAAAAGAGGAGGTGCAGACCTCCTGCTCATATTACTCTAACAATACAGCTGTAACCTAATTAACCTAATTAACATGAGCTAATTAACTAATCCCTTTAGACAGCCTAGATGACTCAGACATGACCTTTAGGCCAGACTGGCCGTCTTGTAGTTCAGAGAACACAATCAACATCTTCTCTGACTCTTCTTCACACAATAGCAGAGTTAATTAACACAAACGACAATGGGGATCTAATGACTCTTAGATCCCATAGTAGACTTATTTACAATACACATTTTAGCAGACAACAGACAGACAGGTGTTGGAATTTACATCAGCATCTCCTAACAGTATCTGTCCCAGCATTATGAATCAGCCACTATTTCTAATATGGCAAATCCAGGGTCCCTAGAGTCTGTGTGTCCTGGGGGACCAGGACCTGAATCCACAGTAATACCACCTCAAGGGTCCCCAGGCATACAGCTCACAAAGAGCACCGTTCCCCCAAATGCCAGGGCCCACGATCGTCGGCAAGAGGCTAGCATACAGTCCCCTCCAAAAGTCTCTCTCCTGGCTAGGTCTGTCACACACTCCATCTTCAAGCTCTGACCAACTCCACCAAACTCCTCCCCAGCTGGACTGACTCCAGGGGATTGGTCAGGGCTCCTTAGAGTACCCCAGGCAGCTACACCTCTCCTCTCCTTCTCTCTCTCTCTAGTACCTTCTAGAAGGCTCTAGAAAGAAGAGGGAGGTCTTAGTGATGCTGCCTATGAGTCACCAGCTGCTGCTCTGAGCCACTCCCAGCCCAAATCAAAACAAACAGGCCTGCCTAAATTTACCTTACATATCACACAAAAAAATCCTATTCCAGCACCTACCTAAGTAGAGGCATAACACAGGACTGATGGTAGCGCTTACCTTTCCTTCTCCAGACAAGGGTATTTCCAAATGTCCCACACAATCAGAAAAGGGATTAATCAGAGAAAAAAAATAAATGTTACCCCAGACCACAGCAGTCCAATCCGTGTACCTTGTCCAATCAGTCTGTCCCTGATATTTTTCCTGGAGAGAAGTGGGTTCTTTGCTGCCCTTCTTAAAGCGGAGCTCCACCCAAAAATGGAACTTCCGCTTTTTGGATCCCCCCCCCCTCCGGTGTCACATTTGGCACCTTTCAGGGGGAGCAAATACCTGTATAATCCAGGTATTTGCTCACAGTTCTGGGCAGTATCTGTGGCTATCTACGCCATGTTCGGCCCCTCCCGCTGTCTTCTGGGAGACACACAGGTCCCAGAAGACAGCAGGGACCAGTGAAATCGCACAGCGCGACTCACGCAGGCGCATTAGGTTACCAGGCTGTGAAGCCGCAAGGCTTCACTTCCTGATTCCCTTACTGAAGATGCCGGCACCTCCACCCGGGAGCCGTGGGACAGATCGGCTTCAGGTGAGGACATGGCAGGTGCCCTGGGCAGGTAAGTGTCCATATATTAAAAGTCAGCAGCTGCAGTATTTATAGCTGCTGACTTTTAATTATTTTTTTTGGGCGGAACTCCGCTTTAACACCAGGCCATTCTTCAAAAGTCTTCTCCTCACTGTGCGTGCCAAGTACTCACACCTGCCTGCTGCCATTCCGGAGCAAGCTCTGCACTGGTGGCGCCCCGATTCCTCAGCTGAATCAACTGTAGGAGACGGTCCTGACGCTTGCTGGACTTTCTTGGGCACCCTGAAGCCTTCTTCACAGATGCAGTGGAAATATTTTTTATGGAATTAAAGGGGTTGTAAAGGTAAAAATTTTTTCACCTTAATGCATTCTATGCATTAAGGTGAAAAAACTTTTGACAGTACCGCCGCCCCCAGCCCCCCCGTTTTACTTACCTGACGCCTCGAATCTTCGGTCCGCGTCCTCGTCAGCTTCATTGCAGCTCAGCCTGGTCGCTGATTGGCTGCAGTGGATGGATTGAAAGCAGCGCAGCCATTGGCTCGCGCTGCTGTCAATCACATCCGATGAGGCGGCGCGCCGGGGGGCGGGGCCGAGTGATACAGCGAGCGGCTATAGCCGCCGGCTGTATCACGGGAGCGCGCCCGCAAGCACTCACCACCATGCGAGCCCTCGCATTAAGGTGGTAAATGCTTGCGGGGAGGAGCTGAAACAGCCGCCGAGGGACCCCAGAAGACCAGGTTCGGGGCCACTCTGTGCAGAACGAGCTGCACAGTGAAGGTAAGTATAACATGTTTGTTATTTTAAAAAAAAAAAAAAAACATCTTTACAACCGCTTTAAGTTCATTTTCATGGCAAAGAGAGACTTTGCAATTAATTGCAATTCATCTGATCACTCTTTATACCATTCTAGGTACAGTATTTCACAAAAGCGAGTACATCCCTCACATTTTTGTAAATATTTTATTATATCTTTTCATGTCCAAATTGGGCCCAAAGTGTCAATATTTTGTGTGGCCACCATTATTTTTCAGCACTGCCTTAAAGTGGTTGTAAACCCTTACAGATCACTTTTACCTACAGGTAAACCTAGATTAAGGATAGATTAAGGCTTAGATTTAGGTGCAAGAAATATCTCCTAAACCTACACCTCCCAAAAGACAGGCACCAATGTCTACGGCGCATGCACCATAGACAACGGCGCTCAGGCGACCTGAGCGCGCCGTTTCTAACAGCGATCATCCAGTTAGTGGCGGCACCAGCGCGCATGCGCAGCAGTGACGTCATTGCGGCTCTGGCCAATCACATCGCCGGAGCCACGATACCCGGAAAGAAGGGACAGCGGTGAAATCGCAGTCTCCTGTGTCAGGTAAGTGACACATAATGGGTTACTATGCGATGCATAGTAGCCCATTATGCTTTACCTTTGCAGGGAAACAAAGAGGAAGTAAACCCATCAGGGTTTACTTCCTCTTAAATCCTCTTGGGCATGGAGTTCACCAGAGTTTCACAGGTTGCCACTGGAGTCCTCTTCCACTCCTCCATGACGACATCACAGAGCTGGTGGATGTTAGAGACCTTGCGCTCCTCCACCTTCCATTTGAGGTTTCCCCACAGATGCTCAATAGGGTTTAGGTCTGGAGACATGCTTGGCCAGTCCATCACCTTTACCCTCAGCTTCTTTAGCAAGGCAGTAGTCGTCTTGGAGGTGTTTTTGGGATCGTTATGTTGGAATATTGCCCTGCGGCCCAGTCTCCAAAGGGAGTGGATCATGCTCTGCTTTAGTATGTCACAGTACATGTTGGCATTCATGGTTCCCTCAATGAACTGTAGCTCCCCAGTGCCGGCAGCACTCATGCAGCCCCAGACCATGACACTCCCACCACCATGCTTGACTGCAGGCAAGACACTCTTGACTTTGTACTCCTCACCTGGATGCCGCCACACACTCTTGACACCATCTTAACCAAATAAATTTATCTTGGTCTCATCAGATCACAGGACATGGTTCCAGTAATCCACGTCTTTAGTCTGCTTGTCTTCAGCAAATTGTTTGCAGGCTTTCTTGTGCAACATCTTTAGAAGAGGCTTCCTTCTGGGATGACAGCCATGCAGACCAATTTGATGCAGTGTGCAGCGTATGGTCTGAGCACTAACAGGCTGACCCCACACCCCTTCAACCTCTGCAGCAATACTGGAAGCACTCATACGTCTATTTCCCAAAGACAACCTCTGGATATGGCGCTGAGCATGTGTACTCAACTTCTTTGGTCGACATGGCGAGGCCTGTTCTGTATCTGATAAACCACTGTATGGTCTTGGCCACCGTGCTGCAGCTCAGTTTCAGGGTCTTGGCAATTTTCTTATAGCCTAGGCCATCTTTATGTAGAGCAACAATTCTTTTTTTCAGATCCTCAGAGAGTTCTTTGCCATGAGGTGCCATGCGGAACTTCCGATGACCAGTATGAGAGAGTGAGAGCGATAACACCAAATTTAACACACCTGTTCCCCATTCACAGCTGAGATCTAATGAGTCACATGACACCGGGGAGAGAAAATGGCTAATTGGGCCTAAATTAGACATTTTCACTTAGGGGTGTACTCACTTTTGTTGCCAGTGGTTTAGACATGGCTGTGTGTCATTCGCAAAACTTTTGGCCACGGCTGTACTGTGTAAGTGGGGCAGAACAGTGACTCAAGAGGATCCTGCCTTTATCATTGCAGGGTTTAGAAATTTGCCATTTATTTTAATCCAGGTGATTCGGGTATACAGGTAAAAGCCAGTAAATTAGAATATTTTGAAAAACTTGATTTATTTCAGTAATTGCATTCAAAGGGTGTAACTTGTACATTATATTTATTCATTGCACACAGATTGATGCATTCAAATGTTTATTTCATTTAATTTTGATGATTTGAAGTGGCAACAAATGAAAATCCAAAATTCCGTGTGTCACAAAATTAGAATATTACTTAAGGCTAATACAAAAAAGGGATTTTTTAGAAATGTTGGCCAACTGAAAAGTATGAAAATGAAAAATATGAGCATGTACAATACTCAATACTTGGTTGGAGCTCCTTTTGCCTCAATTACTGCATTAATGCGGCGTGGCATGGAGTCGATGAGTTTCTGGCACTGCTCAGGTGTTATGAGAGCCCAGGTTGCTCTGATAGTGGCCTTCAACTCTTCTGCGTTGTTGGGTCTGGCATTCTGCATCTTCCTTTTCACAATACCCCACAGATTTTCTATGGGGCTAAGGTCAGGGGAGTTGGCTGGCCAATTTAGAACAGAAATACCATGGTCCGTAAACCAGGCACGGGTAGATTTTGCGCTGTGTGCAGGCGCCAAGTCCTGTTGGAACCTGAAATCTCCATCTCCATAGAGCAGGTCAGCAGCAGGAAGCATGAAGTGTTTTAAAACTTGCTGGTAGACGGCTGCGTTGACCCTGGATCTCAGGAAACAGAGTGGACCGACACCAGCAGATGACATGGCACCCCAAACCATCACTGATGGTGGAAACTTTACACTAGACTTCAGGCAACGTGGATCCTGTGCCTCTCCTGTCTTCCTCCAGACTCTGGGACCTCGATTTCCAAAGGAAATGCAAAATTTGCTTTTGTCAGAAAACATGACTTTGGACCACTCAGCAGCAGTCCAGCTCTTTTTTTCCTTAGCCCAGGTGAGATGGTTTTCGCGCTGTTTCTTGGTCAACAGTGGCTTGACACGAGGTATGCGGCAGTTGAAACCCATGTCTTTCAAGCGTCTCTTGGTGGTGGATCTTGAAGCACTGACTCCAGCAGCTGTCCACTCCTTGTGAATCTCCCCCAGATTTTTGAATGGGTTTTTTCTCACAATCTTGACTAGGGCGCGGTGATCCCTATCGCTTGTACACTTTTTCTGACCACAGTTTTTCCTTCCCTTTGCCTCTCTATTAATGTGTTTGGACACAGAGCTCTGAGAACAGCCAGCCTCTTCAGCAATAACCTTTTGTGTCTTTCACTCCTTGTGCAATGTGTCGATGGTCGCCTTTTGGACAGCTGTCAAATCTGAAGTCTTCCCCATGTTTGTGTAGGCTTCAGAACTGGACTGAGAGACCATTTAAAGCCCTTTGCAGGTGTTTTGAGTTAATCAGCTGATTAGTTTGTGGCACCAGGTGTCTTCAAAATTTAACCCTTACACAATATTCTAATTTTGTGACACACGGAATTTTGGATTTTCATTTGTTGCCACTTCAAATCATCAAAATTAAATGAAATAAACATTTGAATGCATCAGTCTGTGTGCAATGAATAAATATAATGTACAAGTTACACCTTTTGAATGCAATTACTGAAATAAATCAAGTTTTTCAAAATATTCTAATTTACTGGCTTTTACCTGTATTTCTGAAAATCTTATTACAATGATCAGCACTAATGAATATCAACAAGAAGTTGCACATGTAAAGGTGTGAACATGTTAGTATGATACCACTCTTAAATTATAGCTGTTATGAAATAGTTAATAAAGAATTAAATCCTTACTGAGCCACAATACGATTTTTGGGAATAGACATAAATAATTATTATTAATTATTAATGAATGTTGGGGAAAATAACACATCAAATTCCAAGAAAGAGCATAAAGAATGTTTGGTATCCTTAGAAAATCAAAGGACTGCAATTTTTTTCTAAAGTTATTTTTTAATGTCATTAATGGCTCGTATAGCAATTACCGGTAGATGATTTTTAGTGGACTATACCTTCTAGAGTCCATCCCAGTCAGTAAGAACAAATAACAATCAAATGGCGGAAACAACTGAGTTACTTTTCTGTTCTTACAAAAATCAGATGACTCATACATCATAGCTGAGTGCAGCTAATGCTTTTCGTAATCTACCATCGGCAATTGTTACTTAACGTTTGACCATTCCAAACAGTGGAGTAGACAAGATGCTGTGTCAAGAGGATTTATTTGCTGATGTGCTCTCCAGTCCTCTCGCAGTGATTGTGCACCTGCGGTCTTGTATGAAGGTCTTCTGATGTTAAAGCTACAGCGAAAAATACTGCAAACGTTTTTCTGTTTCTTTGTAGCGTTTTCTTTTTTACTTTATATTGTTGAAATGTAAAAAGCAAGTCCTCCATCAGCGCTCTGTCAGTGCTGACAAGGAATCCACCTTTACTCGGTTTTTCTTCTGGGTTCAGCCATTTTATTGGGTGAACCGCGATGACGTCATTCTAGCGCATGCCCGCAGGAGTCACGGCCGCGACACAGCTCTCCCATTGGATGGCATGCCGTCCATGGAGAGTGCAGTGCCCATGCACTGGTGACGTCACTGGTTTCGAGTTGCGACACAAAATATTTCCCAAATGGTTGAAGCTTAGGAGATATTTACTGTACCTACAGCCTTATCATAGCCTTATCTGTAGGTGCAAGATAAACATGGGAGCTTTAAAGCGGTAGTAGACTGCAGTTGTTGAAAAAAAAAAATTCCCTGCAAGGCAATGTCATAATTTGCTAGTGTGCATCGTGTATTAGCACATTATGAGAGACTTACCTTACAACAAAGCCCTCCACCACCGTTGCTTGGGCTGACATCTTCCCCCGGTCTTCCTTCAGGGTTCACGTCCTCCAGCTACATGAATGGCCAGGGGGGGGGGGTGGGGGCACGATGATGTCACACCCACCCATGTGCACAGGAGCCACTGTTTACAGCACAGGCTCTGAAGGTCCAGCACTGTTTGCCGGACCTTCAGAGGGCATGCGCCGGTAAAGTCACCGGCTGCATGCACTCTGAATATCTCCTAAACTTGCACAGTACCTACAGGTAAGCCCTACTATAGACTTGCCTTTTGGTACAAGTGGTAGTACAGAGTTTACAACCACTTTAACCCTCTTGTGTTGAATTGAATTGTATTGCAGCTCTACTGTTACTTCCTGTGCCCCAGAAGTCAATAGGGAGACTCCCTACTGGACAGTGGGACTGCAAAGAATCATCCAAAAATACAAAGAAGAAATTGTAGGATAAGACACCTCATAGAGCTACGGTCACAGCCAAATTTAAAAAATCAATTTTTATTGGAAAAATTACAAACAACTCCTGGTCATTGGAGATAATTAATCTGTCCATGCATTATACAGTGTTCTTGTTCAATTTCCTTTAGCTTTACCTTCGACTATGTAGTGCAAAGGCGTGCCTGATTGCATACACATTGAAAATGTGTAGGCTTGACCTCCTATTATATGGTTTTGGTAAATCTAAAGGAAAATTGTACAAAAAAAATGTATGGCCAGCCTAAGGGGGTCAGAACATGAAGCTGATAAGACTGTCCCTGGTGATAGATTGCAGCATAAATCCTGGAGCCCATCGGACACTCCAGAGCACACGGCTGCAGTCACAGATGTCTAATACAGTGCTGGTCTGCCGTGAGGTTTACCTTGCTGTCCACAACTCTGGATAGGATGTCACCAAGATCCAAGACATTGACACAAGGCTCATAATGGCTTGTTATCTGGTGAGTGCATCGAATTGGTGAATGGATACCACAAATAAAGCACTGTGTATGACTCTGGCCCCTTAAGTTTGGTTAATTCTCAACTTATGTTCAAGTGAACTGGCAGATCTCAAATTTACACATAGCAGTTTGCTCAGAGTCTTCTACATGTTAAAGGGATTGTAAAGTCTTAATATTTTTAACCTTAATGCATTTTATGCATTAAGGTGAAAAACCTTCTTTGCTGCAACGCCCCCGCAGACCCCCCCCTTTTCTTACCTGAGCCCATTCGTTCCAGTGCTGTGCATGAGCCAAGCTGCTCCAGCCTCTGGCTTTTATCTCAATGAACAGATTGAAAGCAGTGGGAGCCATTGGCTCCCGCTGATGTCACTCAAATCCAGTGACACGGGAGTGGGTGGCGGGGCTGAGTCCCGCTATCTGTGTCAATGGACGCAGCAGCAGGACTTAGGAGCACGCCCGCACAGGTGCCTCCAGGGAAAGCGGCTCTCTGTAGGGGCACCAGATGAGGGGGAGGAGCACCGACGGGGCACCCCAGAAGATGAGGATCAGGGCTGTTCTGTGCAAAACCCTTGCACAGGGCAGGTAAGTATAACATGTTTGATATTTTTATTTTTAAAAAAATCCAAACTTTTACAACACCTTTAACCACTTCAGCATCGGAAGGATTTGCCCCCTTAATGACCAGGCCATTTTTTGCGATATGGCACTGCGTCGCTTTAACTGACAATTGCGCGGTCGTGCGACGTTGTACCCAAACAAAATTGACGTCCTTTTTTTCCCGCAAATAGAGCTTTCTTTTGGTGGTATTTAATCACCTCTGCGGTTTTTATTTTTTGCGCTATAAACAAAAAAATAGCGACTATTTTGAAAAAAAAGCAATATTTTTTACTTTTTGCTATAATAAATATCCCCCCAAAAATATAAAAAAACGAATTTCTTCCTCAGTTTAGGCCGATATGTGGAAAAACGAGAGGCAGAAAATTGGCGGCAACTATGGACACTCATGGTACGGCAAGGACACTCATGGTACGGCAAGGACACACATGGTACGGCAAGGACTCACACACACAATCATATAAAAAAGTATACATTTATTTAAGACAAGAGCATAATTAAAAAGGTCCAATGAAGAGAGGGTATACAATACACATAAAATGGATCTCTGAAGAGGAACTGAACAAATAGACATGTATCCATCCATGAAGGAGGACTCAAGGTCTCATCCTAGGTCAGTTTGAACTCCATATGTTTCGCGGTACGACCGCTTCTTCAGGAGTATGCTTCAGAAAATAAATAGCGTAGATATCTCTACAGGGGATAAACAATATATAATCAAGCTTCAAAAACAAACAAAAGACATATATATAATAGTGATAGCAAGGATTTGAACATACAAGGACCCAACTCAAATCTGCCATAGAGAGAGAGTTCAAAATCCAGCAATCAGTTAAGATAATATGCAACATATAATTCACCATGCACATGTATTCCCATGTATAATGAACATAAGGAGCTTACCAATACTGGACCCAACCAGACCAAAAGGACATCCACTGGATAGGCCCCTAGGGGCAATTTCCCAGGCGAGTGTGGGAGACATGTCACAATGTTAGGCGGATATGTATTCTTCTACATATTTTTGGTAAAAAAAACCCCACAATAAGGTATATTGATTGGTTTGCGCAAAAGTTATAGCGTCTACAAAATAGGGGATATATTTATGGCATTTTTTTTTTTTTACTAGTAATGGCGATGATCTGCGTTTTTTAGCGGGACTGCGACATTGTGGTGGACAGATCGGACACTTTTGTGAGACCAGTGACATTTATATAGCAATCAGAGTTAAAAATAGCCACTGATTACTGTATAAATGTCATTGGCAGGGAATGGGTTAACACTAGGGGGCGATCAAAGGGTTAAATGTGTGTCCTAGGGAGTGATTAACTGTGGGGGGATGGGACTGCCTGGAGGAGGAGACCGATCGCTGTTCATACTTAGTATGAACAACAGATCTGTCTCCTCTCTCCTAACAGAACGGAGATCTGTCTGTTTACAGGCAGTCCCCGAGTTACGAATGGGTTAGGGACTGCCGATTTGTTCTTAAGTTGGAAATGTTCGTAAGTCGAAAGCGCATGTGCAGAACAGCAAAGACGTCGTTTTCCGATGTTCTGTCACGTAGCCGTGCATGCGCAGACATCGTTTTCCGATGTTTGCTGATGTTTTCCGAGGTGCCCGCTGTCGAAAAGTGGCCGCGCATGCGCAGAACGTCACAATGCCTCCCGTTCGTAAGTAGGATTCGTTCGCAAGTCGGAGGTTCGTAACTCGGGGACTGCCTGTACATTGACAGATCTCTGTTCTGTCTCTCTCAGGAGCGATCGCGGGTGCCCAGCGGACATAGTGGCTGCCGTCGTTGCGCATCGGCTCCATCGTTGCGCCCCCTAGTGGTCTTAAAGTGGCCGACATACAGCTACGGCCATTTGTCCAGGGGAGCCAACCTGCCGCAGTATAACTGCGGCGGCTGGTCCCCTAGTGGTGAAGGACTGTTTGGCACTTGCCACACAAGTGATTCTGCTGATGGAGACTCACCACCCACCCAGGAAAGCCTTCCACTTACTTCTATGTAATCCCTCCCTTGAAGGTCCAAATCGTGTGGCCAATCTCCCACGCTGGCATGAAAGCAGTAAGGGAGCGATTCCATAGAACGTGATATTTCTGATCCCCCTCACAGGTAAGTTGATGGCTCACGTGACATGGCCCTTAGAGCAAAGTTGACCCCCCCCCAAGCAGTAAGTATATTCACAGAAAAAGTGCTACAGTGTCAGTTTAAATATGAACGCTGCCTCCTGAGCTCTCCTTTCATAATTCTATAACATTACACTTCTATTTTATTCTTCATAAAGGTGCCCCGCCAGCCAGCCATGTTCAAACTTCTTCTTTTGTTAAAGTTATTAATATATTGTAACATTATTCACTGCAGATTTGATTTACAAAAATATCAAAGCAAAAATCTGAAAACAGAATACCATTGTTATACAATGAACAGGAATAAGAAACAGAAAATTGAAGTTTGGGTTTTATAGAGTGCTTGCTGAGAGCTCTTACAAAGGAGCAAAAGGTGCGCCAAAGTGAGTCTGTTTCACGCCAATTACGGTATGTCAGCGCTGGATACTTAGAGAGTTTTTCTGGCATGGCTCTTAGTACATTATTAGGTAATCCATTCATCTATAATTATACACCTTTTTATAAACTGTCCGCTTATCCATCCACAAAGCTAGCTGATATTTGTAGCTTGTCGGGTTGCAGTATCCACTCGTCACTTTATGTGTCTTTAACTGGCCTTTTACGACAATAATGGTTTGTTAAAAGGCTTTGCTACATGGGTGATTTTTCCATCATGTTACTGTGCAACCCGGGATCACAGATTCTCTGACAGATGACATGCTTTGTAACAGGTGCATGTGCCTGCAAACTGCTATAAAGTCAAAGAGACCTACAATAAAAAAAAAAGAAAAAAGAAAAGTGTGCCTGTATACAAAGGCTATCTTTGTGTAATATTAAAATTTATTTGATGATCGGAATCATTTAAGTGTGAAAAAATATGCAAAAAAAAAAAAGAAAAAAAAAATCAGGAAGGGGCAAATACTTTTTCACAGCGCTCTAAGCAGAGGAGTGCCCAGGCACACTTAACCACTTCAGCCCCGGAAGGTTTTACCCCCTTCGGGACCAGGTCATTCTTTGTGATACGGCACTGCATTACATTTATCTGACAATTGCGCGGTCGTGTGACGCTGTACCCAAATATAATTAACATCCTTTTTTCCCCACAAATAGAACTTTCTTTTGGTGGTATTGGATCACCTCTGCAGTTTTTTATTTTTTTTTTGCGCTAGAAACAAAAAAAGAGGGACAATTTGAAAAAAAAATATATATTTTTGACTTTCTGCTATAAAACATACCCAATAAAAAAATGTAAAATACTGTATTTATTGGCGTATAACACTCACTTTTTCACCATGAAAATCGGGTGCAAATAGCGTGTGCGTGTTATACGCCAATACTTCAATTTCGGCTGCTTTGGAGGCAACGGGGGGACGAGTGCCGTCAAATTACAAACAGTGAGAATCTCCTGTTTACTTGGCGGCCTCTGTAATAGGAAGTCAATAGATGGCAATGGCGAGGCTGCTGCATTGATGGCAATGGTGAGGCTGCTGCATTGATGGCAATGGTGAGGCTGCATCGATGTGGACTAATAAGGCTGCATTGATGGCACTTGTGAGGCTGCAGGTGGGCATTGATCAGGCTGCACTGATGGCAATGGTGAGGCTGCATCGATGTGGACTAATAAGGCTGCATTGATGGCACTTGTGAGGCTGCAGGTGGGCATTGACCCTTATTTTGCTTCAAAGTCCCTTATTTAAAATTTAAGTTTTTTTTCCTGAAACTTCCCTCTTAAAATGAATGTTCATGTTATACGCCTGTGCGTGTTATATGCCGATAAATACGGTATCTAATTTTTTTCATCAGTTTAGGCCAATATGTATTCTGCTACATGTTTTTGGAACAAAAATCCCAGTAAGCGTATAATAATTGGTTTGCACAAAAGTTGTTGCGGCTACAAACTGTGGGATAATTTTATGGCATTTTTATTAACCACTTAAGCCCCGGACCATTTGGCTGGCCAAAGACCAGAGCACTTTTTGCGATTCGGCACTGCGTCGCTTTAACTGACAATTGCATGGTCGTGCGACGTGGTTCGCAAACAAAAATTGATGTCCTTTTTTTTCACACAAATAGAGCTTTCTTTTGGGGGTATTTGATCGCCTCTGCGGTTTTTATTTTTTGCGCTATAAACAAAAAAAGGGCAACAATTTTGAAAAAAAACACATTATTTTTTACTTTTTGCTATAATAAATATCCCCCCAAAAATATATAAAAAAAACATTTTTTTTCCTCAGTTGAGGCCGATACGTATTCTTCTACATATTTTTGTTAAAAAAAAAAATTGCAATAAGCGTATATTGATCGGTTTGCGCAAAAGTTATAGCATCTACAAAATAGGGGATAGATTTATAGCATTTTTATTATTATTATTTTTTTATTACTAGTAATGGCGGAGATCTGCGATTTTTATTGTGACTGCGACATTATGGCGGACACATCGGACACTTTTGACACATTTTTGGGACCATTGGCATTTATACAGCGATCAGTGCTATAAAAATGCACTGATTCCTGTAAAAATGTCACTGGCAGGGAAGGGGTTAACACTAGGGGGGCGATCAAGGGGTTAACTGTGTTCCCTGTGTGTGTTTCTAACTGGAAAAAAAACTATATTTTTGACTTTCTGCTATAAGACATACCCAATAAATAAATGTAAAATATCTAGTTTTTTTCATCAGTTTAGGCCAATATGTATTCTGCTACATGTTTTTGGAAAAAAAATCACAGTAAGCGTATATTAATTGGTTTGCACAAAAGTTGTTGCGGCTACAAACTATGGTATCATTTTATGGCATTTTTATAAATTTTTTTTTTACTAGTAATGGCGGTGATCTGCGATTTTTAGCGAGGCTGCGACACTGCGAGGGACAAATCGGACACTTAACTGACACTTTTGACCCTTTTTTTTGTTTTCAATCCATTGTTATTAATTTTATAAACCATTTATACAAATAAAAATACATTCACATGCTTTACTACTATAGCTATACATGTTACCCTGTATCCCTGACCCCAATTTCTATTATTTTCATCTATCTTCCTTTTCTATGCCAAACCAAATACCACAAATCTCAAAAAAAAAAAAAGATGGCAAACTTCCACAACTGCCTGACATGGAGCCTGAACGTAAAAATAAATGGATACAATACCACCAATTAAATTCATACATAGAATCAAAGATACAATAATTTTTGACTAATAGACTTTTAACTAGTTTTGAACAATTGTTAATAGAGGAGCGGAAACTGATCCAGAAATTGTCTATTGTATATAAAATGTTGCTTCCCTCCGGACCTCTCAATGAATTAGCATGCATGAGAAAATGGGGGAATGAAATGGAGAGTCCGATTCCATTATTGGAATGGGATGAGGCATTTTCAGTAATACATAAAGCATCGGTAGCGGTTAAACATCAAGAAAGAAACTATAATGTCGCGTACACACGAGCGGACTTTACGGCAGACTTTTCTACGTACTTTAAGACGGACTTTCTGAATGAACGGACTTGCCTACACACAATCCACCAAAGTCCGTCGAATTCGTACGTGATGACGTACGACCGGACTAAAACAAGGAAGTTCATAGCCAGTAGCCAATAGCTGCCCTAGCGTGGCTTTTTGTCCGTCGAACTAGCATACAGACGGCGGGCTTTTCGACCGGACTCGATTTCAACGGATTAATTTAATGTTTCAAATCTAAGTCCGTCCAACTTTTGAGAAAACAAAGTCCGCTGGAGCCCACACACGATCGAATTGTCCGACCAAATCCCGTCCGCCGGGCAAAGTCTGCCGTAAAGTCCGCTCGTGTGTACGCGGCATAAGATTATGATGAGGTGATATTGGAGTCCAGTGGCCCTAAATAAAATGAATAAAGATAATACAGAGATTTGCTGGAGATGTCTTAAGGATAGGGGAACAACAACACATATTTGGTATGGGTGTCGTGGGGTGAAGGATTTCTGGAGCAGGATATCCTTCCCCATATGACAACAGCTGCCAGAACAGTAATAGCCCGAAGATGGCGAAGAACAAAAAAGTCCTACAATAGTGGGGTGGGTTTGTGAATTGAACGAAATACAATGTATGGAAGAACAAATAAGTAGAGAAAAGAACACAAGGAATCAAAGGTCGAAAATTTGGCAACAATGGGAGGAATTTCGGTCCTCAGCATATGTGATGCAATATTTATAAAAGGGAATACACCTCCCCAGGGAGAGGTGGGTTGCTTTTTTTTTTTTTACACTTTTTTTGGGGTACCAGTGACAGATTTTACAGTGATCAGTGCTAAAAATATGCACTGTTATGCCCCGTACACACGATCGAAAATTCTGCCAGCAGACTTTTGCTGGTAGAATTCCAGCCAGCAAAAGATTGAGCGCATGTTCTCTATTTTTCGGTCGGAAAAAGTTCCTATCTGAAAATGCGTTCATCTGTATGCAAATCGGACGCTCAAAAAACACGCATGCTTGGAAACAATTTGACGCATGCTCGGAAGCATTGAACTTCATTTTCTCGGCTTGTCGTAGTGTTGTACGTCACCGCATTCTTGATGGTCGAAAGTTCCGAGAACTTTTGTGTGGTTGTGTGTATGCAAGCCAAGCTTGAGCGGAATTCCGTCAGAAAAACCATCCAAGATTTTTCCGAGGGGCATTTCTGTACTAATGACACTGGCAGGGAAAGAGTTAACACCGGGGGCGATCAAAGGTTTAAGTGTGTCCCTAGGGGATGCTTTCTAACTGTGTGGGGGATGGACTGACTGGATGAACACAGATCTGTGCTCCTGCTTAGAAGGAACACAAGATCTCTGTGTTCATCCCTGGCAGAATGGGGATCTGCCTTGTTTACATAGGCAGATCACCGTTCTGCCTCTCTGGGAAGCGATCGCGGGTGGCCAGCTGGACCTGTTGATTGACTCCCCCTCTGGCCAAGTGGCGTGCGTGTGCCCCCACTGACTATTGCACGACATGGCGTACAGGTGCGTCATTTCGTGCAATAAAGCCAACCGGCCGCAGTATATGTACTGCAGCCGGTCGGCAAGTGGTTAAAGTACATTTTCAGAGTACTGCTTAGGCACGGTCAACATTTGTAGGCGTTGCCCACAGTGACAAATCTTGACTTTGAGTTCAGCTCTGTTTTAATGCACCAGATTAGAACTACAGCTTGAATCTTTGGGATTTATTCTGCTCATGAATGATACAAAGTAAGGCAAGCATGGGCAGGGGTGGAGCATGCAGATCATCTTTCATTTATCCCACAGTTCACGTGCACTCAAGTTCTTTGGTCGACCATGGCGAGGCAGTTCTGAGTGAAGAGCACGATCCTCTCTCTTCGGAGACTGGGCCACAGGGCAGTTGTCAGGAAAGGGTCCGTCCGCTGGTAAGATATATCATTTGGCATGCAGTACTGGGGTCCATCAGCAGGTGTATCCTGGCAGTTTGGAACTGTCAGGGGAATCTTTCCCTGCTGGTGTTATTTCATCTTTTGGCCGCAGTACTGACGTCCACCAGCGGATGGATCCTGGCAGTATGGAGCAGACAACACTCCCTGCGCTCAGGTGTTACATGAAGACAGACAATTATTGTCAGTCCCATAAATACCCGGCAAGCCCTCACATGCTTGCCTTGGTATCTCTCTCCTTGAGCCCTGACCCTGTTACCCGATCCTGAGCCTGCATCTGCATCTGACCTTGTTCCGTGCCCAGCCCCTCCTGTGTTCCTGTACCCTTTCCTTACCCTTCAGCCTGATCCATCCACTCCCTGTCCTGTTGGTTCCCAGTCCCTCATCTACTGATCTCCCGTGTATGACCTTGGCCTGGCTAAATGTTTATGTTTCTGGAACATCCCTGACATCTGTGATTTTGGTACTGTCCCTTGCTGTATATACTGTTGTTGTTGGTGGGTTTGTTGGGTTGGTTGTGCACTGTTTGTATTTTCTTAATTATCACCTCTCTTAAATAAATATCATTACTATTCACTTTATATGTGTTTCTGGTTTCCTCTGTGCAGCCCACACCATCTGGTCTACTAAATTCCCTGACAGCAGTATTCCAACATGATAATGACCCCAAACACACCTCCAAGATGACCACTGCCTTGCTAAAGAAGATGAGGGTAAAGGTGATGGACTGGCCAAGCATGTCTCCAGACCTAAACCCTATTGAGCATCTGTGGGGCATCCTCAAATGGAAGGTGGAGGAGTCTAAGGTCTGTAACATCCACCAGCTCCGTGATGTCATAATGGAGGAGTGAAAGAGGACTCTCTCTGGGAAGCGATTGCGGGTGACCAGCGAACATCGCGACCGCCGGACCGCTGATTGACTCCCCCTCTGGCCAAGCAGCGCGCATGCGCGTCCCCCGCTGACTATTGCACGAAATGACGTACAGGTGTGTCGTTTCGCGCAATAGAGCCAACCGGCCGCAGTACATGTACTGCGGCCGATTGGTAAGTGGTTAAAGTACATTTTCAGAGTACTGCTTAGGCACGGTCAACATTTCTAGGCGTTCCCCACAGTGACAAATTTTGACTTTTCAAGTTCTGCTCTGTTTTAATGCACCAGACCAGAACTACAGCTTGAATCTCTGGGATTTATTCTGCTCATGAATGATACAAAGTAAGGCAAGCATGGGCAGGGGTAGAGCATGCAGATCATCTTTCATTTATCCCACAGTTCATCCATGGTGTTAGGTGTAGCATTTGAAGGTAAACCATTTCCACCTAAAAAGACAGAACTCTGGAATAAATTTAAACTATGGAATAAATGAAGCACAATGGTAATGGAACAGGTGGCTTTCTGCAGAGAGAAGGCCAACCATAAAGGTGTATAAGTGTGCCTCCGGCTGGGATGAGACATAAGAGTGGGAAATTTCACAGTGCGACGAGAGAGACATTGAATAGCAATTTCTCGTGCCGAAGACTCGACTAGTTTTATGGAGCTTTACATAGCTTTGAGGCGAGGTCACTGCTTTCCTGTGCCGGATGTATAAACACTGCAGAAAAATCAGGGGGATAAAACAACGGTATTAAGTCAAAGTTTCCCCTGGAGGGCAGCAGGTTTCACTTCATATCACATCAGCAGGCAGTGAATTGGTAATTGGTCACTGCTACAAAGAGCTCAGCTTGACTTTATTAGCTGTGCAGGGTTATTTTTTTACTCTTTGTGTTATGTATCATCTCAGCATGCGGAAAATTTCTCGTGGAGTTTTCTATTCTGCACCGTGGCTATCACCGATATAAAAATGTTAATCAGCATCTGCTCAGTACAGGCTTTTCCATTTCTATTTTACGTTTTGTGATTTTTACATCTTGAGGGTCCTTGAGGGCTATATCTAAACAGCTTTTAAAACTTTGAATTCTCTGTTATGGGTGGAATTGGGCAATAACGAGTAAAAAAAAATAATACTACTGGATACAAAATCCGGTAAATATTTACATCAGAGTTGGTTCCCTTCCTTCCGTCCTGTCTGTGAAATGTTAAACTGTGGATCATAAATTCGATCATGTTAAACCTTTTTCAAAAATAACTGGCACAGCACAAAAAGGACTAATTTGGTGTGTGTATGGTTTGGTGTATATAAAGTAGTGGTGCACCAAAATAAAAAATTTCAGTGCTGTAACCGAAAATTTAGGATGCACTTGGCTGAAACCAAAATTTACAGCTTTTAAAAAGAACCAGACCATTCTATAAACTGTAACAACAGATATCCCTTGGGCGATCCCGAGCCTCTGTTTTTGCAATTTTAACAAGTACACTATGTATTTTCCTTCTTTGTAATAAAACGGAAAATTGTATCATGCTTACCGTAATTTTCCTTTCCTGGTGCCTATCCATGGCAGCATACTAGTGATAGAGCTCCGCCTCGACTCCTCCCTCAGGACCAGTGAATAGCATAAATTAAAGACGTAGCGTATGCTGCCATGGATAGGCACCAGGAAAGGAAAATTACGGTAAGCATGATACAATTTTCCGTTTTCCTGGTGCCTCCATGGCAGCATACTTGTGATAAATAACTAGCTGACATGGGTGGGATAATGCTTAACAATAAATGTTTTAATTAGAATGGGACATTGCAGCCTGAACTGCCCTTCTCCCGAACTCAACCGTTGTGAGAGCTCCTGGGTCGATATGGTAGTGTCTGAGGAAAGTATTGCGGGAAGACCAGGTGGCGGCCCTGCACACCGTCTCTAGTGACACGTTAGCCCTTGCTGCCCAGGAGGTTGAGACTGCCCTTGTAGAATGAGCATTCACTCGGGATGGAGGTTCCATATTCTTCATCCTGTAGACCTTCTGGATTAGTTTTACCACCCAAGATGCCAGGGTTCTGATGGAAGCTTTCTTGCCCCTGTATTTACCGAATGGAACAATAAAAAGTCTTTCCGAGCTCCTGAAGGATCTAGTGGCCTCTAGGTAGGCTCTGAGCACTCTGGAAACGTCCAGCTCATGACATGATCCCGAATCCGCTTCAGCAAATACTGGTAGTGCCCAAGGCTCCAAAAGGTGACTTGGAGTAGCGACTTTGGGTGTGAACCCCCGAAAGGGGACGAAGCTCCACTCTATCGTGGAAGAAAGAGATGTGGTCATCACCTATCCCTAACGAGTGGAGTTCTGAGATCCTTCTACCAGATGTAATGGCTAGCAGGAAAACCGTTTTTAGTGTTATGTTCCATATTGTCAGTTGTTCCACTGGGGCAAATGGATGGTCAGAGAGGACTTCAAGGACCAGGGATAAATCCCACTTGGGAAAAGAGCGTCTGACAGGTGGACGAATCTTTAACACTCCTCTGAGGAAAGTGACTACTAAGGGCTCTTCTGCCCATTTTTTATTTGTTGCAGCAGAAATTGCTGCTACTTGGACTTTGAGGGAACTTAGGCCAAGACCCAGATCAAGTCCTGATTGGAGGAAGCCGAGAACACCTGATGCAGAAGGAGAGATTGGATTAAACTCATTTGAGGCAGCAAATGACAAGAACTTGTCCCATATTCTTGAATATATAGCAGTGGTTGCTGGCTTCCTGGCTCCTAGGAGGGTTGCTATGACCCCTGGGGAGCATCCTAGGGACTCGAACCTTCGCCTCTCAACCTCCAGATTCGAAGGTTCAGCTTCTGAGGGTCCGGATGAACTAAACTGCCCTGCATCAGAAGTTGAGGGAAAGGATGGATCCTGATTGGAGAGCTCACACTGAGGCGCATAGCTAGAGGAAACCAGGGTCTCTTCGGCCAATATGGGAGTACTGCCAGTACCTGGACTGTTTCTCTGAGAAGTCTCAGGAGGAACTTGAATATTAATGGCCGAGGGGGAAAGGCATATGCGGTGGTGAACCTCCAGGGGCATGACAGGGCATCTACTTCCTCCGCTTGTGTATACGGAAGGCGAGAGACGAATCTGGTCAGTTTGGCATTCCCCGGAGTGGCAAATAGGTCTACTTGAGGAGGATCCCAGAGGTTGGAAATTAGATGGAAGACCTGGGGATGAAGAGCCCACTCGTTGTTGTCCAAGAATTTCCTCGACAACTTGTCTGCTTCCGTGTTCAACCTTCCCGGGAGATACATCGCCCTGAGGTCTAGGACGTTCTTCTCTGCCCAGAGCATAATCGGCTCTACTTCCCTGAGGAGTGATGTGCTGCGAGTGCCCCCCTGCCTCTGCAGGTACGCGACAGCTGCCCTGTTGTCCAGGCATAAAAGTACTCTCTGACCCCTGATCTGAGAGGCCAATGAAATTAGTGCCAAGAACGCTGCTCTCATCTCCAGTATGTTGGATACTACTCCCTGGGTGGGACAGGACCATCTCCCCTGTATCCTGGTTTCCCCGCAATGGGCTCCCCAGCCCTGTCCACTTGCGTCGGACGTAACTGTGATCCAGAAGAGGGAACCCAGATGACGAGGTTTGGAGAGGTTTTCCGGAAGAGTCCACCAATGAAGGCTCCTGCGCATTGCTCCCGTCAGCAGAATTGTCTGAGAGAGTCGCTGTCTCTTCCACTGCGCCAAGAAACCCATCTGAAAATACCTCAAATGCCAATGGGCCCAAGGAATCATCGGTATACAAGCAGACATTGTGCCAATGAGGCTCAGGCATTGCGATGCCGTTAGATACCGGCTCGCAATGGTTTTGACCATCTTCTGGATAATAATCCTCATCTTCAGGGATGGTAATGACACTGTCCCCTCCCGGGTGTCGAACATCGCACCAAGATAGATCATCCGCTGTGTAGGTGCAAGCTGACTCTTCTCTGAGTTTATAGTTCTCTCAGGGACTGGAGAAGAATGTCTCAGTGATACACCAACTGACCCGGACTGCTTGCTAGGAGGAGGATGTCGTCCAAATAGTGGTATATCCTCAAACCCCTCTCCCGCAGGGGAATCAGAGCGGATATTAGAATCTTGGTGAACACCCTGGGGGAGGTGCACAGACCGAAGGGCAGGGCTTGAAACTGCAGGTGGATCCGACCTACTGCAAATCTGAGATACTTCTGAAAGGCAGGTAGAATTGACACGTGTAAGTACGCATCCTGCAGATCGATTGAGATCATCCAATCTGTTGGCTGTACTGCCTGAATAATTGTTTGTACAGACTCCATCTTGAAGCTTTCTGGGTGTATGTGCCTGTTGAGTCTTTTTAGATTGATCACAGGCCTCCATCCAACCGTTCTCTTTGGGACCAGAAATAGAGTGGAATAGAAGTCTGCGAATCGCTCCGCCAAAGGAACTGACACAGCTGCTCCCTGAAGTTGGAGTGACGATACGAATTGTCTTAGGGCTTGAGCCTTCAGCGGAGAGGATGGAATTTCCGTTCTTGTGAACGAATTTTGAGGCGGAGGATGAGAGAAACTCCAAAAGTGTCCCCATTGGATTGTTGAGAGGACCCAGGGATCCTGGCATTTGCTGGCCCAGACTGGAAGAAAGAATTTTAGTCTGGCTCCCACCGGGAGTGTCTGGGCTAATCTGGCGTCAAAAGGACTGCTTCTGCTCATGTGGAGTCTGAGGGGCCTTCGACTTTCTGCCCAAGAAGGATGCCTGAGTGCCCCTCCAGGGTCTTCTGCCGTCTCTGAACTACCTTGATTATCTGAAATCTCTAGGGTTTGACTGGCGGAACCTGGAAGAACCCCCTCTGGATCTTCACATCCTTCTGTCTTGGGGAAGCATACCTGACTTTCCTCCTGACAGCCTAGATATGGCTTTATCCATTTTGTCTCCAAATAATGTCTTCCCGTCGAACGGGATTTTGCACCAATTTTGCTTGGAAGCCAAATCCGCCGTCCAGGGTTTTAACCACAAGGCTCTTTTTGCCATTACTGAGTGCAGCATAGATCTTGCTGAACACCTAATCATGTCTATAGCTGCTACTCCAACGAAGTCTGCTGACAATCTAATTTCTTCCAAGGCTTTAATTATGTCTTCCTTGGGGACATCCTGGCGTAGAGCTGTTTCAATGTTATCCGTCCAAGCTCTAATGGCATTAGATACGGAGGTGAGGGCGATCGCTGGCTTACATGCCGCTCCTGCAGCTAAATAGCTCCTCTTGAGATCCAGATCGATTCTTCTGTCAAGAGGATCCTTGAAAGAAGCGGAATCTTCCTTAGGCAGGGTAATATTCTTTGCGAGTCGCACCACTGATGCGTCTACCACAGGCATGGAGTTTAGTGACTTTGTTCCCGCCTCCGGCAAGGGATACAACTTATTGAAACGGCCCAACGACAGCTTTTTATCAGTCCTAGACCACTCATTTTGAATGATTTGCGTAATTTCTCTCATCAAAGGGAAGAAAGCCTGTTTCCTTTTAAGGAATGGGAAATAGCTTTTTGCTTCCTGGGGAGGTTCTTCAGTATCCTCCCAAGCTATTGTGGCTCTTACTGCCTGGATGAATGGCTTTACCAATGAATGGCTGAAGCTGACTCATCTGACGAATCGCCCGAGAGGTCTTCAGGTGGGGAATCTCTGGCCAGTCGGCCTGATGGAGGTAGAGGCGTACTGGCTGCGGAAGGACCAGGAAGAACAAGCTCAACATCCTGCGCCTGGGACATCTGCGGGACTGGCTGGGCAGGAACCAAGGCCGCAAGCTCAGAGAAGGAGTCCTTCATAGTCCTTTTGAGCAGGTCCACCACCTGCTGGTTTTCTAACTCGCGGCTGGACGCATAGTCCGCAAAACAGTCCTTGCAGACTACTTTATTCGGCAGCGGACTAGCCCCACAGGTCCAGCACTTCTTCTTGTAGGATCTAGGAGAGGGGGACTGGTCCCGTCTTCTGGATCTTGACCTCTGTCGCGAAGAATGGGACTCACGTCTTGACGAGCGGGACCGGTGGCGTGAAGAACGAGATCTGCGACTTGGGATGACGTCCTCTTGGAGTGGGCAGGGCTATGATTTAAAGAAAAATCATGTCAGGCCAGCGAGCGCACTTTTTTTTTTTTTTTTTTTTTTTATACTCACGTATAGGTGGTCCCATACCTAACGGAGGTGTGAGGATCTTTGTTACGAGATGAATGGCTCATTTCGGAGTTGGGCATAAGGATCAGCTGCGGGAAAAAAATATCAAGAAAGATAAGGAAAGAAAAGAATGAGATATATATATATATATATATATATATATATATATATATATATATATTTATTTATTTTTTTTAAGAGGCACATAATTCACTTTTCTTTCAGCTTAGAGAGACCTTAGCAGGGCACAGCTGAGGCAACGATGACCACCAGCCCCCAAGGCCGATCCTAAATAGCCTGAGGGTGGGTGGGGTAGAACCCATGTAGTCACTCTGCCCCTTTTTTTTTTTTTTTTTAAAGGAAAAAGGGCAAAAATTGGCCCTTTTTCCAGAAACAAAGATGGCCGCCGCGGCTTCGAGAGACCGCGCATGCGCAGTAGAGCCGACGCCGGGAAGCCGAGAAAAACACTCGTCAGGCGACGGCTGTTAGCTTCCCGGATCGCGCATGCGCAGTAGGACGCAGGGAACGCCGAGCCACGCTACATACAAGGGAAGGCAAAGAAAATACAACACAGCCCCACAGTAACAGGGCGATGGAAGTCTCTCCTGATACAGCAGCCTGTAAACCTCACAGGTATCTAACAAATGTCTTACAGCCTCTTATATTTATACTTTCTTTGAAAGGGAGGAAAAGGAATGATGCAGAAGGAAAAGAGGGGGGGGGAATACAAATGCAACTTTCTTTCTCTTTTTTTTTTTTTTTTAAATGGAAACAACAAAAAAGAAAAATGTAAAATCACAAGCCTGGCAGAATGGAGCTGATCCTTTTGCGACTCCTTTGCCATCATCATAGGATATGGTGGCAGACTGCGTTCCAGTGAGGAAACTCTGCAAGAAGACCCCAACAGATCCACAGAGGGGTTCCCAGTCTTATTAGCGCTGTGAGCGGCCCAAGAACAGGGACTGCGCACGGGAAAGGCTAAACCCGGCAGACGCTGCCGACTGCAGAGGTATGGACATACTGCTACTCTTCACCAGCACAAGAGGTATGAGGAAAAAAAGGAGAATGTTGGGGGAGGGACTACGTCTTTAATTTATGCTATTTACTGGTCCTGAGGGAGGAGTCGAGGCGGAGCTCTATCACTAGTATGCTGCCATGGAGGCACCAGGAAATCTTTTTATTTAAATTTTTTCATTTGTCTATCTGTACCGATGTAGTCCAGTCATTTCTAGGGTGGGAACATTACCGGGTCAACATCAGCCACTGTCCCCTTGTTCCCACTCTTCTCTGTTTTAGCTTTTAAAAAAGATATATATATTTTTATAAATAATTGTATTATATTCTTTTTAATAAATATCATGAATTTAAATGAATATTCATTTATTGAGAAAAAGAAAAATGGAAAGTACCGCGCTATGGACTAGTAAACTAAATGTCAAAAATATTGTGTAAGAAGCTGCTGCCCCCACTAAAACCAACTGCCAAAGCAGATGCCAGTAATGAACAAAAAGAAATTATAAGAGTGGGCATGGCGCTGCTAATGAGGTAAAATAAATGTTGTGCAGATAGGTGTCAAAACAAAGGTGAATATTACCATAATGCATAAAGTGTGCAAAAACTGCAATACATACAGTATCTTACAAAAGTGAGTACACCCCTCACAATTTTGTAAATATTTTATTATATCTTTTGATGTGACAACACTGAACAAATGACACTTTGCTACAATGTAAAGTAGTGAGTGTACAGCTTGTATAACAGTGTAAATTTGCTGTCCCCTCAAAATAACTCAACATACAGCCATTAATGTCTAAACCGCTGGCAACAAAAGTGAGTACACCCCTAAGTGAAAATTTCCAAATTGGGCCCAAAGCGTTTTGTGTGGCCACCATTATTTTCCAGCACTGCCTTAACCCTCTTGGGTATGGAGTTCACCAGAGCTTCACAGGTTGCCACTGGAGTCCTCTTCCACTCATCTATGACAACATCACGGAGCTGGTGGATGTTACAGACCTTGTCCTCTTCCACCTTCCATTTGAGGATGCCCCGCGGATGCTCAATAGGGTTTAGGTCTGGAGACATGCTTGGCCAGTCCATCACCTTTAACCTCAGCTTCTTTAGCAAGGCAGTGGTCATCTTGGAGGTGTGTTTGGGGTCGTTATCATGTTGGACTATTGCCCTGCGGCCCAGTCTTCGAAGGGAGGGGATCATGCTCTGCTTCAGTATGTCACAATGTTGGCATTCATGGTTCCCTCAATGAACTGTAGCTCCCCAGTGCTGGCAGCACTCATGCAGCCCCAGAACATGACACTCCCACAACCATGCTTGACTGTAGGCAAGACACACTTGTCTTTGTACTCCTCACCTGGTTGCCGCCACACACGCTTCACACCATCTGAACCAAATAAGTTTATCTTGGTCTCATCAGACCACAGGACATGGTTCCAGTAATCCATGTTCTTAGTCTGCTTCTCTTCAGCAAACTGTTTGCAGGTTTTCTTGTGCATCATCTTTAGAAGAGGCTTCCTTCTGGGATGACAAACATGCAGACCAGTTAGATGCAGTGTGCAGCGTATGGTCTGATCACTGACAGGCTGACCCCCCCCCACCCCTTCAACCTCTGCAGCAATCCTGGCAGCACTCATACATTCATTTCCCAAAGACTACCTCTGGATATGATGCTAAGCACGTGCACTCAAGTTCTTTGGTCGACCATGGCGAGGCTGTTCTGAGTGGAGAGCATGATTCCCTCCCTTCGGAGACTGGGCCACAGAGCAGTATTCCAACATGATAACGACCCCAAACACACCTTCAAGATGACCACTGCCTTGCTAAAGAAGCTTAGGGTAAAGGTGATGGACTGGCCAAGCATGTCTCCAGACCTAAACCCTATCGAGCATCTGTGGGACATCCTCAAACGGAAGGTGGAGGAGTGCAAGGTCTGTAACATCCACCAGCTCCGTGATGTCATAATGGAGGAGTGAAAGAGGACTCCAGTGACAACCTGGGAAGCTCTGGTGATTATTTTATTTTTATTAATTATTTCTGTAACGTAAATACGCAATTATTGCAATTCTGGAAGTTTTATATTTTATGAAACCTGATATTTTCATAGCGCTGAGATAGTGGAAGAAGGCCTAGGTTTTCACTGTAGTTTGACATAATATTAATTTATTGTTGGCCATTATCGGCACCTTTCGAAGTGGTGTTAAAAATCCTGCTTGCTGCATTTTTGTTGCCTATTTGGCAAACCACACCAAAAAAGGCACCTCCCCATTGAAATGCATTGAAAATGCAGCAAGAACGCATCAAAAATGCACTCATGTTGTGTTTTTTATGCATTTTTTGAGTTGCATGACCTATGAAAAACACACCATAAGCAAGGTAAAATTGCATCCAAATCGCTGTAAAATTGCATCTAAATCGCTGGCATTTTCGGCAGCCATTATCGGCGCTCTTTTTCTTTTGGCACAGTGCTGAAAACCCCATTTCCGGCCAATCAGAAGTATAGAGTATAGAAGGATTAGAACCCTTTTTGAGTTTTTACTAGTATTCGGGTTCTATTAGAGGGATTTCACATCACTTCCTGTCCTGGCGTCAACAGTTAACAGACAGGTAGGGGAAGGAAATGTCCAATAGCAAGACAGACAGAGATAAAAATTAGGGCTGCGGAAATTAACGTTTAATTCCTTGATTAATCGTTAATTTTTTTGATTGATCAAAATTTTTTTGATCGGTAGGCTATCTGCCCTGGGGCCGCTTTGGGCCAAGCTGTGGCTGCAGCGCAGCACTCCGCTCCCTCCTCCTCCTCCTCTACTATATGTCATACACAGTCTGCGGGCATCTCCCGCTGTGTGTCTCTGAGCTGAGTGTGAAAACTTTGGCCGCGCTGTGAGAAAAGTCCCACCCTCCTCCTAGATCAGCTCGTGTGATAGACGCAGTGTTCTGTCTATCACACGAGCTGATCTAGGAGGAGGGCAGGACTTTTCTCATAGTGCGGCCAAAGTTTTCACACTCACCTCCTAGACACACAGCGGGAGATGCCCACAGACTGTGCAATCCAGGCACAGACACTGACTACAGCGAGGCTGCGATTATGGGCACGGTGAGACTGCATTATGGGCACGGTGAGACTGCATTATGGGCACGGTGAGGCTGCCATTATAGGCACTGCAAAGCTGCGATTACAGGCACAGTGAGACAACATTATGGGAAGGGTGAGACAGCATTATGGGCACGGTGAGGGTGTGATTATAGGCACCGTGAGGCTGCGATTATGGGCACGGTGAGACAGCATTATGGGGAGGGTGAGACAGCATTATGGACACGGTGAGGCTGCGATTATAGGCACGGCAAGGCTGCGATTATGGGCACGGTGAGACAGCATTATGGGCACAGTAAGGCTGCGATTATGGGCACGGTGAGACTGCGATTATGGGCACGGTAAGTCTGAGATTATGGGCACGGTGAGACTGCATTATGGGCATGGTGAGGCTGTGATTATGGGCACGGTGGGGCTGCAATTATGGACACGGTAAGGCTGAGATTATGGGCATCGTGAGGCTGAGTTTATGACATGTGACGTCCTAGCCATGCCCCGCTATGTCCGGCTTCGGCTTCCATAGCAACAGTGCTAAATCAGCTAAAAGTAGTTGGATCTGTATGTGCGTTATAATTAATCGAAATTAGTCGATGAATCAATTAATAAAAAAAAAAATCGATTAATTGAACACGAAAATTTTAATCAGTAACAGTCCTAATAAAAATGCTTTTTTTTTTTTTGCTTGGGGAGTAGTTAGAACCTCTTCTAGCTTTTTATTGCTCTCTACAAATTTTCCCTTACTACCTGCAAGGTGAAACAACATCATGAAAGTAAGTAATGAGAAATCTCTCAAGCAGGCTCCAGATAGTAGTATAGCTGGACATACACTTTAATTATTTTGGATTTTACAACAGGATAGGTTTGTCCTTTTTGATCAAGGCAGGCAATAATTCAATGATGACTACAAGGTAATTGTAAAAAGTGTGACTAAGGTTTTAGATTCAACTCAACAAAGGGTAATGTTTTTTAAAAAAAGTGAATTAAAATCACATAGCGTGCAATGGCTCCATTGAGGCTGCACAATCAGGGTACCCCTAACCGGGATCTGGTTGTATTTCTGATTTTTAAACCTTCATTTACACATTTTAATAGATCATTTTATTCATATATCCCATATGAGAATAGGTACTATAGATAATTGTATTATCAATATCAATATAGATATCAAGAATTTTTAACATATATGAATTTTAATGTAATTTATCAATCATTGGAGTTTTTTTGTTTCCACAAACCAATTTTGTATTTTGTTTTATAGCCTTGAAGAAGGAGAATATTTTTATACCCCACTAATGTGTTGGTAGTTTTGTATTGTCTTATTGTGTGCAAACACCTTAAAGTAAATGACTTTGGACTCTTACTCCTTTGAGCTGGCGTTCTCATTGGACTTATGAATAATTGTGCCTCGTGCTTTGGACAGGAAAAGGCAGGGTGGATTTAAAACCTGTTGGCTGAGTAAATGAGTCAAGAAGTGCATAGCTACAACTGGACAGGGTTAAAATTCAAGATGGGAAGATGACATGTCTTAAGAGGGCTTTGGCACAGAGAGGGACAGGGACAAAATCAGGAAGGACGAGGCCTCAGCAGGCCACAAGCTTGGAATGAAAAAGCCCCAAGTGTAAAAGAACAGGGCCCTGGGTCTAGACCATTCTCAACCAGGGTTTCGTGGAACCTTAGGGTTCCTCGAGAGGTTGCTAGTGCTACGGATTCCTGGAGCTGTACCTGATTGACCTCCCATCTAAAGTTACTTGCATAATTCCAGGTCCAATACCACTTGGCAGAGCGTATTAACTTTCTGTAGGGTGGAATTATGACTACTACTGTAAGGGGGGGCATTCTCTGCACTGACCACTAAATGTAAGCGTCATTCTTCCCAGTGATCCCCGATTGACTCATCATTCATCTTAGCAGGGATTCCATGAGAGCAGAAAATTATTTCAAGGGTTCATCTGGGATAAGAAGGTTGAGAAAAGCTGGTCTAGACCAATAGGGAAAAATGGCAGGAGCACAGTGGCACAGTTTTACACTTGACTCATTCATTACAGGCATAAGATGAAGGTCTACAGCCAGGTCAATTCACCCTAAAATCTAGGCAGTCACCTCGTTTTTTACCACTCATAAAACTTTTGCTGTCATTTACCAATGACCAGACCTGGCCCTCTTCTCTACATAGTTGTTGCTAGGCATTACATTTTTTTTTTTTTGTTTGACATGTTCATAGATGTAAAATACAGTAAATATTTATTGTTCATTAAAGTGGTTTGAACCCCTTACATATACCCAGTGAAGGGACTATCCTCAGGCGATGAACAAATCCTCCTACATGGTTGTATCTGTCTATCTGCAGTCTTCTCTTGTCTACAGCCATTCAAAGTGCTGAAGCTTGTCTGAGAATTTCAGAAAAAAAAGGGGTGGAGAACTAAAGTTACACTCTGCAGAGCTCAATGAGGAGAGCTCTGAGAGCTGATTGGAGAAAAGAGACAAACCCCCTCCTTCACACAGCACACAGGAACAGAGCTGAGGCTGTCAATCGGCTGGAGGTCCCTCCCATCACCATTTTTCTCAGAAAAACTTGTCAGAAGTGACTCAGCAGAGGAACAAAGCAGCAGACAAAAATAGTGCTTTTAATTGAGACAAGTACACACTATAGAGGGAAATGCTTTGTTCATATTTCATGTCTGAGGTTTAAACCACTTTAATGGTATACAGTGATTTTATTGCTGTTTGGATACTGTGTAACAACATTTACAGTAAATTCGAACTGTGCACAAGTTTGCGTCTTTTAGTTTTTCAGACTGGATACAAGTCTCTGGGTATCAGGAACTATGAATCAGACCGAGACAGAAGTATAGTTAAATCACACTTGTTTAATAATATTAATAAAGTAAGCAGAGTAAACGTAGTCAAAACAAGCCAGAGTTCAGTAACCGGGTAGTCAGCCAAGCAAATGTCAGAGAGCCAGAGATAAACGTAGTAGTACAGCAAGCAGGATCAGGAGCCAGAAGGAACGTCAGCCGAGCAAGTCTTCAACACAGGAGAAAGACTCTGTGATGTTGACAAAGGCGAAGGCAGAGATCAAGTGAGCTGGACGGCTTTAAGTAGGCAGAACTGACGAGCAGAATCAACAACAGCTGGGTAACTGTGGAGAGAGATGTGAGCTGGCAATTAGCCGACAGCTGAGCGGCCAGCTCAGAGAAGGAAGGGCTGAGCCCAGCCCTGACACTGGGTTTTTATTTTTTATATGCCACAGTATCAGTATTTAAAGGGTTAGTTCAAAGGGGAACTACACCCTCTCCACGCCCCCTGTCCCCATCTCACTTACCTACTTGAATGATTATCTTTCACTGCCCACAGTAGCTGATGTAGTGACCTGGGCAATAGGAGGCCCTTAATTCTTCCAGGTTGGCTAAGAGAGACTCCAATTTGGTCCTCCCAGACACGTTCTGGCACTGACCAATGCCCGTTCACCTGTGTGAGTAACACCATGCTATACAGTCTCTGGGCTATGTACTCCTATTTATGGATGCCTAGACTGCTACACCAGCTGGCATGGACAGCAGAAGATAGTTAACAAAGGATAGTTCAGTGGGGACTGGGGGTGTGGTGAGGTTGTAGTGAGTTAGTTCACCTTTTCAGTTTTTGTGAAACTGTGAACTAACCCTTTAGGCCACACCTCTTCAGCCAGTTTTTCCTACAATGCATGCTTCTTGCTTATCCCTCTCTAAACTGTTCTCCTAGGTTGACATCTCTGGGTCTAGCCTATTCTGTGTCCTCAAAACAACATATTTCTGTACATGATTGAATTTAAGAAAATGTTTACTCAATCAAAAAATAAAAACAAATTTGATCAAATTTGGAACCTGTGGTTGATGACATGCCCATCTAATCCATTTTAAGAAGACAACATACTTTTTGGAAACTGACTGAATTTAAGAAAATGCTTTATATACTTAATAAAAAAAAAAAAAAAAGGATTTGATCAAATTTCGAACTTGTGGTTCGTGATATGCCCATCTACTCCATTTAGCTAATTCCACACACACATTACTTTACCTTGATGTTGTCAAAGCTTCTCGAAATGATATCTTGAGTATTAGTTTGTACCCTGACCACATTTCACATTTTTAGACCCCTTTCACACGATAAGCCCGCTCGGATCTGCCTGTCCATTTTCAGGCGGATACGAGCGGGCCACCCACTGACTCCTATGGCGGATGTCAGCGGAGATGTGTTCACTGACACCCGTCTGCCATCCGTCTGGTGGATTAGATCGGATGGGATCTGATGATCTCCCCATAGAAATCAGAGGGGCTCTGACAGGTCTATCCCTGCTCAGTGAGCAGAGACGGACCTGTCATCCACTGGCTTAGTGGAGATCAATGGAGCGATCTCCTGCTGAGCTAGCGGAGCCCGCCGAGCGGATCCGCCTCGCGTGAAAGGGGCCTAAAGGTTATTATTTTACAGTCTTCATAGGAAGAACAAACGAATAGATATTTGTGACTTTTCTGCTTGTCATATAGATGTTAATCTTTAACGTTCCAGTCACTGGACATTATTAAACATTGATACAGTTCTCCTTTCTATCCCATGAATATAAGAATGTAATGAGCAGTTTGGTGATACCTGCACTTTCCTTTTCCCAATTATCCAGTTATATTTTCATCCTCCCCTCCATTTCTACATTTTCACAGTATATTAGAATCTAACCTTTTTGTTACAAGATGTTTTGTATAGCTGCTACAATTCAAGATCTGTCTAGTTACATACAGTATCTCACAAAAGTGAGTACACCCCTCACATTTTTGTAAATATTTTATTATATCTTTTCATGTGACAACACTGAAGAAATTACACTTTGCTACAATGTAAAGTAGTGAGTGTACAGCTTGTATAACAGTGTAAATTTGCTGTCCCCTCAAAATAACTCAACACACAGCCATTAGTGGCTAAACCGCTGGCAACAAAAGTGAGTACACCCCTAAGTGAAAATGTCCAAATTGGGCCCAATTAGCCATTTTACCTCCCTGGTGTCATGTGACTTATTAGTGTTACAAGGTCTCAGGTGTAAATGGGGAGCAGGTGTGTTAAATTTGGTGTTATCGCTCTCACTCTCTCATACTGGTCACTGGAAGTTCAACATGGCACCTCATGGCAAAGAATTCTCTGAGGATCTGAAAAAAAGAATTGTTGCTGTACATAAAGATGGCCTAGGCTATAAGAAGATTGCCAAGACCCTGAAACTGAGCTGCAGCACAGTGGCCAAGAACATATAGTGGTTTAACAGGACAGGTTTTACTCAGAACAGGCCTCGCCCTGGTCGACCAAAGAAGTTGAGTGCACGTTCTCAGCGCCATATCCGGAGGTTGTCTTTGGGAAATAGACTTATGAGTGCTGCCAGCATTGCTGTAGAGGTTGAAGAATGGGGGGTCAGCCTGTCAGTGCTCAGATCATATGCTGCACACTGCATCAAATTGGTCTGCATGGCTGTCATCCCAGAAGGAAGCCTCTTCTAAGGATGATGCACAAGAAAGCCCGCAAACAGTTTGCTGAAGACAAGCAGACTAAGGACATGGATTACTGGAACCATGTCCTGTGGTCTGATGAGACCAAGATAAACTTATTTGTCTTTCAGATGGTGTGAAGCGTGTGTGGCGGCAACCAGGTGAGGAGTACAAAGACAAGTGTGTCTTGCCTACAGTCAAGTATGGTGGTGGGAGTGTCATGGTCTGGGGCTGCATGAGTGCTGCCGGCACTCATACAGTTCATTGAGGGAACCATGAATGCCAACATGTACTGTGACAGATTGAAGCAGAGTATGATTCCCTCCCTCCGGAGACTGGGCCATACGGCAGTATTCCAACATGATAAAAATCCCAAACACACAGCTGAGGGTAAAGGTGATGGACTGGCCAAGCATGTCTCCAGAACTAAACCCTATTGAGCATCTGTGGGGCATCCTCAAACAGAAGGTGGAGGAGCGCAAGGTCTCTAACATCCACCAGCTCCGTGATGTCGTCATGGAGGAGTGGAAGAGGACTCCAGTGGTAAACTGCGAAGCTCTGGTTAAGGCAGTGCTGGAAAATAATGGTGGCCACACAAAATATTGACACTTTGGGCCCAATTTGGACATTTTCACTTAGGGCTGTACTCTCTTTTGTTGCAGCGGTTTAGACATTAATGGCTGTGTGTTGAGTTATTTTGAGGGGACAACAAATTTATACTGTTATACAAGCTGTACACTCACTACTTTACATTGTAGCAAACTGGCATTTCTTTAGTGTTGTCACATGAAAAGATATAATAAAATATTTACAAAAATGTGAGGGGCGTACTCACTTTTGTGAGATACTGTAGATGTTTTGCACATATCATTGCTAATAATACGGGGACGGGGCGCTTTAATTTTTTTTTATTATTGTTTATTTTATTTTCATTTCTTTATTTTTACACTTTCCCTTGAATTTTTTTTAGCATTTTTATTCCTAGTACAAAGAATGTAAACATCCCTTGTAAGAGGAATAGTGCATGACAGGTCCTCTTTATGGAGAGATGACCCCACATTTCTCCTCCAGGCTGGAAAGCTGAAATAAAAAAAATAAAAAAAAGACAGGATGATCTCAGCTTTCCAGCCGAGTACATGGCAGTATATACAACTGCCAGGCCGGACATGTTGTCATAACGTCACGCCTGGGCCTCTGAGAGTCATAGAGATGACCAGGGACCATCTGTTCCTCAGGAAATTTCTATGTTCAACTTCCGGCGCCGGTGGATTCCTTCTATGGCTGGCCGATCGCATGGGCCGTAGAAGCATCGGAGGGCAGCTGGAGGGAGACGATCATATAACTGCCGCTGTGATTGTTCTTACGGTGCAGGGAATCACTGGCTAAAAAGGAACGTTACCGGGTTGATGCCTGTGGGTGTGGGCATCAACCCGGTATTACCACTGAAACAGGGGAACGTCCATGTATGCCCTCCCAGCGGGTAGCTGTTTTTAAACGCATGTGGGGTATGACCTCGAAGTAGCAATACTTGGATGATATAACTCAATATAACTCAATACTTGAGTTATAATGGTACCTTAAAAGACTCATTTCTACTATAACGTTCCAATTCCAATACCCTTCTGTTTTGATACATACAAGTAGCGGAAATTCGAAATTTTACAGTCTTTACCAATTTTAGAGGCTTAAAGTGGACCTGAAGGCAAAACTGTTTTAAAGCCCTATCAGGTTATTTACTGTCTTTGTCTCTCTGGGGGGAGATTTCCCTTTATTTCCTGTCCCCTGAAAATAATAATAATTGTCACCAAATCACCTTTTGGGGACAACTGTCATAGATGGGGATGACTTTGTTGTGGTGACACTCCCTAATATTTTCTGTTGTGTCTCTGGGATGGGTAGTGAAGGGAAATCTCCCCAGCAGGAAACAGCCAGCAAAAAAAAAAAAACCTGATAGAGCTTTGAACCTTTTGATAACCTTGAATATTTTTAACACTGATCACTGTATTAGACCCCTTTCACACTGGGGCGTTTTTCAGGCGTTTTTCAGGCACTTTAGTGTTAAAAAAAGCACCTGTAAAGTGCCTGAAAGAAGCCTCATCTGCAATCCCAATGTGAAAGCCCGAGTGCTTTCACACTGAGACCCCTTTCACACTGGGGAGTTTTTCAGGCGCTTTAGCGTTAAAAAAAAGCGCCTGAAAGAAGCCTCATCTGCAATGTCAGTGTGAAAGTCCGAGTGCTTTCACACTGGGGCGCTACGCTGGCAGGGCATCAAAAAAAGTCCTGCAAGCAGCTTCTTTGCAGCGCTTTCGTGTTTTTGCCCCGGGGCTGGGTGCGCAGATGGCCCGAGCCCTTTAACACTGCCAGCGCCCGAAAAACGCCTGAAAAACGCCCCAGTGTGAAAGAGGTCTTAAGTGGCGCTTTACCGGCGTTTTTCGGGCGCTGGCAGTGTGAAAGGGCTCGGGTTTTTACATTGGGATTGCAGATGAGGCTTCTTTCAGGCGCTTTACGGGCGTTTTTTTTAACGCTAAAGCGCCTGAAATACGCCCTAAAAACGCCTCAGTGTGAAAGGGGTCTAAGGCCCCTTTCACACTGGGGCGGTGGGGGCGTCGGCGGTACAACAGCGCTATTTTTAGCGCTGCTGTACCGTCGTTCTTGCAGCGGTATTCGGCCGCTAGCGGTGCGGTTTTACCCCCCGCTGGCGGCCGAAAAAGGGTTAAAATCCCTCGTACAGCGCGGCTATAGCCGCGGTATTGCCGCGGTATAGCCGCGCTGTCCCATTGATTTCAATGGGCAGGAGTGGGGAAGGAGCGGTGAATACACCGCTCCTTCTCCGCTCCAAAAAAGCGTTTTGCAGGACTTTTCTCGCCGCCCTGCCTGCGCACCGCTTCAGTGTGAAAGCCCTCGGGCTTTCACACTGAACAAACAGCGGAGGCTGTTTAGGAGCGGTTTTCAGGCGTTATTTTTAGCGCAATACCGCCTGAAAACGGCTCCAGTGTGAAAGGGGTCTTAGTGTCACTGGTTCCCGCAAAAGTGTCAGTTAGTGTCAGGTTGTCCAACGCAATATAGCAGTTGCTGATCGCCGCCATTACTAGTGTTTTGGAAATTTTATAAATAGGCAACTATCCTCATATTGATTAGTGGTTCCAAATGAATAATAACTACTGTATTAGGGAAGAGACACAAAAGATACGCTCCACATCAGTGACCATAGGTGCACCCTCATCAGCGCGCATCAGTGAAGGAGACATTGACAGAAACTAAGAAAAACTTTTTTTTTTTTTCAAAATTTTTGGTCTTTTTTTTGTAAAAAATAAAAAAACCCAGCAGTGATTACCGGTAAATGCCAACACAAAAAAGGTCTATTTGTGGGAATAAAATGATAAAAAATTAATTTTGGGTACAGTGTTGCATGACTGCGCAATTGTCATTCAAAGTGCGACAGCGCTGAAAGCTGCAAAATGGCCTGGGCAGGAAGGGGGTGAAAGTGCCAGGTATTGAGGTGGTTAAACATGTCATTAGCATGTTAATGAGGCAGGAGGGAGGAACAAGGGAAGGCCAAATATAAGCAGATTACACTTCAGCTCTAGACAGTCTAGTGTCACTTTGAGCTCAGTTTTTACTTTTTTTTCAGCTCTAAAATGTATTCAATAAACAAAGCAAAGTGTAGGAACCCTTATCAACCAGTAATGATATATTCTACTAAAGGCAGCCTGTAGAGGGTGAATTCTGATTGGGTGCTTTGAGTACTGTACGTTTCTTCTTACTCTGAATAAGAAAGATAAAAGTAAAATCCACAAACATTTTCCCGTTCCTGGTCGCGGTTAGAAGCGCGGTGTTTCAGCCGTTTCTGTCATTGTAATTCAGTATCTATGAGCCGTGTGTTCTTTGTTCAGAGATAAGCCCGGTAAGGTGACTGATGCTGATACAGTAAAAGACGGAATTACATTTCATCTTCCTTAAAAAGGACTGTCACGGCACTGACACAGATCTATAGGAACAATGCAGAGGAAGAGAAATCACCCTCCATGTTTTCCCATCCTATACCATTCAACCCTGAGAGTTTTATTTATGGATCCGGGAATCCCTGGGGGGGAGAAATCACACGTTTCTGAACAGTATGTTGCCATTGCATATTCATGGGAACACTTTGCATAAACACACAAGTTAAACTGGAACTAAAGTCTCATATTTAAAAACTGTGAGCAGGCAAAGGCTTGTATCGCTACCCCTGCAGGAGCCGCTGATTTTAACCGGTTCTTCCTCACACAGTTTAGAAGCCACCAATCACCCGAAACAACAGTCTACTCACTCTGCTTCTAAACAGTCTAGTGCAGTGATGGAGAAACTTTTCTGAGCATGAGTGCCCAAACCGCAACACAAAACCAACTTATTTATTTCAAAGTATCAACACTGCAATTAAACCTGAATACCGAGGTTTTAGTTTAGAAAGAACAACCTGTACAGTTGTCCAAACTTATTAACAGCTTTAACAGCTCCCATTGATACCAATAATGAGGCCCAATGACACCAATGATGAGGCACAATGTTTCCCAATGATACCAATAATGAGGCCCAATGGCACCAATGCTGGGGCCCAATGTTTCCCAATGATACCAATAATGAGGCCCAATAACACCAATGATGGGGCACAATGTTTCCCAATGATACCAATAATGAGGCCCAATAACACCAATGATGGGGCACAATGTTTCCCAATGATACCAATAATGAGGCTCAATGGCACCAATGCTGGGGCCCAATGTTTCCCAATGATACCAATAATGAGGCCCAATGACACCAATGATGGGGCACAATGTTTCCCAATGATACCAATAATGAGGCCCAATGGCACCAATGCTGGGGCACAATGTTTCCCAATGATACCAAAAATGAGGCCCAATGACACCAATGATGGGGCACAATGTTTCCCAATGATACCAATAATGAGGCCCAATGACACCAATGATGGGGCACAATGTTTCCCAATGATACCAATAATGAGGCCCAATGGCACCAATGCTGGGGCACAATGTTTCCCAATGATACCAAAAATGAGGCCCAATGACACCAATGATGGGGCACAATGTTTCCCAATGATACCAATAATGAGGCCCAATGACACCAATGATGGGGCCCAATGATTCCTAATGATACCAATAATGAGGGCCAATGACACCAATGATGGGGCACAATGTTTCCCAATGATACCAATAATGAGGCCCAATGACATCAATGACGGGGCCCAATGTTTCCCAATGATACCAATAATGAGGCCCAGCCATCACTGATCTAGTGGTTGTCTTTCGTAATTTATTGCTTGTAGAACCCGTAAAAAGAGAAGGGTTGGGACATTGGTGGCCCATCCATTAGGAGCACACGGGTGCCGCACCCCCGTCCATGCCTTCGGCCCCTGATCTACTTGCAAAGACGCCAGACCATGGATTCCAATGGGGGGATTTTTTTTTTGAAGCACATGATTAGACCTGGAGGCTCTAATAGGCTTCAAAAAAGGGTGGGCTTGGGACGCAGAGCACTGCGCTCTGAGCCCACCCAGTTGTGTGAGAATAGCGAATGAATAGTCACTATTCTCACACTAATCCTCCTCCCTGCCAATCAGGAAGCGGGTCATGAGACCCGTCAGCCGATTGGCTGAAAGGACAGGCAATCCTATTGGACGCCTAGCGCCTAGGAGGAGGAGGGAGGAGAAGCACAGCAAAAGATGACACACAGGAACTGCTGCCTGTTGCCTGCCAGAGCCGGAGCGATGCACGCCCGCAACCTATGGGGTAAGTGGCGATCACCGACCTAGAGTGGGCTGGCAGGGGTGCCGCCGGCCAACCGGTGGGGGGTGGTTGTTTGCCGCCCCTCCAAAAAAAACACTTGGCGCCACTGGGTTGGGGCGGTATGGGATACTTAAAAAAAGCTGCACAGATCGCCTGTTTCACACGGGCTTTAGCTTGTACAGGGGTAGTATGAACAGCAAGCTTTGATAAAGCATTTGCAGAGCTTTCAGCAACCTTTTTTTCAACCAGCGGGCCTTGAGGTTTCTTCAGGGGTGCCTTGGCAAAATGCCCAAAAAATTGCCCAAAAATTGTTTACAAGCCGGCGTGTGAATGAAGGCTGCCTTTTAATTGCACAAAAGTCACAGGTTTACAACCTTCTATCTGCCGGAGTCCTATGGTGACCAATGGCATCATCAGTTGATAAGGAGAATGTCAGTTGCCTGCATGGTATCCTTGTTTGACCCTCCCCTGCCCCTCTCCATCAACGGTGGCGTCACATGAGCTGAGTGATGGAGTTTTTAAAAAGTATGAACAGCGATCTATCTCTTCCCCTACACAGTCCCCTCCCCCCTTCAGTTAGAACACACACTAGGGAACACATTAATCCCTTGATCGCCCCCTAGTGTTAACCCCTTCACTGCCAGTGACATTTTTATAATAATCAACACATTTTTATAGCACTGATCGCTGTATAAATGCCAATGGTCTCAAAATGGTGTCAAAAGTGTCCGATGTGTCCGCCATAATGTCGCAGTCACGATAAAATCGCAGGTTGCCGCCATTACCGATAAAAAAAAAAAAATAATAAAAATGCTATAAATCTATCCCCTATTTTGTAGACAGTCTAACGTTTGCGCAAACCAATGAATATACACTTTTTGCGGATTTTTTTTACCAAAAATATGTGGAAGAATACATATCGGCCTAAACCGAGAAAAAAAAATGTATTTTTGGGGGGGGGGGATATTTATTATAGCAAAAAGTAAAAAATATTGCTTTTTTCAAAATTGTCGCTTTTTTTTTGTTTATAGCGCAAAAAATAAAAATACCATCAAAAGAAATCTCTACTTGTGGGGAAAAAAACGACGTCAATTTTGTTTGGGTGCAACGTCGCACGACCGCGCAATTGTCAGTTAAATCGACGCAGTGCCGAATCGCAAAAAGTGCTCTAGTCAGGAAGGGGATAAATCCTTCCGGGGCTGAAGTGGTTAAAAAAACTTGCTTCCAGCTCTTGTACAGAATCATCTTTGCAGTGTCCTTATAATATCTTCACCTTCTGTATCCTAAACAACAGTTTCCCAGCCAGCCATGTGTTTACCCCAGGTGGTAGGTCTTCTTGTACAAGTGGACACTTCAGAGTTTTAATAATGAATAAAGTTCATAAAAAACAGATCTGTGTAGGTTTAGTTGAAAGAATACATGTAAGTTTAAAAGAAAATTGAATTATACATTTTTGTTTAACCGCTTGCCGACCAGCCAAAACTGCGGCAACATGGCTCGGCTGCGCGAACTGCTGTCATGTTACGTCGGTTCCCTTCTTATCCACTAGGGACGCGCCACCTGCTCACCCACGGAGTTGATGAGAGTGCCTGGTGGTCGCAATCACCGCCGGGCTCCCGCGATCGCTCGAGGCACACGGAGAACTGGGATCTGTGTTTGTAAACACACAGTTTCCGGTTCTCTGAGGGGAGAAGAGACAGATCGTCTGTTCATACAGAGTATGAACAGCGATCTGCCATCTCCCCTACACAGTCCCCTCCCCCCTTCAGTTAGAACACACACTAGGGAACACATTAGGTCCTATGTCCTATGGCGACCAATGGCATCATCAGTTGATAAGGAGAATGTCAGTTGCCTGCATGGTATCCTTGTTTGACCCTCTCCATCAACGGTGGCGTCACATGAGCTGAGTGATGGAGTTTTTCAAAAGTATGAACAGCGATCTATCTCTTCCCCTACACAGTCCCCTCCCCCCTTCAGTTAGAACACACACTAGGGAACACATTAATCCCTTGATCGCCCCCTAGTGTTAACCCCTTCCCTGCCAGTGACATTTTTATAGTAATCAATGCATTTTTATAGCACTGATCACTGTATAAATGCCAATGGTCTCAAAATGGTGTCAAAAGTGTCCGATGTGTCCGCCATAATGTCGCAGTCATGATAGAAATCGCAGATCGCCGCCATTACTAATAATAAAAAAATAATAATAGAAATGCTATAAATCTATCCCCTATTTTGTAGATGCTATAACTTTTGAGCAAACCAATCAATATACGCTTTTTGCGATTTTTTTTTTTTACCAAAAATATGTAGAAGAATACATATCGACCTAAAGAGAAAAATATATTTTTTTTATATATTTTTTGGGGATATTTATTATAGCAAAATGTAAAAAATATTGCTTTTTTTTCAAAATTGTCGCTCTCTTTTTGTTTATAGTGCAAAAAATAAAAACCGCAGAGGTGATCAAATACCACCAAAAGAAAGTTCTATTTGTGGGGAAAAAAGGACGTTAATTCTGTTTTGGTGCAACGTCACACGACCGCGCAATTGTCAGTTAAGGCGACGCAGTGCCGTATCGCAAAAAGTGCTCTGGTCAGGAGGAGGGTATATCCTTCCGGGGCTGAAGTGGTTAAAAAAACTTGCTTCCAGCTCTTGTACAGAATCATCTTTGCAGTGTCCTTTTAATATCTTCACCTTCTGTATCCCAAACAACACTTTCCCAGCCAGCCATGTGTTTACCCCAGGTGGTAGGTCTGCTTGTACGAGTGGATACTTCAGAGTTTTAATAAAGAATAAAGTTCATAAAAAACAGATCTGTGTAGGTTTAGTTGAAAGAATACACGTAGGTTTAGAAGACAATTAAAATGATACATTTTTGTTTAAATCGAATTTTTCTTACATTTTTACATCAAGTGTACAAACTTTTAGCCTTTTTTTTATTTATTTTTTTATTTTATAAAACCATTTAATTAGGGGGGTGTATACATGACAATGTGTTTGAAAGCTTGCTGGACTTTCTCATATGAAAGCCCAGCACTACCTTTATGTTTTCTGGTAGGTTATTCAAGCTGTTAAAGAGTAGAGATGTACACAGATTCATTCGCTAAGTTAATTATTTCATTTCGTCATATTCGTTAAAGTGGTGTTCCGGCCAAAATTATACTTTTTAAATAAAAGTACCCCTATAATATCCAAGCTTAATGTATTCTAGTAAAGTTAGTCTGTAAACTAAGGTCTGTTTTGTTAGTTTATAGCAGTATTTTGCTATTTTATAAACTTACAGCAGGCCGTGGCCATCTTAAGTGTGGGCATCTGAAGCCAGACTGTATTTCTTCCTGGATCTCATGCTTGCAGATCTCGCACATGCTCAGTGCAGCACAAGCAGTGTAATAGGTTTTAGGTCAGGTTTCCATAGCAACGGCAGTGTCAGAGGAAGTTGCCGCCCCTTCCCAGAAAGCATTGCAAACAGGAAATGATGCGATGGGCCACGGCCAGGGAGGAGGAAGTGAAAAATGAATACAGCAGATATACAGTAGGTGCTGAGAAAAAAAAAAAAAATCTAATTCGTTTACAGTGCACAGTTTAGTGAGGGATGCTGAAGAGTTGCAAAAGTGGATGGAACTCCACTTTAAGTTAATATGATTCTTTTTTCAAAATGTGTTTAGTATATTTGGATTCTTTGTTCTGAATTGACTCATCATTTTTGTTATTTATTCAGAATTTATTTGTAATGTCGTTTGAAAAATAAACCAGCCTGGAATAGCTGGATGTTAAAGAGGAACTGCAGTCTGCTCTCATAATTTGTAATAAAAACATCTTTGCCATTCTGAAGCTTCCCTCCAACCACTTTACATATTATTTCATATAGACTGTGATTCCGTACTTGCCAAATATGCTGCAGAAATCTCCCTCCACTGAGTCTGCTCGCAACCATTTTAACTGTGGGCAGCTGAAGCTGCTGCCTGTTCACTTCCTGGATTTACACAGACACACAGAGGCACACCTCCAGCTCTGCATCTATCATTGGCCCTCTTATGACTCACCCCCCCTCCTTCCTGGCAAACTCTCACAAGAGTGAGAGAGAGAGAGCTGTGCCTTATGTCATAAGCCTGGGTTTATTACCAGACAAGAAACAGGAAGTGGGCTGTATAAAGTATTTACTGGCAGAAAAAAAAATGTTTTACTATCTAAAGTTAAAACAACAAGAGCAGAAGATTTAATAGATGAAAAGATGAAAAAATGACTGAATGTCCGCTTTAAGGAGCGTTGCGTCCTTAACAACTATGTCTCATCTGCTGTCAGCAGTTTCCCGCTGGGTAATGGCAATCTACAAACAGATGCATAGAGGCTTTTTATTTTTTGCATACCTTTTTTTTT
Source organism: Lithobates clamitans (assembly GCA_037952925.1). Lineage (NCBI taxonomy): Eukaryota > Metazoa > Chordata > Amphibia > Anura > Ranidae > Lithobates > Lithobates clamitans. The sequence continues at coordinate 3,901,384 of JBBGZY010000103.1, read as the reverse complement.
GTTCCTTTCTAGTCTTCTCATGGTGGCCATTTTTACTAAGGGCGGATTGAACTCTGCCTATAATTCTGGGTCTGTCTCCTGGAACATGTGACATGGATGCAGGTGTGAGGTCCTGGTTATATCACCAGTGCTTCACTTAACCAGGAACTGGAAAAGCAGTCATTATAATTAAAAGAAAACCATGTTTAACTGATGAATGTAGTGTTATTTAATATCAGCATGCAGAGCTGTATGCGGGTGTAATTTTTAGTGAAAGAGGAAAAGGTCCACTTTAAGACGTTGACAACTTTGTGTACCCATCTACCTATATGCTTAGTACAGCAGCAGGCACAGACTTCTCAGAGAAGGACCCCACCTGCTGGCTACAAGTGGTATGTAATAATATGCCCAAACCATTGTGACTCCATTTTAGATTTTAGCACAAGGAAACTGCTTGCACAGCATTATACTCTATATATATAATTTTGGTTTGGTTTGTCCTTTCCCGTTCCCTGTTCTGTAGGCCATGGCACAGGATACATGACTTATGACTCATAACCAGATGGTCTGATGACCCGTGTTAACTCATGATAATGTATCTGAAAGGGTCACTGACTTGTATAACCATATAACTATTTCTATACAAATACATCATTTACTATCCACGCCCCCCTCCCCTCTTTCTATTGGTAAGCTGAACCATATATAAACTGTATACGCACCTAATAAAGGCAGACATTTTACGAATGCACAACCTGCTTCTCGTTTCATTTGGTGTCTCCAGATATCTAAGGGGCCCTGTTGGTGTACCTACAAGGAGGGTGATTATCCAGAATACCTACTTTTTCCTTTCATGGTATGTGTGAGATAATTATATGCAATAAGAAAAAGGAATAATGGGAGGAGGGACTCATAAGTTTTAATAAATACTTTTGATAGTTTTTTACTCCTTTGGTACCATTATAGTCCTTCCAAATTAGTAGTTTGGGGGTTTTTTTTGTGGAAATTATATGCAATAGTTTATATCTGGCTGATTAGAAACTGAAAATATTTTAAAGCTGAATAAACAAATTAAAAAAAAGTGACAGATCACCTTTACAGTGTGCCTTTTCTTCTTCTTTTTTTTTCTTTTCTCTTTTTCTCTCACACAATTCTTACCTCTTTTCTCTTTTTATGTATATGTTTATCAATAAAATATGTGACAGGACTAGGTCTTTTTCAAATGTTGTACTATGCGTACTCTGATCATCTATGCTTTGAACAGTTATCTCTATGTTGAGATCCAGTGTGTTATGGAACTTTCAACATTTCATGTTTGTATTGTTTGCTCAAGCAGTGATGAGCATTTTACTGTATTGAACAAACTGTCATCAATAAAAATATATTAAAAAAAAAAAAAAAAAAAAAGATCACCTTTACAGGCAGCATGGGAAGATAAAAATGAAAGCATTTATTGATTACTTGTTTTTAAGAGTAAAGGTTTTTGGGGATGTTATGCTAATCTAGCGCATAGCTGACCAGCAAAAATTGATGTATGAACGGAGATGAATGAAAGGTCCAGCTCTTCCATTCAGATTGTTTTTCATTGATGGAAGCTGTAGTATGGCTTCCATGAATGGATGGGGGGAGGGGAGGCAGAAAGGGTGAGCATAATCAGCATTCTTGAGTGTGTATGACAGGTCCCTTGGCTCGTATTAACTCCCCCAGCACTGAAAGAGCAGGGATTAGGATGAAAATGTGAAATCTAGAATGTGCCCCCCAACAAAATTCTAAAATATGAATAATTCGATGCTTTAATGGTAATTATCAGGATCCAGGACTCCCTGCCCATGTATTTTATTTTCTCCTCTGACCGGAGAGAAAGATACATTGTATCTTTCTCTACTTGCCAGGGGAGAAAAATGTAAACAAATAAAAGTGTGTAAAAAAACAAAAAACAAATAAAGAAAAAAAAGGAAAAAATAGCTAGATCAAGGTTTGATGTAGGCCAGTGTCATTGTTAGTATAAGAGTCAATGTAAAGGTCAGGGTCGAAATGCATCTTCGCCTGTGTAGACAAAAAACCTTGCACTGGCCTTGCCCTGTATACACATTAACATTTGAGCCCATTTGCCAGCTTAAAAGGATTGTAAAGTCATTCTATGCATTAGGATAAAAAACCTTCTGTGTGTAGCGGCCCCCCTCAGCCCACCCAATACTTACCTGATCCCATCTTTATCCAGCGAAGTTGCAGGAGTTTCTGAGCTGCCTGGGACCCCCCTCATTGGCTGAGACAGCAGTGCGGCGCGATTGGCTCCTGCTGCTATCGATCAAATCAATCAGCCAGTCAGGAGAGAGAGGGGGCGGAGGCAGATCGCGGCTCTGTGTCTGAATGGGCACAGGGAGCTGTGACTGTAGGGGCACTCAACAGGAGGGAGGGGCCAGGAGCACAGAAGAGGGACCCGAGAAGAGGAGGATCACTCTGTGCAAAACCAACTGCACAGAGGAGGTAAGTATAACACGTTTGTTATTTAAAAAAAAAATGACTTTACGATCACTTTAAAACATGAGCAGGGCATTTATTAACCACTTGCCTACCGGGCACTTAAACCCCCTTCCTGCCCAGGCCAATTTTTAGCTGTCAGCGCTGTCACACTTTGAATGACAAATGCGCGGTCATACAACCCTGTACCCAAATGAAATTTTTATCATTTTTTTTTCACACAAATAGATTTCTTTTGGTGGTATTTAATCACTACTGGGGTTTTTCTTTTTTGCTAAACAAACAAAAAAAAGACCAAAAATTTGGAAAAAAAACCCAGTTTTCATAGTTAGTTATAAAATTTTGCAAACAGGTAATTTTTCTCCTTCATTGATGTGCGCTGATCAGGCTGCACTGATAGGCACTGATAAGGTGGCACTAATGGGCACTGATAAGGCGGCACTGATGGGCACTGATGAGGTGACACTGGTGGGCACTGATAGGTGGCATTGATAGCCGGCACTAATAGGTGACACTGATGGGTGGCACTGATGGGCGGCACTGAAGGGCACTGATAGGTGGCACTGATGGGCACTGATAGGTGGCACTGATAGGCACTGGTAGATGACACTGATAGGCAGCACTGATGATGAGGCATTGATTGGCAGCACTGGTGGGCACTGGTATGTGGCACTGGTAGGCACTGATTTGCACTCGCAGGTGGGCACCGGCAGGGGGCACTGGTGGGCACAGATGAAGCGGTGGTGGCTCTCCATGTTTGGGACCAATGTCCCTTTGACAGATCGCGTGAGGAAAAAAAATAGCCAATTACTGGCTCTGTTTACATCACGTGATCAGCTGTCATTGATCACATGGGAAAGGGTGGTAATAGGCCCCGTACTTCGATCTGTGATTAGCAGAGTCTCGTGGACTCGCTGATCACAGAGCGTGCCGAACGAGCCCTGCAGGGGGCACGCGGGCAGCTCATGCATGGGAGGACGTACATGGACGCCCTCCTGGCAATTTAGGCCAATCCTGTAGCCGTCTTTTGGCTATAGCCCAGGCATGAAGGGGTTAAGCAATGTACCAAATAAAAGCCTTAAATGTTCATAAAATGTCAAATCAATTTATGTCGGTAATTTAGTCATAAAGTTTTTGTCATGATAACCGAATCATACTAAATTTGGTTTGGGCAACCAGACTTTGATGACCTCCGGTCATGAAGGGGTACATTTATTATGTCTTGAAATGCGTATTATTTCAAGCCAACCCGTGTTCTCTGACTTAATTCCTAATTTTGGTCTAGCAGCTAGTTTTATGCCGGAAAAATGAAAGCGATGTTTTCAGAATTGTATTACTGCCCATTCAGCCTTTAATGTCTAAGCTGGAAGAGCTATGATCAGATTTGAATAGTCATCTTCAAACAGTACATTCTGCAAATCTAAATTTGAAGATGGTTGACCTTTCAAGTGGCATTGTCTAAGAGACCATAGAAAATAATGCAATCACTTTTATTTTTCTGCAGACATTCCAGGCTTAATTCTTCAGCTTGCGCTCTGTCTGGAGTGCCGTTTCTTTTTTTTTTTTTTGGTTTCTGATGTATGCCTCTCACATAGATAAATTTAGGATGGATGGTAAAAAAAAAAAAAAAAAAAAAAATTTCACACAGATTTTTTTGAAGGGGGAACTCGGAAATTGAACTTGAACAAGCTTTTTGTTCATTGGGCTGCATAATGCCTCAGGCAAACATCAAAAAAAGAGGAATCCTCAAAGTCGGTCGCAAATCAACATGTCACTTTTAATCTAGGACTTAATATGTTATGCAGAAAAGTCTGTGGTTTCTGTCATTAAAGGGAGGAATGTTGCCTGAACTACAAAATACAGATAAAGTAATAAAACTTCAAGATACAGCTCTGTTTGACTGACAAGTAGCATTTCTGGTGGGATGAAGAGTTCATACATTGGAGATGGTTTATTAAAGAACAAGAAAATGTTCATTTAGCTCCGTGAACATTTGATTTTTCTTTGCAAACAATCAAGTGCAACTAAAATCAAAAGAAAAAAAATAAAAGAAGGATTTGTTTTCTTGCACAGGATTGGATAACTAAAACGGTCACCATTTTACTTTATTCACTAACTTTAAAGTAGTTTTAAACCCTCACATATACCCAGTGAAGTGAACAGCCTCAAATGATACACAGAGATTAAACAAATCCTTCAACACAGGTTTTACTTGTTTATCTGCTGTCTTCTCTACACCCCTTCAAAAGGGTAGAAAAGTGTTAAAATCTTTCTTAATCTGTCAGGAGCACAGAGGAGGGGGCAGAGAGACTAAAGTTACAATGTGTGAGAGCCGATTGGAGGAAAGATACTAGAAAAAAACTATGAAGTGGACTTTATAGGCACAGAGGTAGACCTTCTAAAAATGATAAGGTTGAATTTTGTACTTAAAGTGGTGTTCCGGCCGAAATTATACTTTTTAAATAAAAATACCCCTATAATACACAAGCTTAATGTATTCTAGTAAAGTTAGTCTGTAAACTAAGGTCTGTTTTGTTAGTTTATAGCAGTAGTTTGTTATTTTATAAACTTCCAGCAGGCCGTGGCCATCTTAAGTGTGGGCATCTGAAGCCAGACTGTATTTCTTCCTGGATCTCATCCTTGCAGATCTCGCACATGCTCAGTGCAGGACAAGCAGTGTAATAGGTTTCAGGTCAGGTTTGCATAGCAACGGCAGTGTCAGAGGAAGTTGCCGCCCATTCCCAGAAAGCATTGCAAACAGGAAATGATGTGATGGGCCGCGGCCAGGGAGGAGGAAGTGAAAAATGAATACAGCAGGTATACAGTGGGTGCTGAGAAATGTTTTTTTTAAATATCCAATTTGTTTACAGTGCACAGTTTAGTGAGGGATGCTGAAGAGTTGTAAAAGTGGGTGGAACTCCACTTTAATAAATCAACCTTATCATTTTTAAAAAGTCTACCTCTGTGCCTATAAAGTCCACTTCATAGTTTTTTCTAGTATCTACATGCCCTTATAGGACGTTGGCATACTGTTACCTGTGTATCCACAGTGTCACCCTGTGGCAATACACATCCATTTGGATAAATTTTTCAATGATTGGAGGAAAGAGTCACACCACCCTCCAAAGAGCATAAGTGTTCTGAATAGAAGAGCTCCGTTCTGAGCCCCCCCCCACATTTATCTCATGTGTCGATGTGTAGGTCAAACTCGTCAGAAGTGGCTCATGCTGATAACAGAGGAAGCATCAGAGAGAAACGACACTTAGAGATTTGGAGAGAGATAAGTAAAAAGTAAGTAAAAACTACAGATAAATGTGCTTTGCTCAGATTCCATGACTGAGGTTTACAACCATTTTAACTGAAGCAGGGCCCTGGCTCAGGCTGAAGAAGCACACTGTGGGGGCTGCACCTAGAACTGGGGCTGTTGGTATTTGATCACCATTTTATTATATAAGCGAAAAAAAGACTGACCATTTAAAAAAAAAACAATATTTTTTTACTTTCTGCTATAAAACATATCCAGTCCAAAAAAAAATCAAATTTCTTCATAAATTTTGGCCGAAGTGTATCTTGCTACATGTCTTTGATAAAAAAATCCCAAGGAGTGTATATTGATTGGTTTACTTAGGTGTGTATATATATGTGTATGTATGTATATATATATATATGTATATGTATATATGTATATATGTATATATATATATATATATATATATACATTTTTATTTTATTTTACTAAAAAAACAGTGATCAGTGACTTATAGTGAGACTGTGATAGTGCGGCGGAAAATCTGGCACTAACTGACGCTGGGAGAACTGACAGCGACTGACATCACCAGTGACAATTTAGTGATACACAGTCACTGTACTAATGACACCGACTGGGAAGGGGTGAACATCTAGGGTGATCAAGAGGTTAAATATGTGCCTAACAATGTGTAATGTGTATGAAATGTGTGCTGCTTTTTGCTAAAGATCTCATTGTTTCTTATCCCTGTTTTGCAAGGATAAGACACAGAGATAGTTCTATCTGTACAGATCTGTGTTGATTGTCACACATATCTCTGAGCTGTGATTGGATGCAGCCGATCAGCAGGTCCCAGCCTTGAATCATTGGCCGGGACCTGCTGACGGACTACCACTGTGTACAAGATCACATGCCCTTAGCATGGGGGGGGGGTGGTGCTTTGGGGCAGGGGCTTGGGGGGGGGGAGACAGGCAACAATGTAGAAGTACTCTCCTTTGCCTGTATGGGCCGCCTGTCTGCAGTACATTGTGGGAGGCCGGTCCTTAAGCGGATAAACAGAGCAAAGTGCCTGGCTGTAACCGAGCTCTGATCATTACACAAGGAGGGCCATGTTCTGAAAAACAAAGCACAGAGCTTGGCTGTAAGGCTCGGTTCACACCATTTAATTTTTTAATGCTTTTTTAAAAACATGGTTTCCTATGGTACACGTTGACAGCTATGCGCTTTTCAGCCGGTGTGTTTTTGGAAGGGTCAGGGCCTTTTTTTCCTGCAGCAGATTTTATTTTGCGTGTAATAGACTTTAACGGACCCACACCAAAAACATGAATGTTGCGTTTTTGATGCATTTCTACATGTGTCTTTTTGTATTTTGTGTTTTTTTTTCTTTTCCTTAACACAGTGTATAGCTGGTTGTTAAGGAGCATGCCAGGAAGCTGACTGCCGTGTTCTTAACAACCGGTAAGTCATCAGCTGTCAGTGGGCTTCCCCGCTGACAGCTGAATGTAAAAACAAGAATTGCCAGCAATAAGAAAATCTGCAAAAAAACGGCGTGGGCTCCCCCCCCAAAATCCATACCAGACCATTATCTGAGCATGCAGCCTGGAAGGTCAGGAACGGGAGGAGATAAGCAAGCGTCCCCCCGAACCATACCAGGCCACATGTTCTCAACATGGCTTTGGGGCAGGGGCACCTTGTCATGTTGATGGGGACAAGGGCCTCTTCCCCACAACCCTGGCTGGTGGTTGTGGAGGTCTGGGGGTGGGGGGCTTATTCCGAATCTGGAACAGATTAACAAGGAGGCCCCCAGATACCGCCCCCCACCCCCATGTAAATGAGTATAGGGTACCCATTCACCAAAATAAGTGTAAAAAGTGAGTAAAGACCGTACACCAACGTTTTTGACAAGTCCTTTGACAAATAAAAAACAATGTCCCCAGGTGTATTTCCATCATCAGTCATGACACCCGCCACACCAACAGACCCAGAAAAAACTCTGCTCGCACAGGAGGCTCCCGCTGTCTGCCTGCTCTGCCAACTGACAGTTCTTAAAAAGCTAAGGGACGGGGCCTCCCAGAGATGTCACCCCTGTGACATCATCGACCTGTGCTTGCTGGACGTCACGGGGGGGGGCACCAGGTGATGTCTTTGGGTGGCCCCACCCATTCACTATTTAGGAACTGTCAATCGGCGGAGCAGGTAGACTGCGGGAGCTTCTGACCCGAGTGGAGCTTTTTTTTTTTTCTTTTTTCGGGTCCAGCAATGGCGGGCATCGTGACTGCCGATGGATCTACATTGGGGGGACATTATTTTTGATTTTTTGATTTTTATATAAAGGACTTGTCTAAAAACTGCGTACTGTCATTTTTTACACTACACCTTTTTTTTGGTGAACGAGTAGGGATACTATGTACCCCTTACTTATTCACATGGGGGGGGGGTCTGGGAGTCCCCTTGTTAAAGGGGGGCTTCCAGATTTTGAATAAGCCCCCCCTGCTCACGGACTCTCACAACCACTGACCAGAGTTGTGGCGAAGAGGCCCTTGTCCTCATCGACATGAGGACATGGTGCTTTGGGGGGGCAGAGCCCCCCTGCCCCAAAGCACCCCCCCATGCTAAGGGCATGTGACCTGGTATTGTTTCCTGACCTGTCGTCTGCATGCTTGGATAAGTGTCTGGTATGAATTTGGGGAGGGCCCCACTCCATTCAAAAAAATGGTTCCCCTCCAAATTTTGGGGGGACCGCACGCCATTTTTTTTCCTGATTTTTGTTTGCCGGCAATTTGTTTTGTTATAATGAGCTTTAAGCGGGGAATCCCGTTGACAGCTGATGACTCATCAGTTGTTAAGAATGTGGCGGCGGGCTTCCCGGCCTGCTCCTTAGCTACTAGCTATACACAGTGTGTTTAACCACTTCAGCCCCGGAAGATTTTACCCCCTTCCTGACCAGAGCATTTTTTGCGATACGGCACTGTGTCCTTTAAGCTGACAATTGCGCGGTCATGCAATGCTGTACCCAAACAAAATTGATGTCCTTTTTTTTCCCACAAATAGAGCTTTCTTTTGGTGGTATTTGATCACCTCTGCGGTTTTTATTTTTTGCGCTATAAACAAAAAAAGAGCATCAATTTTGAAAAAAAAAAAGCAATATTTTTTACTTTTGCTATAATAAATATCCCCAAAAATATATATAAAAAAATAATTTCTTTCTCAGTTTAGGCCGATATGTATTCTTCTACATATTTTTGGTAAAAAAAATTGCAATAAGCGTATATTGATTGGTTTGCGCAAAAGTTATACAAAATAGGGGATAGATTTATGGCATTTTTATTATTATTTTTTTTATTAGTAATGGCAGAGATCTACGATTTTTATCATGACTGCGACATTATGGCGGACACATTGGACACTTTTGACACTATTTTGAGACCATTGTCATTTATACAGTGATCAGTGCTATAAAAATGCACTGATTACTGTGTATATGACACTGGCAGGGAAGAGGTTAAACACTAGGGGGTGATCAAGGAGTTAAGTGTGCCCTAGGGAGTGATTCCAACTGGGGGGCGGGGGGATGGGCTACTACTCACATGACAGCGATCACTGCTTACGATGACAGGGATCTCTGTCATGTCACAAGGCAGAATTGGGAATTGCCTTGTTTACATGGGCATCTCCCCGTTCTGCCTCTCCACACCACAATGGCAGGTTCCGGGAACTCGATGTTCGCTGGCGGCCCATGATTGCGGTGTGGAGAGGTAGAACGGGGAGATGCCCATGTAAACAAGGCAATTCCCCATTCTGCCTTGTGACATGACAGAGATCCACTGCTCCCTGTCATCGGGAGCAGTGATCGCTGTCATGTGAGTAGTAGCCCATCCCCCCACAGTTAGAATCACTCCCCTAGGACACACATAACCCCTTGATCGCCCCCTAGTGGTTAACTCCTTCCCTGCCAGTGTCATTTACACAGTAATCAGTGCATTTTTATAGCACTGATCGCTGAATAAATGACAATGGTCCCAAAATAGTGTCAAGAGTGTCCGATGTGTCCGCCATAATGTCGCAGTCACGAAAAAAAAAATTATAATAAAAATGCCATAAATCTATCCCCTATTTTGTAGATGCTTTAACTTTTGCGCAAACCAATCAATAAATATTGCAATTTTTTTTTACCAAAAATATGTAGAAGAATACATATTGGTCTAAACTGAGAAAGAAATTATTTTTTTTTTTTTAATATATTTTTTAGATATTTATTATAGCAAAGAGTAAAAAATATTGCTTTTGTTCAAAATTGTCGCTCCTTTTTTGTTTATAGCGCAAAAAATAAAAACCGCAGAGGTGATCAAATACCCCAAAAGAAAGCTCTATTTGTGGGAAAAAAAAGGACGTCAATTTTGTTTGGGTGCACCCCCCCCAGTGTGAAAGGTCACACTGAAATTAATGGGAGGTGGTTTTCAGGAGCTTTACAGGCGATATTTCTAGCGCTAAACACGCAGTGCGAAAGGGGTCTTAGAACTGTCATTCATAAATTACTGTTAGGTAAAATTTAAAACAATATAAACAATATCTTAGCCCCTTAGTAACCATTAGTAAACCTAAAGCCTAGTACACATGGGCCAAATGTCGGGCGGCATCAGCTGGTTCAATAGGAACCGGCCGCCATTCGGCCCGTGTGTACTGGAGTCGGTCCAACAGAAGGCGGCCGTTCGGCTGGCTTCTGTTGAAGGGGCATGACCAAAAATAGTTTGCCGACCAACTCCCACTCAGCACTCTCGGCCAGTGGTTGAGAGAGCTGATCGGAGTGTTCTGGCGCGGGGGGGGGGTGCCCCACTGTCAGAACAGAATAACACAGCAGCGGAGGTCGCTGTACTAACATCAGATTGTTAGTACATCGGCTCCGACTTGAGCTGTCCCCCATACTCATTCATATATGGGTAGCCAGGATCTGGGGGACCCATTCTTAAAAGGGGGTTCCAGATTCCGATAATATACCCCCCCGCACCCCCACAAACACTAGGCCAGGGTTGTGGGGAAGAGGCCGTTGTCCTCATCAACGTGTAGGCAAGGTGTTTTGCCAGGGGGGTCCTTTGTACTTTTGTTTAGGTTCTGCTGTATCCACAAAACCGCACTGCATTGCTCCAAACTCGCACAGGACCCTTTTCATGCACGCAGGTATGTGAACGGCTTCCATTGAAACTGATGTTATTTCACTTGTCATGCGATTAGAAATTGCATCGGTGTGAACCAGGGCTTATTGCTATATTCATGAACATAGAGCTGCATTCATCTGTTTTTTTTTTTTATATCTCTCTGGAGTTCAGCTTTAATAGGATGACTGTACCTCTACTAACAACTAAAAAAATCCCTATAGTTGATAACTATGCAAAAAAATAAAAAATCACCTGTTCCTGGCACCAATAAGGATGTGCTTATTGTAGCCATTGAAAAATCCGTCCCGGGAAAAGAGTGTTGAAGCGGGAAAGGGGAAGGTGTCAGGAAGGGGAGCACATCAGCCCACACGTCTGACACTTGCCAGAGTTGCTAGTTAGGCGGCCAGGTCCAGGATGTACGTGATGATCTGACAGAACGCGTGGGGGGGAGGTGGGATCTGTGCAGCTGTGATTTAATTATCTGTCTTCTCAATACAAGACAAAAGACATTAGACTTATGTAGGCTCAGTGCTTTCAATCTTATAGTGAATCATCAGCAAATTATAAGGGTCCATTTACAAAGCGTCCTAATGCATGCACTTTGACGTGCTAGACCGCGTGTGTCCAGGTTCCCTGTAATGAAAATAGCGTCTCTTCCTATTACAGTGCAGAGAGCATTGGAAAATATGATGTCCATTTTTTTCTGTGTTTTAAGTGCATTAGGAGGCCCATAGAAGTTAAGGGCACTGCATTACAATATACAGAATATAACATGGTAACAGGTAATAACAAGCCTTGTTCAATGGCTGATAAAGTAAAACTAAACAATGACCTTATTCTCCAAATATAATCCATATACTGTACATCCACCCAGAGGTGTGTGCAGGGGGTGTGCTGGGTGTGCCTGGGCACACCCTAATCACCCTGTGTGGTGGAGATTCCCCCTGCTGATATTTCACCAAAGCCCCCCAACCGGGCTCCTAAAAAAAAATTGTAAAGAATAATAAAAAAGAAAATAATAAAAAGAAAAAAATACTGACACCATCCACTGCCCTACTGACAAGTCCACTGCTCTACTTTTTTATTATTATTATTATTATTATTATACAAGATTTGTATAGCGCCAACAGTTTACGCAGCGCTTTACAATGTATAGGGGGACAACACAATTACAGTACAGTTCAATACAAAAGGTACAGGAGGGCCCTGCTCGTAGAGCTTACATTCTAAAGGGAGGGGGTGGTGGTACAAAAGGTAATAGCTGCAAAGAATGATTTGATGGGGGTGGCTCAGGGACAGTTATGTGGGTGTGGAATAGGCTTCCCTGAATAAATGAGTTTTCAGGGATCTCCTAAAGGTGGACAGGGTAGGGGCTGATGGGACATACTGGGGCAGGGAATTCCAGAGGATGGGAGAGGCTCTGGAGAAGTCCTGAAGGCGAGCATGGGAGGAGGTAACAAGGGAGCTAGAGAGCAGGAGGTCCTGGGAGGAGCAGAGGGGACGATTTGGGCGATATCTGCAGATGAGGTTGGTGATGTAGATGGGGGCGATGTTGTGAATGGCCTTGTATGTTATGGTTAGCATTTTGAATTTTACACGGTGGGGTACTACTACTGACACTATCCATGTTTTAAAACATTTGGGGTGCACACCCTAATGCAATAGACTGTGCACACCTATGCATCAACCACTTGATGGCCCTGTAATCTTGCTTTTGGCTGCATTCACACCTGAGCGTTTCGTTTTCAGGCAGAAAGTTGTGAGTTTTTATTGCGTTTTTGCCGAGATTTCGAACAGTATTTGCCCCCTTTCTGATTTTTTTTTTTTGCATATTTGTCACACTTAAATGACTCAGATCATCAAACAAATGTTATTATTACACAAAGATAACCCGAGTAAAAACAAAATGCAGTTTTTAAATGATGGTTTCATTTATTAAGACAAAAAAGCTGTCCAAACCTGTCTGGCTTTATGTGAAAAAGTAATCGCCCCCTAAACCTAATAACTGGTTGTGCCACCCTTGGCGGCAACAACTGCAATCAAGCATTTGCGATAACTGGCAATGAGTCTTTCACATTGCTGTGGAGCAATTTTGGCCCACTCTTCTTGGCAGAATTGTTTTAATTCAGCCACATATGGAGGGTTTTCCAGCATGAACGGCCTGAGTAAGGTCATGATACAGCAATTCAATTGGATTTAAGTCCGAGCTTTGACTAGGCCACTCCAAAACCTAAATTTTGCTTTGTTTGAACCGTTTGGAGGTGGACTTGCTGTTGTGTTTTGGATCATTGTCCTGCTGCATAACCCAAGTGCACTTGAGCTTGATCACACACTGATGGCCGGACAATCTCCTTTAGGATTTTCTGATAGAGCTCAGAATTCATGGTTTTATCAATTATGGTAAGTCTCCAGGTCCTGAAGCTGCAAAGCAGCCCTAGACCATCATACTACCACCACCATGTCTGACTGTTGGTATGATGTTCTTGTTATGAAATGCTGTATTCGTTTTATGCCACATGTAACGGGATGCACACCTTCCAAAAAATAAAAATTTTGTCTCATCAGTCCACAGAATATTTGCCTAAAAGTCTTGGGGATAATCAAGATGTTTTTTGGTAAACGTGAGATGAGCCTTTGTGTTCTTTTTTGATCAGCAGTGGCTTTGGCCTTGGAACTCTCCCATGGATGCCATTTTTTTTTCTAGTGAAAGGCTTTTTTTTCTAGTGACCTCAAGAATAATATTATTTTTTTATTTTTTATTTGGGCAAGTTACCACAACACCATTATTCTGTAGTTTTTAACATCAAAGGTACAACTATGTTGGTGTCCCTTGTCAATTTTACATTGTATTTTTTTAAATGTAACTGCCGACTCCCAAACTGTCATTTGAAGTAAAACACATAGCCAAGTATTATTCTACACTATTTTTTTATTGTGCATTAAAAAAAGAAAACAAATAAAATTAGACATGCTATCTGCCAATAGAACTTAACCAAATAGTGCATCCTGTGCATCCAAAAATATAGAAAATCCACCAAATCAAATCATTATTATTCAACCAAAAAAATAATGTCAAAGCAATAACTCCAAGGCCAATAATTATATAATTATTTTAATTATTTCCTCCGATTCTGGATGGCTGGTTGATGAATGGGCGTTCAGAAACTGAAAAGCGTGAAATGAAAAGTGCGAAATGAAAAGTGTGAAATGAAAAGCGCGAATCAACACTCTACCAAACTTCTACTAACGGGAAATTAGCAGAAGGAGCCCAAAGGATGGCGCTAAAGAGCTGAAAAACCACGTAGTACGTCTAGTACGTCACTACGTTCGTAATTGTTGGCCAACAATTGTGTGGCCGTGTGTATGCAAGACAAGTTTGGGTCAACACCCAAAAATTCCACGGTTTTGTTGGCCAACAATCTGATCGTGTGTACGAGGCTTTAGCGTGCTTCACTTTGTCAGACAGCTTCTATTTATGTGATTTCTTGATTCAACGGGTCTGGCAGTAATCAGGCCTGGGTGTGGCAAGTGAAATTTTACTCAGCTTTCCAAAAAATTGTGGTTAATCACAGTTCATTCATGATTCAGCATGGGAGAGGACAATTACTTTTTCACATGCCGGGCAGGTTTGAACAGCTTTTTCCCATTAAATAAATGAAATAATAATTTAAAAACTGCATCTTGGATTTACTTTGGTTATCTTTTGTGTAATATTAAAATGTGTTTGAGTCTGAAGCATTTAAGTGTGAGAAATATGCAAACAAATAAACAATTAGGAAGGGGGCAAATACTTTTTCACAGCACTGTATATTATAATAATAGAGACCATTCCATTCCAACTTTGATGCTTATATATAAAGTTTGTCCATTGTTTAAAAATAAGGCTTACCTATAGGTAGTGTAAATATCTCCTAAACATGTACTGCTGTTCCTGAGTGCATGCGCCGGATTAACGTAATTGCGGCTAGCTCATTATTACTTTGTCTTTTTCTTTAAGAGTTTTTTTTTTAAAGAGTTTACAACCTCTTTAAGAATATATTTTTGAGTAGAATTTACTTTCTTTAAACCAGAGTTTAGTGTCACTTTAACTCTATCCTCTCCAAATTCGAATACTTGTCCTTACGTGTCCAACCCTCACCCCCCTTCCCCCACGAATAGCCATTCACTGGGAAGACCAGCACACTGTTGTCTCTCCTCCCCTAGCTCTTATGCAGCTGAGAACAGAGGGAATGTGATCACATATAAAAAAAGAATATTTAAGAATATAAAAAAAAACATATTTACAGTGCCTTGTGTCACTTTAACTCTATCCTCTCCAAATTCTAAATTCAAAACCACATTGGAAACATGTGTCAGTGTGCATCAGAAACACATCAACACACAAAGGAAATGCATGAAATACTCTGTCAGATTGGATGGAGAGCGTCTGTGAACAGCAATTTTCAAGTCTTGCCACAGATTCTCAATTGGATTTAGGTCTGGACTTTGACTGGGCCATTCTAACACATGAATATGCTTTGATCCAAACCATTCCATTGTAGCTCTGGCTGTATGTTTAGGGTCGTTGTCCTGCTGGAAGGTGAACCTCCGCCCCAGTCTCAAGTCTTTTGCAGCCTCTAACAGGTTTTCTTCTAAGATTGCCCTGTATTTGTCTCCATCCATCTTCCCATCAACTCTGACCAGCTATCCTGTCCCTGCTGAAGAAAAGCATCCCCACAACATGATGCTGCCACCACCATGTTTCACGGTGGGGATGGTGTGTTCAGGGTGATGTGCATTGTTAGTTTTCTGCCACACAGTGTTTTGCTTTTCAATTTTGGTCTCATCTGACCAAAGCACCTACCTCCACATGTTTGATGTGTCCCCCACATGGCTTCTCACAAACTGCAAACAGGACTTCTTATGGCTTTCTTTCAACAATGGCTTTCTTCTTGCCACTCCTCCATAAAGGTCAGATTTGTGGAGAACACGACTAATAGTTGTCCTGTGGACAGATTCTCCCACCTGAGCTGTGGATCTCTGCAGCTCCTCCAGAGTTACCATGGGCCTCTTGGCTGCTTCTCTGATTAATGCTCTCCTTGCCCAGCCTGTCAGTTTAGGTGGATGGCCATGTCTTGGTAGGTTTGCAGTTGTGCCATACTCTTTCCATTTTCAGATGATGGATTGAACAGTGCTCTGTGAGATGTTCAAAGCTTGGGATATTTTTTTTATAACCTAACCCTGCTTTAAACTTCTCCACAACTTTATCCCTGACCTGTCTGGTGTGTTCCTTGGCCTTCATGATGCTGTTTGTTCACTAAGGTTCTCTAAAAAACCTCTGAGGGCTTCAAAGAACAGCTGTATTGATACTGAGATTAAATTACAGACAGGTGGACTCTATTTACTAAATAGGTGACTTCTGAAGTCATTTGGTTCCACTAGATTTTAGTTAGGGGTATCGGAGTAAAGGGGGCTGAATACAAATGTACACCACACTTTTCACATATTTATTTGTAAAAAATGTTGAAAACCATTTATCATTTTCCTTCCACTGCACAATTATGTGCCACTTTGTGTTGGTCTATCACATAAAATCCCAATAAAATACATTTACGTTTTTGGTTGTAACATGACAAAATATGGAAAATTTCAAGGGGTATGAATACTTTTTTAAGGCACTGTAGATCCTAATGGGCTCCAAGCCTTTCTTCACATCTATGTGTGCTGTAGTTTGGGCGGTTAATTAATTTCAATGGGCTGCCCTACCCACAAGAAAGAAGCCTCCGGCACTCTTTTTAAGATCATCTTTTCTGATGCATTAATTCCTAATGGCACCCTTACGCATCTGCTAAAAAGAAGGGTGTTTCTCTGCATGTAGGGAAAGCGAGTGATTTTGCACGCATTCCTGAGATGCAGTAATGTGACTCTAGTCTTACCACTTACAGACCGGAAGATTTGGCTGCTTAATGACCAGGTCATTTTTTACAATTTGGCACTGCGTCGCTTTAACTGACAACTGCGCGGTCGTGCGACGCTGTACCCAAACAAAATTGACGACCTTTTTTCCCCACAAATAGAGCTTTCTTTTGGTGGTATTTGATCAGCTCTGCGTTTTTTTTTTTTTTGCGCTATAAAAAAAAAAAAGCTTCAATTTAAAAAAAAAAATGATATTTTATTCTTTTTGCTATAATAAATATCCCCAAAAATGTTTTTAAAAAACAAATTTCTTCCTCAGTTTATATATAAATATATATTCTTCTACATATTTTTGTTATTTTTGTTTTTTGGTCTGCGCAAAAGTTATAGCGTCTACAAACTATGGGAAAGATTTATGGCATTTTTATGGCATTTTTATTATAATTTTTTTTTTTTTTTACTAGTAATGGCGGTGATCTGTGATTTTTAGCGGTACTGCGACATTGCGTCAGACAGATCGGACACTTTTGACACATTTTTGGGACCATTGACATTTATACAGCGATCACTGCTAAAAAAATGCACTGATTACTGAGTAAATTTTACTGGCACGGAAGGGGTTAACACGAGGGGGCGATCAAGGGGTTAAATGCGTGTTCCCTAGGTGTGTTTTTAGTGGTACTGTGACATTGCATCGGACAGATCGGACACTTTTGACACATTTTTGGGACCATTGACATTTATACAGCGATCACTGCTATAAAAATTCACTGATTACTGTATAAATGACACTGGCAGGGAAGGAGTTAAAGCGGAGTTCCACACAAAAATGGAACTTCCGCTTTTCGGAACCCCCCCCCCCTCCGGTGTCACATTTGGCACCTTTCAGGGGGGAGGGGGTGCAGATACCTGTCTAAGACAGGTATTTGCACCCACTTCCGGCGTAGACTCCCATGGGAGTCTATGCCTCTTCCTGTTCCTCCGCGCTGTCTCCTGGGAAACACACAGCTCCCAGGAGAGAGCGGGGACCAGTTATGATGCGCAGCGCGACTCGCGCATGCGCAGTAGGGAACCGGGAAGTGAAGCCGCAACGCTTCACTTCCTGATTCCCTCACCCAGGATGGCGGCGGCAGCTGCCGAGAACCGAGCGGGTTCTCGGCGTCGCCTGCCGACATCGCTGGACCCTGGGACAGGTAAGTGGCCATTTATTAAAAGTCAGCAGCTGCAGTATTTGTAGCTGCTGGCTTTTAATATTTTTTTTTTTTTTGGCGGTTTAGGTGGACTCCCTCTTTAAGACGAGGGGGCGATCAAGGAGTTACACGTGTGTTCCCTAGGTGTGTTCTAACTGTGAGAGGATAGGACTGACTGGAGGAGGAGACATGTCGTTGTTCCTACTAAGTAGGAACAAACAATATGTCTCTTCTCTCCTGACAGAACAGGGATTTGTGTGTTTAGACACACAAATCCCTGTTCCTGCTCTCGTGCATGCAATCGCGTGTGGCTGGTGGCGATCGTGCCCGCCGGCCACGCGCATCGGGTTCCCCGCCCTTAAAGGTACAGACGTACCCATATGGCGATTTGCGGGAGCGAATCATTTTGCCGCCGCATATTGCAAGTGGTTAATGATTTCTGGAATATAATCCATATTTTTTTTCACAGTAATGTTCATATTAAATAACCCAGAGAACTTTGTACACATTACTTTCCATACCATCTCTGGGAAATGTCAGAAATGCATATTGGAAATTACATGGGAACATTTGGTCAACATTTCCCAGAAGTCTCTTCTGCACCAAAATGCCATATTTGTTTATGGATCATAAGGATTATCCAAACACTCTCTCTTATCCTTGTTCATTGGTGCTTCGATGAATTATGACATATGCAATGATCCATCACAGGTGGCTTGTGTCTGTTGATCAGAGTATGAGAAGACAGCAGGATTAGCGAGTTGTCTGTACAATGGAAGGTGTCTGAGAAGAACAGGACATGGACCTTTCAAGAGCATTACAAGATTACAAGATTATCTTCTTTTTTATTTTTATTATTATATCTTTTTAAATTATTTTTAGCAATACAAAGCATTCTGTGCATTTAAATGATTGTAAAAGCAGTTTTTTTAATCTTAATGCATTCTATACATTATGATAAAAAGCCTTCTGTGTGCAGCAGCCCCCCTAATACTTATCTGAGCCCCATCTCTCTCCAGCATTGTTGTAGTAGTGTCTCGGCTGTCCAGGAATTCCCATCCACATTGGCTGAGACAGCAGCGTGGCGCCATTGGCTCCCGCTGCTGTCAAGCAACGTCAGTCAGCCAATAAGAGGAGAAAGAGGGCAGGGCCGGGCCATGGCTCCATGTCTGAATTGACACAGGAAGCTGCAGCTCGGCTTGGGTGCCCCTATAGCAAGCTGCTTGCTTTGGGGGCACTCAACAGGAGGACGGAGCACCAAAGGGGGACCCAAGAAGAGGAGGATCCGGTGCTGCTCTGTGCAAATCCACTGCAACAGAGCAGGGAAGTATAACATGTTTGTTATTTTTAATTTTTTAAAAACAAGACTTTAGTATGACTTTAAGGTGAAAAAAAACTTCTGGGTCAGCCCCTCTTATACTTACCCGAGCCCCAACTCGATCCATTGATGTGCATGAGAGCAGCAGCTCTCCTGGGTCCTCATTGGTTTACACAGCAATGGGAGCCATTGGCTCCTGCTGCGGTCAATCACAGCCAGTGAGCCAATGAGGTAAAGAGCGGGGGTGGTTCCAAGCCACGGACAATATCTATTCACAGGAGTGTGGCTCACTCACTTGAGTGCCCCCATTGCAAGTGGCTTGTTTGTTATTTTTTTTTAAAGAATGAACCCGTACAACCACTTTAATGATAATGAGCCTTTGAATCAGCTATGCGATGATTTTTTTTCCATCTCTCATTGGTTCTTGCTGCTAAAATATGACTATTGATATAATGTAATGTAATTGATATAGTTAATATAAGCCCTTTTCAACCGGGGTGCCTTCTGGGTTCTTCAGGGGTGCCTTGGTAAAATGCCTAAAATTTGCTTTATATTGCCCTAAAATTGTCAATGAAGCCTGCCTTTTTTGTTACACAAAGCCACGGGTTTTTATTGTGCAGCATTACAACCCCTGCTCCGTGAGTTACACACTCCTGACCACTGCACTCTTTATTATATATTATACAACAATTGCTGGTTGCTCAGAAGTCAGTGACTATGTTAATACAGAAGCATATAACATAAGCAATACTGAAGAGCCCCTCCAGTTCCCAATGCCAGCCTACACTGGTACAATTAAAGAATGCCCCCTTGGCTCCCCTTCCTGTCCTCCAGAAAAGTCTTGCCCAACTTGAAGGGCTTTAAGTGAGAAGCAGAGGATTTTCGAAGCTCAGGTTCAGAGAAGGGAAGTATTATTGAGTTGGAATATACAGTATCTCACAAAAGTGAGTACACCCCTCACATTTTTGTAAATATTTTATTCTATCTTTTCATGTGACAACACTGAAGAAATGACACTTTGCTACAATGTAAAGTAGTGAGTGTACAGCTTGTATAACAGTGTAAATTTGCTGTCCCCTCAAAATAACTCAACACACAGCGATTAATGTCTAAACCATTGGCATAAGTGAAAATTTCCAAATTGGGCCCAAAGTTTCAATATTTGAAACACTACCAACACTGATTATATGTAAAAAAAAACAGGCACAGTTACACAGGGGCGACGTCTTGTACATTGATAACCTTATAATAGGGCACAGGGAGTCAGGGACCATTGGCTAATATATGCTAACCTGGTAGCTCTATTTGAGGCTCTGGTCTGCCTCCGTTCTTACTGCCCTCTAAAAGCATTCACTGCTGGAACCCAATCACTGTCACACACCTGTTATTATACCATTGTGGGAACTGATTTCTTCAAGCCAACAATGTTTGTTTGAATGGCGTCCTGTGCCTTTCTTTGACATTCAATTTTTCAAGCTCCTGATATGGAATCGCTTCAATTGAGCTAATATATGTGACCATTCTCCATCCTGTACCCCTGACGAAGATGTAAAAACCGGAAACGCGTCAGGTATTAGGGTCTTTACCCATCAGAGAGTATCAGTGTCTCAGTGTCATTTTGTAATTTGTTTGGCTTTTGTGTTTTGCCATGTTTGTTGTATGCACCACCAGACGCTACACGTCTTTTTATATTTGTTCACCTGTCTAATCTTTCAATAATTATGCAATAATAAATAAATACGTTTTTTTTAACATATAATCAGTGTTGGTGGTCTTTCAAAGTCCCATCAAGGGGGTATTTTTTCTTGGTTTGTCAAATCAGGGATGGGACCACCACACTTTTCCTGACATGGTGGAAGCCTCTCCTTTTTTCTAAGTTTCAATATTTTGTGTGGCCACCATTATTTTCCAGTACTGTTTTAACCATCTTGGGCATGGAGTTCACCAGAGCTTCACAGGTTGCCGCTGGAGTCCTCTTCCACTCTGGCTGTGCCATAAGTGAACACATTTGCTGTGTGGGTCATTAGAGACTATATTGGCTTGCTGGTCTGCAGTGATGAGCCTGTATAGGTGATCATCCAGTTTTCCTTTAGTGAGGAATCGCTTATTATTGTGAATTGTGCATTCATCAATTTGGAACTAAACTGTGAGACCGTTGTTTGCAAGACTTTTCACTGATAGAAGGCTGCCCTCTAGTTCTGGAACATACAGCACTTTCTTTACAAGGATACTGAGCTTGCCTCCTTGTGGTGTAATGCAGTTCAGGAAGCCCTGGCATTTACATTCTGATGTGATGCTTTTCCCGTTTGTTAGGAAAACTTTGTCTTTTGCACTGTAATCAATGTTTGTAAAGAAGGTCTCATCGCTAGGTGTGTGGCTTGTCGCTCCTGACTCTATGCACTAGCCGCGTGGCTTGCCGCTCTGTGTCACTTTCAGGGTGTTACTCCATGATGTGTCTGCAGTTTCCTTTGTGGTTGCTTTGACTCTTTCTTTTGTAGATAGCTCTAGCTTTCGCTGCTTGGCTTTCCAGATAGAACAGTTCTTTTTTAGAGACCTGTCCTTTTACAGCGAAAACAGGCTCTGCTTTTTTTGTTGTGCTTAGTGCCTTTGTATATCTTAAGAGCTTTGTCATCATGGTGCGTATTTTTCTTCCCTTCGGTCATATTTATCAATTCATTTCCCTTTGACATATTCTATTGTCAGCTCCTGCTTGAGTCTGGTTTCTAAAGCGTTATTAAAAGCAGTATATGTCTCTGGATGGCTGCAGAGGAGCAGGGCAACAAAATGGTTATCTTTGATGTCCTCTCCGATGGTGCGTAGCTGCTCTATAATCTCTAGCATAGCATTCACGTGGTCACACATTTGCTGGCATTCTTCTAATCTCATCTTATTATTATACGAGATTTATATAGCGCCAACAGTTTACTCAGCGCTTTACAATGTATAAGGGGGACAACACAATTACAGTACAGTTCAATACAAAAGGTACAGGAGGGCCCTGCTTGTAGAGCTTACATTCTAAAGGGAGGGGGTGGTGGTACAAAAGGTAATAGCTGCAAAGAATGATTTGATGGGGGTGGCTCAGGGACAGTTATGTGGGTGTGGGATAGGCTTCCCTGAATAAATGAGTTTTCAAGGATCTCCTAAAGGTGGACAGGGTAGGGGCTGATCGGACATACTGGGGCAGGGAATTCCAGAGGATGGGAGAGGCTCTGGAGAAGTCCTGAAGGCGAGCATGGGAGGAGGTAACAAGGGAGCTAGAGAGCAGGAGGTCCTGGGAGGAGCGGAGGGGGCGATTTGGGCGATATCTGCAGATGAGGTTGGTGATGTAGGTGGGGGCGATGTTGTGAATGGCCTTGTATGTTATGGTTAGCATTTTGAATTTTACACGGTGGGGTAGGGGAAGCCAGTGAAGGGATTGGCAGAGAGGAGCAGCAGTCACGGATCGATTAGTGAGGTGTATTAGTCTAGCAGCAGCATTCATAATAGACTGAAGGGGGGATAGCCTGCTTAAGGGTAGGCCATTAAGGAGAGAGTTGCAATAGTCGAGGCGGGAAATAATCAAGGAGTGAATAAGTTGTTTTGTAGTGTCATTAGTCAGGAAGGGTCGAATTTTGGAGATGTTGCGGAGGTTAAGGCGGCAGGATTTAGCCAGTGATTGGATATGGGGGCTGAAGGAGAGGTCAGAGTCAAGGATTACACCATCTTATAAAGCTTTCTTAGTAGAAACAGTTTACTGTTTAGACTTGAACGCTCATGCAGTTTATGTAATGAAGTCCACTTACCTTTGGCTGTTTTCTCTGTTCTTATGTGGATAAGCTGGTCATCTTCCACTAATAAGCTTATAGTCGCTTTTACCTGCCTTTTTTTCCTGTCCCAGTCCTCCGTCTCTCCATTTGTTGGTCTGTCTGTATTCAGCACTTGTCACAAGTCGTTCTTGCTGAGAAACATTTCTAGTTTAAACTTCCACAGCTGGTATTTGGCATTGTTCAGCTTTGCAATTGCAAACTTCACATCTGAAACACTTGCCATGTTTCAGCAGCTTGTATACAGTATTCATTGACTCATCGTAGAGTTTTTTCCAGTGCCTGGGCTTGTAGTATTATCTCCAATGCCTGGGTGTCTGGGACCCATAACCTGTTGTCAGAGTATTGAAATAATGCTCTGGAAGCTTCTTGCATACAGCTTTACTTTTATGAAGGATATCTACAGTATATCATGGAACAGAAAGAGAACAACAAACAAGTGCACTGAAATTAGATAGACTGTACATCATATCGTCATATCATAGGATACACACTGTAACAGTATAAAACTACAGTGCCACCTGCTGCATAGATAAGTATACTGCATACAGTATTGTCAGTTTATTAGCAACTTAGCTGTTGTTCTTTCCAACAGTATTCAGCCCCTTTTACTCTGATACTCCTAACTAAAATCTAGCGGAACCAATTGCCTTCAGAAGTCACCTAATTAGTAAATAGAGTCCACCTGTGTGTAATTTAATCTCAGTATAAATACAGCTGTTCTGTGAAGACCTCAGAGGTTTGTTAGAGAACCTTAGTGAACAAACAGCATCATGAAGGGCAAGGAACACACCAGACAGGTCAGAGATAAAGTTGTGGAGCAGTTTAGAGCAGGCTTAGGTTATAAAAAAATATCCCAAGCTTTGAACATCTCACGGAGCACTGTTCAATCCATCATCCAAAAATGGAAAGAGTACTGCACAACTGCAAACCTACCAAGACATGGCTGTCCACCTTAGCTGACAGGCCGGGCAAGGAGAACATTAATCAAAGAAGCAGCCAAGAGGCCCATGGTAACTCTGGAGGAGCTGCAGAGATCCACAGCTCAGGTGGGAGAATCTGTCCACAGGACAACTATTAGTCGTGCTCTCCACAAATCTGGTCTTGGAGGAATGGCAAGAAGAAAGACATTGTTGAAAGAAAGGCATAAGAAGTCTTGTTTGCAGTTTGCGAGAAGCCATGTGGGACACAGCAAATATGTGGAAGAAGGTGCTCTGGTCAGATAAGACCAAAATGTAACTTTTTCACCTAAAAGCAAAATATTATGTGTGGCGGAAAACTAACATTGCACATCACCCTGAACACACCATCCCCACCGTGAAACATGGTGGTGGCGAAAAGAAGCCCTACCCTGAAAATAAGACCTACAAGGACTTTAACTAGGGCTTATTTGGGGGGTAGGGCTTATATTGCAGCCATCACCGACAATCACTCTAGGTCTTATTTTCGGGGAAACAGGGTATACACATGTGTTTGAGCTTTAAGGTGCACACCCTAATGAAATAGGCTGTGCACACCTATGCCACTAGTACTGATTTATTCACATAGAGGTTTACCTTTCCCACATAAGACCTATAAAGATTCTATTAACAGAATTCTCCTGACACAAGTTTTCTCTTTAGGAAATGTAAATTCCATATTTATATGCAGATCAAACTGTCCATAAAATATGACAATGTTCTCATTCATAGCTAGATATAGAATAGTTTAACCACTTGCCGACCAGCCGCCGTCATTATACTGCGGCAGGTCGGCTCGTTCCGGCGAATCCCCGGAGCTGTACGTCGCCTCTTATAAGTGCTATAGCAGGCTCCCGCTGCATGGCGGGGGGAGCAGATGAGCGTGGTCGGCAGTGATGTCCGCCCACCACCCGCGATCGCTCCACAGAGAGCCAGAACAGGGACCTGTCAATGTAAACAAACAGATCCCCGTTCTGACAGGGAAGAACAGGGTGATCGTCTGTTCCTAGTGATTAGGAAAAAGCGATCTCTCTTCTCCTCCAGTCAGTCCCCTCTCCCCCACAGTTAGAAACACCTCCCAGGGAACACATTTAACCCCTTGATCAACACTAGTGTCAACACCTTCTCTGCCAGTGTCATTTATACAGTAATCAGTGCATTTTTATAGCACTGATCGCTGTATTGATGTCAGTGGTCCCAAAAAAGTGTCAAAAGTGTCCGATGTGTCTGACGCAATGTCGCAGTCCCACTAAAAATCGCTGATTACCACCATTACTAGTAAAAAAAAAAAAATTGTAATAAAAATGCCATAAGTCTATCCCCTATTTGTAGATGCTATAACTTTTGTGCAAAACAATCAATGTACGCTTATTGCAATTTTTTTACCAAAAGATATTTCGAATAATACATATTGGCCTAAACTGATGAAGAATTTTTTTTTTTGGGGGGGGTGGGGATATTGTTTTTTTTTTAAATTGTCGATCTTTTTTTTTATATGAAGAGGGCAGGGACAGTTAAACCTTAGCACCGCATCCCATGTTATAGAATACACAAAAAAAGGGAATTGTGGTAAAATTGCCCCGGGGATTTTAAGGTGCTTAATATTGGAGGTATGTACGGGTAAAGAAATGTATGCAACGTCTTATCTACATAAAATATTCTTTGATTTGATTTTAATACACAATATCAAAAAGTTAAAAAAACAATCTCTCAATCTCTATGATCAAATTTTGACAATGGCAATGGAAGAAACCACTTAGTAAATACCACACGACATGTTTCGCTCATTCGTGAGCTTCATCAGGAGTTTTGGTACACATGTGGTATACTGAAGATGAGAGAGACAAAATACAAATCAGACCATAAGGAAATAAATACAATGACATGCTTCTGAAATTTTAAAAAAGCACAAACAATTATTGCATACATGAAAGAAAAAATAATAATAAATTTTAACAAATATTTATGGTGTGATTTGGTTAAACAATATGAAAAAATAATGGTAAATAACCATGTGTAGATGCCCACATTTTGTCGCATTTTTTTAAGAGGGAGTTGAGAGCATTATTAATCCATCGATTTGAAGCTGGCACACTATACAGGTATAAAATCCACTCAACAAAAGAATTACCGGAACCGCATTTGTCCAAAGTTTTTTCTTTTACAATAAAACAACAAAGAGCAAAGAATTAGAACATCTGATGAAGTTTAAAAGCAGGGGCAATGTTCAGCACAGCATGGTACGTCTCATCTAAAACCTCTCCCCAGACTACATTTCAGTCATTATGGTTTTAGTGATAATTAAAGTCATTGTACAAACGAAATGAGGAAGAAAAGAACCTGCTGCTATTCGATTTTCATGTTATTTACAAAAGAAAGTCTTTTTTTTTTTTTAGAAAATGATTGTCCACAATTAGCTATTCTATTAATGATGGTTTTATCTGGTGTGATAAAGATATAATTATGTCAGATGCTCAATGGCCGTTCCATAATCCATCGGTGTTGGTAGGAATAAGTCCATGACATAGAAAACAAAGGATGGGTGAAGGATATCAGCAGGTAGTGTCTGTACTCGAAAAACGTCTGAAAAAATGCAGCTGCCACATCTAAAGGTTGGTAAGCTTCAATAAACATAATATTTTTTTTCCTTTACGTTTAGATACACTATATTGTCAAAAGTATTGGGACACCTGAACTTTAACGTGTTATTAAACCCCCCCTATCGTTTTCAGCCATCTTTTCCTTTGTTTAATCTTCAACTGCTATGATGCTGCACATGTCATCAGTTATGACACCAGCCATTGGATGGTCTGACAGTTTGGTGGAGAGCACAACCAATGGGAGTGCTACATTTCCGGCGCATGCCGAAAATTAAACTGATAAATGGATGGGTCTACTTCCACTTTAAAGCGGAGGTCCACCCAAAAAAAACCCCCCAAAAAATTAAAACCAGCAGCTACACATACTGCAGCTGCTGGCTTTTAATAATAGGACACTTACCTTTCCTGGAGTCCAGCGACGTCGGCACCGCAGCTGATGTTTCCATCAGCTGACGAGTGCTGCCACAGCCATTGCGGGTAAGGGTACCCAGCAGTGTAGCTTCATGCTGGGAACCCTACTGCGCATGCACGAGGCCCGCTCCTCTCTCCTACTGGCCCGGCGACAGGGGAAGGAGCAGGGAGCCCCAGCCGTGATGTCAATAGCCGTGACTGAGGCTCCCAGAAGTGGGAAAGGATACCTGTCAAAGACTGATACTACTGATGAAACTCTGTTGAAGAAGTGGTTTGGAGTTGACATCCCAGGTGACTAAGGATGCTGCATTACAGCCCCGGACACTTGCTGGGTTTGTGCAACTCACAGATTCCACCCCAGTTCTGGCCCAGTATAGCTGGGATTAATAATTCCATGTCAGAGTATAAGACCATGAGACACCAGCCTTAAAGGGGCAAAATGCCCATCTTGACTTACCTGGAAAAAGGGGGTCAAAAACTTCTGGTGAGTTCTTAATCACACATTTGGGCACAAGAGGTGCAGATGCAAAGTTTTCTCTTATTGAAGATCTTACGGTGTTGAGAATTCTGTCTCTTTATGGACTTTTTATTGAATTTTTATTGTTTTTTTTGCACATACGGTTGTTCCTATGTGTGTGATTCACTAATTTGTTTAATATGTGTATGATTCACAATTTCCTATGAGTTAGTACCTTCCTTGTTATTTCTAGATCTGTATGTAAACCATTGGTTCCAATTTAAGTTGCAGCAACTCCTAGTTATATTTTAGTAGTTTTTTACATGTTTTAAAGATAAGTGTACATTCCACTTTTTCCGGGGGCGTGGCCGGAAGCGGACGGAGATGAGTGCGGTGGAGTGAGTGCTTGTGTCCACCCTGCTCCAGGCGCTTGAAAACCTTGTGGATAGCTCGGTTTCCTCGAGATAAAATGCAGGCGCCTATCCAGGGCTTCCCCTGCTGTGCCGCTTAGTTACAGTGTCACTGCCGTGCACTGTTTCCTGGAACCCTGAGCTGTGTCGGAGCCTAGTGGAGGAGGTGGTGGAGGGAGACAGACGAGAGAGAGCGGGGCTCGGCACCCGGCGGAAGAGTTTGGTGAAGGAGGACGCTGAGTTTGAGAAGCCCTCAGAAGCAGGAACATCACTCTGTGCAGAGAGTACTGGGGTTGGGAGAAGTGCCGGCGTAGAGATTGGAGTCAGGCTGAGGTGACGGTAAGAGGAGAAAGGAGGCGGCTGCTAAACAGTGCTGTGGAGACCTGTTGAAATAACCGCGGTGATTGTAGAAGTGAACCTCTGGGACCGTGCCTATTTCACAAAACAGACGGGATACTCTTGCTGCAGTGTGGTATCGTATTAACCTTATTTGACTTTGCATGTTGACCATTATACCTCACCTCTGATTTAACAGCAAAGGCTGCTGTGCACCATATTGAGAGCCCCTAGCAGGACTGAATATTCAATGGGCTGTTTTGGAACCCCAGGGGTGCAGCTCAATAAAGGTAAATAAAAGTAGCTTGGCAGTATAAACTTAGTATAGCCCTGTGGGCGAAGAGGTGTGTATCATTCAGATATCAGCAGTTACACCAGGAGGTGGCGGGGGTGGAGCTGGGCAAATAACCCTTTCTTCTCTGATACGGACTGTGCAGGCAGTATAAGGTTTAATTCCATAAAGTGTAAAACTATCATGTCAGGGAGAAGGAAGGGAGAAGAGCATCCCAATCATGACACTATGGGAACCCAGTCCCTGCGGTCAGCAAAAGAAAAGGAGAAGGAAAAGGGACTCCACCCTACAGTAGCAGGGGCAACAGCAGCGGCGGTGGCAGCGTCCGCTAAGTTAGAAAAAATGGTCCTGGCTACGGAGCATACCCCTAACAAAGGGGGACAGCAAGCCCAGAATAAGTCAGCAATGGACAGGAAAAGTCAAGGACAGTCAGGTCTCCACACAGGAACAAAAACCTCCTCTGTAAAAGGGCCAGGCGCCTCTGGTAAAGAAATGGAGGCCTCAGCTACTCCAATGGGTATGACAGAAGAGGAACCCTCCTTAAAAGATATCTTACTGGCAATAAATGCATGCAAGCAGTCCTTAGGGGTTTTAGGAGATCAAATGAAGGATATTAAAGCGGACCTGACCCTAGTACAAAATGATCTCAAGAAAACAGCAGAAAGGGTGGTGGAAGCGGAAAATAGAATTAGTGTGATTGAGGATGAGCTGTTACCACTGAAGCAAGAAGTGAAGATCTGGAGAGGAAAAATTGAGAACTTGGTGGGGAAGTTTGATGAGATGGAAAATAGACTTCGCAGGGACAATGTGAGGGTGGTGGGGGTTCCTGAGGGGAGCGAAGGTCCAGATCCGGTAGCATTCCTGGAAAAATGGCTGGTGGGGGCGTTTGGGGGGGAGACATTTACTCAACAGTTCTCAATAGATAGAGCGCATAGAATCCCGTTCAGACCCCCCCCCCCCGGAAACCCCCCAAGACCATTTTTAGTAAAGTTCTTAAATTATAAGGACAAAGTAATACTCTTGCGTAAAGCCCGAGAAATGGGGAAGGTCTTATATAAGGATGTAAGGATATCAATATTCCCAGACTTCTCCCCAGACCTACAGAAACGCAGAGCTGGGTTCCTGGGGGTTAAACGTAGCCTCCAGAAATTCAACGTTTCATATGCTCTCCTCTACCCGGCTAAACTACGGATAAACGCACTGGGGGGAAGTCAGATTTTTGAGTCCCCGGACAGTGCATTGGCATGGTTAGAGGAAAAGAAGGATCAATTGACCAGGAAATAATGGAGGAAAGGTGTTGAATTTAGTATATAGAGGTAGGGCACAAGGTTTATAATTATTTTGATATATTTATTCACAAAAGGAGCAGGGTTGTAATGTGAGTAGGGAAATGGGTGTAACCTCGAGAGGGGGTTTGGGTATTATAGGTTTTGTTTTTTGTTTTTGCTTTGAATGTTGGGGGGGTAGGGAGGGTGGGGGGAGGAGGGGGGTGGTGAGGTTGGGGGGGAGGGCGTGGTATGGAAGGGTAGGTGGATATGGACTGGCCATTAAAAATGCCCCAAGGGTTCACCTAGAGTGGTATGGGGGGGATTGGGGGATGGGGGGGGATGGGGGGGGATGGGGAGGGCGGGGGAGGTGGGTTAAGGGGATGAGCTTTGGGAATACTAGAATGCAATATAGGGTAGTAAGTCGCACACTCATGGAAAAAAGTAGCAATGACACACTTAATTACATAAAGTCACAAAGGACACAGATAAATACGGGGATAAATTTAAAGGTTGTAGTGAGATAATGGATTTAATGTTCAATACACTGGGATATGTATGATTTGAATAGAATTGTATTTGTTTTATGGGTTAGCACAGAGCTATCATTTTTTGTAGATGGTAAATATTCCGACACCTGGGTAAATATGGTTAAGGGAGAAGTGAGGTTGGAGAGACTGGGACTACTAAAACAACAGGAAGCCTATAAATTAACAGGTACAGGGAAGATCTTCTTCCTTAAAAATATAAGGGGGTACCCCAGACCGGGCTTTGTTGGTCTTTCTCTTCCCCATTATAATAGCCGGATCTTAGTTTAATTAATGGGATCAAAGATAGGGTCATGGAATGTTAGGGGGATGGGCACTCCCTCTAAGAGAGCATTGGTATTTGACATGTTAGATTCTTTTAGAGTGGATATTGCTTGTCTGCAGGAGACGCCTCTGACAAAGGATGCCATAGCCCAATTAAAAATTAAAAAATATCGGTATCAGTACCATGCGGTACACACCTCTTACTCCAGGGGGGTGGCGGTGCTAATTGGGAAAGAGGTTGCGTTCGTCTGCAGGCAGAGCAATATAGATGATGGGGGTAGGTATGTTTTTTTGCACTGCATCATAGGGAGTCAGGAATGTGTACTGGCGAATATTTATAATCCCCAACCTTTTAGGCTAGAAGTTTTATATAGCTTGCTGGACTTTATTGTGGATAAACCGAATATACCTGTCATTGCTGTTGGGGATTTTAACGTTGCAATAAATAAAGAAATAGACAGATTTCCCCCAGGAAAGGAGTGGCAGGGCTCGTATGGAAGCTGCATGGGCCAGTTTCTTGAGGAGGCAGGGATGTGTGACCTTTGGAGGATGAGTAATCCGGGGGTGCAACAGTATTCATGCTACTCAGGTGCACATTCCTCATTTTCAAGAATACATCTTGTCCTAAGTAATGTTCTGGCCGCACATATTGTCAGAGATATAACTCACCAACCTAGGGGAATTTCAGACCACTCACTGGTGACAGCCAGGATGGTAACTGGGGAAAATAAACAACGTAGCTCCTGGAAATTAAATCCAATTTGGCTTGAGTTGTTTGAGGACCCAACTGTGATTATAACCAGGTTGCGGGAGTTTATAAGCCTAAATGAGGAATCTACAGCAAGAGGTGTGATGTGGGACGCCTTGAAGGCGTTTCTGAGGGGTCTATTGATTCAGCAGGTTTCAAGAATAAAAAAAGCTTCAAAGATGGGGGAAGAGAGGGCCAGGGAGGAGCTACAAGTAGCAGAGAGGGAGCTCGTGAGAAACCCATCCCCAGAAAATCAACAAAAGTGGGAGAATAAACAGTTAGTATATAAAGAGGTAATGACTAGGAACTCCGAAAATAAAAGGCTATTTCAAAAACAAATAACATTTGGAGAAGGGGAGAAAGTAGGGAAAATATTGGCCCACATTGTTAAATCAGACTCTCCCCCCCCCGACGATCCCCGCTATTAGAACTAGGAATGGTGAGATTACATCCCAACCAGACAAAATAAATGAAACTTTTAAAATATATTATGAGGAATTATATAAGTCCCGGGGGACAGCGGGCGGGTTGGCATTGGACGAATTTTTCAGGAAAATAGAATTGCCCTCCTTGTCGGGGTTGGGCGTTGAGGCACTGGAAGCTCCGATAACATTAGAAGATATTAAAATGGCCGTAAAGGAACTGGCCAATAAAAAATCTCCCGGTCCTGATGGTCTCCCTGCGGAGATTTATAAGAACTACGGGGAGATATTACTACCAGAGCTTCTCAGGGTGTTTGAATGGGCATACCAGGAGGGGAAACTAACTGAATCAATGACAGAGGCCACAATAATAATGATACCTAAAGAAGGGAAAGACTCCCTGGAACCCGCATCATATAGACCCATCTCGTTACTGTGCTCAGATGCAAAAATCTTGGCCAAGATTCTCGCCACTAGGCTACAAAAAATAATTCATAAACTGGTTCATCCGGATCAAACTGGGTTCATTCCCCAGAGATCAACAAGCGAAAATATTAGGAGGTTTTTTCTAAATTTACAAATCCCAACTGAAAACTCGGGTTCCAGAGCTGTAGTAACGTTAGATGTTATAAAGGCATTTGATAGCCTCGAATGGGGTTTTATTTGGTATATACTGAAGGCATATGGCTTCGGTCCCACATTCAGTAAATGGGTAAAAATTCTATACAATGGACCCAAAGCAAAGATCAGAATCAATAATGTACTCTCGAGTAAGTTTTGCCTGGAGAGAGGTACAAGACAAGGGTGTCCCTTGTCATCTCTGATCTTTGCTT
Source organism: Lithobates clamitans (assembly GCA_037952925.1). Lineage (NCBI taxonomy): Eukaryota > Metazoa > Chordata > Amphibia > Anura > Ranidae > Lithobates > Lithobates clamitans. The sequence goes on along the minus strand of JBBGZY010000103.1, from coordinate 3,868,770 downwards.
TGGCAATGGAACCAGTGGCCGCTGCGGTAAGACAAAATAGAAATATGGAAGGCTTCAGGAGAAGGATGAGGGAAGAGAGGATCGCATTATACGCGGACGACGTACTTATCTTCCTGGGAGATACGGAGGGATCGCTCAGACAGGTGATGGGTGTATTCTCAGATTTTGGGGAGATCTCGGGTCTCTCCATAAACTGGGAGAAGTCGATCTTGTTACCAATAGACCCAATTAAGCAAGGTCCCTTTCTGGAAGAAATCCCGCTAAAAATAGTGGAGAAAACAAAATATCTAGGCATTCATATAACAAAAGATTCAGAGGATTTCTTACATAATAATTTGGTCCCCTTGTTGGTGAAATTTAGGAAAAAGATTGATATATGGAAGAGACTCCCATTGTCGGTAGCTGGAAGGTGCAACCTGATTAAAAAGCTGTGGCTGCCCCAGTTATTGTACATTTTGTATAATTCACCAGTTTGGATCTATGGTAAATGGTTCAAAAAAATGGACATGCTGTTTAGGGGGTTGATATGGAAGGGAGGACACTCCAGGATTAGTTTACAAACATTACAGCTGGCAGTGACTGAGGGAGGTGTGGCGATTCCACACCCCCGCAGCTACTTTCTGGCAGCTCAGTTGCAACATCTGAGAATGGGTCACGGTCCTATGGGTAATAACAATACAGAAATAATGACTGAGGGAGCGCCCCATAGGCGGGTTTTGGAGGTTTTGGAGGCAAACTCGTTTGTATATAGAACCCCCACGGTTAAATTAATGTCAAAAGTATGGAACTTTATTAAAGGTATGAAGGGTATGGAGGGAGAAGGGAGGTGTAGCCCTCTTTGGGACAATAAGAACTACCAAGAACTGTCACAAATAGGTAAAATTAAGACCTGGGAATCAAAGGGGATAGTCAAATTGGAACAATTATATGATGGCAACATGTTAAAGACCTTTGCCGCCTTAAGGGAGGAATTTGGTATCTCGAGTCACTCATACTTTAACTACATACAGATTAGGCATGCTCTGCAGGCCCAATTTGGGGAGCAAGGTCTGAAATGGAGTCAATCTCTCATCTTCCAAAAATTAGAGAGTGTGGAGGGATCAAAGGGGTTAATAGCAGAGTTTTACCAACATATATGCCGATACAGCAGGGAGGGACCAGTTAAACTTAAGTGTAGAAGAGAGTGGGAGACGGACCTGGGGACAATATCGGATACTCAATGGAAAGAGATATTGGAGGGGAGTCACCAGGTCTCGGTCTCACCCGCCCAGAAATTTTCACATTTATTGCTCTTACATAGGGCATATTATACCCCAGAAAAACTGTTTAAGTATGGGACAAGGGCAGATGCCAAATGTCCAAGGTGTCAATATACAGGAGATTTGTTACATATGTTATGGAAATGCCCCAGGTTAGTTCGCTACTGGGTGGAAGTAGTTGAGACCATAAACAAGGTCTTTAACTTAAGTCTTAACGCAGACCCGAAAATGTGTATTTTAGGGGTGGGGGGGGGGGGATCTAGGTAGCAGGAGGGTGAAAATAAAAGCAGTGCGGAGATGCCTCTACCAGGCAAGAAAGGAAATAGCTAGGAGATGGCAAGCAGAGAAACCCCCTACAGTAGAGAACTGGTCTAAAACGGTGTGGGAAACAATAAGGAAAGAAAGGATAGTCTATGTAAGGGGAGGGAACATCAAGGAATTTGAGAAAATGTGGAACCCTTGGTTTCTGAAGATGGACCACCCCAAGTAGGGAAGACTGTTTAGAGAGGATAGGGAAGATGTAGGTTTTATATATTGGTAGAAGTGTGTGTGTAGGGTAATCATGACAGAGAGTGGGCTGGATACCTGACTATAGATCAGGGCTAGAGGGAGTAAAATGGGAGAAAATTTGAGAAAATACCTCTTATAGAAGCGATACATACATTGTATAAGAAAGAAGGTGATTTTTTCTTTTTTTTTTTTTTGTTATGACGATATTTGTATATTGTATATGGTGATGTATTTTGTATGAATACGAATAAAAAGCATTGAATTTAAAAAAAAAAAAGGTAAGTGTACTATGTGTAGTTTGCTTGAGCTGCCAAAATTTGTTTTTAAAAATGATACAATATACTAGTCCGGATAAAAACCTTTTACAGAGGATGACCAACAAAATATTACTTCTCAATATACATTTAATAAAAGAGAGGATTTTTTATTATTATTATATTTTTATATTTTATAATTATATATATTTTTATTATTTTATATAATTTTTATATTGTTTTATATTATTTATATTATTTTTGTATAGGGGTCCCTTTCTGTTATTTTATATAATTTGTATATTGTTTTATATTATTTTTGTATAGGGGTCCCTTTCTGTTATTTTATATAATTTTTATATTGTTTTATATTATTTTTGTATAGGGGGCCCTTTTTGTTTGGGGGCCCAGGGTAGTTTCCCCTTTTGCCCCCTTAAAAATCCAGCACTGAGCCCATCATTACAAGGTAAGGTAAACAAACAACATAGGGAACATAACTACACCAATACCTCGGTAAAACAATGAAAACATTGTGTACAATGCCTTTAACTATTTCTTATCATTGACAGGCTCTTGTTTTTTTATTCTTTCACATGTACCTAGGAACAACTATGGCAACTTGAGACATGGGGTTCTAATAAAGGTGAATAGACTGTTCACTTTGCAAGGGAATTCACACTTTGCAAGAGAATTTTCCCCAGAGCTTAGTGAATGAGGTGAAGCTCTGTTAACCTCCATCATCCAATCATGTGCAACAAATGCTGTTTTTATTTTTCCTTGCATGGCATTGGGTATTCTTTGCAAAGTGAATTTTCACCAAATACCTAAGTTCTTGGGAAAATAGAAAAGTAAGAAGCTTGGCTTTAGCAAATCAGACCTATTCTGAATATTGCAGATTAGTCAATTCCTACTCATGTGATTGGCTCACTGCTTATCCCAACAAATTTTCTCAAATTACAATACTGCAATTGATCATGTGACAGACAGACCCTCCCACTTTGTCCACTGAGATTAGAATGCAGCTTTGAGTTTCCACCAATCTACAGGAGGTCGGAATCTGTAATGAAATGTGCTAAAATCCTTGCAATGAGAATACATAACTGGAACAGAACAGGTAACGAATTTTAATTAAAACAAAAAAAAAAATAGCTTGACCGTCCTTCCCTCCCTAAGAAAGATACAATCAGCCAACCTTTGCGCCTTCCTATATTCAGCACAGTTGTGATGTCAAGAGGTACATTTTATTTTTAAATACGATCAGTTCTGTTGAGAAGAGAAGCCCCGGGTCATCATGAGTTTATTACTTGTATAGTCAGTTAATCTGTTATTGTAATGAAACTGTTTCCGGCATACTGCATCTCATAGTGATTAAATCAGCAATTAATGATCCCAAAAAGCCCACAGCAAAGCATTACCCTGTGCTTATTATGGGGGTGGAGGGGTGCCTGTTTTCTCATCACATTTTTCAGGCATGGTTAAAGAGGACTGACTTTAACCACTTGAGTACTAGCCTCCATTACCATGCCGTTGTTCAGTTTTTAGTGCTGCAATACTTTGACTGACAATCATGTGGTCAGGCAACACTGTACCAAATAAATGTTACAGTATATCTTTTTTTGACAGATAGAGCTCTCTTTGGGTGGTATTTAATAACAGCTGGGGTCTTTATTTTTTTTCATGTGTATGAAAAAAACAAAGGCTTTATATTAAAATAAAAATGCCAGGACAGTGCAAACACCCCAAAAAATGACTACATTTTGGACAGTAGACAAGGTGATCTCATTTTTTATGGAAATGTTTTGGAAGTGAAGAATCAGAGCTAGAATTGAGGTGGTTACATATTTAGCCTGGTAATGGTGCACTTTTGTATGGTGCTTTTGAACTATGGTGTTGGAGAAGACTCTTGAAGGTCCCTTGGACGGCAAGAAGATCAAACCAATCAATCCTGATGGAAATCAACCCTGAATATTCACTATAAGGACAGATCCTGAAGCTGAAACTTGAATATTTTGGCCACCTAATGCGAAGAGAGGACTCATTGGAAAAGACCCTGCTGCTGGGAAACATGGAAGGAAATAGGAGAAGAGGATGACAGAAAACAAGATGGATACATAGCATCATCGAAACAATAAATATGAAGGTAAGCAAGCTCCGGGAGGCAGTGGAGGAAAGAAAAACCTGGCACCTTATGGTTCATGAGGTCACAAAGTGTCGGACACGACTAAACGACTGAACAACAACAACAACGATGCACTTGATACATTGAATGTACATGCTACCATACACAAAAGGCAGGAGAGGTGAAGGGGTTAAAATACAGCTCACACAAAGCGGCAGGAAGAAGAGAGGGTTAGTGTGCAGGATAAGGGATCTGAAGAGTTAATGTACAGGTTACTAAAAACTATGGAGATCATATGAATAAGAGTAGGGGAGTGAAAGGGTTAAAAAACATATTTTCATTTGTTGCTGTCATGATCTGTACAGTGACTGGGAACTATTTAATGATTAATTTGATCATTAGTACCTATTCCCCCCCCCTTCCTCTATTAGGAAAGGAAGTGGAAAGTCACAGATGTAACCACTACACTGTTTACATTTATGATCACTGTGATTGATACCTCAGTGGCTAATTTTGAGCAATACCAAGGCACAGAGAGGCTTTGATTGGCTCTGTACAGTGTCTATGAAGCTGTCTGAAGATGGCTCTGTTCACAGGCATTAACGGGTGCACTGGCCACCCTACACAGTTATGTTTTACATGGCACTGCAGAAATAAGCATCCAATACTTTGTCATTTAAAGACGTATAGTGGTAGGTATGATGTTCGTGGAATTTTCACACCAGATTTACTTAAATAAAATAACTGTCCTGTTTGACACCATGTAGTCTAGTGCAACAGCTCATGGCAGATTAGTCAGGATCTGTGGAAATGTAGACTTTGATGAGCTCTACTTTAAGTAAACCTGTCCTTGTAGCCTATACCGTAGACCAGTGGTCATTAGACATGTGCACACTGAAATATTTTGTTTCGGAATTTCGTTTTCGGCCGAAAAATATATTTATTTAGTTACTCCCAAAATTCGTTTTTATTTATTTTGTTTCATTAAAAAATGCATTTGTCCGAAAATTCAAAATAATTGAGGTCGAATCTGTCATTGAAGGCTTATTGGTGTCTGTCGAATGTTCTAAGAAGATTCGACGGAGCAGCTAAACTGTACAACGCCGCAATCGCACATTTCCGGTCGAATGTTCCGCCTACAAGCTATAGTAGAATTCTAATGTTGTATGACACTAGTAATAATTATATTTATTAATTATTATTACTAGTCAACCAACATTAGAATTCTTCTATAGCCTATGGCTTAGTAGAATCTTCATGTCGAATCTTTTCTCTCTATGTCGAATAATCTTGGACTAATAGAGTTAGGTTAGGCACATTCAACCTTTGCTATTGTCTCTATAATGTTGAATGTTTTCTCTCTATGTAGAATAATCTTGGACTAATAGAGCTAAGGTTAGGCACATTCGACCACAGGTTCGATGGGCACAGATTGTTATTGTCAGCCTCATGTCAAATCTCCTATCTATATCGAACTGTTGTCGCAATGAAAACTAAAATAAAGCATTTGTTTATGTCAGATCTTTCGGTTTTCAGATACTGCACGTTCCAATAACGAAAATACCCGAAATTCGGACGAAAATGCATTCGGATGAAAACAAATGCACATGTCTAGTGGTCATCAACCCTGTCCTCAGGGCCCACTAACAGGCCAGGTTTTATGTATTACCTTGGGGAGATGCAGACTAGAATACTGCAATCACTGAGCAGCAAATGATATCACCTGTGATGTATTTCAGTTATCTTGCAAACCTGGCCTGTTAAGTGGGCCCTAAGGACAGGGTTGATGACTACTGCCGTAGACAACTGTAGACACCACCTCCATTGCTGATACTTACCCTTCTCACCTGTCCCTTCTGCCCCATTTGACAGCTTGAGCCTTATTAAATACCTACTTCTGGTAGAGAGAAGCATATGACCCACCCGCAATGCACCTGAGCAGCCCATTGTCAGTCCTGAACACTGTGGCATTGGGGTGGGGGGAAGGTTCTTATCCCTGTGTAAAGCTCCAGTACAGGTCAAGACAAAGCTTACACAGAACTTCTTACTATAGACTGCAGTGGGTGAATGGGACAATATGGGGACAGTAGGCAAGGGGAGTATTAGCCAAAGTTGACTATAACAAGAACATGTTTGTTTATTCTGATTAGGTGCATTGGGCACCCTACTAGTCTCTGTGTGTGCTCTGTTTAGATGGCATAGAACAGCTTTACTACTTTATTACACACCAGGTGGATGGGAAAATTCAAGTTTCAGAATCACCAGTGGATGACCACATCTAGCTAAAAAAGTCTACAGCTAGATTCACATGAAAAACCTTTTTGTCATACAGCTTCATGAGGAAACTACAGTGATAAAATCCCAACTATAGCCAAAATGTTTCTTTTTTAGTTTTGGGTAAAGTGGGGAAGGAAAGGGACTTTGTCAGGTTGAGCAGCCATTCTGTAGACATCTATAAACACTACCTCCATTGCTAATACTTACTACTCCCATCTTTTCCTGCTGCCCCATTTGACACCCTCCCACAATGCACTGCACAGAACCTGAACAGCCATTCGCCAAGATCAAACACTGTGACATTGGGGTGGGAAGGTCCTTAGCCTTGTGTAAGCTCCAATAAAGGTCAAGACAAAGCTTACACAGAACTTCCTACTCTGGACAGCAGTGGGTGAATGGGACAAAAGGGGAGCATCGGGGAAGGGAGTATTAACAAAGCTTCTTGTAGGCTCAGTACTGGGTCATAAATTGAGGGGGAGCTCTTCAACAGAAGTACAGAGAACAATTATTGCACTCATTAGTGGAAAAAACATCCATGTCACGATCAGGAGTCAGGCTCGAAGAACCGTTGCTATAGCAGTTGTGTGACTACCACCGACCAGCAAGATAGGTACACAGGCAGTCACCCTGGCGGATGACGCGGGCTCATCTGAGGTGCGGAGTCTAAGCACTAACCAGTGTTCACCAGAGCTCAGATGGTGGAGATGAGTTATGCTGTGTGTTAGTACAAGTCATCTGCCAGGTTGACTGCATGTGTACCTATCCTGCTGGTTGGTGGTAGTCGCTCAACTGCTACTGTATAGCAACTGGTCCTCAGGATCGCCCCACCAGGAGGTGAGCAAGCTGGGGTCCAGTAGCGGATAAGCAGGTAAGGATCAAACAGAAGCATAATCAGTAAACAAGCCAAAGGTCAGTAATGAGTAGTTGCAGGTTGGGATCAGGCCGAAGCATAGTCGATGAACAAGCCAAGGGTCGATAACGAGTGGTACCAAAATATGGACGGCAGCAGCGAAGACTAGAGTGAGATACTGGCTGAAGAAAGCACATTGATGAGTGTGGTGGTTGCTCCGGGATATCGTGTAGTATTTCAGGACTTGATTTTTGATTATATGGGGGAGGGGAGGAGAGAGAGGGGAATTCTCTTCTTTTTCCTTTTCCCCATCCTTTTCTTTTTTTTTTTTTGTTTTGTCTGTAATCTGTTATATTAAAATTTTCAAAAATAAAATCTGATATAAATAAAAGAAGAAAGCACAATCTCGAAAACAGGCAGGGCAGAGACAGGGCTTAAATCAGAAAGTTTGTGAGAGGAGCAAAGAGTTGAAGGTTCAGCAGAAGTTAACGCACAAGGCAGGATTGTCCAATGGATCAGAAAGGGTGCTGTCCAGTATATCAGGTAGCTCAATGAGAAAAGTCTTTGGCAGACACAGCAGGGGTCCCAGGTTCAAGGGCAGGCCACAATTTCTTCTTTCCCTTTACTGCCACAGGCTGGGGCAGGTCTAGGATCACCAAGGCTCAGAGAAAGTGGGTTGAATGATGCTGGCTGTCAGACTGAGGACATCTGGTGGTAGAAACAAGTATAGCAGAAAAAATCTATGAGATCAGGAGGAACATTACAGCAACATCTGTTATTTTATCTTTTTTATTTTTGGTTGGAGTTCGAAATGAAGTGAGATAAAATTTCAACAGCAAAGAAACAGAAAGCAACAAAAATCTATCAGGTAAGTTTAAAGAGAGAAAGCGCACATATCGGGGAACTCCCAGTCTAATTTGCAAGATCCTCTTTCAGGTGCTCAGGCTGAGTGTGTCCTAAAGCCTCATACACACGATCGGATTTTCCGCAGACAAAACCTCAGACTTTTGTCATAAGGCGTGTTCCTGGATTTTGTCTTGTATATAAACGGCAAGGAATTGTCAGCCAACAAACATGAGCGTAGTGACGTACTACATGGTTTTTCAGCTCTTTAGCGCCACCCTTTGGCTCCTTCAGCTAATTTCGTGTTAGTAGAAGTTTGGTGAGTTTTGATTCCCGCTTTTCATTTTGTGCTTTTCATTTAGCTCTTTACAGTTCGCGCTTTTCAGGTCGTTTCTGAACGGCCGTTCGTCAACCAGCCATGTTGTGGAGGAGGAGATAGTGTGTTATTTATTATTGGCCTTGGAGTTATTGCTTTGACCCAAGTCCAGTCCAGGAACAGGAGGAGGAGGATTTCTTGGCTCAAAAATTGGTTGCTTTACATATTGTGAACAATTATGTCATATGCCTTTGCTGCAGGAGCTCCAGGAGAATAATCTAGATGATTTTCGGAATTATCTCCGGATGACGGATCCCTGCTTTCACCAACTCTTGGCATTGCTGACCCCCTATATTAAGAAGCAGGACACATTCATGAGCTTTATTTTATTTTTTGGTTGAATAATAGTGATTTGATTTGTTATATTTTCTATATTTTTGGATGCATAGAATTCACTTTTTGGTTAAGTTCTATTGGCAGATAGCATGTCTAATTTTATTTTTTTAATTTTTTTAATGCACAATAAAAAAAATTGTGGAGAATAATACTTGGCTATGTGTTTTACTTCAAATGACAGTTTGGGAATAGGCAGTTACATTTAAAAAAAATACAATGTAAAATTAACAAGGGACACCAACATAGTTGTATCTTTGATCTTAAAAACTACAGGATAATGGTGTTGTGGTAACTTGCCAAAAAAAAAAAGAAAGAAAAAAAGCATAATAATATTATTCTTGATATCACTAGAAAAAATAAGCCTTTGAAAATTTGTTTGCAATAACTTCATCAGTATCACCAGCAAAGCAGCTTCATTATTATCCCATTAAAAAAGAAGTGAATTGTGCGCTGCATTTGGAGATTTCATCATTTACAGCATCACGAATGTTAATTCTCCATTACAAATGCTAGTTTACAAGACTAATCGCTTCTGGCTCGTCCTTGCTTCCGACCATGTGTGTTTGTACTTTGGACTTTTGTCCAACAGACTTGTGTACACACGTTCGGAATATCCGACAACAGACATTTGTCCGTGGAAAATTTTAAAACCTGCTATCCGACATTTGTCAGCGGAAAATCCGACAACAATTGTCCGATGGAGCGTACAAACGGTCGGATTTTCCGCCAACAGCCTGTCATCACACAATTCCCGTTGGAAAATCCAATCGTGTGTATGAGGCTTCACACCAGGGGTCTCAAACTGGCGGCCCTTCAGCTGTTGAAAAACTACAAGTCCCATCATTCCTCTGCAGGTGGGAGTCATGCTTGTAACTGTCAGTCTTGCAATGCCTCATGGGACTTGTAGTTTCTCAACAGCTGGAAGGCTGCCAGTTTGAGACCCCTCTTTACACACTACCACAGAAACAAGTAAAAGTATTGAGCGGGCAACTCTGTAGTCTATATAGTGATTTTAATGGTTGGTTACAGAAAGTGACAAGCAAAATAGCTATCAAAGGTTCTAACTCCTCCCCAAGCTAAGCAAAACTAAGGAGACAATTCATAGTCTAGAGCACATACTATTTATTTAGACACTGTAGTGTTAAGTTTCTCTGTGGCCTGCATTTTTCTTTCCCGTTCATTAAATGCAGGTTGCATCACGGAGCCTGTGGTCTCCCGTAGAGCTTTCTTTGCTTACCGCTGTATAGAGAATTCTGTGACTGGAGTAGAGGCCAGTCATGTGACTTCGAAAGGTCATGTGGCAAGGCTCTCTTTTTATTTCTTTTCATTTGTACAGCATGCAACGTGCTTTGGAGTTCCTAAGCTAACGGAGAGGAATGTACATCACCGTGCTTCTTAGATGTGCGTATTTCTTCTTTTAAACCGCTGATTTATAACTGAGACCTAACAATTTTTGGCCGTAGATCTGTTTTGAATAGAACCGAATTGTTCCAACAAATCAGGAGTTATTTAATTTTTTAATAAGTTTAAAAAAAAAAAATCATTTTTTTAACGACTTAAGGACCAGCCTCGATTTGGATTTTAGGTGTTTACATGTTTAAAACAGTTTTTTTTTTTGCTACAAAATTACTTAAAAACCCCCAAACATTATATATTGGGTTTTTTTTAACACCCTAGAGAATAAAATGGCGGTCAATGCATTACTTTGTTTCGCACCCTATTTGCGCTGCGGTCTTATCAGAGCACTTTTTTTGGAAAAAATTCATTTTTTTGAATAAAAAAAAATAAGACAATAGTAAAGTTAGCCAAATTTTTTTTTTATATTGTGAAAGATAATGTTACGCCAAGTAAACTGATACCCAACATGTCACGCTTCAAAATTGCGCTCGCTCGTGGAATGGCGTCAAACTTTTACTCTTAAAAATCTCCATAGGCGACGTTTAAAAAATTCTATAGTTTGCATGTTTTGAGTTACAGAGGAGGTCTAGGGCTAGAATTATTGCTCTTGCTCTACCGATCATGGAAATACCTCACATGTGTGGTTTGACCACCGTTTTCCTATGTGGATGCGACTCACGTATGCGTTCGTTTCTGCGCGCGAGCTCGTCAGGACAGGGAGCTTTAAAAAAATTATTTTTTGTTTTTTTATTTATTTTACTTTATTTTATTTATTTTTTCACAGTTTTTTTTTTTTTTGGATCACTTTTATTCCTATTACAAGGAATGTACAGTAAACATCCCTTGTAATAGAAAAAAGCATGACAGGTCCTCTTAAATATGAGATCTGGTCCTCAGATCTCATATTTGGACTTAAATGCAAAAAAAAAAAAAAAAAGTAATTTGAAAAAAATGACAACAAAAAAATATGCCTTTAAGACGTATGGGCGGAGCTGATGTTAAGACGTCGCTTCCGCCCTCCTATGGTATGGAGACGGGTGGGAGCCATCTTCTCCTCACTCGTCTCCATACCACGGATGTGGCAGGTCGCGATCGCCTCCGTCACTACCGATGGCTCTGGTAAGCGGCGGAGGGCGCGGGAGAGCGGTGGGAGGGGGGTGGCACCTCTCCCGCCGCCGATAACGGTGATCTCGCGGCGAATCTGCTGCAGAGACCACCATTATTGTACACAGAACCGCCGGCCCTAAAGATGGATACCTCGGTTGTGGCAGCAGCTGCTGCCGTTACCGAGATATCCACCTTCAAAGAAATGACGTATATATACAGTGGCCGGTCGGTACGTGGTTAATAAAATTTCAATACATCCTTTATTTTTCATCAAAAGATCACAAAATTTCAGTTTAGAGTGTCCGCGTGAAATGGTAATTGCTGACCTCAAAGGGACCCCATGTTTGGCTTTCTAACTTATAGCCTAATGCCCCACAAATATTTCTGAACCTCCCTCCCAGGACACATAGTGATTTATGACCGGCGTATCTAATCCTAATGGTTGTATTACTCTTATAGAGAAATAGGATTTATTTCAGGCAATATAATATACTCTACACAGAAAAACATACAATGTACACGGACCATAACTAATCTTAGTAAAGACCATCTGTCCATCCAAGGACAAAGCAAGTATCAAGCAGGCTAAACGGAAGAAGAGGACGGGGAAAAGGCATCAGGTAATAGATCACATATAATATATTGTAGCTTCTGATTTTTAGCTCTTATGTGATGTAGAATTTTTTTGCGCAGTAGTATGGCGAAGATTTCTTTTTTCTGTCTCCTTTCATTTATTCAACAAATCCCACATCGTTTTAATATCCCTGTAGAAAAGAATGTACACGTTCACAGTGGTTACACCAAGGGCTATTTCTCATTACAACACATTATGACATGGATTAGAATGAGCTTTATAATGTGTATAAATACAAGAGGGCTAAGGGGAGCCTGCTTATAAGAGCTTACAATCTAAAAGAGTGGGGTAAGTGGTACAAAAATGTTCTTACTGCAAGGAATGAGCTGATGGAAAAGGTAAAATTACTAGACATGTACACTGCCAAAAAATGTGTTTGTTTTTGTTTATAGATTGTTCAGAAATTCGAAAATTCTAAAAATTTGTAAATTCAAAAAATCAGAAATTCGAATATTCGGAAATTCGAAAATTCGGAAATTCAAAAGTACAAAAATCCAAAAATTTGAAATAATAACTAACTAACTAATAATAACTAAATATTTAATTATAGGTATTGGAATTTTCTTTCAAATTTGGCTGTTAGAGAACGTAACGAATACGAATTTATCTGAAGTTACGAATTATCCGAAATAAAGAATACCGAATCTAAACAAATAGAACGAAAATAAATAATAGTAAATAATAATACATTATTATTATTATTATTATTATTATTATTATTGTTATTTATTATTATTAATGTGTTATGTTCCATTTGTTTAGATACAGCATTCGTTATTGCAGATGATTCGTGAATTCGGATAAATTAGTATTCATTACGTTCACTAACAGCCAAATTTGAAAGGAAATTCCAATACCTATCATTTAATAGTTAGTAATAGTTAAGTTATTATTAGTTAGTTATTATTTCAGATTTTCGGGTTTTTGAATTTTTGGATTTTCATTTTTTTTTTCGGGTTTTTGGTCCTTTGAATATATGGATTTTCATTTTTATTTTTGGATCTCCGAATTTCCGGATTTTCAAATTTAGAATTTCCGAATTTTCGAACTTTCGAATTTCCGAAATTTCGAATTTTCAAATTTTAAATTTCCAAATTTTCCAATTTCTGAAAATTTGAATTTCCGAATTTTCAAATTTCTGATTTTCCGAATTTCTGAAATTTTTAATTTTCTAATTTCTGAATTTTAGAATTTCCGAATATTCTGAAAAATTTGGAAATTCAAAAATTCATAAATTCAGATATTCCCGAATTAACTAATTTGTCTAAATTTGTTAAAAAAATGAATTTGGAACTAAACGAATGGCACATGTCTAAAAATGACAATTGTTAGTTGGAGGCATGATAGGCTTTCCTGAAGAAATGAGTTTTCAGGGACCGCCCGAAGAGGACCAGAGCAGAAGATAGCTGGACAGACTGCGGAAGAATGTTCCAGAGGATGGGTGAGGCTCTGGAGAAATTCTGGAGAGGAGACAAGAGAGCTTGAAAGCAAGAGAGGTCTTTGGAAATCGGAGATTACACGATTACATGAAGATGTATACATTGAAAAACACTGCATTGTGTTTGTGAATTAACCCTGAATAAACCCAACCATTCTAAATTATTTATTCCATTAAGTGCCATCAAGTTACTATGAACTCCTGGTGACCACATGGATGATGTTTCACCATAACGTTCTGTTTTCGTTTTGGGTCTAAAGTTTTTGCAATGGTATGTTCATGCGGTTGTATCCAGCCAACCTAAAGCTGAGCTCCAGTCTTCCACAATTTTACAGGCTCCTCTTCTGTACTGAAAATGCTTACTCTGATTTCACATACGATTTCAAATATGAGTAGAATAAACTTCATCTTTAAAGTGTTTGTAAAGTCTTGTTTAAAACAAAAAAACAAACATGTTATACTTACCTCCTATTTGCAGTGGATTTGCACAGAGCAGCCCAGATCCTCCTCTTCTCAGGTCCCCCTTTGCTGCTCCTGGCCCCTCCCCTTTGTTGAGTGCCCCCACAGCAAGCAGCATGCTATGGGGGCACCCAAGCCAAGCTGCAGCTCCATGTGTCCATTCAACTCCGTGTGTCCATCCTGTTTGGCTAACTGACTTTGATTGATACCCACAGGAGTCAATGGCGCAGCTGCTGTGTCTCAGTTAATCAGGAGGGAGAGTTCCGGATGGGACTCGTGGACATGGCTGGACAGAGATGGGGCTCAGGTAAGTATTAGAGGAGCTTAAGGGGGCTGCTACACACAGAAGGCTTTTTATCTTAATGCATAAAATGAATTAAGATAAAAAAAACCTTCTGCCTTTACAACTCCTTTAATGCTGGTACCCCCTTCTTTTGTACCCATTAGTTGGTTCTTCCCATAATATATCCAAAATAAGGCAGCTTCAATTTAGGCCCCTTACACAAAGAGAATTAGTCCGTTGATCCCCGCTGAGCAAGCAGAAGGCTAGTCTGTGTCTACACAGCATAGGCGGAGCGGACACAGACCAACCATCTGCTTGCTTAGCGGGGATCAACCGACTGATTCTCTTTGTGTAAAGGGCCTAAATTGAAGCTGCCTTATTTTGGATATATTATGGGAAAAACCAACTCACGGGTAAAGGAGTTGTAAAGGCAGAAGGTTTTTTTATCTTAATGCATTCTGTTTACACCCGAATGCTATCTGATCCACCAGATGGATGGGGAACGGATTCCCATCAATCTGTTTTTAGTGGTTAGAACCAGATCGGGTGTTGGCGGGTATCAACAGACACACGTCCGTTGACACCTGCCGCTCCATAGAGGAGACTGGAGGCTTCGACTGGGTCCGCCTCAAAAACTGACAGGCGGACCCAATCGGGTCAGCTACTGTGAAAGGGGCCTTAGTCATCTGAGCTTCTAGTCAAAGGTTGGGCTTGATTTGTTGAAGGATCGGTTTATTTTTCTTGCTGTCCAGGATATTCTTTAAAATATTCTCACAGTTCAAAGATATTAAACATTTTCCTATCCTAACCTGATTATTAGCCATGTATAATCTATGTCCTGTGCCTTTAAGGGTAACAGTTGGCCATAGACATGTTAGATATCTCACTAAGAACCAACATGTAGGGAGCACCTGGACCTGTCCCATCCCCATGAGATCCTGCATTAAAATGAAGGGCTGAAGACCTTTAGATACATTTTTCAGTGCGATGAACAATTTTTCTGGGTGATAAGAAATGTTTGCCGCTTCATGTGAAGCTTGGTATTGCCCTTGAAACAGCCTGAGGCCCATGGAGAGTTCAGGCATAAGCATGCCTGGAGGAAAAATCAAACTGGTCATCCCCCATGACAATTACAAAAATAACAATCAGGTAGCTAAATAAATGAATATTAAATGTATTTTAATTATTATTTCAATAATAATTTACTATATATGTATTTACTAAATATCTAAGAACAGGGTAGTATGAGAAGAAAACTGCTATGGTTTCAAATATATGGTTTAGGTTTCTATGATATGTTTTAATTTAGAGTGGAAATATTATATCTATGTTAGCACAATCTCTACCTATTTGTTTGATCCATGTCTTGCTAGGATTGCCGGAATCGATACTCAGTTGGTCCATTTTTTTGTTTAACAAGTGAAGTTCTAGAATCATATTGATCTAATAACTTGAAAGAAGAGATTTTTCTTTTTTGCCTTCTTGATTCTGGAAGGTACGATGTAAGTATTTTCTTATTTATATAGTATTTGTATTTGTATTATTATACCTACTCAGGTATGACATGCCGATGAGAAGGAGCTACCGCCTAAATGATGAACAGTATTAATAGATAAGATTGCATATTTTCTACAGTTTTTACTGCATGTCATGTGGCCATTTTAAAGAGGTTGTAAAGTAAATTTTTTAAATAAAAATAATAAACATGTTATACTGACCTGCTCTGTAAGCAATAGTATTGCACAGAGCCGCCCGAAATCTCCTCTTCTGGGGTCCTCAGCCAGCACTCTGCTCCTCCCCATCTATGTGTGCCCCTAGAGCAAGCAGCAGGTGCGCAGGACTCAGGTAAGTGTTTGTATGTGTGTGTGGGGGGTTTTACAGCAAGCGTTAAAATGTTTTTTACCTTAATATATTATGCATGCATTAACCGCTTGCCGACCATCGCACGCCGATGTACGATGGCAGAATGGCGCTGGTAGGCAAAAGGGCGTACAGGTACGTCCCCTTTAAGAAGCGGTGTCACGGGCGCGCGCCCGCCGCGGTCTCCGTGACCGCGAGTCCCGCGGACTCGCTGACCGCCGGTGTCCCGTGATCGTGTCACGGAGAGAAAGAAGGGGGAAATGCTTTTGTAAACAAAGTATTTCCCCGTTCTGCCTAGTGACATGACAGAGATCACTGCTCCCTGTCATCGAGAGCTGTGATCACTGTCCTATGTGTTGAAGCCCATCCCCCCCACAGTTAGAATCACTCCCTAGGACACACTTAACCCCTTTTAATCGCCCCCTAGTGGTTAACCCCTTCACTGCTAGTGTCATTTACACAGTAATCAATGCATTTTTATTGCATCGATCGCTGTATAAATGACAATGGTCCCAAAATAGTGTAAAAAATGTCTGATGTGTCCGTCATAACGTCGCAGTCCCGAAAAAAATCGCAGATTGCCGCCATTACTAATAAAAAACAATTTTTAAAAAAAGGCCATAAAACTATCCCCTATTTTGTAGACGCTATAAATTTTAATAAATATAATTTTTGTAAATTTTGCGCAAACCAATCAATATACGCTTATTGCGTTTTTTTTTCTTACCAAAAATATGTAGAAGAATACATATCGGCCTAAACTGAGGAAAAATTTTTTTTTGGGGGGGGGGGGGGGTATTATAGCAAAAAGTAAAAAACATTTTTTTTTTTTTTTTCAAAATTGTCGCTCTTTTTTTGTTTATAGCGGGAAAAGTAAAAACCACAGAGGTGATCAAATATCACCAAAAGAAAGCTCTATTTGTGGGACAAAAAAGGACATCAATTATGTTTGGGTACAACGTCGCCCGACTGCGCAATTCTCAGTTAAAGCGACACAGTGCCATATTGCAAAAAATGACCTGGTCATTAAGGGGGGAAAATCTTCCGGTCCTTAAGTGGTTAAGGTGTGTAAAGTCTCACAGTCAGTTTTCGTTAAAAAGCAGCCACAATATGGAAAGAAAAGCCTGTGTCCTGCCAACATGCTGCAGAGAAGGACCCTTGCTCTCCGTGTGGAAGTAGTGGTCTGTTTTCAGAGATTAAAAAAAAATGCCTGCTAAGTCAGATCTAAAACTCTGCAATCAGACATGCTCCCTATTAGCCTTAGCTCTGTCTCAATAGGGGGTTTTCAGACATCTGCAGAGAGACCACTGCTTCCACACAGAGAACAAGGGGTTGATTTACTAAAGGCAAATAGACTTTGCACTTTGCAAGAGCAGTTGCTCCAGAGCTTAGTAAATGAACAGAAGCTCTGCTGACTTCTATCATCCAATCATGTGCAAGAAAAAATTATTGCTCTTTTTTTGTTTATAGCGCAAAAAATAAAAAACACAGAGGCGATCAAATACCACCAAAAGAAAGCTCTATTTGTTGGGAAAAAAAGGACGTCAATTTTGTTTTGGTGCAACGTCGCACGACCGCTCAATTGTCAGTTAAATTGATGCAGTGCCGAATTGCAAAAAGTGCTCTGGTCAGGAAGGGGGTAAAATCCTCCGGGGCTGAAGTGGTTAAAGGGAACATATTAAAGGATGTATTAAAGTCCAACTTTGTAACATGTGACATGTTCCCATGGCTACAGAGTCACCCCGATTCGCTACCTTTAGTGACAAGGAGCCAGGGATCTTCACCCCAATCTCGCTGTCACAATTTAAAAAAAAACACGCTCATGTGGGGTTCCCCCCACTCAGCTGCCTCATTCATTCACAGAGTTCTGTGAATGGGAGAACTACAAGTACCAACAGCCTTTGTTGTGGCTGTCAGCAGAGGCGGCTCTCTAATTAGGCAAATTAGGTGGTCACCTAAGGCCTCGCACTCCCAACGGCCCCGCGGCCGCCCAATTTGCCTAATGTGTGTCTGTGTTAAAGTGGAAGGGAATTTCCCCCAGTCAGTGTCCTCAAGGCTGTCCTTAACGCAGGGGGGCCACAGTGCACGCCACTAGGGTTCCCTGTCCAGGAGTGGACTGACCACTTCCAGAATGCCTGAGGTCCCAGGGTCAGTGGGTGGCTCTGAGTACTTCCCTCCCACAGCTCCGCCCATTCTACTGCGCTCCGTGGATCTCTGCCATGTGCAGAGCTGGGATAATGCCTGCACCTGTAGCGGCCAAGCAACTCCCTGATCTACTCTCCAGGATGGACCTGCCAGAGCTGGCACCGCTGCCTGGCAATCATCGAGGAGCCAGTCTGCCAGCCAGAGCCTCAAGGTACTGCACGATGGTCCTGCTGCCCGACACTGACAGTGACACAGCATCCCCACCAAGGGCGCCCCAAAAATCACTGCTGCCTGTGACCTCACACACAGCCTTGATGATATTTAAGCCATCTGGCATGTGATATGCCACTTACATCATTATCCTCCTCATCCCCCCCTGTTCCTGGCATCCCACCACCCCACCTCCTGTTATCATACTTATCATATCCCCTGTATCCCACTGTCAGCTTACTACCAACATACTCCCTGTCATCTCCATCCTCATAATAATCCCCCTGTGCCTGGAATCCTACCACCCCACTCCCTATAATCTTCACCCCTCCTGCACCCCTCTGCCAGCTTCCTACCACCCCACTCCCTGTCATCATCTTCTCCATCCTCATAATAATTCCCCTGTGCCTGGCATCCTACCACCCCACCCTCTTGTCATCTTCACCCCCTGCACCCCTCTGCCAGCTTCCTACCACCAAACTCCCTGTCATCATCATCTCCATCCTCATCATAATCCCCCTGTGCCTGGCATCCCATAATCTTCACCCGCTGTACCATACTGCCAGCTTCCTACCACCCCACCCACTACGATCATCATCCCCATACCCCGCTTCTGACATCCTACCACCCTGCCCCCCTGTCACCAACATTCCCATGATTTTATCAATATTTGTGTGCATGTAATATATATATATGTTTAATGATATTTGATTAAAGAGTAATTGGTTAGAGAAAATTCTAGAAACTGTGAATTCATAGTTAATAGGATTTAAATCTCTTAATACATGCAATTTATACAGTTAACTTCTATCGCTTGAATTATTTTTCCCATTTTGGGTGTGAGTGGGGGCCTTATACCTAAGATTTGCCTAAGGCCTCACAAAGCCTAGAGCCGCCTCTGACTGTCAGCTTGTAGTTCTCAATGAACTGCCAAAGAGTCATTGAGCGCTCTAGGGAGTTCATTGATGCACCATGTCAGTGTGTGACTGCCTGTCCATATGAGGTACGAGCAGACAGCTTACACAGACAATCTACAGGAGCTCTGCACTAGATTGCAGGGGCAATGCTTTGCAGACTCTTAGTAAAAAAATAATAAGAAATGCACTTTTTTTTACCTGTAAAATTATCTGCAAACTCCTTTCTCAGAGCTAGGCTAGTCTGAGGAAAGGGGTGCGCCCCCCGAAATGCGTTAGCTGTACCCCATGTTTTGTGCATGTCCATGCACTGTGTTTATGACCTTCAGTTGCATTTTGTGAGTACCCACTTTTATACAAAAATTTCTTATTATTAACCACTTGCCGTCCGCCATATAGCAGAATGACGGCGGCAAAGTGGTTTCAATACCCCGACTGGGAGTCATATGAGGTTCTCAGGATATTGAGCCGCTGTGCGCCCCCAGCGGCGGGGTGTCAGTCTGACACCCCGCAACAACGATCTAGGTAAAGAGTCTCTGACGGAGACTCTTTACCATGTGATCAGCCGTGTCCAATCACGGCTGATCACGATGTAAATATGAAGAGCCGGTGATCGACTTTTCCTCACTCGCGAGTAGAGGAGACCTGATCGGCTGCTTTCCTGACAGGGGGGGGTCTGTCATGATTGTTTATCACCACAGCCCCCCCTCGGATCCCGCCCAGGACCACCAGGGAAGCCGCCCAGGACCACCAGGGAAGCCATCCACACTGGACCACCAGGTATGCCCCCTAGACCCCCAGGGAAATACTAATCTGTGCCCAGGCAGCTGCCAATCAATGCCCAGGCAGCTGCCAATCAGTGCCCACTCACAATGCCTACCACTGCCAGTGCCACCAGGGATGCTCTCAGTGCCGTGTATCAGTGCCCAGCAGTGCCGCCTATCTGTGCCCATCAGTGCCCAGCAGTGCCGCCTATCAGTGCCCATCAGTGCCACCCAGAAGAACCCATCTCTGCAGCCTTTCAGTGCCCATCAGTGTTGCCTATCAGTGCCCACCAGTGCCACCCAGTGCCACCCATGAGTGCCCATCAGTGCCGCCTATCAATGCCCAGCAGTGCTGCATATCAGTGCCACCCATCAGTGCCGCCTACCAGTGCCCATGAGTGCTGCATATCAGTGCCCGCTCATTGGTGCCACCTCATCGGTGCCGCCTTATCAGTGCCCATCAGTGAAAGAGAAAACTTACTTATTTACAAAAAATTTTAACAGAAACAAAAGCAAAAATTTTTTTTTTTCAAAATTTTCGGTCTTTTTTTATTTGTTTCGCAAAAAATAAAAACCTCAGAGGTGATCAAACACCACCAAAAGAAAGCTCTATTTGTGGGAACAAAATGATAAAAATGTAGTTTGGGTGCAGTGTTGTATGACCGTGCAATTGTCATTCAAACTGCAACAGCGCTGAAAGCTGAAAATTGGTCTGGGCAGGAAGGTGTACAGTATAAGTGCCTGGTATTGAAGTGGTTAAATTATCTCTGGTAATGCACTAGTTGTACGCGCCTTCCATTTCTGTTTTTCTTGTAGTTCTTTTCGGATTACCTCATCTGAGGAAGGCAGCATCCACCTAGTTCTGGGATACCATACACCATATATATCACACCACCATTTTATCTGACATCTGTTACTCCTCACCTTGGAAGACCTATTAGCGCTGGAAGTCACTGTGTTTTTTGTACAAGTACCAGCCAGCCTGCTGTGCCTACAGCCCTGGTCTATCCATTATTCAACTGTCTGCATAGGTAGCACTTCTGAACTTTTTTGCTGTCATCTTTACTCCCAACCTGACGCTGTCTGAGTTTTTCAAGCATCTATTTGGACCATAAAACACAAGGAAAAGCCTTGACTTTCTATCAATCTGTGGAGACTATTTTTTTTTTTAATTACAGCATGTAGATTCATGATCAGACATGTTGTTATAAAAAAGTAACATAAAAATACAATCTATACACCACAAATGGGAAGTTTAAAAAAAAAAATGTTGCCATTTGTCCCGTGTTTCTTTTTTTGTACCTTTTTTTAGGTGTGTTTTTCTCTTTTGAGATTTTTAGTCTTCAGGGAAAAGTATTGTCATAACAGCATTTTAATATCATACTTGTTATTTTAAAAATTTCAAAAGCTTTTTTGCTTTGCCTAAATAAAAACTTAAAATAGCAACAACAACAAAAAAAAACAAAATGAGAAAAGGGGAAATCACATAAAATGATTGCAATTTTTTTTTTTAAATCATGATTTTTATGTACCGTATATACTCGAGTATAAGTCGAATTTTTCAAGACATTTTTTTGTGCTAAAAGTGCCCCCCTCGACTTATACTCGAGTCAAGCACTTTTCTGCAGCAAAAAAAATCATTTTCCGAACCGACTTTGCGGCCCTGTATCTCAGGGCCACTTGGTGCTAGGAACCCCAAACTTGGTATGCAAACCCAGTGATACTGGTTCCATAACATATCCAAAGATGGAGTTCCTAGCACTAAGTGGCCCCGAGATACGGGGCCCCAAAATCGGTTCGGAAAATGTCATTCTCTGCTGCAGAAAAGTGCTTGACATTTTCTGAACTGAATTTGGGGCCCCGTATCTCAGGGCCACTTAGTGCTAGGAACCCCAAACTTGGTGTGCAAACCCAGTGATACTGGTTCCATAACATATCCAAAGATGGAGTTCCTTTCACCAAGTGGCCCCGAGATACGGGGCCCCAAATCCGGTGCGGAAAATGTCATTCTCTGCTCTAGAAAAGTGCTTGACATTTTCTGAACTGATTTTTGGGGCCCTGTATCTCGGGGCCACTTGGTTCTAGAAACCCCAGCTTTGTATATTTTATGGTGCTAGTTCCACTGGGTTTGCACACCAAATTTGGGGTTCTTAGCAGTAAGTGGCCCCAAATTCGGTCAACTGTGTCCATCTGCAGCAATGTCATTTTGGGACCCTTTGGGTTCAGAGACCCCAAATTTTGGCTGCAGCTAGGGGGGCATCTAGGAACCCTTAACTACCAAGTTTGAAGTTCGGGGGACCTATGGCTGCAAATGGGCACAGTGATGCTGCAAATGGGCACTGTTGACCCTCTTTTCCACTTACAGCAGCTGTGCATTTCTCACCCTCGTCTTATACTCGGGTCAATAAGTTTTTCCCATTTTTTTGTGGTTAATTAGGGCCCCGACTTATACTCGGAACGACTTATACTCGAGTATATACGGTAACCAAAAGAATGGACTTTGTACACTAAATCTATTCATAATTCTTTGCTGTGAAATGAGTACATTGGTGAGTCACCAGTGTCATCACTTACCAAAAGCATACATTTCCAATGCTTAGATGTGATGGCTGCACTATATTTCTTTTTTTTAGGTTGCATTCTTTTATTTTCACTGATGATCTAGCCAGTAAGTCTGTTGTTGTGTAACAGAAAAAGTTTCTTTCAGTTAGAAGGTTGAGATAGGCCATTTACCACTGACAGGGGTGCTTACAATGATCAGCTTTTACTTATTTATATAAAACCTCTATTCCAAAAGGAGAAAAAAATGTTGCTATAAATGCTTATAAACTGTGAGCTGGAGTTTGGCTTTAATTTGTTAGTATATCTAATTCTGTATCTAACATGTACATCTACACCCCCCTTCCTCTAGACCAGTGGTCTCCAAAGTGCGGCCCGGGGGCCAGATGTGGCCCTTTGCTTGCTCTTATCTGGCCCTTGGGGCACTATTTTATCCACTGACACCAACAATGGGGCATAATTCCTTCCATTAACACCAACAATGGGGCACAATTCCTCCCAATCACACCAACGATAGGGGCATAGTTCCTTCCATTAACACCAACAATGGGGCACAATTCCTCCCAATCACACCAACGATGGGGCATAGTTCCTTCCACTGACACCAACGATGTGGCACAATTCCTCCCAATCACACCAAGGATGGGGCACAGTTCCTCCCACTGACACCAACAATGGGGCATAATTCCTTCCACTGACACAAATAAAGGGGCACAACTCCTCCCAATCACACCAACGATGGGGCATAGTTCCTTCCATTAACACCAACAATGGGGCACAATTCCTCCCAATCACACCAACGATGGGGCACAGTTCCTTCCATTAACACCAACAATGGGGCACAATTCCTCCCAATCACACCAACGATGGGGCATAGTTCCTTCCACTGACACCAACGATGTGGCACAATTCCTCCCAATCACACCGACGATGGGGCACAATTCTCCCACTGACACCAACAATGGGGCATGATTCCTTCCACTGACACCAACGATGTGGCACAATTCCTCCCAATCACACCAACGATGGGGCACAGTTCCTCCCACTGACACCAACAATGGGGCATAATTCCTTCCACTGACACAAATAAAGGGGCACAACTCCTCCCAATCACACCAACGATGGGGCACAGTTCCTCCCACTGACACCAACAATGGGGCATAATTCCTTCCACTGACACCAAAGAAGGGGCAGAATTCCTCCCAAAGATACCAACAGTGGGGCCCAATGACATCAATGATGGGGCACAATTCCTCCCACTTACACCAATAACGGGGCGCAATTACTCTCAATGAAACAAAGATGGAGCATTGTGTTTTTTTCCCATTACGTCAGGACCTTTTCTATTCCCACTGGCCACAGTCTGGCCCTCCTAAAGTCTAAAGGACAGTAAACTGGCCCTTTGTTTAGAAAGTTTGGAGACCCCTGATCTAGACCGACAATGCTGCTGTCCAAAGAAGCCCCTGTGTTCTTTCATCCAGAATGGAGACACTCCAATACAGGAGGTGCATTACTGGCCAGATCACCAGGGAAAAAAAAAAACTAAAAACAGAAAACTAATGCAGTCACTGCATCTATTGATTAGTAAGCTGCAATATATTATAATTTTGTTTTTGGGTTTAATACTGCTTTAACCTTCTAAGATTTTCATGAATGACATTGTTGCCCATTATTAAAAAATGAATGAAATGAGTACAGAGGTGTTTTTTTTTTATCCGCCACACATTTTCCTCTTTCATGGGTAGAAATATATTTGTCTTTAACAAGCTTATTTACACATTGTCCCAATGTACTACGACAGGCTGGGAATACAGACGACTCTTACATTTATATTTACACATTGTCACATTATATTAAACCAGACTAGAAATATGATCGTCTCATACAAGCTTATTTGCACTTTGTCACAATATACTAGAACAAGCAAAACAAGAAAATATACTTGTAAAGGGGATTAGGCTATCAAAGGGATGCTTATTTGGGTGCAAGAAAACATACTAACAGTTTGTAGGACTTTAACCTCTTGCTTACTGGGCACTTAAACCCCCCTCCTGCCCAGGCCAATTTTCAGCTTTCAGCGCTGACGTACTTTGAATGACAATTGCGCGGTCATACAACACTGTACTCAAATGACATTTTTATCATTTTTTCCCACAAATAGAGCTTTCTTTTGGTGGTATTTGATCACCTCTGCGGTTTTTATTTTTTGTTAAAAAAATTTAAAAAGACCAATTTTTTTTAGAAAAAAATTATAATTTTTTATATTTTGATATAAAATTTTGCAAACAGGTAATTTTTCTCCTTCATTGATGTACGCTGATGAGGCTGCACTGATTGGCACTGATAGGCTGCACTGATGGGCACTGATGGGCTGCACTGACGGGCACCGATGGGCTGCATTGATGGGCACTGATAGGCAGCACTGGTGTGCACTGAGAGGTGGCACTGATGGGTGGCACTGAAGGGCATTGATAGGTGGCACTGGTGGGTACTGAGAAGTGGCACTAATATGTGGCACTTATAGGTGGCACTGATAGCTGGCAGTGATGGGCACTGATAGGTGGCAGTGATGGGCACTGATGGGTGGCAATAATGGGCACTGATCGGCACTGGCAGCTTACACTGATAGGCAGCACTGCAGGGTGGCACTGATGAGGCACTGATTGGCACCACTGGTGGGCATAGATAGGTGGCACTTGTGGGCATTGATAGGTAGCACTCATGGGCATTGATAGGTGGCACTGGTGGGCACTGCCAGGTGGCACAGGAAGGCAGTAATTGTGGGCACAGATGAGGCAGATGTACCTCCTTCCTCTTCGGGACCGATGTCCCTTGCACATAAGCCGGTAATCGGCTTTTTTTTCTGTCAGCGCATGGAGAAAAAAAAAATGATTACCAAGCTTTTGTTTACATCACGTGATCAGCTGTCATTGGCTGACAGCTGATCACGTGGTAAGGGGCCGGGATCGGCCCCTTACACGGATCTGTGATCACCCGAGTCTCAGTGACTCTGTGATCACAGCGCACGCAAAGCATGCAAAGGGGAGGTCGTCATATGATGGCCTCCCGGAAATTCAGGTCCATGCTATAGCCGTCATTTGGCTATAGTGCGGATGCCAAGTGGTTAAATATGCCTCCAATAGTAACTCTTAAGACCACACTCAAAATGAAAAACAATCACAAATTTCATTACAAAATTTCAATAAAAGTCACATTTTCTCAAGTACAGATATCCTAAATACTCAAATCGAAGACCAAAGTCTACACGTTTCCTGGGATCCCTCACTTCTTCAGGACTCCAATCCCATAGGCATATCACAAGATCTTAATGAAGGTAAGCTATAAAAGATGACAACCATCACATTAAAAACTAGACATTTGTGCAAATTGTTTCATAACTTAATTATTGCATAAAAAAAGATAAAAGAGATTTCGCGCATAAAATCTATCATAAAAATGTGTTTGGATCTACAATAATAAATAAATAAACATTAACTGTGGAACGAATAAAGTGCATCAATAAAAAACTTGAATAAAAATAAATACAAGTGGCCCAATGACAAATCACAAAGATGTCATATATGTGCAAAGATGCAAAACCTGTGCTGAAAATCCAAATGTGTAAACCAACAAATACAAATGAATGGCAAAAGCCAAATCGCATAAATGTGCAAAAATGCAAAAAAACTGCAAAAAAACTGTGCAGCAACTGCAAGCAGCGTGATATAAGATATTGCAAAATATATAAGACTATAAAAGAGAGTTCACAAAGATGACAATATATAGTCCATAATTCATAATGTTGACGGAAGAATCATAATAATGGTAATGGTGATCTTCATACAACAACTGACGGTTCAACTAGGCTCTCTAAACTCTCACCTCAGAATAGGAAAAAACAGGCATCAATGTAGATCTTTCCTTGTTGTAACGACAAAAATCACAGGATGGTGGCGTTCCCCTCTGCTTACTGTCAGGCACCTATCAAAAATAAACTGGGAGTATTTCCACCTAGGCTTGTGACAGCCCGGTGGGAGGAGGGGGAGGAGAGAGGAGGCCTCTGATGGTGTAGTATTTCAAAAGTATATTTTATTGGGTTAAAAGCAAAGTGGTCTCTTACATGAAAAACAGTGTAAAATCACATAAAACAAGAAGGAGCGGCGTCCGAGGCGCCTCCTTACGTGACTTCCGGTATAGTCAGCTCTCTGCCACGCCCTACGCGTTACGTCACCGCTCGTGACTTCAACTGGGGAACCGGATTGGCCTGAGAGACATGCTAATTATATAGTGAAACCGGAAGTAATAGAGCAGCCATTTTTATTGTGGTAATGTGTTTCTCTATAGGACGTCGGCCATCTTAGAGGTGGCAATCGACATAGATTACGGCCGTGATACAGGGGGGTCAGATTGAGAATTCAAATCACAGTGTATATATCGAATCCTGATTGATATTAATAATGTTGAATATCCACAACTTAAAAATAAAATTGGGAAAATAACGGTAATCAGTAAACATGCAAATGAATATTGTCTAATCACGAAAAAATGCGCCATTTTCTTGTGGCAAATAGAAATCTATGGCGGTGGGCATCTTTATGGTGGTTATCACACCACAATCGGCGGCCATTTTTGGGTGGATTAGCATTGTTAGAATGCTATATATTTAACGAAGTGTCAGAAATATCAGAAATTCGACAAATTTGCTTGTATTAAAATGATGAGAGAATGGAAAAATCCGTTAAGGTTTTAAAATGGAGACATTGACTGTGCACCTCAGTCACCAAGGAAGAACCTCTCACTTAATAATATAACCAGTATAATCAACCCTAAACAATTTGATCAGCGTCATAGTATAGAATGTAAATACCATAATTCATAAATTAGAACAAAAGACAATAATTAAAACCTTATAAAAAATCTAGATATTAATATCCATAATTAAAAACTTTAATAAAAGTACATAAATAAATTCCTGAAATATTAAAAATTACTTAAAAAACAATTTAAATCAAACTCTACGTTCATACCTCTAGGGGTTAATGTACGCAGAGTATGAATCCAGTATGATTCTTTTTGGCTAATACTTCTAATTTTGTGGGTGCCTCTCCATGAGTTTTTAAATCTTTCTATCCCCCAAAATTGTAGATGTATGGGGTCCCTATTATGTACTGCTGCAAAGTGTTTGGACACGTTGTGTTTGGGGTTTCCTTTTTTAATGTTCTGTATGTGTTCCTTCACCCTGACTTTGAGGGCCCTCTTCGTACGTCCTACATATTGTAGTTTACAGCTACACTGGAGTACGTAAACAACTCCCTCAGTGTGGCATCCAATAAAATCTTTAATTTCATATGTTTCATTTGTAGTAGTGGCTGTGAATTCTGTTCTTTTTCCTTGAAGAGTCGAAATACCTTATTCCAGAAACATGCCGGATACCAGTTATCTACACCCTACCGAAAATTCACAAATCATTGGAAAACCCACCGGGCAGACCAATTGTGAATGGAATAGAGTCCCTTACATCCCGAGTTGGACAATACCTAGACCATTTCATTCAACCTGCAGTGCAACAAA
This sequence comes from Lithobates clamitans, assembly GCA_037952925.1. Classification (NCBI taxonomy): domain Eukaryota; kingdom Metazoa; phylum Chordata; class Amphibia; order Anura; family Ranidae; genus Lithobates; species Lithobates clamitans. The sequence goes on along the minus strand of JBBGZY010000103.1, from coordinate 3,840,604 downwards.
CATCAGCCTATTTGAAAGACACTAAACATGTATTACAACTTCTAGACACACTACCAGTACTCGAAGGAAGAACATTATTAGCCACGGCAGATGTGAATTCACTATATACTATAGTTCAGCATCACGATGCCTGTTCAGCAACCAAATGGCTCCTTAGAAAGTATAGCAACCTCATATGTGCACAGCGAAAATACCTGATTAAGTGCCTAGACCTGTGCTTAAGGTGTAACTATTTTTGGCACAACAATACATACTATAAACAGGCCATTGGGATTGCAATGGGTGCTAAATTTGCACCGAGTGTGGCCAATGCCTTTATGGCGCAATGGGAGGAGCAATCTATTTATGAAAACACCCCAGCAGAACTTACTTTATACAAAAGGTACATCGATGATGTAATCATAGTCTGGAATGGAAAACGAGAAGCGCTCGAACATTTCCTGGAGAAATTGAATTCAAATGATAAAAATATCCGTTTGTCGTGGAACATCAGTGAAAAGACAGTGGAATTCCTGGATCTCAAAATAAGCCTTGAAGGCGATAGAGTAATAACTAAAACGTTTTTCAAAAATGTAGATGCGAATAGCTACCTTCCCATTAACAGCTGCCATCACAAATTATGGCTATATAATATACCGAAAGGACAATTTGTCCGAATTAGGAGAAACTGCACGAAAGAAGAAGATTTTAAAGAACAGGCTAAGCTAATTGGTTCCAGGTTTATAGAAAAGGGATATGAGCATATACTCATAGAGAAACAAATTGAAGAAGTTAGGAATATGGATAGAACAAAAATGTTAGAAATCCACCCAAAGAAAATGTTTGCACAGGAAACACCTACTTTAATTCTGGATTACAGTGTCCAACATAAACAAGTATCTAAAATCATTCAAAGACACTGGCACATCTTGAAAAATGATAAAGATTTGACTAAAGTATTACCAGAATTACCCAATATCATATATAAAAGGGCACCGACCATCAGAAACATGGTAGTGAAAACAGTGATTGAACCCCCCCAACAAGTACCATACTCATTCTTCACAGGAAAAGGATTCCATCCATGTAGAAACTGTTTTGCATGCAAACACGCCCAAAAATTTCAAGGAAAAAGAACAGAATTCACAGCCACTACTACAAATGAAACATATGAAATTAAAGATTTTATTGGATGCCACACTGAGGGAGTTGTTTACGTACTCCAGTGTAGCTGTAAACTACAATATGTAGGACGTACGAAGAGGGCCCTCAAAGTCAGGGTGAAGGAACACATACAGAACATTAAAAAAGGAAACCCCAAACACAACGTGTCCAAACACTTTGCAGCAGTACATAATAGGGACCCCATACATCTACAATTTTGGGGGATAGAAAGATTTAAAAACTCATGGAGAGGCACCCACAAAATTAGAAGTATTAGCCAAAAAGAATCATACTGGATTCATACTCTGCGTACATTAACCCCTAGAGGTATGAACGTAGAGTTTGATTTAAATTGTTTTTTAAGTAATTTTTAATATTTCAGGAATTTATTTATGTACTTTTATTAAAGTTTTTAATTATGGATATTAATATCTAGATTTTATATAAGGTTTTAATTATTGTCTTTTGTTCTAATTTATGAATTATGGTATTTACATTCTATACTATGACGCTGATCAAATTGTTTAGGGTTGATTATACTGGTTATATTATTAAGTGAGAGGTTCTTCCTTGGTGACTGAGGTGCACAGTCAATGTCTCCATTTTAAAACCTTAACGGATTTTTCCATTCTCTCATCATTTTAATACAAGCAAATTTGTCGAATTTCTGATATTTCTGACACTTCGTTAAATATATAGCATTCTAACAATGCTAATCCACCCAAAAATGGCCGCCGATTGTGGTGTGATAACCACCATAAAGATGCCCACCGCCATAGATTTCTATTTGCCACAAGAAAATGGCGCATTTTTTCGTGATTAGACAATATTCATTTGCATGTTTACTGATTACCGTTATTTTCCCAATTTTATTTTTAAGTTGTGGATATTCAACATTATTAATATCAATCAGGATTCGATATATACACTGTGATTTGAATTCTCAATCTGACCCCCCTGTATCACGGCCGTAATCTATGTCGATTGCCACCTCTAAGATGGCCGACGTCCTATAGAGAAACACATTACCACAATAAAAATGGCTGCTCTATTACTTCCGGTTTCACTATATAATTAGCATGTCTCTCAGGCCAATCCGGTTCCCCAGTTGAAGTCACGAGCGGTGACGTAACGCGTAGGGCGTGGCAGAGAGCTGACTATACCGGAAGTCACGTAAGGAGGCGCCTCGGACGCCGCTCCTTCTTGTTTTATGTGATTTTACACTGTTTTTCATGTAAGAGACCACTTTGCTTTTAACCCAATAAAATATACTTTTGAAATACTACACCATCAGAGGCCTCCTCTCTCCTCCCCCTCCTCCCACCGGGCTGTCACAAGCCTAGGTGGAAATACTCCCAGTTTATTTTTGATAGGTGCCTGACAGTAAGCAGAGGGGAACGCCACCATCCTGTGATTTTTGTCGTTACAACAAGGAAAGATCTACATTGATGCCTGTTTTTTCCTATTCTGAGGTGAGAGTTTAGAGAGCCTAGTTGAACCGTCAGTTGTTGTATGAAGATCACCATTACCATTATTATGATTCTTCCGTCAACATTATGAATTATGGACTATATATTGTCATCTTTGTGAACTCTCTTTTATAGTCTTATATATTTTGCAATATCTTATATCACGCTGCTTGCAGTTGCTGCACAGTTTTTTTGCAGTTTTTTTGCATTTTTGCACATTTATGCGATTTGGCTTTTGCCATTCATTTGTATTTGTTGGTTTACACATTTGGATTTTCAGCACAGGTTTTGCATCTTTGCACATATATGACATCTTTGTGATTTGTCATTGGGCCACTTGTATTTATTTTTATTCAAGTTTTTTATTGATGCACTTTATTCGTTCCACAGTTAATGTTTATTTATTTATTATTGTAGATCCAAACACATTTTTATGATAGATTTTATGCGCGAAATCTCTTTTATCTTTTTTTACACGGTTTGAGTGTTATGTGTACACTTGTCGATTTCGCTGCAGTCATTTTAGATATCATCATAAAAATCACCCACTTTAAGGATCTGTTCTTTTTACCCATTTTTGCTTGTCACTACATTCACTTTATCTCATCTTAGCGCGAGGGAACATATTAGTTTTAATTATTGCATAAGCTTTAACTCATCCACGCAACATAAAGGGTAAAATAAGGAGAAGACAGAGAAGAAACACAAATGATATCCTACGCATATCACACACATGATGATTCCCACATCACTGACCAGTCCTGTACACTGTACACCTGGAACAGAGACGATGGGCCTCCCCACGGCCTTTGTGGGACCACCAGAGGCAAGCAGGGGGACACTAGACCTGTGCGGTTAGTTTTGTTCCAAATTAAAATTCGGACAAATACAATAGTACCGATACAATAGTAACGAATTTAAACAAATCCGAAATAACAGAAAAAATAAAAATTAGACGAAATTCGATATCAAATAGTTTTCAAATCATTTTTGAATTCAAATAGTTTTCAAATTCGAATAGTTTTCAAATTCCAATTTGAAAAGTTTTCAAATTCGCATAGTTTTCCAATCTCCAAAGAGAATAAAATAGAATAGAAAATAAAGGAATAGAATAGAAAAAAAAAAAAGAATAGACTAGAAAAGAATATAACAGAAGATAAAAGAATAGAATATAATAGAGTAAAACAGAACAAAATAGAATAGAATAAAAGAACAGAATAGACTAGAATAGAATAGAATAACATAGAAAGAATATAATCATCTTCTGAAATTTGAATTTCAAATAGAATACATTTTAATTTGAATGCATAAGAAAATAATAGAATAGAAAAAAAGAACAGAATAGAATAGAATAAACCATAATAAAATAGAATAGAAAATAATAGAATAGAAAGAATACAACCATTTCCAAAATTCAAATAGAATGCATTCTCATTTGAATAGAATAGAAAAGAATAGATTAGAATAGAATAGGAAATAACAGCATAGTATAGAAAAAAACAGAATAGAATAGACTAGAAAGAATATAACCATCTTCTGAAATTTGAATTTCAAATAAAATAAATTGGAATTTGAATATACACAAATAGAATATAATATAATAGAAATTAAAATAGAATAGAATAGACAAATTAAAAAAAGAGTATAATTTAAAAATAGAATAGATTAGAATAGAAAGAATATAACAATTTCCCCAAATTCAAATAGAATTAATTCAAATTTGAATAGAATAGAATAGAAACGAAAAGATTAGAATAGGAAGATGGTTATATCTATTCTATTCTATTCTATTGTTTTTTTTTTCTATACTATTGTGTTATTTTCTATTCAATTCTACTCTATTCTATTCAAAAACAAATTGATTCTTTTTGAACTTTGGAAAATGGTTATATTATTTCTATTCAACCTTCTCATCCTAATTCCCCTTATTCCACAAGTCAGCCCCCCTCTTTCATGTGCCCTCTGGAATGCCCGCTCAGTCTTCAACAAACTAGTTTCTGTCAATTACCTTTTCCTCTCCAAATCCCTTGATCTATTTGCTATAACAGAAACCTGGCTCCAGGAACTTGACACTACCTCTCCAGCTGCCCTGTCCCACAGTGGCCTCTTCTGGACTCACTCCACCAGACCCAGTGGACGTAAAGGAGGTGGTGTCAGACTTCTCCTCTCCCATCAATGCACCTTCCAGGTACTTCCCACACCTCCCTCTCTTTCCCCTTGCTCTTTCGAAATGCAGTCCATTTGTCTTTTCTCTCCAGCTTGTCTGAAGGTCGCAGTCATTTATGGGCCTCCTGGACCAGTGTAATGCTTCCTGGATGACTTCTCTGCATGGCTACCCTATTTCTCTCATCCGAAGTGCCTGCCATCATCCTAGTTGACTTCAACATTCCAATCAATGTTAATATGCTACCACTCTAAACTACTCAACCTAACCTCCTCTTTTAACCTAACACAATGGACACAAACCACCACTCACTCCAACGGCAACACTCTCGACCTCGCATTTTCCCATCGCTGCACTCCCTGCAATCTCTCTAACACACCCTTTCCTCTCTCTGATCACAACCTTATCCGTTTCACACTCTCCTTGTCTCCTACATCCCATGCTGCCAACCCACAAACCACTACCCGCAGGAACTTTCGCAACCCCAACCCTTCTCTTCTTCACTCTGCTACTGATGGCCTTTATGACAAAATCGCACCCCTGTCCTGCCCAGTCCTAACCACTTCCATCTACAATACCATGTTGTCATCCTCCCCAGACGTATTTGCTCTTCTTTCTACACGCAGAACCAGGCCCCATCTGCCACAACCCTGGCAAACAAACGATATCAGAAGTCTCAAGAGACACAGCTGTGCTCTTGAGCGAGCATGGTGTAAATCTAAATCCCTGTAAGATTTTACCCTCTACAAATCTGCCCTTCTCAAAAACAGCTCCTGCCTCCACACTGCTAAACAAACCTATTACAACACTCTCATCAAAACCCTCTCATCCAAACCTTGTCAACTGTTTTCTACCCTTAATTCCTTACTTCACCCCCCACTGCCCCCACCCACCAACTTACTTACCGCTCAACAGATTGCCAACCACTTCAAGAACAAAATTGACATAATTCGCAAGGAGATATCCAACATTCAAATTCCTCCCTTACCCAACATATCAGGTCCAACACCACACTCAATACTCTCCTCCTTTTGCCCAGTTACCCCAGATGAAGTTGATAAACTCCTCCCCATGGCCCACCTCACTACCTGTCCCCTGGACCCTGTCCCCTCTCAATTACTGCGACCACCTTCCCTTCTAAACAAACAAGATATTTGGGGGGCACACCTTCTCATTAAAGCTGGCGCAGCCATAAGAACATACAATAGAAGAAAAATATTACAGCGCACACATGCAAAAAAACATTCACCTCCAGCAGGGATAGTTTAAAACACACCTAACCATTCTGAAAAAGACATTTTCAAAAATATGGGGATTTGGTCACTCCATATTGCTATATGGTGCTAAGCCCACTTACTGCGACAAAGTACCCCATGATTAGTGGGTCCTACACTATCCATAGATTTGTGAGATCCTGCTTCTCTGAACGATGAGAGCTACACTCTTCTAAATGGGAGAATCTTGAGGTCTCCACCTATGACACAAGTGGACACTAATGAGAGGTACTTAATGAGGGAATAGGGTGCTCCTATCCCAAAAGGTTTTTTTGCATGTGTGCGCTGTAATATTTTTCTTCACCTTCCCACTCTATCCTCAACTCCCTAACCCACATCTTCAACCTTTCCCTCTCCTCCGGCACCTTTCCTTCCCCGCTCAAACATGCACTGGTTACCCCCATACTCAAAAAACCCTCACTAGACCCCACCTGTTTGAATAACTTAAGACTCATCTCCCTGCTCCCGTTTGCCTCCAAGCTCATCGAACGCCTTGTTCATGACCAAATGAGTCGCTACCTCACGGATAACAACCTTCTCGACCATCTACAGTCTGGTTTCTGCCCACAACATTCTACTGAAACTGCCCTACTAAAACTCACCAATGACCTACTAACTGCTAAAACCAATGGCCACTACTCCATACTCATACTTTTAGACCTCTCTGCTGCCTTTGACACAGTTGACCACCTGCTCCTCCTCAGCAAATTACACTCCCTTGGCCTCCGTGATTCTGCATTATCCTGGTTCTCCTCCTACCTATCTCAGCACACTTTCAGTGTCACTTACAACTCCATCTCCTCCGCTCCCCTTCCTCTTTCTGTTGGGGTACCCCAAGGCTCCGTCCTTGGGCCTTTCCTATTCTCACTCTATACCTCTTCCCTGGGCCAGTTGATAACCTCCCATGGCTTCCAATACCACCTCTATGTCAATGACACCCAGATCTATCTCTCCACTCTTCAACTCACCCCCTCGATCTCCTCAAACTTACTGAATGACATATCGGTATGGATGTCACACGACTTCCTCAAACCTAATCTTTCTAAAACTGAGCTTGTTATATTTCCTCCTTCACGGTCCCCCCCCTGTGACTTCACCATTATTATCAACAACACAACCATTGGTCCCTCCACACATGCCAGGGTCCTGGGTGTAATCCTTGACTCTGACCTCTCCTTCAGCCTCCATATCCAATCACTGGCTAAATCCTGCCACCTTAACCTCCGCAACATCTCCAGAATTCGACCCTTCCTGACTAATGACACCACAAGGCAACTTATTCACTGTTTGATTTTTTTCCCGCCTTGACTACTGCAACTCTCTCCTTAATGGCCTACCCTTAAGCAGGCTATCCCCCCTTCAGTCTTTTATGAATGTTGCTGCTAGACTAATACACCTCACTAATCGATCCATGACTGCCGCCCCTCTCTGCCAATCTCTTCACTGGCTTCCCCTACCCCATCGTGTAAAATTCAAAATGCTAACCATAACATACAAGGCCATTCACAACATCGCCCCCATCTACATCACCAACCTCATCTGCAGATATCGCCCAAATCGTCCCCTCCACTCCTCCCAGGACCTCCTGCTCTCTAGCTCCCTTTTTACCTCCTCTCATGCTCGCCTTCAGGACTTCTCCAGAGCCTCTCCCATCCTCTGGAACTCGCCTGCCCCAGTATGTCCGATCAGCCCCTACCCTGTCCACCTTTAGGAGATCCCTGAAAACTCATTTATTTAGGTAAGCCCATCCCACACCAACATAACAACTATCCTGAGCCACCCCCATCAAATCATTCTCTGCAGCTATTAGCTTTTGTACCACCACCCCCTCCCTTTAGAATGTAAGCTCTACGAGCAGGGCCCTCCTGTACCTTTTGTATTGAACTGTAGTGTAATTGTGTTGTCCCCCCTATACATTGTAAAGCGATGCTTAAACTGTTGGCGCTATATAAATCGCGTATAATATTATTAATAATAATAATATTCTATTCTATTGTTTTTTTCTTTTAAATTCTATTTTTTTCTATTCTATTTGATTTTCAGAAGATGGTTATAATCTTTCTATTTTATTATATTCTATTCCTTTCTATTCTGTTCTATTCCATTCTATTCTGTTCTTTTATTTTCTATCCTATTTTATTCTGTTTTACTCTATTATATTATATTCTTTTATTTTCTGTTATATTCTTTTCTGTTCTATTTTTTCTATTCTATTCCTTTATTTTCTATTCGATTTTATTCCCTTTGGAAATTCAAAAAAACTATTCGAATTTGAAAACTTTTTGTGCACCGCTCTATTGTGAAAGCACTCGGGCTTTTACACTGAAGTGAGAGGAGAGGCTCTTTACAGGTGCTATGCAGGCGCTATTTTTAGCACTATAGCGCCTGTAAAGCGCCTCAGTGTGAAAGCAGTCTTAATAAACACACACTCACCTGTCCCATAATCCAGCTATGCGGCTGATCAGTTCTCTCCCCCACCTCTCCCTGGTGCTGGCACTCACATTTGCCTCAATGTATACCGCATATTGAACGATCAGCGTAAGAACGTAGCTTTCCTCCTCACTGCACATCCAGCGTGTTCAGCATAACAAACACTCGGAAGTGTCATCACCGACTCATCCCAACGCATTGCGTCACAGGTCATGTGACTTTCTCAAGTTGAGGCAAATGTGAGTGTTTTTTTATACTAAGAGGAGGCAATCAGTGAATTAGCAATCTTGCACAATGATGTTATGTTAATTGTTTTGAGAATCAACTTATCCTGGAAAGGCTGGATTGCTTTTGGAAAGGTCCAGGAGAACTGTTTGCATTGTGTTCCAGGATCAGAACACATAGAGGCTGACCATCATAAGGACTTTGTGTCTGAAAACTCCTGGAAGGTGAGCAGGCAGTTCACACTGAGGTGGTGGTGACTTTCTGTCTGCACTTTTTTTCATTTTTTTAAAATTTTTTTCCTTTATGATCACAGTTTAAGGACTTTTTATTACCGAATTTACATATCAGAGGTTTTTGCAGTAATCAGATGTGTATGGACTATTTATTATATTTGGTTGTTTCTTTAATTATTTATCACTATGGAATAGTTATATAGGTTCTAGCGCACTATTAACCCAATTTTCGTATCTTATATAGTGTTCCAATATTGTTGTACCTATGAGCTACAATGATGGAGATCTGGCCCTGTAGAGGTTATTTGTGATAGAGGTGATTTTGTAATGGTTTTTGTGATAGAGGTTGACTGGCTATTTGCTTCTATGAAAAGAGATAAGGTTGAAAAGCAGCAATCAGTGGTAGAAAAATGCCATAACTGGCATCCAGCTGATTGATGAAAAAGATATTTCTGTAGTGGCAGAATGTTATGTGTTGTTTTTCTATATACTGTGTCACCTGCGGCAGGCCAGAAGTTGGATGGGTTTGCTTTCTTTTTTTTTTTTGTGTCTTTGTAGCTGTAATACAGGTAAATAGAAAAATCCCCAAGCTCCATTATCAGCCATGAATAAATCTTCTGACTTGACAAACAGTTCAGCAAATGTCAACAGATTGTGACGGTACAGCAGAAGCATACACAGCACCAAACTGTAAGTAACAGTAACCTCAGGACATCTCTTTATTAGACGTTTACACATCAAATTGCTTAATTACACTGCTATAAAATGTGTCTGGATTGTTTGTATCACACAAACAGCTGGGGACGTATGGTTCTAGTATTGCAGGAGAAAACATTACATTCCGACAGTACTCTGCAAATACTGCCTTACATATGTCTCCTAGTGTAATGTGCCTGCAGATAACATTAAGATAATTGACTCCTATTATGTACAACATTCAGGGCCATATTTAACGTTCAATTAAATGGGCCGTAAGGTTTCTTAGAGCTCCATAATGTCTCTTGGCTTAGCGGTACTTTGCAGATATGGTTGTCAACCTTTTGCTAGGCCATTACGAGGCTCTGGAAATGCAGCAGGAAGGAAGATGGTAATGACAACTATTGAATTTACAGGGAAAATAGCTATTTTAAATCAAAGAGAAGGACTCAGGAGCGTTCCTAACTGTCCGCAATGCAGGTGATCTGGAGCTTGGTAGTTTTCAAATACAGTGGGGGGTTATTTACTAAAGGAAAATCCACTTTGCACTGCAAATGCACTTGAAAGTGCAGTCGCTATAGATCCGAGGGGAACATGCAAGGAAAATTAAAAAACAGCATTCTAGCTTGCACATGATTGGATGATAAAACCAGCAGAGCTTCCCCTCATTTCAGATCTACCCCTTAGATTTAGAGCGACCGCACTTCCAAGTGCACTTGCAGTGCAAATTTGGTTTGCCTTTAGTAAATAACCCCCAGTGTGTTTGATTTACGAAAGGCAAACCAAATTTGCACTGCAAGTGCACTTGGAAGTGCGGTCGCTCTAAATCTAAGGGGTAGATCTGAAATGAGGGGAAGCTCTGCTGGTTTTATCATCCAATCATGTGCAAGCTAGAATGCTGTTTTTTAATTTTCCTTGCATGTCCCCCTCGGATCTATAGCGACTGCACTTTCAAGTGCATTTGCAGTGCAAAGTGGATTTTCCTTTAGTAAATAACCCCCCACTGTATTTGAAAACTACCGAGCTCCAGATCACCTGCATTGAGGACGGTTAGAAACGCTCATGAGGACTTTTTGTTTATAAGTTTAAATTAGTATTTTTTTGTTAGAAAAATTACTTAGAACCTCCAAAAATACTATATTTATTTTTTAGCAGAGACCCTAGAGAATAAAATGGCGACCGTTGTTTTATATCACACTGTATTTGCGCAGCGGTCTTTTTGGAAAAAATACACTTTAATGAATTTAAAAAAAACATCCAAACACACTAGTTACCCCTATTTTTTTGTATAATGTGAAAGATGATGTTACGCCGAGTAAATAGATTCCTAACATGTCATGCTTTAAAAACGTCGTGGAATAGCGACAAACGATGGTACTTAAAAATCTCCATAGGCGACGCTTTAAAAAGGAGGTCCTATGCTAGAATTATTGCTCTCACTGTAATGCCGCGTACACACGGTCGGACTTTTCGGCTACAAAAGTCCGACAGCCCGTCCGACAGACTTTCGACGGACTTTTGGCGGACTTGCGGCAGACTTGCCTACATATGATCGCACAAAAGTCCAACGGATTCGTACGTGATGACGTACACCGGACTAAAATAAGGAAGTTGATAGCCAGTAGCCAATAGCTGCCCTAGCGTGGGTTTTTGTCCATCGGACTAGCATACAGACGAGCGGATTTCTGGGTCCGGTGTAGTTACGACGTAAAGATTTGAAGCATGTTCCAAATCTAAAGCCCACACACGATCGGATTGTCAGCCGGCTTTAGTCCGTCGGCGTCCGTCGGACTTTTGTAGACGAAAAGTCCGACCGTGTGTACGCGGCATAATTATCATTGCGATACCTCACATGTGTGGTTTGAACACCGTTCACATATGCAGGCGTGACTTACCTATGCGTTCGCTTTTGCACGCGGGCACAGAGGGGCTCTTTAATTTTTTTGTTTTCCCTATTTATTTTACTTTTTGTTTTTCCACTGTCCCTTTTATTCATTTATTTTTTATCACTTTTATCAAGGAATGTAACCATCCCTTGTAATAGAAATAAGCATGACGGGTCCTCTTTATTAAGCGATCAAAAAGACCCAAGACCTTTAAGTGCAGGTTCACACTGATGCAAGTTCATAACGAATCTGATGCGTCAAAAACATTCTAAATTCGCATGTCATCCATAAAGTCATTGTTTTCAATGACGGTCGTTCACATACATGTGTTGCTATTCCTTTACGAATGCAATGCGATAAAAAAGGGTCTTGTGCGAGTTTACAGCGTTGCGTTGCGAATTTAGTCTCCATAGACATCAATGTAAATCGTTCTGGAATCGCATTATTGGTTCAGATATGTGTGAATTCCACCACACTACTCTCCACAAAAACCAGGAAGTACACAGGAAGTTAACACCTTTTTTTTTTTTTACATTATGATTCCATTGGCTAGAACATCAATCGCAGCTATGTCCAACTCCTGAAATTCGCGGTAAAATCGCGGTAAAATCGCGGTAAAATCGCACCTTACAAAGGAAAAAAACGGAACAAATTCACAGCGCAGCAGTGTGAACCGGCACTAAAAGCAAAAGAAAATTTTTTTTTTTAATTTTCACTTAAGAAAAAAAACTTGTTTGTTTATGCCCGAGAACCAGACGTGACCTCAGAGGTCGCTCCAGTCCTCCAAGGGCATAGAGCCAAGTGGGAGCCATCTTGCCTTCACTTGACTTCCTGCCCAACAAACCGCCACACCGGATCACTTCTGGGTTTACCAATGGCTCAGGTAAGCTCGGAAAGGACCGGAAAGTGGCGGGAGGGGGCACCTTTCCCAAGTGATCCCGCATTGAAACTGCCTGTGGGACACCACTTTTATCTTGTAGAGAATTGCCCACAGTAAATAATGATACTGGGGTAATGGCAGCTAGCCATCTCTATTTTAGGTGGGCCCTGATGAAGAGCATATGGGTGAAACAGTCATGTTTAGAACCTACCTACAACCAGTCTTATTCAGAAGACCTTAGTGTAAATTATAAGTCCTCCCACCCCTTCCATCACCATAGCTAGCAAGTGCTAAAAAAGGGTGGTATAGTAGTTAGTAGAAAGAGGTGTAGTATTAATAATAATGACCTTCACAATATGTGATAAAATGACATAATTGTTAGTACTCATAGTTGGTAAGGTTGAATAAAGACAATAGTCCCTCCAGTTCAACCTGTGTAGGTGTGTGTAGAAAAAAAAATAATAATAATCATAATTTTCCATATCCCCCCTGCACACAATTACCCAAAACATCTTTAAAATGCTTTTATTCTTTTATTTTATTTTGTTGACAGGTGTCAGTTTTCATCTGAATTTTTACAATCTGATTAAGACAGGCTAGGTACACCAGGTTAATTCCAGTGCTGGCCAAGATGACCAGAAACTTTGAGGGCAATACCTCTACACTACTAAGATAGTAAAACAATTTCTCCTTACTAAACAGCCTGCATAGAGGATTTATGACTGGCAGCAATGGTTCTGAAGTCTCCTCCTGTACTTCTGATGTCATCTCTTCTTGACTGGGAATGTCACAGGCGAATGGGCGATACAGTATCAGTGTCAAAAGCAACTCGTGCTCATACCCTCAATGATACAGTGGTGTATTTTTGTTATCTTTGTTTGTATTCACAGTTTCTATTTTTAAATTGTCTGAACAGTCTGCCTAAAGGGGTTCCTTTCCACCCTCAGGCTCCATAGCAGCTATGTGGGTTACTATGGCTTTTGTTGCACCACTAGTGGCATATGAACAGGGGTACAAGAGGTGAAGAGGTTGCAGTTGGAACCAGACCCAAATATTAGGGGGGGGGGGCATCAATCCTATTTAGCCATATCAAAACTCCATCTCTATCACTTTGAGGAAGCATGCTGCTAAATCGATTTTCCTGAAAGAGGGGTGACTGTACAACATTGAAGAAGCTATGGGGAGTTAAAGGGGAATTTAGAGTTGAGTAGTATTTATAAGGGTTGGTAGTTTGGATGCAGATTGTAAAGGTGGGCATGTTAGCTGCAGGGGAAATTATAGGGGGTTGTTAAGATTGTTAGGTCTAAAGCGGTGAGTAACGGTACAGATTGAAGATCAGGTGCTCTGATCATATACTGGTGCCAAGGTGTGACTAGTTGGTAAGGAGGACCTATCAAATCCATATAAGTAAGAACAGGAGTCTCATATTTTGCAAATATATGGAAAAGTCGCTGTTACATGTTGTCACCTCTTGTGCAATCCAACTCTAGTCTATGAGAGCACCAACAGTGGGAAAAACTGTGCAATAAATATCCTGATGGTGGGCTTCCTATGAGTCTACACTCTTCCTTTCTACTGTGCATACACATGAGAAACCGAAATGTCTAAAGCAGAAATACGTACAAGTACATTTACTGACCCTCATGTATGTCATGGTAGAATGATTGTCTGTTCTGTAGTGTGAATTAGGGTGGAACTCCAACTAAAATAATTTTCTTTGCTTTGGATAGAATGGGAAAAGGTTAGAACCTATCACATTTATTGCTTGTTGTGTATCTACAGTGGGGGAGTTAAGCGGGCCATACATGGATCAAAATTCGATCAGTTCAGCAGGAACAGACACATTTTGATCTATGTATGGGCTCCCTGGTTGTACACAAGTTGATCTATCAATTGACTTGTGTACAAACAGCCTGTTGGGTTTTTCCCCAATGATTAGTGCCACCAGCTATAGCCGGCAACACTAATCATTGTGTTCTGCTGGCAGGGAAGGTTCCCCCCGCCAAAGTTACAAAGGTACAGAATGAATTCGAATTCGAATAGAAAAGATTAAAATACAATATATTATATTTTTTTCTATTCTGTTCTATTGTTTTTCTATGCTATTCTTTTATATTTTCTATTCTATCCTAATCTTTTTTATTGGAATTCGATTTCATTTTATTCGAATTTCAAATTTCGCAAAATGGTTATATATAGTTTACTTTTTCAAATTCAATTAATATTTTTTTCGAATGCGGTAGAATTTTTTCGAATTTTATTGTTTTTTTCGAATGTGGTAGAATTTTTTCAAATTTGACAGTTTTTTTTCGAATGTGGTAGAATTTTTTCGAATGCGGTCGAATTTTTTCGAATTCGAATACGAAATGAGATGAATTCTGAAAACGAATGTAACGATTTCAACAAATTTAACTAATTGAATTTAGTTAAATAACTAATCGAAACTAAACGAAACTAAACTAATTTTTTCATCCTGCACATGTCTAGTAGTGAAGTACAAGACGTACGGCGAGCCGATAAAAAGGAAGTTCAATAGTCATGATCCATCCTTTGGGCTCCTTCTGCTAATGTTGTGTTTGGTGAGCATTGATTCTCAGCATGCGTGGACTTTTGTGCGAAGGACTTGTGTACAAACGATCAGAAAGTCCGACAAAAAAAATTTGTTGGTGGAAAGTCCGACAACAAATGTTCAATAGAGCATACACACAGTCGGACTTTCCGCCAACAGGCTCACATCTAACATTTGTTGTTGGAAAATCCGATCGTGTGTTTGCGGCATTAGAATTGTATGCCATTCGGGCATAAAACCTGAGACCTTCAATTTGTCACAAGTACATTGCCTGCCCTTTGCACTTGACAGTAGCTTTGTTGTTTAAAGGCCCATACACAGGATCGGACTTTTTGACAACAAACATGCAAATTACCTGTTTTAAACTTTTTCGGTTTTCATCGGACAAATGTTGGCTGTGTAAACAGACAAACTTTCCTGCAACAAAAGTCCTACGTCGGCTAGTCCGATCGTGTGTACACAAATCCATCGGACTTTAGTCCAAGGTACAAACACGTATGCTCAGAACCAATGCAAAAGATCAGACGACAATACAGAGGTTGACCAAAGGGTGGCGGTAAAGAGCTGAAAAACCACGTGATTTGGTGAAAGTTGGCTGAAAAAGTCCTGCCGGTGTGTATGCATGCCAAGTTCATGGCCCACGCCCTTTGGACAGAAATCCACGGAAAAGTTTGTTTGAAGTCCAATCGTGTGTATGAGGCTTTACTCTGGTTCGGAAGTTGCTTTAAGTTGGTCTTGAACCTCTTTGATGTTTATATGTCATACGGTTACATGGCAGCAAACATTTGAAATACGAACAGGCCTCCAGAGATTGGATATAACCCATTCCATACTTTGCTTCTTGGCTTCTTCCAGCAGTTGCAGATCCACATTTGTTAAAGATACGTAGTTTACATATTTGCCAAAGATGTGTAGGATGGCTCTAATGATGGTATTTATCTATACTGAGTGAAATACCCCCAAACAAATCTCTACAGGTCTAAACCAAGACAATGTAAAGGTTCTTCTTCATATTCTATATTGTATCTATATATTTTTTATGTTTGGGGGAAAAAAAACACACTCATTATCATTCTGTGTGCATTGATTCCATGTAGCAGCTTCGAATCAGATGGAGGAGTCGCTTGAAGCCATCCTGTAATGACCTAGATCAAAGCATACATCAGTGTAATAGAATGAACCAGCCAATCTACATAGGCATAATGCTTGGTGCAAGAAGCCTCCAATAATAAGATTGATGTATACTGTATGATATAAGAGATAAGTCAGGGAAATTTACATTTTTTAGTAAGATGGAGAAAAAGACGTTGTACTTTGTTTCCAATACTCCTTTGAATTTGTCATGTATCTTTCGACCAATCAGATTTACCCATTGGGCATGTCCATGGCTGCACAGACAATGAATACACTGGAATGGAAATTAATATAGCTCATGCTGTTCCAAGCATATCTAAACCTCATCATTTGTTGCTGTGCCGCTATTATGATAAAATTATGTAGCTAGGAGAGAAAACATCAGTGTTACAATACTAGCATTAAATTCACAAACTCTCTGATGCATGGCAGAAATTATAGATTGCATGATTGGATATGTATTATATAAAGGGAAAAATCATAGGGGCTATTATGTGTCATATGTGGCAATCCCTTTCTTTTTTTTTAACTCTTATATTGCCAGGCTTGAGATATTACAAGTGTATACATTCAAAAGGTGCAATCAGACCTTTATGCCCAGTACACACGGTCGGACTTTGTTCGGACATTCCGACAACAAAATCCTAGGATTTTTTCCGACGGATGTTGGCTCAAACTTGTCTTGCATACACACGGTCACACAAAGTTGTCGGAAAATCCGATCGTTCTGAACGCGGTGACGTAAAACACGTACGTCGGGATTATAAACGGGGCAGTGGCCAATAGCTTTCATCTCTTTATTTATTCTGAGCATGCGTGGCACTTTGTGCGTCGGATTTGTGTACACACGATCGGAAATTCCGACAACGGATTTTGTTGTCGGAAAATTTTATATCCTGCTCTCAAACTTTGTGTGTCGGAAAATCCGATGGAAAATGTGTGATGAAGCCTACACACGGTCGGAATTTCCGACAACAAGGTCCTATCACACATTTTCCGTCCCAAAATCCGACCGTGTGTACAGGGCATGAGAGTGTAACTCCACTTTTGTGGGCGAAAAAAAATAGCAAAAAAAAAAAAAAAAATGTATATAGCGTATACAATGCTACACAAGTCATATTGTAATTGAATGTTATTAAAAGTTACCTTTTGTTCTCAATCTGCAGCTCTATATTTTTTTTTATGAAAATGCAACGCAATATAGCAAACCCAGAGACGTTCTGTACACAGATGATGTACAGAACGCCCCCCAGAAATGTAATTTCCTGCTTGTGTGATTAGCTTACTGATTGTCCCAAAAGCCTGCACCAAGAAACATGTCAGATATTGGGCATCACCTGCAACAACAATTGCATTTTTTTGGTGAGATACTCCCAAAGGGAAATCTTACTGTCAGAGTTTCGGGAGCTTAGTCCATCTTCCTCAAGAATAAGCTCCATCGAAACATTGACCATAAAATTCTGTTTCTTTGATTTATCTCCACTGCAAGATCCATTAGTTCCTCTATACTTGAGTCTCTCTCTGTCTCTCTCTCTCTCTCAAGGCCTGGCTCGCAGTCTCCACTCTAACTCATCCCAAATGTGTTCTATTGGGTTGAGGTCAGGACTCTGTGCAGGACAGTCAAGCTCCTCCGCCCCAAACCTCGCTCATCCATGTCTTTATGGACCTTGTTTGTGCACTGGTGTACATTCATGTTGGAACAGGAAGGGGCCATCACCAAACTGTTCCCACAAAGTTGGGAGCATGAAATTGTCCAAAATGTCTTGGTATGCTGATGCCTTAAGAGTTCCCTTCTCTGGAATTAAGGGGCCAAGCCCAACCCCTGAAAAACAACCCCCCCACCATAATCCCCCCTCCACCAAATGATTTGGACCAGTGCACAAAGCAAGGTCCATAAAGATAAAACACCTTTGGGATGAATTGGAGTGGAGACTGTGATTCAGGTCTTCTCGTCCAACATCAGTGCCTGACCTCACAATTGCGCTTCTGGAAGAATGGTCAAACATTCCCATAGACACACTCATAAACCTTGTGGACGGCCTTCCCAGAAAAGATGAAGCTGTTATAGCTGCAAAGGGTGGGCCAACTCAATATTGAACCCTACAGATTAAGACTGGGATGCCATTAAAGTTCATGTACGTGTAAAGGCAGGTGTCCCAATACTTTTGGTAATATAGTGTATATCTTTATGAAAAAGTATTCACACCCCTTGAAATTCTTCACATTTTGTCATGTTACAACCAAATACGTTAATGTATTTTATGAGAATTTTATGTAGTGGACAAACACAAAGTAGCAGATAATTGTGAAGTAGACGGAAAATGATAAATGATTTTCAAATTTTTTTACAAATAAATATCTGAAAAGTGTGGTGTACATTTGTATTCAGCTCCCTTTACTCTGATATACTTAACTAAAATCTAGTGGAACCAATTGCCTTCAGAAGTCGCCTGATTAGTAAATAGAGTCCACCTTTGTGTAATGTAATCTCAGTATAAATACAGCTGTTCTGTGAAGCCCTCAGAGGTTTGTTAGAGAACCTAAGTGAACAAACAACATCATGAAGGCCAAGGGACACACCAGACAGGTCAGGGATAAAGTTGTGGAGAAGTTAAAAACATGGTAAGGTTACTAGAAAATATCCCAAGCATTGAACATCTTACGAAGCACTGTTCAATCCATCATCCAATAATTGAAAGAGTATGACACAACTGCGAACATACCAAGACATGGCCTTCCACCTAAACTGACAGGCCCGAGCAAGGAGATCATTTATCAGAGAAGCATCCAAGAGGCCCATGGTAACTCTGAAGGAGCTGCAGAGATCCACAGCTCAGGTGGGAGTATTTGTCCACAGAACAACTATTAATTGTGCACTACACAAATCTGGACTTTATGGAAGAGTGAGAAGAAGAAAGTCATTGTTGAAAGAAATCCATAAGAAGTCCTGTTTGCAGTTTGCGAGAAGCCATGTGGGGGACACAGCAAACATGTGGAAGAAGGTGCTCTGGTCAGATGAGACCAAACCTGAACTTTTTGGCCTAAAAGCAAAACGCTATGTGTGGCGGAAAACTAACACTGCACGTCACCCTGAACACACCATCCCCACTTTGAAACATGGTGGTGGCAGCATCATGTTGTGTAGGTGTTTTTCTTCAGCAGGGACAGGGAAGCTGGTCAGAGTTGATGGGAAGATGGATGGAGCCAAATACAGGGCAATCTTAAAAGAAAACCTGTTATGCCGTGTACACAGGACTGGTTTTGCCGTTGGAATAAACTCCGAAGGTTTCTCCGACGGAATCCCATTCAAGTGGTCTTGCATATACACGGTCAAACCAAAGTCCGACCGTCAAGGACGCGGTGACGTACAACACGTACGACGGGACTAGAAAAAGAAAGTGCATTAGCCAGTAGCCAATAGCTTTTGTCTCGTACTTGCTTCAGAGCATGCACCGTTTTTGGTCCGTCAGAACAGCATACAATACGAATTGGTTCCGTCGGAAATATTTAGAACATGTTCCATTTCTAGGTCCGTCAGAATTTTCGGAAAAAAAGTCTGATGAGGCCTACACACGATCGGAATAGACGATGAAAAGCTTCCGTCTGACTTTTTCTGTCGGACATTCCACTCGTGTGTACGTGGCTTTAGAGCCTGCAAAAGACTTGAGACTGGGGCGGAGGTTCACCTTCCAACAGGACAACGACCCTAAATATACAGCCAGAGCTACAATGGAATGGTTTACATCAAAGCCTATTCATGTGTTAGAATGGCCCAGTCAAAGTCCAGACCTAAATCCAATTGAAAATCTGTGGCAATACTTAAAAATTGCTGTTCACAGACACTCTCCATCCAATCTGACAGAGTTTGAGCTATTTTGCAAAGAAGAATGGGCAAAAATGTCACTCTCTAGATGTGCAAAGCTGGTAGAGACATCCCCAAAAAGACTTGCAGCTGTAATTGCAGAGAAAGGTGGTTCTACAAATTATTGACTCAGGGAGGCTGAATACAAATGCACGTTACACTTTTCAGATATTTATTTGTAAAAAATTTGAAAACCATTTATCATTTTCCTTCCATTTCACAATTATGTGCCACTTTGTGTTGGTCTATCACATAAAATTCCAATAAAATACATTTACGTTTTTGGTTGTAACATGACAAATGTGGAAAATTTCAAGGGGTGTGAATACTTGTTCAAGCCACTCTATATACACACATATCTATAGCGAGATAGAGAGAGAGGGGGACTCATGTATAGAGACACTCAAGGATCTTGCAGTGAAGATAAATCAAAGCAACAGCATTTTATGGTAATCTAGTGTATACACTGTATATATATATATATATATATATATATATATATATCATAGGAATATTTTATATCTACCACTTGCAACACAGCTCTCTCTTTCTCTGCTTTTCTCTTTTTGGTCAGATCTGCATTTTCAGTTACAGAAAACAGAAAATAAGCAGCCTATGCTGGGCTTTCTCTTTAGAAAGCCAAGAATGTTCTGCAGAATCTTGTTAGTGAAATTAAAGCCTCGTACACACTATCGGATTGTTGGCCAACAAAACTGTGGAAATTTGTCTGAAGGGCGTTGGCCCAAACTTGTCTTGCATGCACACGGCCACACAATTGTTGGCCAACAAATACGAATGTAGTGACGTACTACGTTGTTTTTGAGCCCTTTAGCGCCACCCTTGGGGCTCCTTCTGCTAATTTCGTGTTAGTAGAAGTTTGAGTGTTGATTCACGCTTTTCAGTTCGTTTTGAACGGCCGTTCCTGAACCAGCCATGTTGCAGAATCGGAGGAGATAACGTGTTATTTATTATTGGCCTTGGAGTTATTACTTTGACATTATTTTTTTGGTTGAATAATAATGATTTGATTTGGTATATTTTCTATATGTTTGGATGCATAGAATGCACTTTTTAGTTAGGTTCTATTGTAAGATAGCATGTCTAATTTTATTTGTTTTCTTTTTTAATGCACAATAAAAGAATTGTGTAGAATAATACTTGGCTATGTGTTTTACTTCAAATTACAGTTTGGGAGTAGGCAGTTACATTTAAAAAAAATACAATGTAACATTGACAAGAGACACCAACATAGTTGTATCTTTGATCCTAAAAATGACGGGATAATGGTGTTGTGGTAACTTGCCCAAATTAAAAAAAAAAAAAAAAAACATAATAATATTATTCTTAATATCACTAGAAAAAAAAGCCTTTGAAAATTAGTTTGCAATAACTCCATCAGTATCACCAGCAAAGCAGCTCCATTATTATCCCATTAAAGAAGAAGAGAATTGTGCGCTGCATTTGGAGACTTCATAATTTGCCACGTCACAAATGTTAATTCTCCATTACGAACGCTAGTTTACAAGACCGACCGCTTTTGGCTCGTCCTTGCTTCCGACTCCCAGCATGCGTGTTTGTACTTTGGACTTTTGTCCGACGGACTTGTGTACACACGCTCGGAAAATCCGACAACACACATTTGTCCACGGAAAATTTGAAAACCTGCCATCCAATATTTGTCCGCGGAAAGTCCGACAACAATTGTCCGATGGAGCGTACACACGGTCGGATTTACCGCCAACAGCCTGTCATCGAACATTTCCCGTCGGAAAGTCCGATCGTGTGTACGCGGCTTAAGATTTAAGACACATAATACAAATTATATAAAGAACTAGTTTACAATATTTATCAACTTAAAAAAATAAAATTGATTACAAACTGTTATAATTTCCTTTTTGTTATGGGTTTTATATTCCCCATTGTAGGCAGGTTCATCAGTCACTTTGCAGTGCTTCTGGCACTAAACAGAATTTCCAACCCTCAGCCCTGCCAGTCAGAAAATGAGACCTAATTAAAACCTGCTTCCAACACATTAATAAAAAATGAGGCTTCAGTTGCATATATTTGCAAATATATTTGAAAGCCGCACGACATTTACAAGGTGCCTTTCCTTTCCAGTGCTTCATGATTGTTGCATAACTGTGTGTCCCCTTCTCGGGAAACCTCGAGGATGACCTCATCAGTCTACTGCTGCTCCTTCATTTGTCTAAGCAAGCAGGATGGGTATTTTTTACAAGGCAGCTGCAGAAAGAATCTATAATCTGGTTCTTGTGTCAGGTCAAAATTCCAGGATCACAAGAGTAGCTGAAGACAATTTCAAATTATTTGTGCTTGAAATACAGTTCCATTAAATGGATTATAAAGCCTTGCCTTCAGCCATGCACAGTTATACAGTCTCCTCTCCTGTACTAAAATTTCTTACTCTGATTTCACTGCACACTGCAAGCTTTTCATAGTGTACATTTTTAAGCATTAGCAAGTCATGGAGGAAGTCCAGCATTATTCAGACCTTTCTTCAGTAGCCTTATAGGGCGTACACACGGTCGGACATTGATCGGACATTCCAACAACAAAATCCTAGGATTTTTTCCGACAGATGTTGGCTCAAACTTGTTTTGTCTACACACGGTCGCACAAAGTTGTCGGAAAATCCCATCGTTCTAAACGCGGTGACGTAAAACATGTACGTCGGGACTATAAACGGGGCAGTGGCCAATAGCTTTCATCTCTTTATTTATTCTGAGCATGCGTGGCACTTTGTCCGTCGGATTTGTGTACACACGATCGGAATTTCCGACAACGGATTTTGTTGTTCGAAAATTTTATCTCCTGCTCTCCAACTTTGTGTGTCGGAAAATCCGATGGAAAATGTCTGATGGAGCCCACACACGGTCGGAATTTCCGACAACACGCTCCGATCGGACATTTTCCATCGGAAAATCCGACCGTGTGTACGGGGCATTACTGTCCCAGCCCACCTAGGAACACCCACTTCTCCAGACTGACATCCACTCATCAAGGTCATTTAAAATTTTTTATAACTTCTCTCGTGATAGCCCTTTACTTGCATTAGGGCTAAAGGCTCTTGAGAGGAGTAGTGAGGCAGGGTGCAGGGTGCAGTGTTGCTTTCATGTAGCTATGTACAGCAACTTGCTGGCCTCTCCCACCAGTCATGATCTGCCTGTAGTGCAAAGAGAAGCACAGAGACTCAGAGTTCATCATTAGGTCTAAAATAAAGTACATAATGCAAACAGAAAAATTTAGACGAAACGCATTGGGGGGGAGAATCTAGTGCCGATGTCATTCCGCTGCTCGATTCCAGGTTGGCAGTGGCTTCATATGTAAGGATTTTATACTACTTTTTATTGTTTTTACGTGTATATTTATCCAGATTAGAATTACTACACTATAAGAATAATTTCTGGCTCCTGGGAAGCTTTATTTATCATAGCTTATCCCTGATGAGAAGTGTCGCTGGACGGGCTTACTGGGTTTATTCCTCACTGGATGACAGACACACATTAAAGGCGCACATGCTGTGGTAATGACAGCCATAATGTCTGGTGAGTGTTCATTTCACTGGGATGCGGTGGCTGACCTCTGAGCACGGGGTTTGAAACTATATGTTCATTTCAAGAGGTTTTAAAGATGGTTTCACTTCATTGCTGCACTTTTCAAATACGTCTTTACTGTTTCAGTGGACTTTCTTATTAAGTTTTTCTGCTCCTATCATGGAGGACTACATTCAATAATTGAGGACTTTTTTCACTTTATTAAAGGATATCTAAGACCCCTTTCACACCAAGGGCATTTTGCAGGCGCTATAGCATTAAAAATAGCGCCTGCGATCCGCCCTCAAACAGCTGCAGCATTGTCTCCAGTGTGAAAGCTCGAGGGCTTTCACACCGGAGCGCTGCGCTGGCAGGACGTCAGGAAAAGTCCTGCCAGCGGCCTCTTTGGAGCGGTGAAGGAGTGGTGTGTTTACCGCCCCTCCACCGCTGCTCCCCATTGAAATCAATGGGGCAGCGCTGGGATACCACCGGCAAAACGCCGCTATTGCGGTGCATTGCGGGCGGTTTTAACCCTTTCTTGGCTGCTAGCGGCCTAAATGCGCCGCAAATCCGACGGTAAAACACTGCTATAAATAGCGGCATTTTACCACCAACGCTATAGGCGGCTCGGTGTGAAAGGGGTCTAAATGTACATTTTTTTATATATTTTTTTTTAAACAAACATGTTATACTTACCTCCTCTATGCAGTCCCTCAGCAGCGCTATTGGCTCCTCCTCTTCTCGAGTACCTCATCGAAGAAGTGTTCTCCCTCGGAGCACTCTCGTGGGGGCGCTCCCGTGTCCTGCTGCTGTGTCTATTGACACAGACAGCAGAACTCGGCCCCGCCCCCCGATGCACGTGTCATTGGATTTGATTGACAGCAGCGGGAGCCAATGACTGCGCTGCTATCAATCTATCCAATCAAGACACGAGACACTGGCTGTTGCTTGTGTGCTAGCTGCCATAACCCCGGTATCCTCTTCTTCAGTGGGCGATCTGCTTTCAGATAAAAGTGGTCTCTGTGGCGGATTCATGCACTCGGTGTCCTGAAAGGGGCCGGGCACGTGGATAGGAAGGGTGACAGTGGCGGATGGGGGGGCGGCGCCGGTGCATCCACAATGGACGGGCCGCCCCTGCTACAGGCAGTCCCCAAGTTACGAACAGGTTAGGGACTGCCTGTTTGTTCTTAAGTTGGATTTGTTCGTAAATCGGAAGCGCAAGCGCAGAATGGCAGAGACGTCGTTTTCCAATGTTTTCCAACGTCGTTTTCCGATGTGGCCGCCGACGCCACCTCCCGTTCGTAAGTAGGAGTCGTTTGCAAGTCAGAGGTTCGTAACTCGGAAACCTCCTGTATGTGGGTTTATGACAAACCTTAATCCACTTTTACCTATTGAGTGCATTTTTATTGTCTTTTATACATTGTATATGTCCTCTTGTGTGTGTTTTGTTTTTTTGCAAACCAGACATACTCTTTTCATCTTTCAAGAAAGGGCCAACATAGTCGACAAAACGCGTTGAAAATCATCTTTTTTTTCCTCTACTGCATACATGGACATTTATGTATAAATTTGAAATGTATGATACCATGCAGAAGGGATACTGAGAAAATAATATTTTTTGGTTATGCGTCTACCATTGTTGTGCCAGCTTTAATCATTTTTAAAAAGGTCCTTTATGAAGGATAAATAAATGTTGCTGTTACCTAAAAAGTCATCATGTTGCTATATTGAAGTTTTTAATTCTCTGCCACCTGACATCAAGCCATTATATCTTGGAGCCTGCATTAGTCTTCTTTTGGTATGATTCAGAGTCAAGGAGTGACTTCATATACTAAATTAGCAATTCTTTGTTTAGCACAATTTTTAAATGCCAAAAATTTTAGTTTCTAAAAAAAAAAAGCGAAGCTCTGAAAACATTCAAGTACAATACACTTGAATAACACATAAGTCCTCATCAAGTGTAACATTAAAATTACATACAGATTAGGCACTGGCCATCCCAAAAGGATTCAGATTATCTTGAGCTAATTAGCACATTGTGAACATTCAGATATAATTATCCTTGATAGCCTGATATATCAATTTGGGATAACTGCTGATGAATGAACAATAATTTTCAATGGGATAGTTTAGATTTAATTAAAGAAAATAATTGATTGGCTATGACAGAGCACAACAAGTCTTATCGCATCTGCTTAGATTTTTAAGAAGAACATTTATCCTTGCAAATATAGATAATGAAGTGTTGTCATCTCATATTATGAGCTGTAAGTACTTATTTCCATTTATGTACATGTAAGGCTTATGTACACGGGATGCTGAGGCAACCTCCTCAGAGTGTTTTTTTTTTTGACAGCTTGAAACCGGTGTTTAAAAATGCCCGTTGAGCCGCGTTTGCAGTCTGTGATTAGCCGCATTTAGCGGCATTTGCGTCTAGGAACGTTTATTTAAGATAACATCATAGGACCCTCCCAAAGCCCAAAAAACAGATTTAATTATTTCAGCCATTCTGTGAGACCAGAGTGAGTAGCAGCAGCTGAGAGAGCAGTAGTGTACTTGTATCTACCTCAATTTCGGTGCTTTTACTATAGATCCCATAATGAGCATATGTGAGGAAAAAATGCAATTTTTTAAATATATTTAATTTTTAAATTGCAATTGATTAGTATATTTTTTGTTTATTTTTTTCATAAGCTGTATATGTAGTTTCATTTATTTATTTATTTATTTTGTATTTTTTATGCAAAATTTAATTTCATATTTTAATATATTTAATTTTTAAATTGCAATTGATTATTATATTTTTTTGTTTATTTTTTTTTAAAAAGCTGTATGTGTAATTTAATTTTTAATTTATTTTGTCTTTTTTATGCAAATTTTAATTGCAATTTTTAAAATATTTTTAATGAACCCTAACCGGAAACCCTAACCCTAAACTTGTTCTTCAAGAGGAAAACCCTAACCCCTAAAGCTAATAGGAAACCCTAACCGGAAACCCTAACTTGTTCTTCAAGGGGAAAACCCTAACCCCCTAACCCTAATAGGAAACCCTAACCCAAACCGGAAACCCTAACCCTAACTTGTTCTTCAAGGGGAAAACCCTAACCCCCTAACCCTAATAGGAAACCCTAACCAGAAACCCTAATCCTAATTTGTTCTTCAAGGGGAAAACCCTAACCCCCTAACCCTAATAGGAAACCCTAACCGGAAACCCTAACTTGTTCTTCAAGGGGAAAACCCTAACCCCCTAACCCTAATAGGAAACCCTAACCCTAACCAGAAACCCTAACCCTAACTTGTTCTTCAAGGGGAAAACCCTAACCCTAATAGGAAACCCTAACCAGAAACCCTAACCCTAACTTGTTCTTCAAGGGGAAAACCCTAACCTCCCAAACCCTAACAGGAAACCCTATACCTAACCCTAACCGGAAACTCTAACCCTAACTTGTTCTTCAAGGGGAAAACCCTAATGGGAAACCCTAACCCCTAACCCAAAAACCCTAACTCTAAATTTCATGCAACTATGTTTGATCAAGTCGGGGGTGAAGCTCAATGGTGGGGTCATCTGGTTGAAATCTAGCAACATATAGGTAAAATTCCAATTATACTTTGGCTAACAGCAATGCTAGTGATGTATTGGATTGGATCATGTATATAAATGGTCTATGAAGCATAGCAAGCAATTACAAGTTTTTTAAAAAATTTTTTAGTGGTTTTTCGTCATTTCCTATCATTTTTAAGTTTTGTAATATAAAAAAAAATAGGGCACCTTTACAAACGCTTCGAAACGAAAATGCAGCTAAACGCTGGTACCGCGTTTAGCGCCTGAAACATTGGAAACTTCGGCGTCTGAACTAATTTTTTTGCCTTCAAAGAAAAGCCTATAAACGCAACTGCCTAAAAACGACATTAAATGAACCTGTGTACGTGTACACATAAGATAACATTGGATGAGTTCAGGGGCAGCTGAAAAAAGCAGCCAACTGCCTCTGAACGTCCGTTTACCAGCAGCAGTGTACATGAGGCCAAAGTGTGCGTTTGTATGAGTTTACTTATGCAGCTTGTGTTCCTATGGGGTAGCAGATCTCAATGGCTGTATGGGGTTTCTCCTTATCTCCTTTGCCAGTGAAAGCCTATAAATGAGCAAATCAGTCAAGGGATTGCAAATGGCACTAAACTAACTTACATTTTTAACAATAATAATAATAAACAAAACAAACCAAAATCCCATTAACTGTGAATAATTTGGCTGCAGCACCTTACTGGTTAACCATAATAAATAGTAAATCTCATAAATAATTTTTATAAATAATGAATTTATTATCACTAAACATTAAAGGAGTTGTAAACCCTCGTGGTTTTTTTACCTTCATGCATTCTATGCATGAAGGTGAAAAAAACCACCTGCGCTGCAGCTGCCCCCCATTGCCCCCCTTTTTCTTACCTGAGCCCGATCGTGGCAGTAACGGGGATGAGCACAGCAGCTCCAGACGCTGTCTCGGGTCCTCATTGGATAGATTGATAGGAGCCATTGGTTCCCGCTGCTGTCAATCAAATCCAGTGACATGGGGGGCGGGGCCGAGTCCTGCTGTCTGTGTCAATGGACTCAGCAGCAGAACTCGGAAGTGCGCCTGCACGAGTGCCCCCCCCCCATGGAAAACGGCTCTCCGTATCGGTAGCATCCGAGCACACACGGATAAGCACTGTTAAAAGTAGATATATGCTTTAACTGAAATGCATTCTATTTGGGCAAAGGTCTGCTTTAAGTTCAGAGGGAAAAAAAGTTTGCTTTGCATTTTATATAATGTTGTCAAGATATTGTTTGAATTCCTTGTGAGACGACAAACAAAATGAG
Source organism: Lithobates clamitans (assembly GCA_037952925.1). Taxonomy (NCBI): domain Eukaryota; kingdom Metazoa; phylum Chordata; class Amphibia; order Anura; family Ranidae; genus Lithobates; species Lithobates clamitans. The sequence goes on along the minus strand of JBBGZY010000103.1, from coordinate 3,812,233 downwards.
TAACATTATAGAATCAGATACAGGTCAGGTATTTTCCCTTTAGCAAAAAAATGCTATTAACATAAGCAATATCAGCTACACACATTTATGTAAATGACTAAGAATTTTAAATGACTTCTTATATTTATGTAATCATTTTTCAGTGATGTAAATATAATGATTTTGTCTATTTGAAACATCAGAAAAAAAACATGATGAATAATGCATACTATTATTTACATCAGATATAATTTGATTTTGATGACACTTCACTTTAAACAAGTTACCATATTGGATTTTGCCATGCCATATACCACCCTATGAGTGCATAACGTATTCACGGCATACATTGCATCAACACAAATCCTTCAGATTTCCCCAAGTCGTTCCTTGTGATTGATACAGAAAGAAAGAGTGATCCAATGTATTATTAATGGATTTATATCAACCACTAAAAATTATTTTATAGCACACAGTATATACATTCATAAGTCTTAGCGCGTCCTTATGGAAATATTAAAGTGGGTTATTGTAATAATAATAAAAACACACTTTTTTAAATATATGTTGTATGGAAAAAGAAAGGGAGGAAGCAAATATTTTAAGGCACATTCACCCTATTTTTATTGCAGAGTTTTAACATTACACAAAAACATAAACAACATTAGACATGTGCACAACAAAAAAAAATAGTTTTGTTTCTTTCTTTACGTTTCTGTTGATTCGTAACGATTCGTAATTTCGTAAGACGCGAGTTTTCATATTTGGACTCGTTTTTTCGTATTTTCATAACAGATATATTTTCGTTGATGCGAAATGATTCGTAATTCTGCTGGTCTAACGATTCGTAATTTCGTAAGACGCGAGGTTTCATATTCGGACTCGTTCGTATTTTCATAACAGTTATATCTTCTTTGTGAAAATATATTACTAAATAATAAACTCGCGCTGATAGAAACAACTCGGTGATAATAAAATGCAGCTGCTGTAAACAAGGCGCTAATCACTTATAATAATGTGGATAAAAAAAGTACAGCGCTCACAACACACAATGTAAGTGAAATAAACAGAAAAGTCCAAATAAATGTAGTTGAAGTGCTCGTTCACAATGAAGTAGGTGCAAAAAATGCTTCACAAACTTGCAGGAGTACAGTAATGCCGCGTACACACGAGCGGACTTTACGGCAGACTTTGCCCGGCGGATGGGATTTGGTCGGACAATTCGATCGTGTGTGGGCTCCAGCGGACTTTGTTTTCTCAAAAGTTGGACGGACTTAGATTTGAAACATGTTCTAAATCAATCCTTCGAAATCGAGTCCGGTCGAAAAGTCCGCTCGTCTGTATGCTAGTTCGACGGACAAAAAGCCACGCTAGGGCAGCTATTGGCTACTGGCTATGAACTTCCTTGTTTTAGTCCGGTCATACGATATCACGTACGAATTCGACGGACTTTGGTGGATTGTGTGTAGGCAAGTCCGTTCATTCAGAAAGTCTATCGTAAAGTCTGTCAAAGTCCGCCGAGCAAAGTCTGCCATAAAGTCCGCTCGTGTGTACACGGCATTACACCCCCTTTTTCATCCCCACTCACCAGAATGGGACAACCCCCAGCTCGGCTTTATATACAGGAAGCAGCCGTTGATAGCGTGCGTTTCATGGCCCGTGGAACACACGCTATCAACGGCTGCTTCCTGAATCTAGCCTTATATCCATGCCTGTTTTTTTTATTGTTTCTTGTAAACACCAATCCCTATGCGCATTAAATCTACTTTTATAACTTCACTATTAGTCCATCCTCTTTTTTTTTTCTGGGTGTCTGCATATCCTGTTAAGAGCCTCTTATTGGAAATCCATCATCTGATGTTTACACCGATCCATCATCTGATGTTTTAACACCAATCCACGTGTGTGGGAAACCATTACCAAGCCTGAAGTGACCCCCCCGGACTGCAAAGCTGGGGGTCGTCCCGTTCTGGTGAGTGGGGATGCAAAAGGGGGTGTTACTATATTTTCTTTGATACAAAATGATTCGTAATTCTGTTAGTCTAATTTTCTTTGAATCAAAATTCGTAATTTTGTTAGATAATAATTTTAGTTTATTCGGTACACTATTTGTAATTTAGTAATTGTTACTTTTGTGAGATTGCCTTTTTCGTTGATTCGTACTTTCGTAGGAAATAAAGAATAATAATCCTATGCTTGCTTTTCTAATAAGTCCTGTACTTACTCCAGTCCACTCCCTCACTCATGAGACCAGACTCCGTCTCCTCCTCAACTGAATCTAAAAAGATTCAGGAATGTCGTGTGACTCAGACACAAAAGGGATAAGCTGACTGGCTAAAAATATTAACCACTTCAGCCCCGGAAGGATTTACCCCCTTCCTGATCAGAGCACTTTTTGCGATTCGGCACTGCATCGCTTTAACTGACAATTGCGCGGCCGTGCGATGTTGTACCCAAACAAAATTGACGTCCTTTTTTCTCCCATAAATAGAGCTTTCTTTCGGTGGTATCTGATCACCTCTGCGGTTTTTATTTTTTGCGCTATAAACAAAAAAAGAGCGACAATTTTGAAAAAAAAAGCAATATTTTTTACTTTTTGCTATAATAAATATCCCCCAAAAATATATAAAAAACTATTTTTTTCCTCAGTTTAGGTCGATATGTATTCTTCTACATATTTTTGGTAAAAAAAAATTGCAATAAGTGTATATTGATTGGTTTGCGCAAAATTTATAGTGTCTACAAAAAAGGGGTTAGTTTTATGGCATTTTTAATATAATTTTTTTATTATTAGTTTTGGCGGCGATCTGCGATTTTTATTGTGACTGCCACATTATGGCGGACAGAACGGACACTTTTGACACTATTTTGGGACCATTGTCATTTATACAGCGATCAGTGCTATAAAAATGAATTGATTTCTGTGTAAATGACACTGTCAGTGAAGGGGTTAACCACTAGGGGGTGATGAAGTGGTTAAGTGTGTCCTGGGGAGTGATTCTAACTGTGGGGGGGATGGGCTTCAACACACATGACAGAGATCACTGCTCTCGATGACAGGGAGCAGTGATCTCTGTCATGTCACTAGGCAGAACGGGGAAATGCTTTGTTTACAAAAGCATCTCCCCATTCTACTTCTCCATGACACGATCGCGGGCACCCAACTGACATCAAGTCCGTGGGACCCAAGGTCATGGGGAACGCGGCGGGTGTGTGCGCGTGCAGTGTCGCTTCTTAAAAGGGACGTACTTGTATGGCCTTTTGCCCACGAGTGCCATTCTGCCAACGTAAATTGGCGTGCGCTGGTCGGGAAGCGGTTAAGTAAGATACATCACTCAATAATACACATGCTTATTCGAAAGAACGATTCGAGAACACGAAATTACGAACATACGAATGAAAATACGAACATACGAAATTACAAACATACATCTTAAGATACACTTACACTGTCCATTCAAAAGAACAATTCGAGAATATGAACAAAAGAAATTACGAACAGGCGAAGAAACGAAATTACGAACACACTAATTAAAATACGAACAAACGAAATTACAAACAGATAAAGGATTGAAAATACGAAATGTAAATCAATCGTTATAGATGTAATTTTCTTTCTTTTACTGTTTCGGAGTTTCGTAATTACGTAAGTTTGTCCGTTCGAAAGTTCATATTTTCACGTGTTTGTTATTTTGCTTATTCATAATTTTTGTATTTTGGTTCTTTCAGCTATTCGGATGTTCGAATTGATCCAAAATGTACAAATACTAACAAATTCGTATGAAAATCTATTCGTTACGAAACAAATCGCACATGTCTAAACAACATAAACAATGCCAAGGCAAGGCCTTTAAGGCCCTGCAGTGTAATATTACAACATCAATTTTAACTTTACTAAAAGTAACCAGCATTTTTTTTTTAACCTAAAGACCACATTTATGTAATTGGCAGATCCTACTGTTCAGCCTAGCATTGATATTGGATGGTAAAATGTGTAAATAAGCCTGTTTACCTGGACATGAAGTCAACCTGTGAACTTGCCCTGAAGCACACAACTGGACTTGATAAAGAAAGATTAAACTAAGTAAACTATCTGAAATATTTTTTTCTGTGATTAATAACATGTTTAGATCATGCATATATCAAGATAATGTTGAATGCATTGATCATATTAGATTTTGAGCTTGTTTTGTCAATGTTGTAATTTTACAATTTTGGGTTAACCACTTGCCGACCGCCTCACGCCTATATACGTGATCAGAGCGGCACGGGCAGGCAAAATCACTTACCTGGTACGTGATTGCCTTCCCGCGGGCGGGGGGTCCGATCGGACCCCCCCCCGGTGCCATCGGCGGTCGGCATTTGGTTGGGAGCGATGAGAGACGAGGGGGAGACCATCCAATCGTGCCCCCCCCTCGCGATCGCTCCCAGCCAATGAGAAACATCCCCTGCCTCTGTATAGTACACAGAGGCAGAGGATGTGATGTCATCTCTCCTCGGCTCGGCAGTTTCCGTTCCAGCGCCGAGGAGAGAAGACATGTAAGTGCACCAACACTCACACACAACACAGTAGAACATGCCAGGCACACTAAACACCCCCGATCCCCCCCCAATCACCCCCCCCAGTCACAAACTGACACCAAGCAGGTTTTTTTTTTTTTTTTTTCCTGATTACTGCATAGTGTCAGTTTGTGACAGTTAGCAGTGGTAGGACATGAGTGGTAGCCCCCTGTAGGTCTAGGGTACCCCCCTAACCCCCCCTAATAAAGTTTTAACCCCTTGATCACCCCCTGTCGCCAGTGTCGATAAGCGATCATTTTTCTGATCGCTGTATTAGTGTCGCTGGTGACGCTAGTTAGGAACGTAAATATTTAGGTTCGCTGTCAGCGTTTTATAGCGACAGGGACCCCCCATATACTATCTAATAAATGTTTTAACCCCTTGATTGCCCCCTAGTTAACCCTTTCACCACTGATCACCATATAACTGTTACGGGTGACGCTGGTTAGTTTGTTTATTTTTTATAGTGTCAGGGCACCCGCCGTTTATTACCGAATAAAGGTTTAGCCCCCTGATCGCCCGGCGGTGATATGCGTCACCCCAGGCAGCGGCAGATTAGTGCCAGTACCGCGAACACCCACGCACGCACCGTACACCTCCCTTAGTGTTATATCAATATCTGATCCGATCAGATCTATACTAGCGTCCCCAGCAGTTTAGGGTTCCCAAAAACGCAGTGTTAGCGGGATCAGCCCAGATACCTGCTAGCACCTGCGTTTTGCCCCTCCGCCCAGCCCAGCCCAGCCCACCCAAGTGCAGTATCGATCGATCACTGTCACTTACAAAACACTAAACGCATAACTGCAGCGTTCGCAGAGTCAGGCCTGATCCCTGCGATGGCTAACAATTTTTTTGGTAGCATTTTGGTGAACTGGCAAGCACCAGCCCCAGGCAGCGTCAGGTTAGCGCCAGTACCGCTAACACCCACACACGCACTGTACACCTCCCTTAGTGGTATAGTATCTGAACGGATCAATATCTGAACTGATCAGATCTATACTAGCGTCCCCAGCAGTTTATGGTTCCCAAAAACGCAGTGTTAGTGGGATCAGCCCAGATACCTGCTAGCACCTGCGTTTTGCCCCTCCGCCCGGCCCAGCCCAGCCCACCCAAGTGCAGTATCGATCGATCACTGTCACTTTTTTTTGTAGCGTTTTGGTGAACTGGCAAGCACCAGCGGCCTAGTACACCCCAGTCGTAGTCATACCAGCACTGCAGTAACACTTGGTGACGTGGCGAGTCCCATAAGTGCAGTTCAAGCTGGTGAGGTGGCAAGCACAAGTAGTGTCCCGCTGCCACCAAAAAGACAAACAGAGGCCCGTCGTGCCCATAGTGCCCTTCCTGCTGCATTCGCCAATCCTAATTGGGAACCCACCGCTTCTGCAGCGCCCATACTTCCCCCATTCACATCCCCAACCAAATGCAGTCGGCTGCATGAGAGGCATTTATATGTCCTCCCGAGTACCCCTACCCAACGAACCGCCCCAAAAAAGATGTTGTGTCTGCAGCAAGCGCGGATATAGACATGACACCTGCTATTATTGTCCCTCCTGTCCTGATAATCCTGGTCTTTGCATTGGTGAATGTTTTGAACGCTACCATTCACTAGGTGAGTATTAGCATAGGGTACAGCATTCCACAGACTAGGCACACTTTCACAGGGTCTCCCAAGATGCCATCACATTTTGAGAGACCCGAACCTGGAACCGGTTACAGTTATAAAAGTTACAGTTACAAAAAAAAGTGTAAAAAAAAAAAAAAAACACAAACAAAAATAAAAAAAAATAGTTGTCGTTTCATTGTTCTCTCTCTCTCTATTCTCTCTCTATTGTTCTGCTCTTTTTTACTGTATTATATTCTGCAATGTTTTATTGTTATTATGTTTTATCATGTTTACTTTTCAGGTATGCAATTTTTTATACTTTACCGTTTACTGTGCTTTATTGTTAACCATTTTTTTGTCTTCAGGTACGCCATTCACGACTTTGAGTGGTTATACCAGAATGATGCCTGCAGGTTTAGGTATCATCTTGGTATCATTCTTTTTAGCCAGCGGTAGGCTTTCATGTAAAAGCAATCCTAGCAGCTAATTAGCCTCTAGACTGCTTTTACAAGCAGTGGGAGGGAATGCCCCCCCCCCCACCGTCTTCCGCGTTTTTCTCTGGCTCTCCTGTCTCAACAGGGAACCTGAGAATGCAGCCGGTGATTCAGCCAGCTGACCATAGAGCTGATCAGAGACCAGAGTGGCTCCAAACATCTCTATGGCCTAAGAAACCGGAAGCTACGAGCATTTTATGACTTAGATTTCGCCGGATTTAAACAGCGCCATTGGGAAATTGGGGAAGCATTTTATCACACCGATCTTGGTATGGTCAGATGCTTTGAGGGCAGAGGAGAGATCTAGGGTCTAATAGACCCCAATTTTTTCAAAAAAGAGTACCTGTCACTACCTATTGCTGTCATAGGGGATATTTACATTCCCTGAGATAACAATAAAAATGATTTAAAAAAAAAATGAAAGGAACAGTTTAAAAATAAGATAAAAAAGCAAAAAAATAATAAAGAAAAAAAAAAAAAGCACCCCTGTCCCCCCTGCTCTCGCGCTAAGGCGAACGCAAGCGTCGGTCTGGCGTCAAATGTAAACAGCAATTGCACCATGCATGTGAGGTATCACCGCGAAGGTCAGATCGAGGGCAGTAATTTTAGCAGTAGACCTCCTCTGTAAATCTAAAGTGGTAACCTGTAAAGGCTTTTAAAGGCTTTAAAAAATGTATTAATTTTGTTGCCACTGCACGTTTGTGCGCAATTTTAAAGCATGTCATGTTTGGTATCCATGTACTCGGCCTAAGATCATCTTTTTTATTTCATCAAACATTTGGGCAATATAGTGTGTTTTAGTGCATTAAAATTTAAAAAAGTGTGTTTTTTCCACAAAAAATGCGTTTGAAAAATCGCTGCGCAATTACTGTGTGAAAAAAAAAATGAAACACCCACCATTTTAATCTGTAGGGCATTTGCTTTAAAATAATATATAATGTTTGGGGGTTCAAAGTAATTTTCTTGCAAAAAAAAATAATTTTTTCATGTAATCAAAAAGTGTCAGAAAGGGCTTTGTCTTCAAGTGGTTAGAAGAGTGGGTGATGTGTGACATAAGCTTCTAAATGTTGTGCATAAAATGCCAGGACAGTTCAAACCCCCCCAAATGACCCCATTTTGGAAAGTAGACACCCCAAGCTATTTGCTGAGAGTCATGTCGACTCTATGGAATATTTTATATTGTGACACAAGTTGCGGGAAAGAGACAATTTTTTTTTTTTTTGCACAAAGTTGTCACTAAATGTTATATTGCTCAAACATGCCATGGGGATTTGTGAAATTACACCCCAAAATAAATTCTGTTGCTTCTCCTGAGTATGGGGATACCACATGTGTGGGACTTTTTGGGAGCCTAGCCGCGCACGGGACCCCAAAAACCAAGCACCGCCTTCAGGCTTTCTAAGGCCGTAAATTTTTGATTTCACTCTTCACTGCCTATCACAGTTTCGGAGGCCATGGAATGCCCAGGTGGCACAAAACCCCCCCAAATGACCCCATTTTGGAAAGTAGACACCCCAAGCTATTTGCTGAGAGGTATAGTGAGTATTTTGCAGACCTCACTTTTTGTCACAAAGTTTTGAAAATTGAAAAAAGAAAAAAAAAATTTTTTCTGGTCTTTCTTCATTTTCAAAAACAAATGAGAGCTGCAAAATACTCACCATGCCTCTCAGCAAATAGCTTGGGGTGTCTACTTTCCAAAATGGGGTCATTTGGGGGGGTTTGTGCCATCTTGGCATTTTATGGCCTTCAAAACTGTGATAGGTAGTGAGGAGTGAAATCAAAAATGTATGCCCTTAGAAATCCTGAAGGTGGTGCTGGGTTTTCGGGGCCCCGTACGCGGCTAAGCTCCCAAAAAGTGCCACACATGTGGTATCACAAAAAACACAAAAAAGAACACAAAAAAACAAAAAAACAAAAAAACACAAAAAAGAAAGAGGGCGCACCAACCTAGTGCATTACCACTGATAAACTTTAATGCAGCATAAAAACAGTAAAAATTATACTCACAAACGAGCTAGTATAAATAGCTTTCAAAAGGGCGCAAAAGCGCTGTTTCTGTGGATCGACACCCCAGGACCTGTTGCCGAGAGGATAAGACCAGCGCAAATGGCTGATGGCTTACGCGTTTCAGGGGAGCACCCCTTTCTTCAGAGCCTAAGCGGGCAATGATTGCCCGCTTAGGCTCTGAAGAAAGGGGTGCTCCCCTGAAACGCGTAAGCCATCAGCCATTTGCGCTGGTCTTATCCTCTCGGCAACAGGTCCTGGGGTGTCGATCCACAGAAACAGCGCTTTTGCGCCCTTTTGAAAGCTATTTATACTAGCTCGTTTGTGAGTATAATTTTTACTGTTTTTATGCTGCATTAAAGTTTATCAGTGGTAATGCACTAGGTTGGTGCGCCCTCTTTCTTTTTTGTGTTTTTTAGCTTGAATACCCATTGTTCAAATGAGGGCTGCAAGACGCTAGGCATTACTTCTATAGGTGGCTGCACCACATATCCAGTTCATGGACACCTGAGCGCAGGAGAGGTCTTTTTTCTTGTACACATGTGGTATCCCCGTACTCAGGAGAAGCAGCTGAATGTATTTTGGGGTGCAATTCCACATAGGCCCATGGCCTATGTGAGCAATATATCATTTAGTGACAACTTTTTGTAAATTTTTTTTTTTTTTTGTCATTATTCAATCACTTGGGACAAAAAAATAAATATTCAATGGGCTCAACATGCCTCTCAGCAATTTCCTTGGGGTGTCTACTTTCCAAAATGGGTTCATTTGGGGGGGTTTGTACTGCCCTGCCATTTTAGCACCTCAAGAACTGACATAGGCAGTCATAAACTAAAAGCTGTGTAAATTCCAGAAAATGTACCCTAGTTTGTAGACGCTATAACTTTTGCGCAAACCAATAAATATACGCTTATTGACATTTTTTTTACCAAAGACATGTGGCCGAATACATTTTGGCCTAAATGTATGACTAAAAATGAGTTTATTGGATTTTTTTTATAACAAAAAGTAGAAAATATCATTTTTTTCAAAATTTTCGGTCTTTTTCTGTTTATAGCGCAAAAAATAAAAATGGCAGAGGTGATCAAATACCATCAAAAGAAAGCTCTATTTGTGGGAAGAAAAGGACGCAAATTTCGTTTGGGTACACCATTGCATGACCGCGCAATTAGCAGTTAAAGCGACGCAGTGCCAAATTGTAAAAAGTGCTCTGGTCAGGAAGGGGGTAAATCCTTCCGGGGCTGAAGTGGTTAAAGGAGTAGCAGAATTTGCCTGTGCTCCTTGCATGTGGTAAAAAACAAGCCATAGAAATACAGTTTTAGATCATTCACAATACCAGTTTGGGATTAGATCAAAATGTAAGGGTTACTACTTGAAAAATTCAAGTTTAAATTAAGAAATGTATTATTTACCTTTTAATGTATGCATATACTTAACCGGTCATGTTCTGTTTTCTGGCCATTGCCTAAATATCTGCTTGCTACGTGAGGGACAGGGACATGTTCTGTTATGTGGAGGGGGCATAGGTGCTAATCGCATAATAAGCAGAGGGCACAATAGACTGGCCAGATGGTATTTTGTGCCCTCTGTGGATTGTGCTAATTGATGTGTTAAGTCTTTTGAATGTTTATGTATGACTAGGATTATTTTACATAGAGATTGTTTAGCCTGGAAAAAAATCTGTGTTTCCATCTTAGAATGCCACCAGCCAAGGGCAATGTCCACAATGTTTTTCATGTCATTGATGCCATCCAAAATGGGGACAGTGGCTTTGAGATGGACTCAGAGGACACTGATATACAGTGGGGCAAAAAAGTATTTAGTCAGTCACCAGTTGTGCAAGTTCTCCCACTTAAAAAGATGAGAGAGGTCTGTAATTGTCATCATAGGTATACCTCAACTATGAGAGACAAAATGTGGAAACAAATCCAGACAATCACATTGTCTGATTTTTGAAAGAATTTATTAGCAAATTATGGTGGAAAATAAGTATTTGGTCACCTACAAACAAGCAAGATTTCTGGCTCTCACAGACCTGTAACTTCTTCTTTAAGAGGCTCCTCTGTCCTCCACTCATTACCTGTATTAATGGCACCTGTTTGAACTTGTTATCAGTATAAAAGACACCTGTCCACAACCTCAAACAGTCACACTCCAAACTCCACTATGGTTAAGACTAGGGATGAGCTTTGAGTCGAACTCATGTTCGACTCGAACATCGGCTGTTTGCCAGTTCGCTGAACAGCGAACAATTTGGGGTATTCGCGGCAAATTCGAATGCCGCGGAACACCCTTTGAAAGTCTATGAGAGAAATCAAAGTGCTAATTTTAAAGGCTTATATGCAAGTTATTGTCATAAAAAGTGTTTGGGGACCTGGGTCCTGCCCCAGGGGACATGAATCAATGCAAAAAAAAGTTTTAAAAACGGCCGTTTTTTCAGGAGCCGTGATTTTAATAATGCTTAAAGTCAAACAATAAAAGTGTAATATCCCTTTAAATTTCGTACCTGGGGGGTGTCTATAGTATGCCTGTAAAGGGGCGCATGTTTCCTGTGTTTAGAACAGTCTGACAGCAAAATGACATTTCAAAGGGAAAAAGTCATTTAAAACTACTCGCGGCTATTGCATTGCCGGTCCGACAATACACATAATAGTTCATTGATAAAAACGGCATGGGAATTCCCCACAGGGGAACCCCGAACCAAAAAAAAAAAATAAATTACGTGGGAGTCCCCCTAAATTCCATACCAGGCCCTTCAGGTCTGGTATGGATATAAAGGGGAACCCCCAACCAATATTTAAAAAAAAAATGACGTGGGGGTCCCCCTAAATTCCATACCAGACCCTTATCCGAGCACGCAACCTGGCAGGCCACAGGAAAAGAGGGGGGGACGAGAGAGCGCCCCCCCTCCTGAACCGTACCAGGCCACATGCCCTCAACATTGGGAGGGTGCTTTGGGGTAGCCCCCCAAAACACCTTGTCCCCATGTTGATGAGGACAAGGGCCTCATCCCCACAACCCTGGCCGGTGGTTGTGGGGGTCTGCGGGCGGGGGGCTTATCAGAATCTGGAAGCCCCCTTTAACAAGGGGCCCCCAGATCTCGCCCCCCCCCCTGTGTGAAATGGTAAGGGGGTACTTACCCCTACCATTTCACTAAAAAACTGTCAAAAATGTTAAAAATGACAAGAGACAGTTTTTGACAATTCTTTTATTTAAATGCTTCTTCTTTCTTCTATCTTTCTTCATCTTCTTCTTCTGGTTCTTCTGGCTCTTCTGGTTCTTCCTCCGGCGTTCTCGTCCAGCATCTCCTCCGCGGCGTCTTCTATCTTCTTATCCTCGGGCCGCTCCGCACCCATGGCATGGGGGGAGGCTCCCGCTCTTCTCTTCATCTTCTTCTCTTCTTCATCTTTTTCTCTTCTTCATCTTCTTCATCTTCTTCATCTTCTTCTCCGGGCCGCTCCGCATCCATGCTGGCATGGTGGGAGGCTCCCGCTGTGTGACGCGTCTCCTCTTCTGATGGTTCTTAAATAACGGGGGGCGGGGCCACCTGGTGACCCCGCCCCCCTCTGACGCACGGGACATGACGGGACTTCCCTGTGGCATTCCCCGTGACGTCATTTTTAACATTTTTGACAGTTTTTTTAGTGAAATGGGGGGCCGGGATCTGGGGGTCCCCTTGTAAAAGGGGGCTTGCAGATTCCGATAAGCCCCACGCCCACAGACCCCCACAACCACCGGCCAGGGTTGTGGGGATGAGGCCCTTGTCCTCATCAACATGGGGACAAGGTGTTTTGGGGAGCTACCCCAAAGCACCCTCCCAATGTTGAGGGCATGTGGTCTGGTATGGTTCAGGAGGGGGGGCGCTCTCTTGTCCCCCCCTCTTTTCCTGCGGCCTGCCAGGTTGCGTGCTCGGATAAGGGTCTGGTATGGATTTTTGGGGGGACCCCACGCTGTTTTTTTTATTTTGGCATGGGGTTCCCCTTAAAATCCATACCAGACCTGAAGGGTCTGGTATGGAATTTAGGGAGACCCCCACATCATTTTTTTTTTATTTTTTTGGCCGGGTTCCCCTAATATCCATACCAGACCTGAAGGGCCTGGTATGGAATTTAGGGGGACCCCCACGTCATTTTTAAAAAAAAATTTGGTTCGGGGTTCCCCTGTGGGGAATTCCCATGCCGTTTTTATCAATGAACTTCTATGTGTATTGTCGGACCGGCAATGCAATAGCCGCGAGTAGTTTTAAATGACTTTTTTTCTTTGAAATGTCATTTTGCTGTCAGACTGTTCTAAACACGGGAAACATGCGCCCCTTTACAGGCATACTATAGACACCCCCCAGGTACGAAATTTAAAAGGATATTACACTTTTATTGTTTGACTTTAAGCATTATTAAAATCACTGCTCCTGAAAAAACGGCCGTTTTTAAAACTTTTTTTTTCATTGATCCATGTCCCCTGGGGCAGGATCCAGGTCCCCAAACACTTTTTTATGACAATAACTTGCATATAAGCCTTTAAAATTAGCACTTTTGATTATTCATGTTCGTGTCCCATAGACTTTAACGGTGTTTGCGTGTTCAAACAAACTTTTTTCCTGTTCGCATGTTCTGGTGCGAACCGAACAGGGGGTGTTCGGCTCACCCCTAGTGAAGACCAAGGAGCTGTCAAAGGACACCAGAAACAAAATTGTAGACCTGCACCAGGCTGGGAAGACTGAATCTGCAATAGGCAAGCAGCTTGGTGTGAAGAAATCAACTGTGGGAGCAATAATTAGAAAATGAAAGACATCCAAGACCACTGATAATCTCCCTCGATCTGGGGCTCCACGCAAGATCTCACCCCGTGGGGTTAAAATGATCACAAGAATGGTGATCAAAAATCCCAGAACCACACGGGGGGACCTAGTGAATGACCTGCAGAGAGCTGGGACCAACGTAACAAAGGCTACCATCAGTAACACACTACGCCGCCAGGGACTCAGATCCTGCAGTGCCAGACGTGTCCCCCTGCTTAAGCCAGTACATGTCCGGGTCCATCTGAGGTTTGTTAGAGAGCATTTGGATTATCCACAAGAGGATTGAGAGAATGTCATATGGTCAGATGAAACCAGAGTAGAACTGTTTGGTAGAAACACAACTCGTCGTGTTCAGAGGAGAGAGAATGCTGAGTTGCAACCAAAGAACACCATACCTACTGTGAAGCATGGGGGTGGCAACATCATGCTTTGGAGCTGTTTCTCTGCAAAGGGAACAGGACGACTGATCTGTGTACATGAAAGAATGAATGGGGCGATGTATCAAGAGATTTTGAGTGCAAACCTCCTCCGATCAGCAAGGGCATTGAATCTGAAACATGGCTGGGTCTTTCAGAATGACAATGATCCCAAACACACCACCCGGACAACGAAGGAGTGGCTTCGTAAGAAGCATTTCAAGGTCCTGGAGTGGCCTAGCCAGTCTCCAGATCTCAACCCCATAGAAAACCTTTGTAGGGAGTTGAAAGTCCGTGTTGACCAGCGACAGTCCCAAAACATCACTGCTCTAGAGGAGATCTGCATGGAGGAATGGGCCAACATACCAGCAACAGTGTGTGACAACCTTGTGAAGACTTACAGAAAACGTTTGACCTCTGTCATTTGCACTTGCACTTGGTGGCTGACTAAATACTTTTTTGCCCCACTGTAAGTGATGAAGAAGAATGTGACTGGAAAAGGGAAAAAAAAATCCTTTGTTGGCCCAGAACCGGTGGAGAAGATTCAACGATGGGACAAAGCCAGCAAAAGACATGTTGAAGTTGAGAGGCCTTACATTGTGGGTTTCTATAACAAATTTATGGGTGGTGTGGATATATTGGACTCATTTGCAGCAAAATATAAGTTTCTTTTGAAATCCCACCGCTGGTATATTTACATCTTCTGGCACACCATCATCCTAGCTATGATCAATGCATGGCTGCTGTACAAACGGGACTGCAAAGCAATGAATGCTCCCAAGAAAAAGATACTGAACAGGAGGCTCTTTCAAGCCAAGTTAGAATCCTCTCTCATTCTAGTTGACACAACTGTCATAAAACCAAAGAGAAGGCGACCAGGTTTAATCCACGGGAGCCCAATTCCGCAGGCAGGGGGCTACTTAAATGACAGGATAACACCATCCAATGGAAAAGGAAGTCCTTCAAATGGCACCCCATCCAAAAGGTCATCTGTACTTCCACCAAAAGACATTTGCAAGGACATGTATGGACATTTCCATATAAAAACACATAAAGGATGCTGCAGACATGATGGTAAAGTATATACCAACACATTTTGCAGCAACTGCAATGTCCACCTCTGCTTCTCAGAGGACAAGAACTGCCTTTGGGACTGTCATAACTGAGCATGGCTATAAAGATAGATAAACACAATAAATGTCAGTTTTCATTCAATGCAGTAGGTTTTGTAAAAACAGTTTGAACATAGTTTTTAATAAATGATTTGTAATAAAAAATATTACTTGTATTATTATTATTTTGTGATAATTAGTGTATAGGCTATAGGCTACTGTTGAAGGACTTAATAAGCAGAAATCCCTTTAAATACATTCTTTGTTGGTCTCTACATTTGTTCTGACAGTATGAGTAAAATTACTTAAATTCTGCTACCAAACAGAACCAATGTTGCAAAATGACAATGTTCGCCTGAAAATGTTCTAAGATGTCAAAAATGTTAAAACCCGTTGATTTCTGCATTAGAGGCCTCCAACAACAATATCTAAAAGGTGAAAACATTTTTCCTCCTAGAGATCTCCACAGGCCCCTTAGTTTGTAAAATAACTAAAATGTAAATTATAGCACTACATCACTGCTAAAAAGTCCAAATAAAAGTCAGGGGACAATGCAATGTAGTGAAGGCAGAGAAGAGGGGAATGTTTTTCATCAATCATAGGGTGTTTGAAGTGGATCGCATGTGCTTACATTGCAGGAATAGACTATATGGCATCGTTTTAATTACATGATATTGGTGAAATGGACTTTAGAGCACTCCTATATCACTCTTATATCACTCTTATATCACATGGACACTTTAAGGGACATGCTGTTATATACTTTATATAAATAGTATAGGTACCTTTTGATTTATTCTGAACACTGGATTATTGTTTATGATTTAAGTTACACAGTGCTACCTGGTATCTAGGTTATGAATTAATGTGGATATGTGATTTGTGGTTTATATTTTTTATATGTTTATTATATGTTTGTTGCCAAATTTATTCATATTCTGTAAGGTCTTTGTGAACCCCATTGAGATACCTCTGTGGAGTTCCCTTAATCCAAAGTGTTCTCCAGTAACAATCCTCTTCACTTTTTAGACAAAGGCTAGGGATTGTGGAAGGGGCACCTTTACGCCTTCCCTTAAGAATGGCAATACTGGAGGGATGAAAAGGATACCTGCCATGGGACACGATGAAATGCCACTGGATACAGTTCAATTTAGAGGAATACATCTAAAGCAAAACCTTTTTTGTTTTGGTCAGAGTGTTTAAGGGTTAGAACTTCTCCAAGAAGAGCCAGATGTGAACATTTTGCAGTCCCTACGTATGCCTGAATTGAACAAGCTCCTCTGGTGTCTTTTAGTAAAACTTAATTCTATAATGCCTTTTCAGGTGCAGTATGTTTATATTGCAGAGCTACTTTTCTGTTGTCAAACATTACTAGACAAGACATGTAGTGAACCTTCTGACTCCTTTAAGCTTTCCCTGCGCACCCTTTCTTCTTCATGTCTATAGCTGAACTTAGCCACAGATACTCAGAGGTGGACAGAACAGGGAAACAAAAAGATATCAGAATTTGTACATTTTGAGGCTTGGTGCTGACCCGTAGCCTGCTTCCCCGGTGGCCCACAAATGCCATACAGCCCTACTGTCAGGATGTTTTTCTTATCTGTGTGCTTGTTTGGGAGCACTCTGTCTATATGTTCTGGTGACCATTGTCACTGAGACTCAAAGTAAGGGGAAAACAAAAATATTTGAGTTGCCACAAAATCAGAAATACAGGTAAAATCTTTTAATGGGAATGCTTGTTCCGGGGGGCAGCTTTTCTCACTTTAGAGAGATTTCTTCTTACTTCCTGTTGCATTCACAGGAAATGAAGGGAAATACCCTAAACAGGAAAGAAATGGAAAAAACTGACAGGGTTTTAATCATTCCCTACACAAAATGGAAATAAAAAATGTTTTAGCTATATTTAAGAGGCATATTTATTAAGCAAAGACTTGGACATTTAGCAAGCATTCTCCGCAGGTGTATCATCCAGGGCGATGTGTTTTTGAAAACAGTGATTAATTCCTCATGTCACGGAATTTAGTAGACCAGACTGTGTGGACTGCACAGAGGCAACCAGAAACACATGTAAGTGAAAAATAAGGGTGTTTATTAAATAGGTGACAAATAAGTGAAATATAAACAGTGCAAAACCAACCACAGACCCACAAACTACAAATAATATATACAAATAACTGGAGATACCGGAATCGTAAACAAGCCAGGCCGAGGTCATACACAGGGAGGTCAGCAAATGGGTAAGGATGGGAAACCAACAGGACAGGGAGAGGATGGATGGATAGGCTGCAGGGCAGGGATACAAGGAGAACAGGGCACAGGAGGGACAGGTCCAGGATGGGTTCGGGATAGGATCAGATCAGATCAGGAACAGGCTCAAGGTCAGGATACAAGCAGCGAGGTCAGGGCACAGGGAGAAAGATTCCAAGGCAAGCATGTGAGGGCTTGCCGGGTATTTATAAGGCTGCAGTAATTGACCTCATGTTACACCTGAGCGCAGAGGGTGCCGTCTGCTCCACACTGCCGGAGTGCACCCACTGGTGGACACCGGTACTACGGCCCAAGGATGCAACAGTGCCACCAGCAGGTGAGTCCTCTTACTACAGGTCCTAGGTGTTGGAAGACACCCGCTGGTGGACACTGGTACTGCAATCCAAGAGACCGATAGCGCCACCAACGTGTAAACCTTTTCATGACACCTCACCAGAGAATGTTTGGTTAAAGTCCCATTCTCTGCTTTATAAATAGACCCCAAGTTAATTTATAAAGTAGGGAATGTACACATTTTCAACCCTTTCAATCTCAGATGTTATACTCTATGCCTGTGCTTGGCTCATGTGCAAAGTTTTAAAAGATGCCAAGATGGTAACTATATGTAAATACTGCTAGGTAGAGGGCAGAGGTTTGTAATTAAGTTCAGACTATTATATTTTAAAAAAATAACGAGGAAAGAGATGGCACATTGCACAGTAGCTTAGGAGACCTATAAGGGATACTTCAAAAATGTGAATTGTGACTGGTTTGTGTGAATAAAAATTGCTGATAAACTGGAATAGACAGAGTTGTCTAAAATAAAATTATAGAAGGTGGACACAGTGACTTTAATGTTATCAAGGTTTTTTTTCTTTTCATTTTTGTAAATGTTCTTTGTATTGATTTTTTTAAAAAGAAATTTGCATTACATAGTAAACATTATCAGGTCCTCTGCTGACATACTGGGAGAACAAATTAAAGAGATAACAAATCAAAATAAACACAAGTATAATACTGATAAAGAAACACTAAAGATAGCTGTGGGTTCACAAAAGGTTTCCATTGTCTTATTAAATATGTACATAGAGAATCGGTTAACTCTTAATACATGTACTTGATCATTCTAACATTCTGTAGTTAGGCATGCAACCAAGAGGAGAAAACCAAACAGCTTATTTAATAATGTAGGTGAATAAAGAGTAAAGCCTGCCATAGATGGAGCGATTTTCTTTTCTGCAACCACGGGAATCCCTACAGCAGAGCCATTGTGTTCTCCCAGTGGGGGGGGGGGAGCCATCCCTGCCAGCAGGAAAACACAGTGATTACTGCTAGCGGCTATAATAGCCACTAGCAATAATAACTAATAGTAAAATCTGACAGGCTGGTTGTACCCACATTGATAGATTGATCAACTTGGGTATATTCAGCCTGCCCATACATGGTTTGAATCTCAGCTAGTCCCTGCTGAACTGGCCAAGATTCAAACCTATAGTCTATGGTTGGCATAACTTTACATTTGTTGAGAAAAAAAAAAAAAAAACAAACCCCTCTGAGTGATCTATGTACATTTCAGGAATTTTAACTAATTTTGAGTCCAACCTTTTTCTGCTCTAAAAAAAAAGCTTTTTGTTCCAATACCCCTCCTCTGAGTGGCCATATTGCATTGAATTTTACAGATTATCACAGCAGCTGCAGATTGAAAATGTAAGGTCATTTTTATTAAAATTAAATTACAATATGGCTTGTGTAGCAATTGTATATGCTATATATATATATATATATATATATATATATATATATATATATATATGTATGTGTATATATATATGTATGTGTATATATATATATATATATATATATATATATATATATATTTTTTTTTTTTTAGGAAAGTGGAGTTGCCTTTAAGGTTGAACTTACCCCTATGCAATATGGTAACATATGGTAAAACATTACTACAACACAGAGTAACGCACAGTCTCTGAATGGCATTCCAATGCACTTGCAAACACACCTTAATGCACATGCGTTTAAACTCACTGCAATGCACAGATGATGGTGGTGTGCTATGTTTAAGTGTGTAATCAAGCTAGTAGTATGTACCGTACCTGGGCACAATTCATCCCCTTAGTCTGGTTTGTTTTATATAGTGTGAGTCCTCCGATCTGTGTTTGAGAATGGTTAAGTGTACCACTTGGCAGAGGTTGTCTGGGGCACAGTTCACTTGAAGACTGTAATGGTTAGTGTGAATGTGAACCACTCAGCACAGAGCTCTCTATGGATCACTAAGCACGGAAGGAGAGATCATTGTGGTCTGGCTGGCAAAGGTGATGATGTAAGCATGTCCAAGGACCCCTCTGTATCAGTGCCTGCCACCCCTCTCTGCCAATCCCTCCATTGGCTTCTGATTGCCCAGCAAATTAAATTCCAAATACTAACAACAACATACAAAGCCATGCACCACTCTGCCCCAAGCTACATCCCCAATCTTGTCTCCAAATATCACCCGAACCGACCTCCCCTCTCCTCCCAAGACCACCTGCTCTCAAGCTCTCTTGTCTCCTCCTCCCATGCTTGTCTCCAGGACTTCTCTAGAGCCTCTCCCATCCTCTGGAACTCTCTACCTCAATCTATCTGGCTATCTCCTACTCTGGTCACCTTTAGGCGATCCTTGAAAACTCATCTCTTCAGGGAAGCCCAGCATGCCTCCAACTAACTAACAACTGTTCCACACTTCATCAGCTAATCCCCCACAGTTATTACCTTTTGTTCCACTTGCCCCACCCTATTAGATTGTGAGCTCTTATGAGCGGGGCCCTCTTAACCCTCTTGTTTTTTATTGTACTGTAACTGTACGTAGCTGTATTGTCTCTCTTGAGATTATAAAGTGCTGTGCAAACTGTTGGCACTATATAAATTCTGAATAATAATAATATAGCACAGCATGTATGCAGGCCAGCAGTGGAGGAAGGACAATCTACCTGGGGCACAGCTTGGCTCAACCATGCCCAGGATGAATACACCCTAAAAAAGAAAAAGAAAAAAAGGTTCTTGCACAATTCTTTTGTGTGTTGTAATGTGTTGGCTGCCAACTTAAAATCAAGAGTCTAGGTTTAGCCAGCTCATATTAGAGCACACAATATTGAGTGTTATTGTGAGTACAGTGACACAACATTAAGCATGAAGGGTGGCTAGAATTAAAGCGGAGTTCCACCTAAAAGTAGAACTTCTGCTTATCTTCCTCCCCCCCTCCGGTGCCACATTTGGCACCTTTCAGGAGGGGGGGGGAACGAGTACCTGTTTTTGACAGGTACCCTTCCTCATTTCCGAGAGACTGTTCTGTCGAAAGTTCGGCCCCCCTCCTCCTTCCTCTGCTGGGCCAGTTAGAAAGCACAGCACGCTTCACGCATGCACAGTAGGGAACTGGCTGCGAAGCCGAAAGGCTTCACTGCCGGTTTCCCTAACGATGAATGGAGACGGCAGCACCCGACAACCAATCCGAAAATCGGCTGGGGTGCTGACATCGCGGGCTCCCTGGATAGGAAAGTGTCCATATATTAAAAGTCAGCAACTACAGTATTTGTAGCTGCTGACTTTAATTTTTTCCCCCCCGGCAAAACTCCTCTATAAAGAGAAAAAAAATGGAAATACCATTGCTATACTATTCTTTAAATTTGAACTGAATTTTGTATTAGCTTTATCTGGGTTATAAGGCATATACAAGGTACAAAAAATTAAGGTTTATACATATTATAACTCTCAGCATCCTCCAGTCTTGTCCTCATTTCATGTCAGCGCTGCCATGTGGCAGATATGACGCATACTCGGGCTCGGAGGGATTTGAGACTTGTTGGCTTAATTCAAGCTTTTGTCTCTCCTTCCAGTATTTTCTTTGTAGTTTCCTTTCCTTTTATATCAGATCCTCAGAACACTACAGCCATTCACACCTTACTCTCCCTCAGTAGAAGTTTTCTCTTTCTTTTCTGCCTTAGTGAAATAATCGCATAAAGTAAGTTAGGAATTCAAACATGTGGTGTATGCTCTGATTTTTTATTGTAGAAGAGACATAAAAATACCTTTAAATCCACAGGCTTGGATTTTCTTGAACATAGTAGCTTCTTCTTAAAGTGGAACTGAACTCCCCTTAACAACAATTTACCAGGAGGTATTTTTTCAGCAATTAGATTATTTTGTGTTTTCTGTACACTGCCTAATTACAAAGCACAACTTTACCGCACAATGCAACGCACATCAACATGCATGTGGTAACCTACCACTCAAGTCTAAATTGGGCAAAATACTTCTCCAGGTACTAATCCTTGGTGATAAAGATCAGCTCCAAACTGCAGCCTGTTTGCCCTTTGCTTGCCTTTTGTAACAAAAATTGAAATTGAAGGGCCACACCACTGCTATGACGTGCAGATACAACTTTATTCTAATAAAAGCCAAGAGGAAAATCCAAAAAGTATCCAACGCATTCTGGGGGTCCAAGAGTGCCTTCTTCATAAGGAGCTTGATTGACAACAGTGTAAATACACTAGATGTGAACTGGACCTTTAATAGTATTTTTCCAGTGTGATTATAAGTGCAAACCTTGCCAGCAGCTGGTTTGGTAGCCTACCCAGCTGCTGACAAGGCCTGTGCTTGTAATCACACTAGAAAAAATATAATTAATGGTCCAGCCCACTTCTAGTCTATTCACATTGTTGTCAGTCAAACACTGATGAAGGGAGCATTCTTGGACCCCCAAAACACAAATCATTACCTTCAACACCAAAACTTTAAGTTAGCAATACCAGTGAGAGAACCCTATGGATCCAGTGATATTTTTCCACTTTTCTCAACATTACTTGCTATTTTCTACCCACTGATACCAACAATAAAACACTATTCCATCCAATGACACCAACGATGGGCACTATTCCTCCCACCATTACCAATAGTGGGGTATTTATGAGGCACTTTTCCTCCCACTCATACCAATGATGGAGCACTAGTCCTCTCTCTGATACCAACAACGGGCACTAGTCCTCCCAACATTACCAAACCCGAGGTATGGTTTACTCCCACTGATGGCAGGACATTTCTACTCCCATTGGCCACAACCTGGACCCCCCCCCCCAAAGTCTGTGCATATAGACAGCCTTTCTCAACCTTAAATTTGCAGAATCCTAGGGTTCCTCCAGAGGCTGTTTAGGGTTTCCTAAGCAGAGCGCATTGGTGGATTGAATTATTATTTGGCACTGTGTGCATAGTTCTGGTGCTGACATCAATTGACAGGGCCAACAATATGGGACCAGTTCAATTCCCTCTTTCCTTTCACAAACGTAACCACTAAAACCAATGTTTTTTTGTGGTTTTCTGTAGATTGGTGGTCAGTGGAAAGAATTCCCCAATGTAAGGGGCACGCTTTCAACAGATGACCAATGTAAGTGGGTCATTTTTCCCACTGACCAGTATTGTGGGCATTATCCTATTCAAGGTAATGATCTTTTTTCCCACTGACCGTCAATATAAGGGGCATTCTTTCCAATTAACTTTTCTTGTAAAGGGGTATTCTTCCCACTGATCACCAGTGTAAAGATCAATCTACCCATTGACCCCCCAATGTGAAGGAGACTTCTTCCCGTTGACCACCAATGTAAGGGAGTCCTTCTCCCACTGACTTCTAGTAGAGTTTGGAAAGTTTAGAACCTCTGATAAAGGTTTAGAACAGAAAATGAGGGGTGATCCCCCAATGTTCACAGCATGTAAAGCCTTCCATGAAGAGAAACCCAGCTTTATTCATGCATATTTTACATAAGATATCCACACAGTAATGGTGGAGCAAGGGTCTGGTGTTGGATGGATTGTCTGCAGAATTTAAAACCTGACAGAGGTTCTAACTTTACTAACACTCTATCAAAAACTACATATATAAAAAAAAATGTGATTTAGAGTTGGCCTTTAATCATGTGCAATTTCATCTACAAATAGATTTACCATATAAATAGATATACCTGATGGAACTGATGATCAGATAAGTAGAAGTAGAAAGTTATGTAGAGAAAGAGTTTTTTTTTTTTACAAGGTGAAATGTTTTCTCTTTAGGCTGAAATGATATTTGGAAATGTACAATGTTTCTTTGTGAGAAATAAATAGCAGTGGTCGAAGACAAGTAGTATATTTCTGCTGTCAGAGTACAAGCAGCCAAGTACCTATACAATTATAGTTCTGACATGCTTTATAACATGATGGTATCAGCGGTGGTAGCACTGGACCATTACCTCGCTTATTGCTGATGTCCTGCAGAGTTTAGATGTAGTCTGCAACACTGAGTCTGACACAACCTCATCCATGTCACAGAGGTTAATGCAATAGAGATGGAAAAAAGGGCTTTCATCAGATGTGTCAGATGGAAAGGTCTAAGAGGGTAATGAAATGCATCTAGCATCTTTAAGAATAGCAGGTCA
Source organism: Lithobates clamitans (assembly GCA_037952925.1). Lineage (NCBI taxonomy): Eukaryota > Metazoa > Chordata > Amphibia > Anura > Ranidae > Lithobates > Lithobates clamitans. The sequence continues at coordinate 3,788,565 of JBBGZY010000103.1, read as the reverse complement.
TTTTTATTATCAGTACAATCTATTAAAAAGTGATTCTAAAAAGCCCGGCAAGAAGACGGGTGAGTAGTTGGGCACCATACACATGGCTTGCACTTGAATGGGTCATGCGCCTTCACAGGTGCCAAATGGAACACAACAGGCTCATTGGGGGTCCCTGGGCAAATTTGACCTGGTGGTCAGGATTGGAAGAGAAGGAACCTTCCTTTTGTTTATCATTTGGGTCCTTGTGCTGAGAGAGACAGTCCACACAAATTGTACATTATATTTGGATTTTTGTAGATCCAACAGACAGTTTCTTATATCACTATGCTGACATTTTTGAGCTTGCAGATATGTTGTGGCCATTATTAGGGGTCCAAGCATTCCTGTTGGGGTTTTAATTTATTTTATGTGATGGAGACTGCAGCAGTAGGAGCTGGAACACACAAAAGGAAAAACTCCCAGATGGATGTAACAATCAGCATTGAACCTTTACCATCTGCTGCTCGTTATTTAGCACTGCAACTCAGATCTTCTCTGTGCACACCTGCCTTTATCTCCCCTCATTAGTGGACTACAAGGCCACAGCTTCAAGCCAATTCCTGGATAGGGATCTGTTTGCTTCTGAGTTCTGGATGACTGGTCATGCCTTGAATTATTTCTGCATGCGTTCTGACTGTGTTAAGACCTAGTTTGTCTGTGCTTATCCTAATCATCAGCCTAATACCTTTTCTATTGTCAGTCTTTGCTCCATTTACCTGTCTGGAACCTGGTCTCTGTATGCATATGACCGGGACATCATTCTCCTGACTCTGTTACCATCATTTGCTTTGACCATCTATCTAAGGACTTGCACCACTTTAGCCTCTGTCCTTCCTGCTGTTGGTTGCTGCCTCTGGCAACACAGAGTGTTATTGTGCCCCTTGACAGCAGACAGGAACTATTGCTTGGAGAGCTTGTTGTGGAAGCATTACAATCATGTAAGAAGCTAGGGTCTGAATCAGCCCACCAGGTTCCACCTGTAATTAAATTTGCAATTTTTGCTGGGCTAAAATCTTAAAAGGTTATGGAATGGGCACACTGATAACATCAAAACAAAGCAACTTGTATCAGTGAGGTACCAATCTCTGTGCCCCAGGATTTTAGTGGAGACCGATAGACAGACACCATAACAAAGGTCTTGCATACAATTAGGGAACTAGTGATGAATGGGACCCTAAATTGTACTTGCTTTGCAGACCCCAACAAACAATGTTTGTCACTGCATAGTTTGTTGCACATTCAAGCAACTTTACAAGTCAAGATAAATAATTTCCTGACATGAGTCCCAATATACGGCAACTATATATATATATATATATATATATATATATATATATATATATATAGATATATATATATATATATCTATATATAGATATATATATATATATATATATATATAGATATATATATATATATATATATATATATATATATATATATATATATAGATATAGTATCTCCCAAAAGTGAGTACACCCCTCACATTTATTATATCTTTTAAAGTGACAACACTGAAGAAATGACACTTTGGTACAATGTAAAGTAGTGAGTGTACAGCTTGTATAAAAGCGTTGGTAATAAGTACTTGTGCGCACACCAAAGATAATAAAAAATCCAACAATAAAAATATATATAATAAAAATACCTTAAAAAACGTCAAATAAGGACAGAGTAGCAGCCACAAATAATAGTGTTCACACACCTAAAGACAATTGCTAAGAAGGAATAAATCTGCGGCGCTAATCTAAATAAATAATGTAAAACCACCAACCATACCAAGAGGCAATAAAGCCAGATCTCCAGGTATCGATAATGTCTAAATGCTTAATCTTCCACTATATTGTTCAATCAAAGGTCACAAAAAACCAGTATTGCATCAAAAAATGAAATAACTAAAACAAAACCAATCCTATGTAATTAACACAGAATGAGAATAATACAGTCGCTGTTTCTAAATAGCCCATACAGATGTACATAAATAACTAAGTGAAAAGTCCACTGAAATGAATAAATAGTGAAAATAATATCCACAGACCCCACAGCTTAAGAGGATCTTCAAAACCACCACTCAAATAAATAAATCCAAATTAAGACATTTCCTTAAAAAATAACTGCAATTATGATGATTAGTGCAGCAATCAAAAATATAAATAAATGATTGGATGAGAAAATGACTAGTGAAACAATAAGTGTAGTTAACACAGCATAAATAAAGATGAAAATCTAATAATAACAAAAAAATAAAAGTGACTAAGAGTGTCCAGTGAATAAAATAAACCATGAATTACAACATAAGTGATGTCACAGAGTGTGAATAAATATTCCTGTGAAAGCAATGTATTTATACAAAATAGTCTCCAAAACGTCCCATCCAAAAAAAAGGAAACTAATAAATCAATAAAAGTATCAAGTGACAAAATAGATTGCAACATATGTGATGACACAAAGTGTAAAATAAATGAATAATACTGTGAAAAAGAAGTAATTAAACACACAGTCTCAAAAAAGTCCCATAGAAGATAAAATCTCCATTGTGACAAATATAATTGAGAAAAACGTGCCGAACAAAGTTGTTCCAAAGGTATTCAGTGATAGATAAATAGTGTGTAATGGTAGCGGTTCCCCCAGCCTCTCACCTCCCGGCTGAACGATCACAGCCTATTAAGCAAGTAACAGATGAAACACCGGCTTCCCAATCTCCTTGTTACCAGGGGTCTTCAAAGTCCTGCTTTCAGGTTCAGCTCAAAAGAAAGGAAAGGGCTCCATAGTGTAGCATATAATTTCAAAATTTATTTCAACATTAATCCACTTACATAGAAAACTGGGTAACACAGAAAACTCTCAGGCTGCTCTCAGCTCAACGATCCCGGCCGTGATCGGAGAGACAAGCTGCAGCCGAAAAACGATCCGCCTCTCTATTCCCTGACGCGTTGCGTGACTGTCACGTCACTTTCTCAAAGGGTATGAAGAAAGGCAGACACGGATCGTTCTTATGGGAGAGAGGTAACCATGGCAACCCCTCTGCCACAAGCGTATCGGTAGACTCTACGGCGCTCCTTGTGCACAATATAAATATACTAAATTATTACTAAACAAATCCTAAATAAGTTTCCATACATAAAAAAGTTTACTTATAAAAATAATTAAATATAATTGATTAAAAGATGTTGTACATGTATATAAATGAACTAAAAACATTAAATGAAAAAATTAGTAAGGGGAGGAATGGAAAATCTCCCTCTAGTGGTCCATCATAAAAATACAGATCAAGATAAGATAATATAGACAATGAAGAGATAGAACCCTCAAAATGATTAAAACTTCAAAATTGATTAAAATATGGGCTTGCAACACATAAAAGAATCTAGCTCTAAAATATTTCTACAAAATCAAGGATCTGGTTCGGTACTAAATACAAAAGGAATCATAATGCCCATTATTAAAATGAATGGCCCAAGGAAAATTATTTATAAAACAACACTTCTAATAATTAGAGATGAAGCAATTAAGATCAAATTCAACATTATGACCCAGAGGCGTTAAAGTACGGAGCTCATGTATCCAACGGGATTCTGCCTGACTCAATTTTATCACTGTTTATATTTCTCAATTCCCCATACTTTTAGTGAGGAGGGGTCCCTATTATGATATTGATCGTAGTGTTTTGACAAACTATGTTTCGGATAACCTTTCTTTATATTTTGGGTATGTTCTCTCAATCTCTTCCATAATTCTCTTTTTGTTCGTCCTACATACTGGATCTGACAGGGACATTCCAGCAAGTACACTACTCCCTCTGTTCGGCAAGATATAAATTCTTTGATTTGGTATTCTTTATTGGTAACTGTTGATTTGAAGTTGCATTTTTTCTTTTTTGCCTCATTTGTGTGTCTGCAGGTGTAGCAGGTCTTGCAGGGATAAAAGCCTTTCCCATCAAAGAAGGAAAATTTTCTCCGCGGGGGAGGGTCTAGTACATTTTTAGCAACCAGATCCCTCAATGTGGGAGCTCTCCGATACGTGAATCTCGGTTTCTCTGGTAGTAACGTTCCCAGGTGCCTGTCTGCTTTCACTATATTCCAATATTTTCTAAAGATTTTTTCTATTTGCTTATGTTGCAAACTATAATCCATCACTAATGGTACAGAGTTCATAGAGTCAGTTTTTTTACTAGAATCCTCTATAAGTTTACTTCTATCCATAACCTCCACATCTTTAATTTTCTCCTTTATAAAATCAGGGCCATATCCCTTTTGGATAAATCTTTGTCCGATAAATTCAGCTTGTTTAAGAAAAACCTCTTGTTTTGTACAATTTCTTTTCAACCTGGTGAACTGGCCCTTAGGTATATTGTTTAGCCAGGGAGCATGATGGCAACTATCTATTGGCAGATAGCTGTTTTTATCAACTTGTTTAAAAATGTTTGGGTAATAAATCTTCCATCCTCTTTTAAAATTTCCAAATCTAAAAATTGTATTTTTTCATCATTGATCTCCCATGATAAATTAATATTTTTATTGTTTAAATTCAAGTTAAAACCAAAGTCCATCAAGCTTTCCTTATCACCAGCCCAGATTACGATAATATCATCAATAAATCTTTTAAATAAAAGAAGTTGCTGGGGTCTGTTCTTATATACGGCTTCTTCTTCCCATTCTGCCATGTAAAGGTTAGCTACGCTGGGTGCATATTTGGCACCCATTGCAATTCCACAAATTTGTTTAAAAAAATCATTTTCATGCCAGAAATAATTGTGATCCAAACTATATTTTAAACACTCCAATAAAAACTTTCTTTGCACCGCTTTTAAATCACTAAATTTCTTCAAGGCCCATTTTGTTGCTTGTATTGCTTCTTCGTGATCAATTATAGTATAAAGCGATGCTACATCTGCTGTTGCCAGATAGACTGGTCTGTCCCCAAATGTGACAGTATCCAACAACTGGAGTAGATGTTTAGTATCTCTTAGGAAAGACTCAGTTTTTCTCACTAATGGTTGTAGGAACCAGTCAATATACTCCCCTATTCTAGCACCTAAAAAGAACTTAAACAAATTCAATACGTATGTAGATATCAATAAATTTGCCAGGAGCCTTCATATTAAGAAGTATATGTTGAGCAAACCAGGAGAAAATCTAATAAGGAACAACATGGTGGAAAGTGAAATTAAACATAGTGATCTGAAAAATAAATCCCTATTCAACCCCCCACTGGGAACAGAGGGAAATATTGAAGTGTTTCGGAAAATGGTCCTGAAAGATTTGCATGATCTAAAAATCAGGAAAATGAATGATCCCATGGAGATCAAGAGCGGTATTCAAAAATTAGAAGAAAGAAGGGAGATTGTGGTTAGACAGGCTGATAAAGGAGGAGCAATAGTGATTCAATCGAAGAAGGACTATCAGGAGGAATTAAAAAGACAATTGAGTGACACCACCACTTACTTAAAACTGCCGGGAAACCCGATAGTACAGTATAAAGATGACCTAACCTATCTGGTAGAAAGAGGAAAATCTAGAGGCCTATTAAATAAAAAAGAGGCAAAATATTTACAGCTACGTGGATGTCGCACCCCAGTTATATATACCCTCCCCAAGATTCATAAAAATAAAGAGAAACCTCCAAGAAGACCAATTGTAAACGGAATAAACTCGGTGGGAGCTAGAATAGGGGAGTATATTGACTGGTTCCTACAACCATTAGTGAGAAAAACTGAGTCTTTCCTAAGAGATACTAAACATCTACTCCAGTTGTTGGATACTGTCACATTTGGGGACAGACCAGTCTATCTGGCAACAGCAGATGTAGCATCGCTTTATACTATAATTGATCACGAAGAAGCAATACAAGCAACAAAATGGGCCTTGAAGAAATTTAGTGATTTAAAAGCGGTGCAAAGAAAGTTTTTATTGGAGTGTTTAAAATATAGTTTGGATCACAATTATTTCTGGCATGAAAATGATTTTTTTAAACAAATTTGTGGAATTGCAATGGGTGCCAAATATGCACCCAGCGTAGCTAACCTTTACATGGCGGAATGGGAAGAAGAAGCCGTATATAAGAACAGACCCCAGCAACTTCTTTTATTTAAAAGATTTATTGATGATATTATCGTAATCTGGGCTGGTGATAAGGAAAGCTTGATGGACTTTGGTTTTAACTTGAATTTAAACAATAAAAATATTAATTTATCATGGGAGATCAATGATGAAAAAATACAATTTTTAGATTTGGAAATTTTAAAAGAGGATGGAAGATTTATTACCCAAACATTTTTTAAACAAGTTGATAGAAACAGCTATCTGCCAATAGATAGTTGCCATCATGCTCCCTGGCTAAACAATATACCTAAGGGCCAGTTCACCAGGTTGAAAAGAAATTGTACAAAACAAGAGGTTTTTCTTAAACAAGCTGAATTTATCGGACAAAGATTTATCCAAAAGGGATATGGCCCTGATTTTATAAAGGAGAAAATTAAAGATGTGGAGGTTATGGATAGAAGTAAACTTATAGAGGATTCTAGTAAAAAAACTGACTCTATGAACTCTGTACCATTAGTGATGGATTATAGTTTGCAACATAAGCAAATAGAAAAAATCTTTAGAAAATATTGGAATATAGTGAAAGCAGACAGGCACCTGGGAACGTTACTACCAGAGAAACCGAGATTCACGTATCGGAGAGCTCCCACATTGAGGGATCTGGTTGCTAAAAATGTACTAGACCCTCCCCCGCGGAGAAAATTTTCCTTCTTTGATGGGAAAGGCTTTTATCCCTGCAAGACCTGCTACACCTGCAGACACACAAATGAGGCAAAAAAGAAAAAATGCAACTTCAAATCAACAGTTACCAATAAAGAATACCAAATCAAAGAATTTATATCTTGCCGAACAGAGGGAGTAGTGTACTTGCTGGAATGTCCCTGTCAGATCCAGTATGTAGGACGAACAAAAAGAGAATTATGGAAGAGATTGAGAGAACATACCCAAAATATAAAGAAAGGTTATCCGAAACATAGTTTGTCAAAACACTACGATCAATATCATAATAGGGACCCCTCCTCACTAAAAGTATGGGGAATTGAAAAATATAAACCCCATTGGAGGGGTGATAACAAAGTGATAAAATTGAGTCAGGCAGAATCCCGTTGGATACATGAGCTCCGTACTTTAACGCCTCTGGGTCATAATGTTGAATTTGATCTTAATTGCTTCATCTCTAATTATTAGAAGTGTTGTTTTATAAATAATTTTCCTTGGGCCATTCATTTTAATAATGGGCATTATGATTCCTTTTGTATTTAGTACCGAACCAGATCCTTGATTTTGTAGAAATATTTTAGAGCTAGATTCTTTTATGTGTTGCAAGCCCATATTTTAATCAATTTTGAAGTTTTAATCATTTTGAGGGTTCTATCTCTTCATTGTCTATATTATCTTATCTTGATCTGTATTTTTATGATGGACCACTAGAGGGAGATTTTCCATTCCTCCCCTTACTAATTTTTTCATTTAATGTTTTTAGTTTATTTATATACATGTACAACATCTTTTAATCAATTATATTTAATTATTTTTATAAGTAAACTTTTTTATGTATGGAAACTTATTTAGGATTTTTTTAGTAATAATTTAGTATATTTATATTGTGCACAAGGAGCGCCGTAGAGTCTACCGATACGCTTGTGGCAGAGGGGTTGCCATGGTTACCTCTCTCCCATAAGAACGATCCGTGTCCGCCTTTCTTCATACCCTTTGAGAAAGTGACGTGACAGTCACGCAACGCGTCAGGGAATAGAGAGGCGGATCGTTTTTCGGCTGCAGCTTGTCTCTCCGATCACGGCCGGGATCGTTGAGCTGAGAGCAGCCTGAGAGTTTTCTGTGTTACCCAGTTTTCTATGTAAGTGGATTAATGTTGAAATAAATTTTGAACTTATATGCTACACTATGGAGCCCTTTCCTTTCTTTTGAGCTGAACCTGAAAGCAGGACTTTGAAGACCCCTGGTAACAAGGAGATTGGGAAGCCGGTGTTTCATCTGTTACTTGCTTAATAGGCTGTGATCGTTCAGCCGGGAGGTGAGAGGCTGGGGGAACCGCTACCATTACACACTATTTATCTATCACTGAATACCTTTGGAACAACTTTGTTCGGCACGTTTTTCTCAATTATATTTGTCACAATGGAGATTTTATCTTCTATGGGACTTTTTTGAGACTGTGTGTTTAATTACTTCTTTTTCACAGTATTATTCATTTATTTTACACTTTGTGTCATCACATATGTTGCAATCTATTTTGTCACTTGATACTTTTATTGATTTATTAGTTTCCTTTTTTTTGGATGGGACGTTTTGGAGACTATTTTGTATAAATACATTGCTTTCACAGGAATATTTATTCACACTCTGTGACATCACTTATGTTGTAATTCATGGTTTATTTTATTCACTGGACACTCTTAGTCACTTTTATTTTTTTGTTATTATTAGATTTTCATCTTTATTTATGCTGTGTTAACTACACTTATTGTTTCACTAGTCATTTTCTCATCCAATCATTTATTTATATTTTTGATTGCTGCACTAATCATCATAATTGCAGTTATTTTTTAAGGATATGTCTTAATTTGGATTTATTTATTTGAGTGGTGGTTTTGAAGATCCTCTTAAGCTGTGGGGTCTGTGGATATTATTTTCACTATTTGTTCATTTCAGTGGACTTTTCACTTAGTTATTTATGTACATCTGTATGGGCTATTTAGAAACAGCGACCGTATTATTCTCATTCTGTGTTAATTACATAGGATTGGTTTTGTTTTAGTTATTTCATTTTTTGATGCAATACTGGTTTTTTGTGACCTTTGATTGCACAATATAGTGGAAGATTAAGCATTTAGACATTATCGATACCTGGAGATCTGGCTTTATTGCCTCTTGGTATGGTTGGTGGTTTTACATTATTTATTTAGATTAGCGCCGCAGATTTATTCCTTCTTAGCAATTGTATAAAAGCGTAAATTTGCTGTCCCCTCAAAACAACTCAACACACAGCCATTAATGTCTAAACCGCTGGCAACAAAAGTACGTAACCCCTAAGTGAAAATGTCCAAATTGGGCCCAAAGTGTCAATATTTTGTGTGGCCACCATTATTTTCCAGCACTGCCTTAACCCTCTTGGGCATGGAGTTCACCAGAGCTTCACAGGTTGCCAATGGAGTCCTCTTCCACTCCTCCATGATGACATCACGGAGCTGGTGGATGTTAGAGACCTTGTGCTTCTCCACTTTCCGTTTGACGATGCCCCACAGATGTTCAATAGGATTTAGGTCTGGAGACATGCTTGGCCAGTCCATCACCTTTATCCTCAGCTTCTTTAGCAAGGTGGTGTTGAGTTATTTTGAGGGGACAGCAAGTTCACACTGTTATACAAGCTGTACACTCACTACTTTACATTGTAGCAAAGTGTCATTTCTTCAATGTTGTCACATGAAAAGATGTAATAAAATATTTACAGAAATGTGACTGGTGTACTCACCTTTGTGAGATACTGTGTGTGTGTGTGTGTATATATATATATATATATATATATATATATATATATATATATATTTATATATATATATATATATATATATATATATAATTTTTTTAAAGCAATGGATTTTATCATTAAAACACATTACTTGAGCTCCAGTAATGTAACTTTTTTTTATAAAGAACTAAAAACCTTTTCATGGGACTTTAAATGAGGTACAACCTTTGCATAAAATGATTTATTGAGCAATAGATGAAAAGCTTTTACATAAGAATATTTTTTAAAACAGGAAACTGATTTATAAATACTACCGTATATCGACATACAGTCAACATAATATTCATACAATGATACCAATACAAATTCCACTCTTCCTAGCTTTTCACAAAAAATAATAATGGGTACTTCCTTTAGCCCAACACGTTTCGTGACAATACTCTCACTTCTTCAGGTGAAGATGCCTATTGTGAAATAAATCAGCTATATAGCAATCTAAGATAACACCTCCAAATTGTGTCTGGCTCAAGACTTGTGGAGGGAAGACATGGCACCCCAATTGAGAAAACCAAACAGCAGTACCGGGTGCTGACATATATGAGTGAGCAATCATCCCAGACACGATTTCAGGTCCCACAGGAAGAGGATCTGGACCCCTTCCTCCTATGTAAAAGATTTTCATCTATTGCTCAAATCTTTTTATGCAAATGTGTTACCTCATTTAAGGTCCCATAAAAATGTTTTAGTTCTTTGTATGTGCAAATAGGGGATGGAGGCATGACATTATAAGGCACCAGCACACATTATTATTTATATAACGTAACTTCATTGTCAGAAGGAGTACTTTGCGAGTGAATAGATACCTGAAAGTACTGCATTTACACATTAGTTAAAATGTGTGCATTTGCCAAAAAATATATATGATGGTAGGTCCACTTTAGCATTTACAAAAACATTTGTAGAAAACCTTACAGAAGTAGGCTTTGTAGCATCCTAAAATTCCTTCACTTACATCTCCATGCTCCCATTAACTGATCTGGTGGTGGAAACCCCGGAGCCATTAACCTTTTAAAAAAATGTAAACTTGCTCTCATGTCACAACACTTGGACCTAATAATTGGAAGGCAGGGGAAATGTCATGTGTTCCTAAAGTTAGCTCTACACTTGTAGAGTTTTAAACTAACGTTCTAATGCCGCGTACACACGATCGGACATTCCCACAACAAAAGGATTTTTTCTGACGGATGTTGGCTCAAACTTGTCTTGCATACACACGGTCACCCAAATCTTGTCGGAAATTCAGAATGTCAAGAACGCGGTGACGTACAAGACGTACGATGAGTCGAGAAAAATAAAATTCAATAGCCAGTGCGGCTCTTCTGCTTGATTCCGAGAATGCGTGGAATGTTGTGCGTCGGAATTGTGTACACACGATCGGAATTTACAACAACGGATTTTGTTTTCGGATCCAGATCTCAAATTTTGTGTGACGGAAATTCTAATGGAAAATGTCCCATGGAGCCTACACAGGGTCGGAATTTCCGACAACAAGCTCGCATAGAACATTTTCCATTGGAAAATCCGACTGTGTGTATGGGGCATAAGGCTTCATGTACCCTGCTGCTGGTAAATGGACATTTAGGAGCAGTTGGGCATTTTTTTCAGCTGCCCATGAACTCTCCTCTATGTTATCTTATCAGTAAATGTACACAGGGTCTTTTATCGTTGTTTCTATGCAGTTGAGTTTAGAAGCTTTTTTTGGAACATAAAAAAATGGGTTCAGACGGATGTTCAGAGGCATTTGAGATGCAAAATGCCTGTAACAGCTTGTAAACGCTGCTAAACACGGTAACTCGGATTTAGCAGCGTTTCGTTTACAGGCGTTTTTCATTTTAAAGTAAACGTTTCTAGACGCAAACACAGCAAAAGGGGGCATGTAAACGTGGCTAAATGGCCGTTTTTAGACACCGGTTTCTAGCTGTCAAGTTAAATCATTCAGGAGAGGTTGAACAACGTCCGGTGTACATGAAGCCATATCAATATTCGTACAAACATTCTGTCGTGGTTATGCAATAGAGTCTGTTTGTCAGCTTACCTGTTTCCATGTGTTCATCTCCAAAGACCAGCTGTCTCTCACCTGACTGCTTTTATTAACTCTCCTCTAGCATGGCTCCACCCCAGCTCCTATCAGAGAACTCTATATTAACCTCTGCACTGCAGGTCAGCCCTGCTGATCAACCTTTGTGTGTTTGGCTTCCTGTTCCTGCCTGCCGTGTGCTCTACGTTTGTTTCTGTTACCGACTTTGGCGTGTTCTCTACTATTCCTGTCTGCTTGTGACCCTTACGTCTGGCGTGTCCCCGACTATCCCTGTTTGCCTGTGACTCTGAACCTTGGCACAAACTCTGTTGTCCTTGTCTGCTTGTGGCCCTGACCTTGGCTTATTTCTTTACTATCCCTATCCTCCTGTTGCCTACTGTGGGTGTGAGCTGGGGACCCTGGGGGCCGCGACCTTCAGCCAGTTGCAGCCCAGTCCATCCTCACCACTGGGGGCTCTGGTTAACACCTGCTGGCTCTTAGACTCCGCGCCCCAGGGAATTCTACGCTCTAGCCCCGGTGGGATCAGTGTTGGTGTCCCAGCGGCCCTGCCTTCCTTACCACCCGGACTCCCATCCACAGCAGTCAGCCGTAGGGTCCACTGCCTTGTGGTGCACTCCTGATCCCAACAGTGTGCATCTGTCACCCAGCCTCTAGGTGACCTGACACATTCTCAGTATATTCAATAGCTTGATAGTAGACTTCTGCAATTCGTTTTGTTAAAAAATTCATTTTAAAACGAATTTTGACAAATTCATTAATTTGGAAATATCCGAATTAACGAAAACCCATTTAATTAAATTTTTCTGAATATTCGTAAATTCAAATATTCTAAAATTCGTTCATTCATAAATTCATACATTCGTAAATTTGTACATTCATAAATTCATACATTCGTAAATGTGTACATTTGTACATTCGTAAATTCGTACATTCGTAAATAGTAAATTTGTAAATTAGTAAATTAGTGAATTCATAAATTTGTAAATTCGGAAATTCGGAAATCTGAAATAATAATTAACTAATAATTACTTAACTATTACTAACCATTGAATTATAGGTATTGTAATTTCCTTTCAAATTTGGCTGTTAGAACGTAACACATTTTAATTTATCCGAAGTTACAAATTATCCGAAATAACGAATGCCATATCCAAATGAATGGAATATAATGAATTAATAATAATAAATAACAATAATAATAAAAACTTTTTATTATTATTTATTATTCATTTGTTCAGTTCCATAGATGCAGCATTCATTATTTTGGATAATTTGTAACTTCGAATAAATTCGTATTTGTTATGTTCACTAACAGCCAAATTTGAAAGGAAATTAGGATACCTATAATTTAATAGTTAGCTACTATTTCAGATTTTCAAATTTTCGGGTTTTTGGATTTTCAAATTTTGAAGTTACAAATTTCCAAATTTTCTAATTTAGAAATGTACGAATTTACGAATATACAAATTTTAGATTTTACAAATGTACGAATGTACAAATTTATGAATGTACAAATTTACGAATTGCGATCATAACGAATTACCCGAAAATCTGAAAAAAAAAAATAAAGGAATGAAACGAAAACGAACAAATATTTTAGCAGTGCACATGTCTACTTCACAGGGTACAACAAGGTCAAAGGATTGCCAAAGCCACCAAATCCTATTAGTAAAATGTAAAACACAAGATGGACTAGGTGCCAACAACACAAATCTAAAATGAAACAAATATAAAATCATTACATTTTATTATTCCAGCATGTAAAAAATAACTCAAGATCAAAAACAGAGCAGTATATTGTAAAATCAACCTCCTTCAGATACCTCCCATAGAATTACAGACACCAAACATGTCAGAATAACAGTAAATTCACAATGGAAAACAGAATAATGAATAAGATGTCCTCCATGGGTAGGCAAGCTTGCTTAGTCTCAACACGTTTCACGGGAGCACCCTGCTTCTTCAGGTATTGAGCTGAAAAGGTAGAACATAACAGTTCAAGATACAAAATACATAAACTAAATAGAAATTTTATTTCCAATTAAGTTTATGAATTTTATACTTTGAATTGTTCTACTAATGTATGGTGAGCTAAAAGCTGGCCATATGCTGTTCAAATTTTAGCCCGTCCATCAGGAACCAGCCCTGGCTGGCCCTGTCTACTGCCTCAGTAACAACATTCTTTGATTGAAAAATGAATCAAAATACATTAGCTGTAACTGGAGATTTATCCATCCACACTGTGCAGTCTGGATAGAGGAATCTTTGCATTTTTTTCTTTTCTGTTCAGCCTATAGGCAAATCAGACAGTAACATAGTCTACTAAAAAGTGTGCTGGGCACTCAAGCAGAATGCAGTGAATATTTAGTGTAATTAAAAAAAGTTATTGTTTTTGGAGTTTTGTATTTAGTTTTATTTCCTTTTTAATAGAACTAGAGTCAGAACTTCCGTTGAGTTTTTATTGCCATTTGCATCCCAATTGGAGAGTGACAAGGACAAGGAATGAGGGGAATGGGTGCCATGGGCACAGGAAGACACAGAGGACACTAGAATTGACAGAACATCTAGAACCCCATTTACTCTACTAAATATCTATATTTTTTACTGTCTGTGTGCTCATTTGAAAGGTTCTCTATAACTTGAAACTAACTTGAAAAAGACCCAGTTTTGATTAAAAAGAAAATGTCATATTTTCCTTGGATTTACACTAGTCACATGAAGCGTCAAAATGCAGATGAGTACTTGTGCACAGAATTTGGATGAAATACAGAGTCTGCATTCGATTTTTGGAAGGGGATCTGAGCCCTGCAGTTATTGAACTAAGCAGCTGCTGTTTACCTGCATTGGAATGATTTGTGGTGTTATGGGATTACAGTGTTTTAAATCATCAGATTTTTTTTAGGCAATACCAGGTATTGTTAAAAAAATAAAAAATAATAATTATATATGCTTTAAATAAATAAATATGAATTATATGTAAAAACACTCAAGTGTGAAATTCACATAAATATACCACAAAATAATCCATTCATCACATAAAGATACAGCATGTGCAGTTCACATAAACTGTCTCCAAAAACAATATAAAGAAATCAGTGCCACCAGTGTCCAAACATTGCAAAGTCCAATAATATAGTGCCAACCAAAGTTGGGGTATCCCCTCTCCAATTGTTCGAAAGAGATATCGCTCCACTCCCAGGAACACCCCAATGATGATAAACTCACCTTATGGTTTTGACAACAGTTAAAGGGTAATTCCACTTTCAAGGGAATGTTCATGTGAGGCTGTAGGTCATGGGTGCCCAACTGCTGTGGCCCGCAGTGTCCTCTGATGTGGCCCGCCACCCCCTGCACTGGGAAGACGGGTCTGCAAGCGCAGATTGCGGGTTCCTGAGCCGCCATCGCGTACCGCCATGTTATTCTGCTGGACGTCATATGACGGCCAGGCAGGATAACAGAACCACCGCTCGGCCATCATTCTGCTATAGGCCGGGAGGGAAATGGTTAACTAATTTTCGGAATTCGTTTTGTTTATTCAAATTCAAAACAATTCTAAATCAAATTGCATTTGAATTGCATTTGAATTTGAATCAAATCTTATTCAAATTGAATTCTAATTTTGGAAGATGGCTAAATTATTTCTATGCTATTGTTTTTTTTCTATTCTATTCCTTTATTTTCTGTTCTATTCTTTTATTTTCTATTATATTCTATACTTTTATATTCTATTCGAATTCAAATTCATTCTATTCGAATTTCAGAAAACAGTTATTTTGTATATTCTTTCAATTCTATTGTATTCTTTTCTATTGTTTGTTCTATTCTATTATTTTCTCTTTTAATTTTTTATTTTGTATTCTTTTCTATCCTATTTGAATTAGAATTTTATTCTATATAAAATTTGAATTTTGAAAGATGGTTATATTCTTTCTATTTTATTCTATTCTTTTTTTCTATTCTATTCTTCTTTTTTCTATTTTATTATTTTCTATTGTATTCAAATTCAAATGTATTCTATTTGAAATTGGAATTTCAGAAGATGATTATATTATTTCTATTTTATTCTATTCTATTCTCTTCCTTTATTTTCTATTCTATTTTATTCTGTTCTTTTATTTTCTATTCTATTTTGTTCTGTTTTACTTTATTCTTTTATATTCTGTTCTTTTATTTTCTATGCTATTCCTTTATTTTCTATTCTATTTTTTTCCATATTTTTTTTATTTTGTAATCTGTTCTGTTTTACTCTATTATAATCTATTTGTTTATTGTCTTATCTATTGTATTTTTTTCTATTATATTCCTTTATTTTCTATTCTATTTTATTCCCTTCACAAATGCAAATTCAAATTCGATTTGCAAGCGATTCCAATTTGTAAACAATTCAAATTAAATTTGAAAACTATTCGAATTTTGTCCAAAAGTTTGTTTTGTTATTTCGGATTTGTTTAAGTTCCTTACTATTGTAATTTGGAGAATCAGATACAAACAAATTTCCGAATAACGGAAAATTGGTCAGAATTTCAATTTAGATTGAGATTCTCTAGACATCAGATCAGTATGTAGATATGTGACTATTGCACCTCCTGGACCGATATACAAACTGCATAATCTGAAGGTAATGGATGAATTGAACCCTACTATCCATGATGATTGAATCTAGTATCCAGACATATATGTAATTCTTTTTATTCTTTCAATCAGTCTTGCATTCTTGAGACATAGCTGAACATCAGGCAAATGCTATGTAGCTGCATGTTTTTAGTCAAACCTCTAGGCTGATAAGTTGGAGCTTCATTAGTGGGCAATTACAAACGCCCCAATACTTTTATGATATATAAAATGCGATTTTTCATATACTGTATCTGCAATGTTAATGTTCACTAAACATTATTTTGTAAATGTTGTTGGCACTGTATTTCTCAACTACTCTTCAATATTGTAATAGACAGGCAGTCCCCGAGTTACGAACATCCTACTTGTGAAAGACTCCTACTTAGGAACGAGAGGCGGCACATCGGAAAACGACGTCTGCGCATGCACGGCTACTTGACGGAACAACGGAAAACATCGGAAAATGACATCTCTGCCATTCTACGCATGCGCTTCTGACCTCCGAACATGTTCGACTTAAGAACAAACCGGCAGTCCCTAACCCGTTCGTAACTCGGGGACTGTCTGTATATATATTTCTTGTGCTATTTTAAAGGCCCTGACGAAGCAGAGGTCACCCACGAAACGCGTAGGCCATATTTCAGATACTCTTTACCAGGATCTGCACACCCTGGACCAAAAGAAACAGTAAAACTGTATTCTATTTCAGATTAATCTATTTCAGATTAAATTGTTTTTAAGGTTTCCAGCCATGGATGGCGAATAACGTTTTCTACATTTTTAATCTGTGGTATAGGTTGTTATTTCAACCCCACCTGAGGGACACTCAAAGTCCCACTCCACTTTGTTTTTAGTTTGAATTTTGTATTTCATAGGGTCGGTGCCTCTGTGGAGTTATAATTCTCCCACGGCTGCCCCCACCCCTATATAGATATGTGACTAGCTTTTTTTTAATAATTAAATTTCCATCGCCTTGACCACTGTAGGTATCTCATGGCTCTGCTGTGCATCTTAGAAATGGAGGTTTGCTTTTTTTTTTTTTCTTCTATAGAGTTTTTAGTTGTTTAGCTAGGATTGCTGTTTATTTACCCTGTACAAACATTGTATTACAAGGAAATAAATGCAAGCACTCTGGGTTTTATTTGGAAAGAAAGACGTGCTTTTCTTATCATCCCATGTGCCTTGACTGAGGCTCGTAGGAAGCAATCGACTGTTTCCCAGTGACATACATGCTGGTGGAGCAGTCTCCGCACAAATTGCTTTTGTGGCACAACATGCAAAATCCTTGATCTATTTCAGATATATTGAAATGCATGGGCTCCGCCACTTATCATTACACCCCAAGCACTCTTTCTGGACAATTTTCCAATGTAAGTTCATTGCTGTTTTCCACTTTGAAGGAGATAACCGGGTGCATCGTGGGAAAATGTCAGCTGCCGTTATTTGTCAGATAAGAGATTCCTTTGGACAGGTTACCTGTTTGATAGACAGAAGCAATATTCTCTGGAACAAGCCTCCCTATGGCTCTAGGTCTTCATAATGCCATTACAGTAAGGTAAACAGTTTCAAAGTCCTTAAAGTGACTCTATCATAAAAAAAAAAAAAGCATGGTAGTAGTTGCTTTTTTCTAAGCTCTCCTTTCAAAATGTTATTTACCTGGCTGAAATTTTGCTCCAATGCTTTCTGGCTCTATGAATTCTGATACTTTTCTGATACTCATTTACAGCATATTTTTTTCTGGATCTATTGAGGCAGATGCAGTCTAGTATTTTCGAGCAATGGCTCCTGTCATATTTCTCTAAAAACTATTTTGTTTTAGGTTTTTTATGTCTAAATTTTGGTTTTGTATGTTTATTTTTTGTCACATATACACATTTTTATACTGCATCTTCTTGAACCTGGTAATATTAAGGGGAGTAGAAATCCTTTATTTTAACCACTTCCATATTTCATATGACATCCTGGAGTTTGAGTGGTGATACTGGGATGCAGTGGAGGCTGTTTTTTTTTTGTTATGGGGGTAGCAAACAACCCCCCTACGGACCCTCAAACCCCCCCTCACTGTCTGCCGGGCCACCGACACTTACCCCATCTAGGCATCGGGCAGCAGCGGACATCAGTGGGCACATCGGGCAGCGATGGACATCGGGCATCAGTGGGCACATTGGGCAGCAGCGGGATTGACAGGCACAGACACATCGGCAGGCACATCGGCTCCTGTGTCTTTTCCTCTTCGCTTCCGCCATGTGTCTCCTCCTAGGCATCCAATAGGATCTCCTGTGCTTTCAGCCAATCAGGGGAGAGGTATCAGGCCTGCTTCCCGAATCGCCGGGAGGAGGATCAGTGTTGGATCAGTGTTGGATCAGTGTTGGATCAGTGTTGCAACAGCAAATATTCATTCACTGATGTAACACCTGGGTGGGCTCATGGCGCAATTTTCTGCACCACGAGCCCACCCTATTTTGATTCCTATTAGAGCTTCTGGCTCTAATCAGGCGTTTCTAAAAAAAAAGTCCCACCGCTGTAATTTATGCGCCCAGCGTCCTGAAAGGGGCCGGACGTATGAATAGGGGGTAGCAGCCGTGGATCCTAGAGTATTAATTATGATGTGGAGGCCATGGACAGAGGGGGCAGCGCCCGGGTGCGCCTAATGGATGGGCCGCCACTTGGGCAGTTGGGATGATGCCTGTATCTTTTTTTTTTTTTTTGCCCGGTAATGCTGCTTAATGTAAAAGTAAATCCAAATGGCTAAATGGCTTTCCACCACCTTTTCAGGCTCTGCTGTTCCACTGGGGAGCCTAGGATTGAAGCTCATGTTTTTGTAGGCTTAACTAATGCCTGGTACACACAAGCAGTTTTTTTTCATTTAACCCAGCAAGCTGAATGAAAACAAATTGAGGAGCCTGCGGTATTAACTATGCAATGTTAGTACAGCTCTCCACTGAGCTATTGTGTTCTGACAGGCGGACTGCCCTCCCCGCCAGAACACACAGATCCCCATGACTAAGCTCTGGGGGCAGAGTGAAACGCGTTGGGGCATGGCCTGGTCAGAGTCCAGGTTGAGGTTGCCACTCCATTAATTGCAGTAGGACACCATAGATTTACAACTTCCAGGAGTCACCCTTCCTTTCTTGAACCTTTGCATGAGCCAGGACGGGCTCCATCCCCTGTCATCACTTTAGTAGCACCTGCGGTCTGCATACCCCCTCCCTATCGAGCCTGAGCGGCCCACACACTTTTCCAATATCACCCCTTCCAGAACACACCCGTCAGTACTCGCAGCCATTGGCCGTGAGCGCTGATCGAATGCTGATGGCTATGAGTTTTGATCGGAAGCCGATCAGCTGCTGGTTTTCCAACATGCCCATTCAACAGAAGCCGGATGTTAGGCTGGCTTCTATCGGACTGGCTGCTGTACACACTGGCCAAATGTCGGCCGGATTCTGTTGAACCAACCGATACCGGACAATATTCAGAGAGTGTGCACCATCCTTTAGAGTTGACAGAGGACCAACACATCCCTGATCATATCTATGGTCTAAGAAACCTGATGCTTGTGAAAGCATCTGATCAAACCGATCTTGGTTTGATCAGATGCTTTGCAGGGCAAAGGGAAGATCTGGGACCTAATACACCCGCATACGTCTCAGTAAAGAGGACCGTCACGGCCCATGCTAACAGTAGGGATGCCGTCCATCCCTTCTGATATCAATAATAGCGATAAGAAAATGAAAGAAACACTGTAAAAAATATTGTAAAATGAATAATAAAAAAAAATTTAAGTGCTCCTCCCACCTAAAAAAGTGCCAATTGTTAAAGAGGATGGGGGAGGATGCAAACATGCAGAGCTTCCCCTTTTGGATAAAGTTCCGCTTTAAGGGGCTTTAAGGGGCATTAGGTGGTAAAAGAGGGACTTCTCAAAACACTTCCCTGTGACCTTGATGACTTCAGAGGACAGTGGCTCCTCTATTCATGCTTTCTCAGATGGCTTTCAATCTCAGTGGCCTTCAGTTTTCTTTATCTGAACTTCCTTTCTCTATATTCAAATTGAGAGGCAGCCTCTGCCCAATCAATCACCCCACATTTGCTGCACCTTCGTTAGCAGTCCGTTTTTTGTACATGCATGAATTGATTTTAATTTATTATTAATTTTGATTATTAATATACTTTGATAAAAGGTTGCATGCACTACTGTCTGTGCGCTGCTCTGTTTTTTTTTTTTCATTTTTTTGAATGCTCTGATGGAAGCTGCAGCTTGAAGAGAGGCTAGGAGGCACAGGTGATTTTGATTTTGCAGGGAATTGTCATTAAGATTTAGTTTTGTGGCAACAGCATTTCCTCCATCATGGCACAGTCAGCATTTATCATGTAGACTAGACATGTGCACTGACTGTTCGTTTTAATTTCATTTGTTTTTTTGCTTTATTCGGAAATTTGAAAATTCAGAAATTTAAAAATTCGGAAATTTGGAAAAAACGAAAATTCGGATTTTCAAATTTCTGAATTTCTGAATTTTCTCATTTCTGAATTACTGAATTTTGAATTTCTGAATTTTCAGAAATTCAAAAATTCGAATATCCGAAAATTCAAAACAAAGAAAGAAAATCAGTAAAATTCAAAATTAAAAACGAATTAATTAATTATAGGTATTGGAATTTCCTTTCAAATTTGGCTGTTCGGCATTCGTTATTTCAGATAATTTGTAACTTCAGATAAATTCGTACTCGTTATATTCACTAACAGCCAACTTTGAAAGGAAATTCCAATACCTATAATTTAACATTTATTATTAGTTGTCTAAAATGGTTCGCATCCTTCTTAGAGAATCGCTCGCAGACAGTGAAACTAGGAGCATTCACCTCGGAAACCCGGGCAATCTCCTGTGGAGTCCCTCAGGGTTCACCCTTGTCGCCAGTGCTATTCAACATCTACATCCGCCCTCTCCTCAAAATCATCAAAAAATCAGACCTCTGCTTCCACTCATATGCTGACGATACCCAAATCTACTTTCGCACAAAAAGACCACCATCAGCAACTAGAGAAATGCTTCACTTTAATAGATGACTGGATGACCATTAGTTCCCTCAAACTCAACGGGTCAAAAACAGAACTTCTCTACCTACACGCTAATCAAAATCCCAAAATCAAGACTCCATGGACACCTCCCGCTATCTTTGGACAAACCATCTCTCCGAGCACCAAAGCCAAAAGTCTTATGCCCCGTACACACAGTCGGATTTTCCGATGGAAAATGTCAGATCGGAACGTGTTGTCGGAAATTCCGACCATGTGTGGGCTCCATCGGACATTTTCCATCGGATTTTCTGACACACAAAGTTGGACAGCAGGAGATAAAATTTTCCGACAACAAAATCCGTTGTCGGAAATTCCGATCGTGTGTACACAAATCCGACGGACAAAGTGCCACGCATGCTCAGAATAAATAAAGAGATGAAAGCTATTGGCCACTTCCCCATTTATAGTCCCAACGTACGTGTTTTACGTCACCGCGTTTAGAACGATCGGATTTTCCGACAACTTTGTGTGACCGTGTGTATGCAAGACAAGTTTGAGCCAACATCCGACGGAAAAAATCCTAGGATTTTGTTGTCGGAATGTCCGAACAAAGTCCGACCGTGTGTACGGGGCATTAGAGTTATCTTTGACTCAGAAATGACAATGGATGCACAAATAGGATCAGTAGTTAGCGGATCTCACCATCTCCTCCGCCTGCTACGCAGACTCATCCCCTTCATCCCAGAAGATGACAAAGCAGCAGTAGTTGGAACAATCATCAATTCCCGTCTCGACTACGCAAACTCACTCTACATAGGATTACCCTAATATCAGCTTGCACCCCTACAGGCCATTCAAAACGCGCCGGCAAGACTGCTAACAGGAAAACCCTGGGAGTCCATCTCCCCATCCCCGAGGAGCCTACATTGGCTAACAGTAAAGAATCGGATCACATTCAAGACCCTCTGCCTCACCCACAAATGCATACCTCAATACCTCAGAGAGAAAATAAAACACTACGCACCGAATCGGAATCTGCGATCATCTAGTCAAAACCTCCTCCTCGTTCCCTAATACCGCTACAAAGCAAGGGGAGAACGAAGATTCGCAGTCCAGGGACCTCGGCTATGGAACTCTCTTCCGACTCACATCCGCATGGAAGAAAACCATCAGGCCTTCAGGAAAAAACTCAAGACTTATGTCTTCTAAGAAGCTGACAACACAAACGCATCATTGCCTTGAGGCGATTCAGTTCGCATTCGCAGCGCTTTACAAATCATTCATTCATTCAGTTGGTTATTATTTCAGATTTTCGGGTTTTTGAATTTTCAGATTTTCATTCTTTTGAATTTTTTAGATCTTCATTCTTATTCTTGGATTTTCAAATTTCCAAATTTTAGAATTTTTTTAATTTATGAAATTTCGAATATTTGAATTTCCGAATTTCGAATTTTTGGCTCAGGTTGCGCACAACAGAAAGGGCTACCCTCCTGTCGGTATCCAGTAGATTGCCAAAAAAAAGAAAATGCACCAATCGAAGGAGCCCCAGACCAAAGCATAAAAGAGTCCAAATTAGTACAGAAAAACAGTGTATTTCAGGTGCCAGAAAACGCTCCTTTTTATCAGGGCTTTAGTCAAAATAAGAAACTTGAATTGATTAAAAATAGGACATTTCTGAGTACATCTATGTAGGAAAATTAACCACTTCAACCTCGGAAGGTTTTACCCCCTTCATAACCAGGCCATTTATTGCGATACGGCACTGCGTTACTTTAACTGACAATTGCGGTGGTTGTGCAAAAAAAATTCATGTCCTTTTTTTCCCACAAATAGAGCTTTCTATTGGTGGTATTTGAAACCTCTGCGGTTTTAATTTTTGCGCTATAAACAAAAAAAGGCCGTCAATTTTGAAAACAAAAAAACAATATTTTTTACTTTCTGCTATAAAACATATCCAATAAAAAATAAAAAAAATAAAAATTTCTTCATCAATTTAGGCCAATATGTATTCTTGTATAGATTTTTGGAATTTTTATTTATTTTATTTTTATTTACTAGTAATTGCCGAAATAGGAGCGTTAGTAGCCAGCAACATATGTGTGACCATTTATTATGTAACAGAAGTTCTAATCCTTTCCAGTTCTATCCAATGCTAGAAAATGTTTTAAAGAGGATATTGCATTACAATGAAAGGATTGCCCATCGAGCAGTCCCCTACCCCCTCAAATAATAAAATGCACACTTAATTTAAAAAAAAAAATGGAGAAAAAGGCAAAACGGCAGTTACCTCATGTGCAAACTTTTAATTTCCCTGCTATGGTAAGAAAAAAAAAAAGGTATAATCTCTAAGGACAATAAAATTCAGGAGTGTCATCTTCGTGAGATAAAACAATAATTCTCCCGCTCTACAAGACTCTGGTCCGGCCGCACCTGGAGTATGCTGTCCAGTTCTGGGCACCAGTCCTCAGGAGGGATGTACTGGAAATGGAGCGAGTACAAAGAAGGGCAACAAAGCTCATAACGGTTCTGGAGGATATTAGTTATATAGAAAGGTTGCGAGCACTAAACGTATTCTCTCTGGAGAAGAGAGGCTTGAGAGGGGATGATTTCAATTTATAAATACCGTTCTGGTGACCCCACAATAGGGATAAAACTTTTTTGCAGAAGGGAATTTAACAAGACACGTGGCCACTCAATAAAAATAGAAGAAAAGAGGTTTAACCTTAAACTATGTAGAGGGTTCCTTACTGTAAGCGCGGTAAGGACGTGGAATTCCCTTCCACAGGTGGTGGTCTCAGAGGGGAGCATCGATAGTTTAAAAAAACTATTAGATAAGCACCTGAACAACCACAACATACAGGGATATACATTGTAATACTGACATATAATCACACACATAGGTTGGACTTGATGGACTCTTTTTTCAACCTCGCCTACTATGTAACTATGTGATCATAGTTGAAGGGAGGAAAGGCAAAATGTTGCCTTTTTTCCCCTGCCCTGCTCCCTGCCAGTTCACCTAGGTGAGGGTGACTAGGACCTTATACAAGGACTCCAAATCCAAATAAGAGGCTCCTGTTTAGTGTTGGAGTATTTTCTTGAGAGATTTGGGATCCTCAACTATCTCTGGATCCTAAGTTGAAGCTACTCTAAGTCAGGACTCCCTGGCCTTTGCAAAGTGGCGAGACGGACGTGCATTTTATTCTAGGCGTGGAGGAGGCTGCATGATAAGTTGACCTACTTTGTTTTTGCTATATCTTCCTGGCCCCTCAAATGCTCAAATTTGAATTAGTTGGATTATCTAAAGAAGCAATATAACAAAATGACTCCCTTTTGATCCTGTACGGACTAAAAACTGATTTTTTTTTTCAGGTTCCAGTTTGCACACTGAACGTTTCTTCACTTTAATTATGACAGGATAATTTAACAGTTGAATATGAAATATTCCGGATGCTGAAGAACACAGAGTCAGCATGTGACTCGCTTACTCAATAAGAAACAAGACTTTGAATGTCAGTTACCTCATGTGCAAACTTTTCATTTATCAGTTATGGTAAGTATCATCTCAAAGGACATTAAAATTCAGGAGTGCTTTCTTCGTGATCATAGTTGAAGGGAGGAAATAAGATGAGAAGCTGAGATTTAAAGCTTTTTTTTGGAGGCCTGGTGTCAAAATTTTTGGAGCATGTGTAAATGGTATCATAGTTAATCATGAAAGGGTGTAATGCTGCTAATGCAGATCTAATCTCCCGTTGTTATCATCAATCATAAAACAAAATGGGAGTTGAAGCACCATAGGGAGGATTTTGTAATAGCAGTGTGAAAGCTGTGCTAGTAAATTCATGTTTCAAAGCATCAATTTGAGAACTGTGACAGGAAAATTTCTTTCCATTCTCTTCCCTTCGTGAAGTTTTTCAGATAATTTATTTAAATGTTTAATGCATTTCTATAATATACAGCTGACCGGGTTTAACCAGTGCAACTGCTGTATGTAAAGTGTATTTAACCCTCACAACCAATCATTTCATCAACCTGAATATAGGGACCTAAATTATGATTGGTTGATATCGGTAAGTGTACTTTGCACATAGCGGTTGCACTCTGCACTGCCCTTACATAATCCTGAACTTTTATTATGCAAGCAGTTTATTTTCCCATTGGATGTTCTCTATGGACTTTGTTAAAGGTAAAGGAGAAAACCAATTTATTCCATGACTTAAAAAAACAAAAAAGTTTCAAAGCTACCAATGTGTATGTTGAAAAGCAAATGATCTATTGGACAGGATAATATCAATGTGAAAAAATATATAATATATAAATATATATATATAAACTTGCGCTGATGGTGAACAAATAGGGTAATAAAAAAAGAGAATGAAGCTGCTATACACAAAGTGCTAAACACTTGAACAGAATTAAAATACATAAATACATCGCTCACAAACATAAACCCATCATAACTGAAACACAAGTGAAAAAATCAAAACGTAAAATCCATAAAAAACGTAAAGTCCATAAAAAACTGAAAAAATGCTTCACATCTGGTGTGCAAACAGTGCAGAAAAAATGTTTCAGAAATTTTCACGAGGGTGGAAAGAACACCAGTAATGGCGCTTGCTGCATTTTCTTCTGTTTTTAGCTTACCGGGAAGTCTGTAAGTATGCATTTTTTATGCGCAATAAAACCTGTTCTTAGCTTACTTCACTATTAGTCCATCTCTTTCCTTTTGTGTACCTGTTTTTATGGCTGAGATGTCATCTTGAAGAAGCATTTGTCACCAAGTCCCATCATTGAATCTGCTTGACGTCCTTTGGATATCGTTCTAAGCCTGTATTGTCCCCCAGACTGAAAAGCTGGGTGTCATTGTGATCTGGTGAGTGGGGACACATGTGGGGGTGTGTTGGTATGCCTGAAAATTTCTGAAACATTTTTTCTGCACTGTTTGCACACCACATGTGAAGCATTTTTTCAGTTTTTTATGGACTTTACGTTTTGATTTTTTCACTTGTGTTTCACTTATGATGGGTTTATGTTTGTGAGCACTGTATTTATGTATTTGTAGGATCATATCAATTACACAGTGGAGAGTTATGTTATTCTTATCTGAAGCCTTGAATCTTTCAACCCCTTTTCATGAACTTTATGCACAGTAAAGGTATAAGTCACCTAAAGTAAATATATAGTCAAAACTTTTTTTTCCATTTTGGATAGAGTAGGACATGGCTAAACACCCATTTTTTTTTTGTTTGTTTTTCTAATGGGAAATGTCAGCTTCCATATACAACTTTATATCAAATTCAAATAAAAAGGAATTTGGAATAAAGAAAGTTGTATCTGGACGTTGCAATGTCCAGTATGGCACTTCAATCTTTATCTCCTTGATTACAAAGAGATCGTGAAGATTGTTTTGGTGTGGAGAAGCTGTCTGCCCATAATCCAGATACTCTGACCAATCTACCATTTTTACTTAAAAAGGTAAATTCCAAGGCCCCAGCTCATCTACTCCATTTTTTACGAATATTGGGAATTTTTCGACATGCATGTCCCATTGGAGATTTCCCTTCACTTCCTGCCTGTAGAGACTACATAAAGTGAAAGAAAAGTGAGAAAAATCCCCTTTTAGTCCCCTGAAATAAGTGGGTACCTTGGAAGATTGCCCTCTTATTCCTGTTCTGGTAGTTTTAATTGTTCCCTGACTTGCCAACCTGTTGATGGTGGCAGCAGAACACAGTTTGATAGAGTATCTCACAAGTTGGGGGAAACAAATAACAATTAAAACCTGACAGGAATTTTAGCTAAAATCGAAGATTAACTGTTGTTCTGTGAGGAGGAAAACCTTAACAGGGTGTAAGACCATGCTGGCAGTGGGAGTCCTCTACTGATAATCCTAGAGGGCCTTACGTACATGAAGGAGACATCACACACATACTTAAAGCACTCTCATAATCCCAAGACCCGTCTGGCCTGCACACAGCCAATACGCCCAAGCTACAGTATATCCTGGAGCACACAATATAATTGCTGATTGGGGGTGCCTGAGAAACAACCCTATTCCTCTGCATACATAAACCCTCCTTCACTCTTGGGTCTCCATGTCCAATTCAGTAGGCCTCACACATACTCCTCTTGAAATCCAACCTTCTCTCAATTATGACAATGAAAACCCACTCATCCACATGCTTGGAAAGGCCTCTCATACATAAAATCGTAGTCTTCTATTGCTCTTTTACTGTCCAGTCACAGGCTAGTTGCAAGGAAGTGACTAGGTTGTGCTGCTTAAATGAAATAAAGAAAGGCCAATCTGGCTCTACTATTTCAAAGAACTGTTTAAATCTCAGGACTGGATGAACAGAAATGCAAAGCCTTTAGTAACTAAAACGGCTTCAGTATGTTGATCAGTTGTGGCCCGCTCATTAGGGGTGCAAGGGCCCTGCCCCCCTAATCCATGTGCCTGTCCCCTAATCTCCATGCAGGGAGCTAGACGCATGAATTTCAATGGAGGTTTTTTTTTTATTTGAAGCACGTGATTAGAGCCTGAGGCTCAAATTGGCTTCAAAAAGGGTGGGCTCAAGGTACAGAGCACTACTCCCCGAGCCCACCCACTTGTGTGACAATAGCGAATTATTATTCGCTAATGCCTTCTTGTATCTCCTCCCAGCCAATCAGGAAGCGGGTTCTGAGACCTGATTGGCCGGGAGTCAGGGGGGAGCTTTGCCAGGAGTCAGTATGTCCACTTGACCGGGGAGCTCCAGCGGGGATCAGCGACCACAAGCAACATCAACCATGACACACACTGCTGAGATGACAGTCTGCACTATGAGATGACAGCCCTCACTACCAGATGACAGAACGCATTACGAGATGATAGAGAGCTTCGCTTCCCGTCGCTCGGTGAAGTCTGCACAGCCCAAATGGTGGCCTTGGGAGGAGAGGCCGAACGGGACATGGAGCACGCTCCCTCTCCACAGCAAGGGCCGGTGAGTAAGGGATAGTTTACACTTGCTTCAAAACATGGCTTCAGACAGGCTTTGGTACAGCTTTCTAAATGCCAGTCAAAGCCCCTGTCACTAAATAAAATGGTTAGCTTACAGTCCTGTTTACACCTTGCTTTTGCTTTGCTTTGCTTTGCTTCAGGTTCCCTTCAAAAATGATACCCCATGTAGCTTTAGTGGTGCTTCAAAGCGTCTTCAAAGCATCTTCAAAGCCTCCTTAGAAGTCTATGGCAAAGCTCCCTTGAAGCTCGCTTGAAGCACCTGCAGCTTTTGAGAGGCTTTAATTCAGCCTTAGCTTCACTTTGTTTTGGAGAAATTGAAGGTATGAGATATCCACACACACACACAGGACATCTGCCAAGCTTTAACAAAGCTTCGAAAGAGCATCACCAAAGCATCATCGAAGCACCACTGAAGCATCAAAAACACATCATAAAAGCATGTTGAAGCGGCAGGCGCTTCAATGTGCTTTGAAGCCGAAGCAAGTGTAAATGAGCCCTAGAAAACAAATGCCTGACATTGGTGACTCAGAGGCAGACTTTCCTCTGGAGCCATGAGCGTGGGGGGAGGGGTGCCAAGTTTGTTTGCGACTCCCTAAAATAGCTCCGGCTGCAACTGATCTTGATTGTTATGGTATGGTTTACCTGGAGCCCTCTCTAAATGGCTATAGCAAACATTTGTGCCTATGATCTGTATAATCTCTGCAAACTAATCTTCCTGGATTCTTTCCTTTAGGCCAGTGGTTCTCAACTCCAGTCCTCAGGACCCACCAACAGGCCAGGTTTGCAAGATAGCTGAAATACATCACAGGTGATATCACTTGCTGCTCAGTGATTGCAGGATTCTAGTCTGCAACTTCCCAAGGTAATACTTAAAATCTGGCCTGTTGGTGGGTCCCGAGGACTGGAGTTGAGAACCACTGCTTTAGGCCAAACTGAACTCTCAGTTTAAATTAGCTAAATATGTTCCAGATGTGTTAAATAAAAAAGGTGTGCAAAGTATTGCTTTCTTGTGGAAGCAGGGTTCTCTCTGCAGATGTCTGACATGCCCCTGAGCTCACCAATCAGAAGGGACCATGAACTTCTCTAAATTCAGAGCTATACATCTGACTTGGCAGACGGTGTGTTTGAATTCTGCAGAAAGTCCACTGCTTTCACACAGAGAGCAAGGCTCCTTTTCTACAACATGCTGAGAACAGGCATTTTCACTTAGGCTGTGGCAATTTGGGCTTTAAAGATTGCTTACTTGAGTGCAAGCTCTTGTGTCACTACTGACTTTGAATAACACAAACAAACCTGGAAAATGTATTCTGGCCCCAGGTCCTTCCCAGCACCGTCCTTTTCATGTCCACATCCCCTTTCCTTCTTATGAAAGGATTAGACATGTGTGATTCGGTTCGTAACAAATGGATTTTCGTACAAATTTGTTAGTATTCGTACATTCGGATCAATTCGAACATCCGAATAGCTGAAAGAACCAAAATACGAAAATTACAAAATGTACAAATAAGCAAAATAATGAACAGGCGAAAATACAAACTTACGAACGGACAAACTTACAAAAATACGAAACTCTGAAACAGTAAAAGACAGAAAATGACATCTATAACGAATTATTTGCAGTTCGTATTTTCAATCCTTTGTCTGTTCGTAATTTAGTTTGTTCGTGTTCTCAAATCATTCTTTTGAATGGGCAGTGTATTAGTGAGTGATGTATCTTAGTTAACATCTTTAGCCAATCAGCTTATCCCTTTTGTGTCTGAGTCACACGGCATTCCTGAATCTTTTTAGATTCAGTTGAGGAGGAGACTTGTGACTGAGGGAGTGGACTGGAGTAAGTACAGGACTTATTAGAAAAGCAAGCATAGGATTATTATTCTTTATTTCCTACGAAAGTACTAATTTAACAAACAAGGCAATCTCACAAAAGTAACATTTACTAAATTACGAGTAGTGTACCGAATAAACGAAAATTATTATCTAACAAAATTACGAATTTCGATTCAAAGAATATGAAACCTTGCGTCTTACGAAATTACGAATCGCTAGACTAACGGAATTACGAATCATTTTGTATCAACGAAAATATAACTGTTACGAAAATGCGAACGAGTCCGAATATGAAACCTTGCGTCTTACGAAATTACGAATCGCTAGACTAACGGAATTACGAATCATTTTGTATCAACGAAAATATAACTGTTACGAAAATGCGAACGAGTCCGAATATGAAACCTTGCGTCTTACGAAATTACGAATCGCTAGACTAACGGAATTACGAATCATTTCGTATCAACGAAAATATACTGTTACGAAAATGCGAGCAAGTCCGAATATGAAACCTTGCGTCTTACGAAATTACGAATCGCTAGACTAATGGAATTAAGAACTTATTTCGTATCAACGAAAGTATAACTGTTACGAAAATACGAACGAGTCCGAATATGAAATCTCGTGTCTTACAATATTACGAATCGTTACCAATCAACAGAAACGTAAAGAAACAAAACAAAACAAAACAAATTTTTTTGTTGTGCACATGTCTAGAAAGGATACTTACTATGTATATATCCCCCCCCCCCCTTCATTTTAAACCAGGCTAGAGAATGTTTTATTTCGTCTAATTCCAAGACACGCCAGCATTGGCAGTAACATGACACATTATTTTCTATTCTCCTAGCGTGCGGCAGAATAAAGATATTTCCCTAGTTTTGATATATAATTGATTATACCGAAGACTGTGGAGCAAAGCAATAAAAAACAAAGAATTTTAGGCAAAACACAATGAAATTCATGAACAGATAAAGGATGGCGAATATCTCCTTTTACAATCCCCCTAAGAGAGGTAAGAGGTTATCACTACAATGTATTATTTACAGAGTCTCCTTCTTTTTTGACGGATGGCGCAGTGATGTAGACGACTTTGTGTGATGTTTCTGGATCTGTATCTGACAATCCGGGCAGAGAGGCTTTCGTCTGCCGTTTTAATCAAGTTTCTTAAAAATCTGACATTTCAAACTAGTTTTCACAGAAGGAATACAGGACGTAGGGTTAATAAAACATTGTTTTTACTTTCCACGTGTTTGATTTCGAAGTAGATTTCATAAAGTATTTTGTTTCCTGTGAACTCCATGGTGTGATCTGCTGTGAATCAAACACTTCCATTGCAATACAGCTTACCTAATGCCGCATACACACGATCAGACTTTCCACCAACAAATCCGTGGAATTTTGTCCAGAGGGTGTTGGCTCAAACTTGTCTTGCATACACACGGTCACATGAATGTTGGCCAACAAGTACGAATGTAGTGACGTACTGGACGTACTACGTGGTTTTTCAGCTCTTTTGCACCACCCTTTGGGCTCCTTCTGCTAATTTGATGTTAGTAGAAGTTTGGTGACTGTTGATTCGTGCTTTTCTTTTCACGTTTTTCATTTAGCGCTTTTCAGTTTGTGCTTTTCATTTTGTGCTTTTCAGTTTGTTTCTGAACGGCCATTAGTCAACCAGACATCTTGCGGAATCGGAGGCGGTAACGTGTTATTTATTATTGGCCTTGGAGTTATTGCTTTGACATTATTTTTTTGGTTGAATAATGATTTGACTACTTGGCTATGTGTTTTACTTCAAATGACAGTTTGGGAGTAGGCAGTTACAATTAAAAAAATACATTGTAAAATTGACAAGGGACACCAACATATGTTGTTTCTTTGTTCTTAAAAACTACGGGATAATGGTGTTGTGGTAACTTGCACAAATAAAAAAAAAAAAAAAACATACAAATATTATTCTTGATATCACTAGAAAAAAAAAAGCCTTTGAAAATTTGTTTGCAATAACTCCATCAGTATCACCAGCAAAGCAGCTTCATTATTATCCCATTAAAGAAGAAGAGAATTGTGCGCTGCATTTGGAGATTTTTATAATTTGCAGCGTCAGGAATGTTAATTCTCCATTACGAACGCTAGTTTACAAGACCGACCGCTTCTGCTTCCGAGCATGCGTGTTTGTACTTTGGGCTTTTGTCCGACGGACTTGTGTACACACGATCGGAAAGTCCGACAACACACATTTGTTGGCGGAAAATTTGAAAACATGTTAGCCAACATTTGTTGGCAGAAAAGGCGGACAAAAGTTGTCTGATGGAGCACACACACGGTCAGATTCTCCGTCAACAGCCTGACATCCAATATTTCCGGTCGGAAAGTCCAATCATGTGTACGGGCCTTAAGAAAGCAATGTTTTCCTAATACCATGATTCAGATGCTACCCTCCCAACTAAGCAGGGTCAAAAAGCGCCCGTAAGCCACCCCAGGACTCAATGAGATAACCAACATAGCTGGCTCATCAACTTTCCCCGTACCCTCCTCCTCAGTATAACAGCAACAGAGAATATGCCGAGAGAAAGAGTCCAATAGTGCTTAAATTGTTTTAAAAACTTGCAAATGTTTATTAAAATGTACAGGGTACTTACATGGTGTAGGTGCTTCCAGCGCACCACACTGTAGAAAACTTTAGGCTTAACTGTGTAACACAGAGCTGCACATCCAAAAATCTGGTTCAGCTCTTAAATCTCTATAGAGCCTGAGTGCCTTCACCGTCCTAACCCCTCCCCTACACGTGTCGACACAGGGTCACGTGTCTTCCTTAGGGGATCTCTGATGCAGAAAAAGCTTTTGATCATGTGAGCTAGCCTTTTATGGAACAGATCTTGCAGTACATTGGCTTAGGGAACAGGATGAGGTCTTGGTTACAAGCCATTTATTCACATCCCACGGCTCAGGTTTACATCAATGGTAAATTATCTTCTCTCCTTTCCATCTCTAATGGGACAATTTTGACCCTGACTATTCTGAAACTTGCCTGTCTGCCAACCACAGGTACCTGTTTGCTTTGCTCAGTTCGTGCATGCCCTGGCATTGTAGCCAGGCATTATGGCATTGTGTATAAGTCCCGGGGGGAACTGAGTACTGGTAGGCCTGCTTGCCTTATGGGAGGGCTGCTATAGGTAAAGAACACAAAAGCCAGCTATAGTGTCTGACCACGTGCGTTAGGGGTAAACGTGACACTTTCTCCCTTCAATGATGGATTTCAAGAGAACTCTTGCTTCTTTTGAAAGGGAATGCACAGCTTCTGAGCCTTTTAGGCACTCTGTTTCTCTAATGTACAACTTAATTAATGTCCCCAAAGGAGACTTTCACCAGCCATTCTGCATGAAATGGGAAAGGGACCTCCAGATGACCTTCTCACATGACCAAGTGGACTGTTCTATTTTACACTTAAAATCTTCATCTGTACATCATTCCAGGAATTTAATTATAAAGTATTGATGAAATGGTACCTCACTCCTTATAAAGTTGCAAACTATACCCTCAAGCCTCTGACCGTTGTTGGAGATGTGGGGAGTGGGTGGGAGACCTACTGCATATCTTTTGGTTTCGCGATTGCCTCCGGCACTTTTGGTTGAAGTTCAGGCACATTATTCTAAAATTCATGGACTACCGACTCCCCCTTGACCCAGTATGGTCCCTCTTGCACCATCATACCATACCGTGGAAGACCTACAAAAACTCAACTCTCCCTCACCTACTCAAGGCGGCTAAAAGTTGTATCCCTACACTTTGGAAGCAGCCATGTCCCCTTCTGTGTCTGTGGTAGGCCAGGATAGAGGAAATTAAGAGAATTGAAGACTTATGCCGCGTACACATGATCAAGATTTTGGTCAGAAAAATATGATGGCTTTTCCAATGGGATTCCGCTCAAGCTTGCCTTGCATGCACACGGCCACACAAAAGTTCGCTGAATTTCGACCATCAAGAACATGGTGACGGACAATACTACGACGAGCCGAGAAAATGAAGTCCAATGCTTCTGAGCATGCGTCGAATTGTTTCCGAGCATGCGTAAGAATTTTGCGTGTCGGAATTGCTACAGACAATCGCATTTTCGGATAGGAACTTTTTCCGACAAAAATTGAGAACATGCTCTTAATCTTTTGCTGGCTGGAATTCGGCCAGCAAAAGTCTGATTGAGCATACACAAAAGCTCTCATCGGTCTTTTTCTGGCCGAATTTCCGATCATGTGTATGCAACATTAGTCTTGACTGATAGGGAAAAAATGGTTTTATTGGCACAAATTTACAGGCTCTGATGAATATAAATCCACCCTGGAGCATTCAGATTTGTCACTGCTATCAACTTAGGGCCAGGGAGGGGTTCCATCCCCCTCTATAATCCACTATCTCTTCCCCTCCATTTCCATTGTACCCTTCCTTTCCTTACCTTCTTTTTTTCTTGTTCTTCCTTTATTTTTTATTTTTATATTTTTCCCGGGTTGTACTGGCACATGATATGCACTTTTCTCTTTCTTCCTTCCATTTTTCTTGATTGTAAACGTATAAAAAAATGAAGGGAGGTATGGACCATTGCTGAACAGACTGTCCCCCTGCCCAGTTCCATCGTTCAGCGCATACTGGGGAATGTGTTTTATCAGTTTATTCATGTTCTTCTACACCGCTTACTCTACGTACTTCTTTTGGATAATTGTCTGCTCATACATTTCTTTATGATGTATATTATGGGACATATTCTATTTTTCTACTGGTTTGTACACTCCTTTTTTGCATAAATAACAAATTTATAAAAAAGTAAAAATAATACATTATAGATCGTAAAGAAAAATATCCTCAATTGAACGCAAACAGCAAAAATAAATAAATGGAAGCCTAAATAAATACATAAATAAAAAAATAAAAAAAATAAATAGCATAAAAAAATAGTTGGCTTTATATATA
Organism: Lithobates clamitans; assembly: GCA_037952925.1. Classification (NCBI taxonomy): domain Eukaryota; kingdom Metazoa; phylum Chordata; class Amphibia; order Anura; family Ranidae; genus Lithobates; species Lithobates clamitans. Next base: position 3,753,502 of record JBBGZY010000103.1, on the reverse strand, counting down.
CTTTAACGGCTTCTTCATAAGTACACAATAGCTGATAAAAAAAAAATGAGCATTTCATGTTTATTTATTAGTTAACTTGAAGGTGGTCTTTTAACAGTTATTGTCAAAGGAGAACAAATATTTGGCTGAATAGTCATACGGTAATGAACAATTGATAAAGTGTATGAATGACAAAAAAATATATATTTTTATTATTATTATTATTATTATTAATAATATTAATAATCATCATTTATTTTATTTTTAGAAAGCATTGCATATTTCTGGTGACAAGGTTAAGAATGTTTATCACTTTTCTGTATTACAATATAGCCATAAGCAGGGAAAATGTATGTAATTAGAACAATAGTTTAATGCATAGGTTGCACTTTCGTACACTTTCACCCCCCCCAGAACATATTGTTTTCGGGAAGCTTTCGCAGTCAAATAAAAGATGCTGTTTTGCATAGTACAGAGTTGGATTTCTGGGGCGTGTTGTTCTGCATAAAACTGAATCTAAACAGCCATCTGTTCTTTAACACAAATAGTGAGCAAATACTTTGGAGCGACTGGTAGAAATTATGTGCTCAGAATATTAATCTACACATACTATAGGAAGATAAGTAAGTGCTAGATGCTGTGTTTTGAAATGGCAGAAAATTTGAATAGTAATAAATATAGAGGGCAAAAGGCAATGATAATCATTAAATGTCATATGACTCAGCGGTAGGACGTGAAAAAGAACTGGGTGGACAGCATCATAATATTGTACACCTACACTGGTATATTAGTTTCTCCCACAGTCAATATGGTGCATTAATAAAACAATTTAAGCTGAATTCCAAGAGAATACAAAAGACATAAACTGTTGCTGTTATGTACTTAATGGTAAATCTCTACATATTATTTTATTTTTTTTAAACTAGCATGAGATTCAGAATTTGACTTATTATCAGCCTCTTGCAATGCTCTGTACAGGAAAGCTCAGATTAGCAGAGGGTTGGCTAGGACTGAAAGCAAATCAGTCTATGGCATGCAAATGTGCTGACAAGGATGGTTGATAGGCGGAGAAAGCAGAATGAGTAAGGCAGGTCATACATGGTGCATATTTTTTCCTGCAACCATGGGTTGCAGGAAAGAAATTCGCACGATTCCCCCATCAATACAGACAGTGCTGATAGGGGAATCCCTCCTGCCGAGCAATTGTCTGCTCCTGGGGGGGGGGGGGCAGGGGCGAGTGGAAGAAGCCGTCCCCGCCGAGAGAAGACAGTGATAACTGCAAGAGAATCTGGCAGGCTGGTTGTACCCAAGTTGATCAATCGATCAACATGGTACATTCAGCATGCCCATTAATGGTTCAGATTTCAGCTGGTTTAGCAGGAATTCGAACCATGTATGTCCGGCCTAAGGCTACCTCAATGGTCTCTGCTGATGTTTTTTTACCTATTCAGCCCACAGGCTGGGGGTTGAAAGAAGACACCAATGTTTCCCTAAAGCTAAACTCTGGGATACTTGAACATTCTCCATCACAGTGGGGCTGCATTTGCATTGCAAGGGTTAACAGCTTTTTTAGGTCTTGGGGCATATATTTACTTACCCCCCCCCCCCACCTCTGCATTGCTAGGCTGGTCCCCGTAGCCTCTTTTGCATGATCCTCAGGAATCCAAGTCCTGATGTCATCAAGAGTGATGCACGGTCCATAGCCCTGCTATGGACTTGAGGATGCTGAGACACAGTCATGGCAGGCATAGCAGAGCCCCATCTGTCGGCTCATTTATTCTCCCCTCGAATAGATGAGCAGTTAAGACAGAAAGGTAATAGTGCTCTCTGCAGGGGCAACCCAATCCATACGCCAGATCCACTCACAGGTGCCTGAGCTCTATATATACCATCACACTCCAACATCATAAACAGTAGAAAGAGACGGCAACACTGAAATCCTTGAAGTGTAGTTTATTGGTACATCAGAGTGACAATAAAACAATAGTGCTGACGTGTTTTGGCAGAAGCCTTAGTCGTAGCTACGTAGTGCGGGTGCAGACCCATTGCAAGGGGGGATTTTCAAATTTCGGGTTATAAGGCTCAGTTTACACTTTTGCGCTGCTGTAATGCACCCGATGCCTCAGTGCTACATATATTATCTGCCAAAAGTTAATACGCCCCTCAAATTTTTGTAAATATTTTATTATATCTTTTCATGTGACAACACTGAAGAAATGACACTTTGCTACAATGTAAAGTAGTGAGTGTACAGCTTCTATAACAGTGTAAATTTTCTGTCTGCTCAAAATAACTCAACACACAGCCATTAATGTCTAGACCACTGGCAACAAAAGTGAGTGCACCCCTAAGTGAAAGTGTCAATATTTTGTGTGGCCACCATTATTTTTCAGCACTACTTCAGCGTGATTTCAAAGCCGCAGATCAGTGTGATTTGCATCGCAGATTTCATTGTGGCTTGCGACTTAATTTAACAGAAATATATGCAAGTGAAGTCACAGTGAATACATCAAAAAGTAGTGCAGGAACCTTTCTCATAATTGCTGTGAGTTGTGCTGATATGTACGGCAATGGGGTGTGACTTGCCATGCAATTTGGAACTGTCAAATCCCATTGGAGTGAACAGGGGCTTAAAGTGATATTAAACACACACACACTGTTTATTTTACATTGTCCCTTCTATTTCTGTATGTGGATGATGGCACTGTAATTATTTTACTTAAAAAAAAAATAAGCACCTTTTTCCTAACCAATATCCAGCTGTCATACCCACATAGCAAGCAATTGTACTGAATGTTTGAAAATGACTTGCTAAGCTACTGCTAGACTTGCCAGGCTTCACAAGTTTGTTGTACAATTGCGGCAAGTCTGAATTGTATGACTCCAGATCAACTTTCCTTGCAAACATTCTGCAAGTCTGCTGCAAGTTCTGGTTCACCTATGTTGTGGAATAGTCATCCCACCACAGGGGGTCACTGTGGCTGAATTGTCATGCTGTAGAATTGCAGAGCTCTTGCTGCAGACTCACCACTGCAACTTTGCTCTTGCTAGAGACTTGCCACACAACTTTTGCTACAAATTGTAAAAGTGTCAACTAGAACTTGTGCTTCAAGTGCTCTGCAAGTGTACAAATTGCTAGTGAAATGGGCAGCAAGTTAACAGACTTACAATTCAACACTGACACAAATTTGTGACAAGTTATCCTTGCTATCTGGGACATGGCCCAGATCCCTCCCAGCCTGTCTGCAGGGAAACATAAGCAGGAAGAGCTTCTAGTACTCTGTTGCTGGTCATAGAAATATATATTTGAAATCAAATCTTTATTATTTTTGGAAATAACATGGTGTGGGTGTCAAGCCTCCTTCAACCTGTGTCTTAGAACAAAAGGGAGGTGAAGCCTCCATTAACTGATTGTCGCCCACCCACCGTCAAATGATGAGAGTGTGGCTCTCATTCTGGGACGCTCTCATATGACAATGTCCCAGAACGGCTGTTCTCACGCTCCCGCAGGGGCTCGCGGCAACCCCGATCTCTGTAAAGAGCTGCGGCCACGGCTCTTTAACCATGTGATCAGCTGTGTCCAATCAAAGTCGTTTACATGTAAACAGGGAGATGCTGGTAATTGCCTTCCATCAATGCCCATCAGTGCCCATCAGTGTCATCCATCAATGCCCATCAGTGCTGCTGACTATCCATGCCGCCTATCAGTGCCCATCAGTGCCACCTATCTGTGCCCACCAGTGCCACCCATCATTGTCGCCTATCAGTATATATCAGTGCCCATAAGTGCTGCTTCATCAGTGCCCATAAGTGCCACCTCATCAGTTCCCATCAGTGCCACCCATAAGTACCCATCAGTGCTGCCTATCAGTGCCCATCAGTGCCGCCTAGCAATGCCCATCAGTGCCACCTATCAGTGCTACAGTGGGGCAAAAAAGTATTTAGTCAGCCACCAATTGTGCAAGTTCTCCTACTTAAAAAGATGAGAGAGGCCTGTAATTGTCATCATAGGTATACCTCAACTATGAGAGACAAAATGTGGAAACAAATCCAGACAATCACATTGTCTGATTTTTGAAAGAATTTATTTGCAAATTATGGTGGAAAATAAGTATTTAGTCACCTACAAACAAGCAAGATTTCTGGCTCTCACAGACCTGTATCTTCTTCTTTAAGAGGCTCCTCTGTCCTCCACTCACTACCTGTATTAAAGGCATCTGTTTGAACTTGTTATCAGTATAAAAGACACCTGTCCACAACCTCAAACAGTCACACTCCAAACTCCACTATGGTGAAGACCAAAGAGCTGTCGAAGGACACCAGAAACAAAATTGTAGACCTGCAGCAGGCTGGGAAGACTGAATCTGCAATAGGCAAGCAGCTTGGTGTGAAGAAATCAACTGTGGGAGCAATAATTAGAAAATGGAAGACATACAAGACCACTGATAATCTCCCTCGATCTGGGGCTCCATGCAAGATCTCACCCCGTGGGATTAAAATGATCACAAGAACGGTGAGCAAAAATCCCAGAAGCACACGGGGGGGGACCTAGTGAATGACCTGCAGAGAGCTGGGACCAACGTAACAAAGGCTACCATCAGTAACACACTACGCCGCCAGGGACTCAGATCCTGCAGTGCCAGATGTGTCCCCCTGCTTAAGCCAGTACATGTCCGGGCCCATCTGAGGTTTGCTAGAGAGCATTTGGATGATCCAGAAGAGGATTGGGAGAATGTCATATGGTCAGATGAAACCAAAGTAGAACTGTTTGGTAGAAACACAACTCGTCGTGTTTGGAGGAGAGAAAATGCTGAGTTGCAACCAAAGAACACCATACCTACTGTGAAGCATGGGGGTGGCAACATCATGCTTTGGGGCTGTTTCTCCACAAAGGGAACAGGACGACTGATCCGTGTACATGAAAGAATATATGGGGCCATGTATCATGAGATTTTGAGTGCAAATCTCCTCCCATCAGCAAGGACATTGAAGATGAAACGTGGCTGGGTCTTTCAGCATGACAATGATCCCAAACACACCACCCGGGGAATGAAGGAGTGGCTTCGTAAGAAGCATTTTAAGGTCCTGGAGTGGCCTAGCCAGTCTCCAGATCTCAACCCCATAGAAAACCTTTGGAGGGAGCTGAAAGTCCATGTTGCCCAGCGACAGCCCCAAAACATCACTGCTCTAGAGGAAATCTGCATGGAGGAATTGGCCAACATACCAGCAACAGTGTGTGACAACCTTGTGAAGACTTACAGAAAATGTTTGACCTCTGTCATTGTTAACAAAGGTTATATAACAAAGTATTGAGATGAACTTTTGATATTGACCAAATACGTATTTTCCACCATAATTTGCAAATAAATTCTTTCAAAAATCAGACAATGTGATTGTCTGGATTTGTTTCCACATTTTGTCTCTCATAGTTGAGGTATACCTATGATGACAATTACAGGCCTCTCTCATCTTTTTAAGTAGGAGAACTTGCACAATTGGTGGCTGACTAAATACGTTTTTGCCCCACTGTACCTATCAGTGCCCATCATCAGTGTCCATCAGTGCCACCCCATCAGTGCCAACTCATTGGTGCCACCTCATCAGTGCCACCTTATCAGTGCCCATTAGTGTAGCCTCATCAGTGCCCATCAGTGAAGGAGAAACCATATTTATTTACAACATTTTTTAACAGAAACAAAGAAAACATTTTTTTTTTCAAAATTTTCGGTCTTTTTTTATTTGTTGCACAAAAAATAAAAATGCCAGCAGTGATCAAATAACACCAAAAGAAAGCTCTATTTGTGGGAACAAAATGATAAAAAATGTATTTGGGTACAGTGTAGCATGACCGCGCAATTGTCATTCAAAGTGCGACAGCGCTGAAAGCTAAAAATTGGCTTGGGCAGGAAGGGACAAAAGTGCCTGGTATTGAGGTGGTTAAAAGGTAACTCCACTTTCATGGGGAAAAAAAATAGCAAATAAAGAAAAAATAATATAGCACATATAATTGCAACACTAATCATTTTGTAATTGAATGTTATTAAAAATTACCTTTCCTTTTCATTCTGCAGTCATTTTCTAAGAATACATTGCAATATGGCTACCTGGAGATGTTCTGTACACAGGGTGTGTACTGACCACTCCCCAGAAACATCATTTCCTGCTTGTGTGATTGGCTCACCAATTTTCCCAGAAGTCTGCCTAAGATACAAATCAGATTTCAGGCATCCCTTGCAACCAAAATGTCATTTTTGGAGAGATACTTTCAATAAGAACACATCTAAAGGGATGCAGGTCCAGCAGATTTCCTCATTAGTGCCCTTCAGCTCCACACCTGACAGTTAATTATGAAACCACTCCCATTAGACCCACTCAGTACAGAGGCACAGACAAACACACATGGATTTCTTCAGAATAACAAAAGGTAGGAATCTGCGACAAACTTTGTTATAATTCAATACATAGGTCACCCAGAGGGGAATGATTTTTCTCAACAAAAGTGGAGTTACGCTTTAAGCTTCTGAGCAAGAAATTTGCAGACTCGGGTTTCAGATGAATAGTGAGACGCTTGACAGGGGATATGATTTCAATCCATAAATACCATACTGGTGACCCCACAATAGGGATAAAACTTTTTCGCAGAAGGGAGTTTAACAAGACACATGGCCACTTATGAAAATTAGAAGAAAAGAGGTTTAACCTTAAACTACGTAGAGGGTTCTTTACTGTAAGAGCGGCAAGGATGCGGAATTCCCTTCCACAGGCGGTGGTCTCAGTGGGGAGCATCAATAGTTTAAAAAAAACTATAAAGCCGCGTACACACGAGCGGAACGTCCGACAGAAAAAGTCAGATGGAACCTTTTCATTTTCTATTCCGATCGGACCTAGAAATGGAACATGTTCTAAATATTTCTGACGGAACCAATTCCTATCACGAAAAGCGCTCGTCTGTATGCTGTTCTGACGGACCAAAAACGACGCATACTCTGAAGCAAGTACGAGACGGAAGCTATTGGCTACTGGCTACTTCCTTTTTCTAGTCCAGTCGTACATGTTGTATGTCACCGCGTTCTGGACGGTCGGTGTGACCGTGTGTAGGCAAGACCGCTTGAATGGAATTCCGTTGGAGTTCCCGTCGGAGAAACCTTCGGAGTTTATTCCGACTGCAAAACCGGTCATGTGCACGCGGCATTAGATAAGCACCTGAACGACCACAACTTACAGGGATATACAATGTAATACTGACATATAATCACACACATAGGTTGGATTTGATGGACTTTTGTCTTTTTTCAATCTCCTACTAAGTAACTAAGGGGGTTATTTACTAAGGCAAATCCACGTTGGACTGCAAGTGCACTTGGAAGTAAAGTCACTGTAGATCGGAGGGGGACATGCAAGGAAAATAAAAAACAGCATTTTAGCTTGCACATGATTGGATGATAAAATCAGCAGAGCTTCCATTCATTTCAGATCTACCCCTTAGATTTAGAGTGACTGCACTTCCAAGTGCACTTGTAGTGCAAAGGGGATTTGCCTTTCTTAAATAACCCCCTATGTGTCTATCATCCTTTTTTTGTGGTAAAAGAAGGGAGTATTGCAGGATGAAAAGTGTGTCTCCTGTTTGCACAGTATATTAGTGTGAAGATTGAGGACTTTTTTCCAGACTGAGGCTCTCTTAGCCAGATGGTTTAAACCATGCACATCAAAGGATACTATTTTAAGTACTGTAGGTGACAGATAAAAAGAAATGATGCCAGCACCTTAACGAATCCATGGCATTTCCAAGAAGGGTCAGTTTCAGGGGTTTGAGAATGGTAGCGAGAATGGGTAGACATTTCCTGGTAGAGTTGTAGTCCATCCCAGGTAGGTCAGACCGCTGAAAAAAAAGGAAAAAATCAAACAGCATGTATATGCACAACACAGTAAAAAGGTAGATTCTAACGTGAATCTGGATTCAGAATTACTGCCCATTACTCAGGAATGGAAAGTTTGTGCACTATAGGCTCCATAATGCTTCAGGAATCAAGTAAGTTGCTAATGATTTTTTGGACAGGGTGTTCAAGTGTTATGTTTTTTGTTTTTCTTCTTGTGTGATACCACTTGCCAATCGCCCTGGGTGTTCAGCCTGGCAGAGGAATCCCAAGAGCGGAGCCGTATTAGGCCTTCGTCAAGACTTGTAATTACTGAGGAGTAACCATCACAAGTAATAGTTAGCTTTGTTGGGTAACCCCAGCGTTACACAATGTTATGATTGCGCAGTGCCTTCATCACGGGTAATAAGGATTTGCACTTTTGCCTTGTGTATTGCGGGAGGTCCATATAAAGTTGAATGAAGGAATATTTCTCAGGGGGTTGTGAGTTTCTATGAAAAGCCACCATAAACGTCTCCTTTGTATGAAAAAAATTGACTTGCATCAGCACATCCCTGGGAATGTTATCTGGGAGATGGGATAGCTTGGGTAGCCGGTGTATTTGATCAACAACCAAGTCTGATTCAGGTACTGAAGGTAGGAAGGCTTTCATGAGGTCACAGGCATATTGCTGTAATTGCGCAGGTTGAATGGCCTCAGGAATTCCACAGATGTTTACGTTGTTCCTGTGTGACCTATCCTCAGCTGTGTTTACTCATTTTAAATCATAATCACACAGAAACTAAATGACCCTGATCAAAAGTTTACATACCCTGGTGATTTTGGCCTGATAACATGCACACAAAGTGACACAAAGGGGTTTGAATGGCTATTAAACGTAACCATCCTCACCTGTGATCTGTTTGCTTGTAATTAGTGTGTGTGTATAAAAGGTCAATGAGTTTCTGGACTTCTGAAAGACCCTTGTATCTTTCATCCAGTGCTGCACTGACATTTCTGGATTCTGAGTAATGGGGAAAGCATAGGGGTTGTCAAAGGATCTACAAGAAAAAGTAGTTGAACTGTATAAAACAGGAAAGGTATACAAAAAGATATCCATGGAATTGAGAATGCCAATAAGCAGTGTTCAAACTCTGATCAAGAAGTGGAAAATGAGGGGTTCTGTTGAAACCCAACCACGGTCAGGTAGACTAACTAAAATTTCAGCCAAAACTGCCAGAAAAATTGTTAGAGCGCAAAGAAAAACCTACAAATAACTTCAGGTGAAATACTGGACTCTCTGAAAATGTGATGTGGCTGTTTCAAGATGATATATATATATATATATATATATATATACAGTATCTCACAAAAGTGAGTACACTCCTCACTTTTTTGTAAATATTTTATTATATCTTTTCATGTGACAACACTGAGAAAATGATACTTTGCTACAATGTAAAGTAGTGAGTGTACAGCTTGTATTACAGTGTAAATTTGCTGTCCCCTCAAAATAACTCAACACACAGCCATTCATGTTCTAACAGCTGGCAACAAAAGTGAGTACACCCCTAAATGAAAATGTCCAAATTGGGCCCAATTAGCCATTTTCCCTTTCCGATGTCATGTGATTCGTTAGTGTTACAAGGTCTCAGGTGTGAATGGGGAGCAGGTGTGGTAAATTTGTGTTATCACTCTCACTCTCTCCTACTGGTCACTGGAAGTGCATAATGGCACCTCATGGCAAAAAAATCTCTGAGGATCTGAAAAAAAAGAATTGTTGCTCTACATAAAGATAGCCTAGGCTATAAGAAGATTGCCAAGACCCTGAAAGTGAGCTGCAGCATGGTGGCCAAGACCATACAGCGGTTTAACAGGACAGGTTCCATTCAGAACAGGCCTCGCCATGGTCGACCAAAGAAGTTGAGCTCACATGCTCAGCGTCATATCCAGAGGTTGTCTTTGGGAAATAAACGTATGAGTGCTGCCAACATTGCTGTAGAGGTTGAAGGGGTGGGAGGTTAGCCTGTCAGTGCTCAGACCATATGCCGCACACTGCATCAAATTGGTCTGCGCGGCTGTCATCCCAGAAGGAACCCTCTTCTAAAGATGATGCACAAGAAAGCCTGCAAACAGTTTGCTGAAGTCAAGCAGACAAAGGGTATGGATTACTGGAACCATGTCCTGTGGTCTGATGAAACCAAGATAAACTTATTTGGTTCAGATGGTGTCAAGCGTGTGTGGTGGCAACCAGGTGATGAGTACAAAGACAAGTGTGTCTTGTCTACAGTCAAGCATGGTGGTGGGAGTGTCATGGTCTGGGGCTGCATGAGTGCTCCTGGCACTGGGGAGCTACAGTTCATTGAGGGAACCATGAAAGCCAACATGTACTGTGACATACTGAAACAGAACATGATCCCCTTCCTTTGGAGACTGGGCCACAGGGCAGTATTCCAACATGATAATGACCTCAAACACACCTCAAAGATAACCACTGCCTTGCTAAAGAAGCTGAAGGTAAAGGTGATGAACTGGTCAAGTATGTCTCCATACCTAAACCCTATTAAGCATCTGTGGGGCATCTTCAAACAGAAGGTGGAGGAGTGCAAGGTCTCTAACATCCACCAGCTCCGTGATGTCATCATGGAGGAGTGGAAGAGGACTTCAGTGGCAACCTGTGAAGCTCTGGTGAACTCCATGCCCAAAAGGGTTAAGGCAGTGCTGGAAAATATTTGTGGCCAGACAAAATATTGACACTTTGGGCCCAATTTGGACATTTTCACTTAGGGGTGTACTCACTTTTGTTGCCAGCGGTTTAGACATTAATGGCTGTGTGTTGAGTTATTTTGAGGGGACAGAAAATTTACACTGTACACTCAATACTTTACATTGTAGCAAAGTGTAATTTCTTCAGTGTTGTCACATGAAAAAATATAATATTTTTTACAATATTTCTTGGATGTGCTTATTGCTATATCAATGTTTTGTCCTAGCACTTGAAAAACGAAAGCTCGGTCTAAATCCAGTAGAACTGCACGATTCTGGCCAAAATGGGAATCACAATTTTTTTGCTTAGAATAAAAAGATCACGATTCTCTCACGATTCTCGTGACGTAACATCTTTCACATTACACACACAAAAAAAAAATGGGCTAACTTTACTGTTTTATTTTTTTTTTTTAATTCATTAAAGTAATTTTTTTCCAAAAAAAAATTGCATTTGAAAGACCACTGTGCAAATACAGTGTGACATAAAATATGGCAACAACCACCATTTTATTCTCTAGGGTGTCTACTAAAAAAAATATATATAATGTTTGGGGGTTCTAAGTAATTTTCTAGCAAAAAGAAAGATTTTACCTTGAAACCAACAAAAGTCAGAAAAAGGTTTAGTGTTTAAGTGGTTAAACTTTTTTCACTTACACACAAAGTCTATTCCATTGACAAATTGTTACAATGTTTATACTTAAGTTCAACTGATAAAGAATGTTTTGACTCTTGGCAGACTGCCCGGTTTTTTCCTTCCTTTCTTTTAATGGCTGTGGCTTCAGAAGAGCAGAGAGAAAATTCTTTGCATAGAAAGAATTGTGAAACACTTTAGTCAAGATCGCGATAACGATTCTTGACGATTAATTGTGCAGCTCTAAAACCTAGGTTTGGACTGAACCATTGGCTTATCTCTAATAGCCAGATTTGTGCAATGATATCATCACTAGTCCTGACCCTTACCTTACACCCAACCCTTCCCTTATATTGCTGATGACAGTTCATGGGATTGTCATTTGTTCAGGGCTGCTGTTAGGAACCACAGGGCCCCATACAGACAACCTGACATGGGGCCCCATACAGCTAATGCTTCAGTAATGAATGAACATAGTGAGTGAATGGTACCATGTACTCGTTGTGTTCATTCAGGGAAGGAAAGGAAAGGAAAGGAAAGGAAGGAGCTGATAAATATGACATATGCACTGGACCTTTCCTCTACTTTCCATCTATAAGGATCCTTTTGTGTGATTGCAGCTGCTGGCAAGAAGGAGAGGAAGGAAGCTGACAGAACTGCGGAGGTAGGGGGGCACACAGTGGAGCCTGCACAGCAGGGGAAAAAGTATGGTGCGCCGGGAGGGTGATCATGGTGGCGGTGGGGGGAATTACTGGAACCAATCCCCTGTATGGCTCTCTCTGCAGCAGCTGAATGCCAATGAGGGAGGGGAGAAAAAGCAAGCTTTCAGCTGCTGCAGACAGAACTATACAGGGGATTGGTTTAGTAATCCCCCCCCCGCGGCACTGATCACCCTTCTTGCCCACATCTGATTCACCCTGCTGCCCGGGCCCCCCTACTTAATCAGACCTCATAGAGGAGGACCGGTGGTACATCCTTATCCATGGCCCTGCATTTGGTAATGGGGTCATCGCATTTTTCTTTCAATGGGCTTTGAGCATCATGATTGATGATGGATGTAAAATGTGGGATTCTTTTTTTCAAGTACTTGTCAAAATCTGCGGTTGAGTTACTAACTGAAGTGTGCATAGAAACAAATGAGCAGGTTGGCTACCATGCACAGCTAAACCTTATTTTGCGCTCTCCAGTTTTAGTAAATCAACCTGTGTTTATGTGTGTACTTACACTTCACAATTTTTTGTGAATGAGTAGGGCTATGGACCCCTTACTCATTCAAAATGAGGGGGGGCTGTATCTGGGTGGCCCTTATTGTAAAAGGAGCCTTTAGTTTCCAGATATCCCCCTGTCTGCTGACCCTCACAAGTACTGGACCAGGGTTGTGGGGAAGAGGCCCTTTGTCCGCCCCATGTAAAAGAGGCCTTAGGGTGTACCCACACTTTATACCCTAGTTGACACTTTTCTTGTAAAGATGGGGCCAATGGATGTAAAAGTATTTGTCAAACTGCACATGCAAGTATGGGCAGCTGTAAATTCAAATGAATAAAACAATAACCCCAGATAAACAGCATTTTATAATCAGTATGTTCAATCCCAGTATTCAATTCCCAGACCTGCACAACTTTTTGTAAGATAAGATTTAGTGTAAGATAATTACTGCATGGGAATATTTGCTAACAAGATCCAATTGCTCTGTTAACAGAAGAGTAATTGCTCTGAAACTAGGTATTAAAAATCCGGTTTCAACTAATCCAGAAGAGGTCAATACACATAATATTATGAAAGTTTGAAAAACGACACTCAAACTACAAGAGCTCAACAGAGATTACGATTTTTTTCATTATACATAATGTAAGATTAATCAGATTTTAACCATGGGGAAAATAAGAGATGATCGATTGAAATCCTTTTTATTAAATATGTCAGCTCAAGAGGGAAATTAATTTTTTTTTTTTGCTTCTGCATTTGTACCGTTAAAATTGTAAAACCACAACAAGTGAATCCCTTATAATCAGGCTAATGCATGAACATTGACAGAAAGTGGATATGTTGACCTCGTCAACCAATCAATTCTAACATCTCATTTTTTTAGAGCAGTATAGAAAATGAAAGTCAACTTGTGCGTACAATCATTTGTTGACTAGTATATCGAATGTATTTGAATCAATTTTTTTACATAATTGCCAACTGAACAGTTGTATGAAGCAGTTTGGTTTCACAACAGTCTTGTGACACTTCATAGTAAGTTCATTTGTACATTAGTGAAGCCCTGCCAAAGGTAGGGGGAGGGAAAATGAAGGTAGGGATGAACCCATTTCTACACTTCTACATGGGGCCCATGGTTACTGTCAGTGGCGTTGCTAGAGGTGGCTTCTGGGGCTATAGCCCCGAGTCCCGTACCGGGTGCAGCGGTGCCGTACACGCACCGCAGCAGTCCCGATTCCTGCTTGCCACTGACTGACATTCCCCGGCATTCAGCAGAGAGCAGAACTTTCCTGGCTTGCAGTCCTGTCCTGGGCTGGCTGCTGCCACACCTCCCAGCTCACTGTCTCTTCAGTGGTTGGTTGTTATCAACCAACCAACCACAGTTTGTCTAACTCCGCTCCCTCCCAGTGTGGAACCTTCTCATTTAGGCTACTTTCACACTGAGGCGTGCAGGTGCTGGCGGTACAGCGGTGCTAAATATAGCGCCGCTTTACCGTCATTGTAGCAGCGCTAGCGGGGCGGTTTTAACCCTCTGCTAGCGGACAAAAAAGGGTTAAAACCGCCGGCAAAGCGCCGCAAAGCGCCGCAAAGTGGGCGGGTTTGCAGCGCTGCCCCATTGTTTTCAATGGGAAGGGGCGCTTTAGGAGCGGTAATTACACCACTCCTGCAGCGCTCCAAAGATGCGGCTTGCAGGACTTTTTTGACCGCCCTGCAAGTGCACCGATCCAGTATGAAAGCCCTCGGGGCTTTCACACTAAAGTGCATTGAGTGGCTCTTTCGGGGCGCTTTGCAGGCGCTATTTTTAGCATTTTAGCGCTTGCAAAGCACCTCAGTGTGAAAGGAGCCTTAGACCTGGCTGCTGCCAGTGCCCTGCCTCACCATTCAAACATTGTAAATGTAACCACTTCCTATCCCAGTCATTGTAATATGATGCCCGCAGAGTGGCTCTGCCATCCTGGGCAGGCGTCATATGACATCCTCAGATTCCCGGCATTGTAGGGGGTGGACGCGCACGCCACGTCACTCGGGAGCCGATGCGCATGCCCGGCGCCCATGATTTTTTTCAAAATTGCCGCTTTTTTTGTGGTTTTTTTTGTTTATAGCACAAAAAATAAAAACCGCAGAGGTGATCAAATACCACCAAAAGAAATCTCTATTTGTGGTGGAAAAAATGATCAAAATTTCATTTGGGTACAACATTGCACAACTGCGCAATTGTCATTCGAAATGTTACAGACTCTGAAAGCTAACAATTGCCCTGGGCAGGAAGGGGGTGAAAATGCCCTGTATTGAAGTGGTTAAAGAAGGTAAGAAACTTTAGGAGGCTTATATTTTATGCTAGAGGAGGAGTAGCTCTGGGGACCCTGATGTAAGAGGGAGGGCTCTCAGGGTACCCTTATGTAAGGAGGGACTCTCTGGGGTCCCTGATGTAAGGGGGGCTCTCAGGGGACCCTGATGTAAGGAGGGGCTCTCTGGGGTCCCTGATGTAAGGGGGGCTCTCTAGAGTCCCTAATGTAAGGGGGAGGCTCTCTGGGGACCCCAATGTAAGAAAGGGGCTCTCTGGGGACTGTGATGTAATGAGGAGGGATCTGGGGACACTGATGTAAGTAGGGAGGATCTCTGGTGACCCTAATGTAAGGGGTGGCTCTCTGGTGACTCTGATGTAAGTGGGGGGGGGGCTCTCTGGGGACCCTGATGTAAGGGGGGGACCTGCACTCAGATATGTAACGATATTTTATATATATATATATATATATATATATATATATATATATATAAGATAGATGATAGATAGATAGATAGATAGATAGATAGATAGATAGATAGATAGATAGATAGATAGATAGATAGATAGATAGATAGATAGATAGATAGATAGATAGATAGATAGATAGATAGATAGATAGATAGATAGATAGATAGACAGATAGACAGATAGATAGATAGATAGATAGATAGATAGATAGATAGATAGATAGATAGATAGATAGACACACATACACATTTATATTATTTCCTTGTGTATGCCTGCCCGTGCGTATGACATTCTTTACTTCGCTGCTATGGGCTCTAGCCCTAGATTTTTTTTGTAGACCTAGAAACACCCCTGTTTACTGTTATTACTGTCTTCATGGATTTTTTAAGCGAACCTGTCACTTTGACAGTCATTATTAAGGATCCGGTTCTGGTGCACTGCTACCATGGGTTTGAGGTTAATCTCCAGTATTTATAGACTTCGCAAATTGAAAACTTTTGGCTGGAAAGTTTGTAGGTTCACCACCAGAAATAAGCCACAACCAATAATGTAGTACAAAGCTTTTGCCTCAGATCAACTGAATCTCAAGAACCAAACATTTAAAAGGAATGGATACATAGGTCCCTTTCCAATAAAAGGGTGGGCACTTGGCAGCCATATTGTCAGTGTGTGGTAAAGCTGTTAGGTTGAGCTGACAATTTTGTATAAAAAGAGATATTGCTTTTTATTTTGGCACTGGTCCATGTGCCCCAGGCCTTTTATTTGAAAATAAACTGCTTATTAGACTTGCATATGCTACAGCGTAAAGTTTTGCAAACTTTGAACAGGTTTTTTCATTCCTAGTCATTAATGATGAAAAGTCACAAAAGCAGGCACCACAAGATGCTTATATCTTTATATATTCTAAAAGCTAACTTTGTGCCTCCAGGAAGTCCCTCAACTTGGCAAGCACTTAACAGAGTCCTCAGCTTTAGCTCAGACTCCGAGACTTGCTACACCTCCACCATCTGCCATTCCAACAATGGCAACTCTTTAGTGGCTGCTAAGGTCCTCACATAAGTTGATACATGGCATGAGTTGTGGCAGAGCTCCAAGGTCTCAGCTAAAGTTGAGGATTCTTACAAATGCATGATGTACACTATATGCTTAAAAGTTTGTGGATGCCTCATCATCACACCTACCAGTATGACCAAAAGTACGCGGACACCCCTTCAAATTATTGAGTTGTAGGTGTTTTCATGGATGGGTGCTGTTAAGAAAGATACTTTAGCTAAGTGTGTGCTACCAACCTTGTGGTCACAGTTTGGGGATCCTTTCTGTTCCAGCACTGTGCACAAAGCCAACTCCTCCATGATTATAGTAAGCTGAGCGCAAACTGGCAATGCTAACTGTGACGCTATACTGTAAATCAAATGTAGGCTCACCTCAGTCCAGTCCCACTGGTCAAGCCCCTCTGATGCGTTTTACCCGGATAGGGCTTAGTCCCTTAGTTTTAGTCCTATCTGGGTGAAACACATCAGAGGCATGACAAATGAGAGGGGACTGAGGTGAAGCCAGCATTTAATTTACATTATCATGGTTAACATTGCCAATGTGTGGTCTTGGCTTGCTATATTGATAGATATATAGAGTGGGACATGCTCTCTGGGAAAACCGGAAGCTGGAGCAGCTACTGAAGCTGATAGGAGGTATACACAGCCGTGCTGTCAGCTTTACATTGAAGTCTGTAAAGTTATTATTGGATGAGTTTGGTGTGGAGGAACTTGAGGGGCCTGCAAGGAAACCCTGACCTCAACCTGAAATGGGATGCCAACTGCAAATTAGGTCTTCCTGTCTAGCATCAGCCCTTGACCTCACAAATGTTTTTTTTTGTTTGAAATAATAAAAAGCAGTCCTTGAGTTTCAGTCAACAGACTTTGCCTATACTGAGATGATGTCATCAGTCTTCTGCAGGCAGGAGGAACCATTTCCTTACGTTCCTCTACCCCAGTGATTGCATTGCAAAACTGCAACTCTGTATCAGATTTCAAGGTAGGAGCCTGATTTGTGTCAGACATTTCTGAACATGAACACAAAGAACTGAAAAGGCACCAGGATTTGCATGAATGTGCCATCTCTGATCCAGCAAGTAGGTGTTGAGCCTGTATAATTTCTGAACAGAGATGGCTTTCAGCCTTCTGGAAAGATAGAAGATGAAGGCATTGTCAGTGGGAGTACTATAGACATGTGCAATTAGTTCCGTTCCAAATTTTTTTTTTTAATGGATTTAGATAAATTTGTAAATTCAAATGTTTGAAAAATTCAGAAATTACAAAGACTCGGAAATTCGGAAATTCTAAATCCGAAAATCCAAAAATTTTGGAAATTCGAAAATACGAAAAATACGAAAGTCAGAAAATTTGAAAATCTGAAATAATAACAAACTAATAATAATTTAACATAACTACATATTAAACTGTAGGTATTGGAATTTTCTTTCAAATTTGGCTGTTAAAGAACATAACGAATACAAATTTATCCGAAGTTACGAATTATCCGAAAAAATGAATGCCGTATCTAAACCGATGAAACGTAACAAAGTAATAATAATAAATAACAATAATAATAAAAACTCTTGATTATTATTATTAATTCATTCCGTTCCATTCTTTAGATGCGGCATTCGTTATTTTGGATAATTCTTAACTTCGGATACATTCGTATTCGTTACGTTCACTAACAGCCAAATTTGAAAGGAAATTCTAAGACCTATAACTAATAATAGTTAGTTATTATTAGTTAGTTAGTTAGATTTTCGCTGTTTCGAATTTTAGGATTTTCTTTTTTTTTTTGAATTTTCGGATATTTGAATTTGCGAATTTATAGATTTTCGAATTTCCATATTTTTGGATTTCAATCATAATGAATGACCTGAAAAAATGAAAAAAAAAAAAACTAAAACAAACACATTTTTCGGCAGTGCATATGTCTAATAAACACCTGTAATGCCCCGTACACACGGTCGGACTTTGTTCGGACATTCCGACAACAAAATCCTAGGATTTTTTCCGACGAATGTTGGCTCAAACTTGTCTTGCATACACACGGTCACACAAAGTTGTCGGAAAATCCGATCGTTCTAAACATGGTGACGTAAAACACGTACGTCGGGACTATAAACGGGGCAGTGGCCAATAGCTTTCATCTCTTTATTTATTCTGAGCATGCGTGGCACTTTGTCCGTCGGATTTATGTACACACGATCGGAATTTCCGACAACGGATTTTGTTGTCGGAAAATTTTATATACTGCTCTCCAACTTTGTGTGTCGGAAAATCCGATGGAAAATGTGTGATGGAGCCCACACACGGTCGGAATTTCCAACAACAAGGTCCTATCACACATTTTCCGTTGGAAAATCCGACCGTGTGTACGGGGCATTAGTGTAATGCCCTGTACACATGATCGGACATTGATCGGACATTCCGACAACAAAATCCATGGATTTTTTCCGACGGATGTTGGCTCGAACTTGTCTTGCATACACGCGGTCGCACAAAGTTGTCGGAAAATCTGATCGGTGACGTATAACACGTACGTCGGGACTATAAACGGGGCAGTAGCCAATAGCTTTCGTCTCTTAATTTATTCTGAGCATGCGTGGCACTTTGTGTGTCGGATTTGTGTACACACGATCAGAATTTAACCGATCGGATTTTGTTGTCGGAAAATTTTATAGCCTGCTCTCAAACTTTGTGTGTCGGAAATTCCGATGGAAAAAGTCGGATGGAGCCTACACACGATCGGAATTTCCGACAACACAATCCGATCGCACTTTTTTCGTCGGAAAATCCGTGTGTACACGCCGACGGACCAAATCCGGTGGACAATCCGATCGTGTGTGGGCTTCCCCGGACTTTCGGCAGACTTTTCCAGCCACAGATCTGACGGACTTTAGATTTCGTAACTCCGCCGGGCCCAGAAATCCGCTCGTCTGTATGCTAGTCCGACGGACAAAAACCCACACTAGGGCAGCTATTGGCTACTGGCTATCAACTTCCTTATTTCAGTCCGGTGTACGTCATCACGTACGAATCCGTCCTACTTTTGTGTGATCGTATGTAGGCAAGTCCATTCGTTACAAGGTCCGAAAAAAATGTCCGCCAAAAGTCCGTCGAAGGACGGGCCGTCGGACTTTTGTAGCCGAATAGTCCGACCGTGTGTACGCGGCATTACACATTACCACATGCTAGGGGTGACCATAGGGGGCATTCAAGGACCAAAGAAATAAAATTCTGTGGTAGACTCAGAATCATGGGACAAATGCTGTCAAGGAATGCCAAGGTCTATTGATAAAACTGGCGTTCAGTAGCAGCATGTGTTTGTCCCTGGGTTCCAGCAGCCATTACTTAGCAGACAATTAAAGCTTATCGAAACCTAAGAAAAAATGTTATACATTGCAGTTCAGCAGTCCTTATGGTGCGCATTCATGCTTTGATTTTCTTATCAGATCAATGTGCGATTTGATCAAGTTGATCAAATCCACAAATAAGGAAAATAGCCATACCTTCCTATCTGATTGATTTAGACTCAGTTTAGATTGTATTCAATCATACAACTGTACTTTGATCAGATACTGAAATTATACATGGGGAAAGCAAAGTTAACTTACGATCACATCTTGACTATCAATCAAAATGAACTTCCCACTGTGCAGTATATTGATTGAATTAGTTGTTGGCAATAGATCAACTATTTAATTTGAATTAATGGCCATCATTAGGTGTGATAGTTGCATTAGTTTTATTTTTTCAGGATTTTTTTTTTTTTACCCTTTGCTTTCTCCTGGTGATTTTTGCTAGCAACATACTTCCTGTCCTAGGGGGGGGCAATGTATTCATGCAGGAGCAGTATTGTCACCCTAGATAGGAAGTATATTAGGACTACAGAACCCCCCCCCTTCTTCTCCATAACAAAAAAAGGAGATATAGGGCGTACACACGGTCGGACTTTGTTCGGACATTCCGACAACAAAATCCTAGGATTTTTTCCGACGGATGTTGGCTCAAACTTGTCTTGCATACACACGGTCACACAAAGTTGTCGGAAAATCCGATCGTTCTGAACGTGGTGACGTAAAACACGTACGTCGGGACTATAAACGGGGCAGTGGCCAATAGCTTTCATCTCCTTATTTATTCTGAGCATGCGTGGCACTTTGTCCGTCGGATTTGTGTACACACGATCGGAATTTCCGACAATGGATTTTGTTGTCGGAAAATTTTATCTCCTGCTCTCCAACTTTGTGTGTCGGAAAATCCGGTGGAAAATGTCCGATGGAGCCCACACACGGTCGGAATTTCTGACAACACGCTCCGATCAGACATTTTCCATCGGAAAATCCCACCGTGTGTACGGGGCATTATTCTGTTGGCCTAATATACTTCTAATAACATTGGCTGAAATATTTTTTTGCACTCATCAAACAAATATAAAAGGTATATTTTAAAGAACAGAAGGGAACAAATAAGAGAAGTTCATTGTTAGGGTTTGCATACATTTTAACATGAAAATATAGATCTAATCACTTTAACCACTTCAGCCCCAGAAGATTTAACCCCCTTCCTGACCAGATCACTTTTTTGCGATTCAGCACTGCGCCGCTTCAACTGACAATTGCGCGGTCCTGCGACCTTGCACCCAAACAAATTTGATCGCCTCGTTTTTATTTTTTGCGCTATAAACAAAAAAAGAGTGAAAATTTTGAAAAAAACACAATATTTTTTACTTTTTGCTATAATAAACATCCCCAAAAATATATAAAAAAAAAACAATTTTTTCCCTCAGTTTAGGCTGATATGTATTCTTCTACATATTTTTGGTAAAAAAAATCGCAATAAGTGTATATTGATTGGATTGCGCAAAAGTTATAGTGTCTACAAAATAGGGGATAATTTTATGGCATTTTTATTATTAATTTTTTTCAGGACTACGACATTATGGCGGACACATCGGACAGTTTTGACACGCAATTTTGGCTCACATATGCCCCCTCGTGGCCGAATATGTTACCGACGTAACATGACAGCGATTCACGCAGCCGAGCCATGTTGCTGCAGTACTACTGCGGTGGCTGGTCGGCAAGCGGTTAACCACTTGCCAACCAGCCGCCATCATTGTACTGCGGCAGGTCAGCTTGTTCCCATAAATCGTTGTAGGTCTACATTGGCTCCTTTAAAAGCTATAGCAGGCTCGCGCTGCACATCGGGGGAGCCGATGCATGTGGCCAGCGGCCGCTATGTCCGTCGGCCACCCGCGATCGCTCCACAGAGAGCCAGAACAGGGATCTGTCAATGTAAACAAACAGTTCCTCATTCTGTCAGGGGAGTAGAGAGAAATCTGCTGTTCCTAGTGATCAGAAACAGCGATCTCTCTCCTCCTCCAGTTAGTGCCCTCCCCTGACAGTTAGAAACACCTCCCCAGGGAACACAGTTAACCCCTTAATCACTACTAATGTTAACCCCTTCCCTGCCAGTGTCATTTATACAGTAATCAGTGTATTTTTATAGCTCTGATCGCTGCATTAATGTCAATGGTCCCAAAAAGTGTCAAAAGTGTCAATCTGTCCGCCGCAATGTCGCAATCCCGCTAAAAAATTGCTGATCACCGCCATTACTAGTAAAAAAAAAAAAAAAATAACAAAAATGTCATAAATATATACCCTATTTTGTAGGCAGTATAACTTTTGCGCAAACCAATCAATTGCGTTTTTTTTACCAAAAAGACGTAGAATACATATTGGCCTAAACTGATGAAGAAATTAGTTTTTTTTTATATTTTTGGGGATATTTATTGTAGCAACAAGTAAAAAATATTGTTTTTTTTTTTCAAAATTGTCGGTCTTTTTTTGTTTATAGCGCAAAAAATAAAAACCATAGAGGTGATCAAATACCACCAAAAGAAAGCTCTTTGTGGGAAAAAAGGACGTAAATTTTGTTTGGCTACAGCGTCGTACGACCGCGCAATTGTCAGTTAAAGTGACGCAGTGCCATATCGCAAAAAAAATGGCCTGGTCATTAAGTGGGAAAATCTTCCGGGCTGAAGTGGTTAACAATACTTTAAATATACCTGTCAGTACACAAGTAGCATCTTCACTTTAATCAAAATATTAAAACAGAGGATACTATGAATGATATTATGGTATGAACAATGTTTGAAATATTTGATGTGATGCACGTAATTCTCCTTTACATACATGTCCTTCTCATACAGCTGAATAAGGAATATAATGAGGTGCCCTTGATGTTAATTTCTTGATATTCTCTTGTTGCCTATTTTTCTCCTTGTTATTTTTAAATAAGAGGCTACCTATTTTGATGATGCCCAGTCCACAGAGAACATCCCAGTATTGACATTTTCATACAGATTTATTAGATGGGAAGTCTAAAGTGGAAGGAATTCTTTATTACTTGACACTGTTATGACATCCCGTCATAGATGTACCACAAATGAGTAAACCGGGAAATACCACCAAGTATAAAGTAAACACCAATCTATTATTTTTTCTATTACATGCATGGCCGGGGTCATCCAACCTCATTTACACAGACGACCTTCATGAAAACACAGCTGAACAGAGAACTGAGCAGGTAGACAGTGTTTTTACTTCTCTGTATGCTTGTCATTACTAATGAACTGGATCCTCAAGGCACTCTAGTAGGAGCGCTGGTTGTCATAGTATAAGTGTGGTGAAAGACACTGGGAGACAGTGATGGCAAGGAAAAAGTGCCTGTGGGTAAGCCAATGCTGCTAGGGCCGTGGTTGAAGTTAATATCCTATAGGTGGGTGTCTAGACAAGAGCTACTGTGCCAACCAGTGAGTACACCCCTAAGTGAAAATGTCCAAATTGGGCCCAAAGTGTCAATATTTTGTATGGCCACCATTATTCCCTGTTGGGCATGGAGTTCACCAGAGCTTCACAGGTTGCCACTGGAGTCCTCTTCTACTCCTCCATGACGACATCACAGAGCTGGTGGATGTTAGAGACCTTGCACTCCTCCACCTTCCATTTGAGGATGCTCCACAGATGCTCCGTGATGTCATCATGGAGGAGTAGAAGAGGACTCCAGTGGGAACCTGTGAAGCTCTGGTGAACTCCATGCCTAAGAGAGTTAAGGCAGTGCTGGAAAAAATATTGACACTTTAGGCCCAATTTGGACATTTTCACTTAGGGGTGTACTCACTTTTGTTGCCAGCAGTTTAGACATTAATGGCTGTGTGCTGAGTTATTTTGAGGGGACAGCAAATATACACTGTTATACAAGCTGTACACTCACTACTTTACATTGTAGCAAAGTGTCATTCCTTCAGTGTTGTCACATGAAAAGATAGAATAAAATATTTACAAAAATGTGAGGGGTGTACTCACTTTTGTGAGATATTGTGTATACAGTATACTGTTTTTGGAAACAGTAACCAATACAGCAAAATAAACATTGTATTTTACACATATGAACATACCAAAATTGTCTTGTAAAATACGAAACACCTGAAAGCTATGCAGGAAGGAGGTCCGTGTCAGGTGAATAATGGGAAGCAAGGGAAATTTGTACATCCTGCAAACAGACAAAGTAAGGGAAGTTTAAAAAAAACAAAAAACAGAAAGACTCCCTGAATTTTAGGGTGAGTGAACATTTTTCCGAGATGGTTGAGGAGGGGATGTACATCTGTATGTGACGTTTCCAATGGTGACAATTTTTCTAAATAATGTGTGGGCATTCCAACAAGACCCAATCTATAAGGCACAGGCATCTCTCAATGAACTCTTACAAAGAGTTAAAGGAGAAGTCCAGCCTGAGCTTTTTAGGCTGGGCTTCTCCTATGGGTCACAGGAGTGCAATTTGTTTTGCACTCCTGTGACCGTTTTCAGCGGAGATCGGTCTGGAGTCCACTCTCTGCTGACGTCACTGCCATCAGTCGAGGCAGCATGTCATCCCAACTTCCAAGTGTGGATCCGCCAGCTGCCTTGATTGATGGCAGTCTCAGCGGCTCAGCGAACCGCTGAGACAGCCTTTCCCCACCCTCTACAGCTCAGCGCTCCAGTGAGTGTGGAGGAGCAGAGAGGAGAGACGCTGACTGACAGGCAGCAGCTCTCCTCTCGGGGAGGTGAGAGAACCGAGCCATCGGCGGTGTTCGGTGGCTCAGTTCTCAGTGCAGAGAAGGTGGGGGACCGCTGCAGCACCAAGGTAAGTATGAATAAAAAAAAAACAACCCATACTTCTCTTTTAATTAAACCCTCGTGTGATATGATGCTAAATTTAAATCAAACAGCTGAAAACACATATGTGGATTATGTTATCTGCCAAAGGATTTGTAATTTTGTCCATCCATTTTTGTGATTTAAACACCTTAAGCAGACAGCATGGCCAGGGGGGTGACACCATTTTCTCTGTTAGGGTTAAAGCCCTACATTTTTTTTCCTAGTTTTGGATAGAGTAGGGAATAGTTAGAAAACCTATGTGTGCTCCATCGAGAACAATAGCCTTCATAGTGGTGCACCATTCATAATAAAGGTCTCTAGCATTGTGTGCCACCATAGGACTTGTCTGTTACCATGGCAGTCGTAGTTGGCTCGCCTGTAGAAGAGTTAGATATGACAAACTCATTCATAACCTCAGGACACCACAGCAGCCATACATAAAAGATTGCTAGGCTTTATTCATATTGGAGGTGATGCCTAATGTCATAACCTTGACCATTCATTTAGACATTTACACATCAATCAGATAACAATGGATTCAGTAAGACAAAAACATCATTGAATAAAATGCTTTCCATATTTAAATTTTGTGATTGCACTGGAATATAAATTATATAATGGTATGCAAAATGTTATATTCTGTGTAAAACCCTAAACTCATGTAGATTACTACAGTTTTAGTTGTGCAAATGAATCTATGCACCTTCATCTCAAAATTTATTTGAGATGATGTCTCTTTATTTGCCAAGAAAATAATATATATAGCGTGTTCCTGAGCTTTCCTAAATCTCTATGAAAGGGATAAATGGCTATGTAGCTGTTGATAGAACAAGAAGGGTGCATTTTCTTTCAGTTATTGCTTTTTTTTCTGTTTTTTTTTTTTGGTAATACACACACACTTGTATTGCAGGAATACAGTTTTCTCTGCTTTGCTGATGAGCAAAGGAGGGGGCTTCTTCTTTTTTTTTTTTTTTTTTTGGGGAAGAAAATCTACTGTAACAGAAAGAACTTTAAATATATATATATATATATGTATACATATACAGTGCCTTGAAAAAGTATTCCTACCCCTTGAAATTTTACACATTTTGTCATGTTACAACCAAAAACTTAAATGTATTTTATTGCAACTTTATGTGATAGATCAACACAAGGTGGCACATAATTGTGAAGTGAAAGGAAAATGATAAATGGTTTTAAAAAAAATGTGAAAAGTATAGCATGCAATTGTATTCAATTAAACCTGCGCTGGCAATTTACTAAAAATAATTGATAAACTGTACCAAAACCAAATCATAAATAATCTATAAAAATCATAGTGAATGTGAGAAATGTGTAAAAAATATTAATAATGTACACCTTACACAATTGACCGCGCACTGGGTGAAATCGTGCATGAATGCACTAATAAGAAAAATATATACAATGTGAAAGAGGACAAATCGCAAATATATATGATGAACAAGCGCAACTATAAAGTGATATAGTGTCATTAAACTGATGCAAAAATTATATAAAGTAAAAGCGCTCTCATAAATTGTGAATGACAATGAGGTGAGCCTCTAAACAATAATAGACGCCAAGTGAAATAATGAAACAAAAAAGTCAATTGCATCAAAATTTACAAATGATGGAATATCATTTAGTCTTTGATAACGCCCTGGGGGAGGGGCGAAACGCGTCGAGGTAACATCCTGCCTACGCCTGCTAACTAGTACCAGTGACATCACTTCCTGATTTGGTGGAACGCACGCCGATCAGCGGCGAACCGACCAACTATCTGAATGCCTGCTCTGCATGCCAGTCTTGTGAGTAGCGCATATATGCGCAGGTGACCTTATGGTATCCTAAGGTTTTATGCTATATATTTTTCCCTTCTCTTTTGGTGGAACGCGAGTTCTATGGTCCCAAAAGGTCTCTTCCAACCATCTTTAACATCAGTATATTGGTAGCCCTGTATCATCCTACGGATGAATATGCTGGAAGTCTGCCATTTGTCCCTTTTGTGAAGGAGCTTCTTAAAGCAATGGATATTCCATCATTTGTAAATTTTGATGCAATTGACTTTTTTGTTTCATTATTTCACTTGGCGTCTATTATTGTTTAGAGGCTCACCTCATTGTCATTCACAATTTATGAGAGTGCTTTTACTTTATATAATTTTTGCATCAGTTTAATGACACTATATCACTTTATAGTTGCGCTTGTTCATCATATATATTTGCGATTTGTCCTCTTTCACATTGTATATATTTTTCTTATTAGTGCATTCATGCACGATTTCACCCAGTGCGCGGTCAATTGTGTAAGGTGTACATTATTAATATTTTTTACACATTTCTCACATTCACTATGATTTTTATAGATTATTTATGATTTGGTTTTGGTACAGTTTATCAATTATTTTTAGTAAATTGCCAGCGCAGGTTTATTTGTTATATATCATCAAAGTGTAAGCACTTTTATCCTGCAGCTGCAAGAGGATATTTAAAGATCACTACATCACATGAATTTATTTGCGAGCGCTGTTTTGTATATTTTTGCAATTGTATTCAGCCCCCCTAAGTCAATACTTGCTTTCGCTGCAATTACAGCTGCACGTCTTTTTGGGGATGTCTCTACCAGCTTTGCACATCTAGAGAGTGAAATTTGTGCCCATTCTTCTTTGCAAAATAGCTCAAGCTCTGTCAGATTGGATGGAGAGCTCTCTGTGAACAGCAATTTTCAAGTCTTTTCTGGATTTAGGTCTGGACTTTGACTGGGCCATTCTAACACATGAAAATGCTTTGATCTTAACCATTCCATTGTAGCTCTGGCTGTATGTTTAGGGTCGTTGTCCTGCTGGAAGGTGAACCTCCGCCCCAGTCTAAAGTCTTTTGCAGGCTCTAACAGGTTTTCTTCTAAGATTGCCCTGTATTTGGCTCCATCCGTCTTCCCATCAACTCTGACCAGCTTCCCTATCCCTGCTGAAGAAAAGCATTCCCACAACATGATGCTGCCACCACCATGTTTCACGGTAGGGATGGTGTGTTCAGGGTGACGTGCAGTGTTAGTTTTCCTCCACACATAGTGTTTTGCTTTTAGGCCAAAAAGTTCAACTTTGGTCTCATCTGACCAGAGCACCTTCTTCCACATGTTTGCTGTGTTCCCCACATGGCTTCTCACAAGCTGAAAACAGGACTTCTTATGGCTTTCTTCTTGCCACTCTTCCATAAAGGCCAGATTTGTAGAGTGCACGACTAATAGTTGTCCTGTGGACAGATTCTCCCACCTGAGCTGTGGATCTCTGCAGCTCCTCCAGAGTTACCATGGGCCTCTTGGCTGCTTCTCCAATTAATGCTCTCCTTGCCCGGCCTGTCAGTTTAGGTGGCCGGCCATGTCTTGGTAGGTTTGCAGTTGTGCCATACTCTTTCCATTTTCAGATGATGATGGATTGAACAGTGCTCCATGAGATGTTCAAAGCTTGGGATATTTTTCTATAATCTAACCCTGCTTTAAACTTCTCCACAACTTTATCCCTGACCTGTCTGGTGTGTTCCTTGGCCTCCATGGTGCAGTTGGTGCACTAAGGTTCTCTAACAAACCTCTGAGGGCTTCACAGAACAGCTATATTTATACTGAGATTAAATTACACACACTGTGGATGCTATTTCCTAATTAGGTGACTTCTAAAGGCAATTGGTTCCACTAGATTTTAGTTAGGGGTAGTAGAGTAAAGGGGGCTGAATGCATATGCACGCCACACTTTTCAGATATTTATTTGTAAAACATTTAGAAAACCATTTATCATTTTCCTTCCACTTCACAATTATGGGCCACTTCGTGTTGGTCTATCACATAAAATCCCAATAAAATTTTATGTTAAAACATTTACGTTTTTGGTTGTAACATGACAAAATGTGAAAAATTTCAACAGGTATGAATACTTTTTCAAGGCACTGTAAGGCCTTGTGCAAACTGGGAATTAAACCCTAGTGCAAAAAACTCTGGGATTTGGTTGTGGGTGGAAGATAAGTGCAATGTTTGATATAGGGTTCCCTTGTGACATGGTAGCTTGAAATTACCATGTGTAATGCCTACGGTATAAATCTATGTTATATGTTTGGTGTTTATCCTCTATCATCTTCCATGAACTTATGAGCTCTGTGGCACTTGTTTGTGACTATGTGGGATAGTATCGGTATTATTTGTGTACCTATTTGTCTACACTTGGCTTAGTGTGTAAGTAGAGTGTAGACAAATGGCTTAAGTCATGGTTTAGACCAAATATAAACAGTATATAGATACACATATACAGTATATATAAAATGCTGTTGGTAATATTTTTATTGTATGTATTTTGAGAAAGCCTGTTCAATGTGTATATACAGTATCTCACAAAAGTCAGTACAACCCTCACATTTTTGTAAATATTTTATTACAGTATAGCTTGTTTTCTGCCCCCCCCCCCACCCCTTCAACCTCTGCAGCAATGCTGGCAGCACTCAAACATCTATTTCCCATTAACAACCTCTGGATATGAAGCTGAGCACGTGCACTCAACTTCTTTGGTCGACTATGGTGAGGCCTGTTCTGTGTGGAACCTGTCCTGTTAAACCGCCGATTTGTTGTCTTGGCCACCGTGCTGCAGCTCAGTTTCAGGGTCTTGGCAATCTTCTTATGGCCTAGGCCATCTTTATGAAGAGCAACAATTCTTTTTTTCAGATCCTCAGAGTTATTTTCCATGAGGTGCCATGTTGAACTTCCAATGACCAGTATGAGAGAGTGAAAGCGATAACACCAAATTTAACATCTGCTCCACCACCAATAAACTGTAAAGCCCAGGATCAAACATCGCTGTATCTTGTCTGTTGTTCCGAAGGCATACCTATAGAAAAACTGCTGTATTTAAAGCACCAAACATAAAACAAAAGGGGTATGGAGAAAGGGAAGGTTGTAGTAGGGGGAGAATAGGGAGTGAAACCTGAAGACAATTTGTTCTTTGCATTTCAAGGCCCTATAAGTAATGTTTAAAGTATAACTAAAGACAAATTTTTAGTTTTGGATAGAGTGGAGAGGAATTAGAACACCTGTAAGTTTTTATTGCTGTCTGTGCCCCCGTTAAGTAGAGTTTCCCCTCTCTATTCCTCCCCTCTATGCAAACCTTACCAACTATGCAACTATACGGGGATATGGGAAATTATTTTTCTACGCACACACACCCACATCTATACAGGTTGAACTGGATGGACTGCTATCTTTATTCAACCTTACCAACTATGTACGGTAACTATTTGTCCTGTTTACAATTATTATTGAAAGTGAAAGTAAAAGAAAATCGCAAATTTTGGGTTGTCCCCAGAAAAGTATTGAGGGGACATCTTCCAAAGGGGACACTAGTTCTGGTGACCTGGGGGTCCCCAAGGAATCCCCTTAATTTGCAGGGATTTTCTCCCACTTCCTGTTTGGCTATGAGACAGGAAGTCTCCCTTAATATATCCAAAATGAAAACAGATTTGCCTATAGTTCTACTTTAATCATTAGTGTTGAAATATGCTTAGCATCATTACCTTTAGGAGGATTTTGCTAGCAAAAAAGTCAAAACCTGACATGAGGTCAAGTGTCACTGTCAGTTAAAGTAGGACAAAAGCAAAACTTTTTTTTTTTTTACTTTGGATGGAGTAAGTGAGAATTGTAACCTCTGTAAGTTTTTCGCAATATGTGTCTCATTAGGGAATTTTCTCTTGACTTCCAGTCCCATAAGCAAAACAGGTAGTGAGAGAAAATGAGGGAATGAATCCCTATTTATCACCAAGATCACCAGAACAAGTGTCACCATTGGAAGATTTCCTCTTTATTACTGTTCTGGGAACAACCCCAAAAAAGGAATTTTCTTTCACTTTAATTTTCAGTAGAAACTGCAAACATGATAAACAGAGAGGGTGAATCTCTCGAATGGGGGCACAGACAGCAATAAAAACCTGAAAGGTGTTTTAATCCCTCTCCACTCAAAACAAAAAATAATGCCTTTAGGCTGGGTTCACACTATTGAGAATTGGAGGCGGGTTTCCTCTCCTCCAATTTGCAAGTCAGAAGCCTGTGATCGGTTCTCAAAAGAGGCGGTTCACACAACTCCAGGATGGCTGCCGAGCGAATTGCACAGGGGTCCTATGCATCTTCTGGTCTGTTTCAGGCCTGAATTCAGCCAAAAATCTGAACCGAAATTGGACCTGAAACGGTGAACAGGGACGCTCTGGACCCATGCTGTGAGCTGCTCCACACGGAGATGTGAACCCAGCCTTAGTTATACTTTAAAATGACCCTTCAATCAAACAAGTGGATAGCTGCACACTGTAGTAACTTCAAACTTTGTTGAAACGATATCCACAAATAAAACATCACAATACCGAACCTGAAGGAGATGTGTTGAGCCTTTACACATAACCTAAAGCAACTCTGTTGTTAAGTTTGAAATGAATACTGTCTCTAAAACGAAGATAATAGCTACTATCCTGCTTTGTGTAGTGACATAGGGGATGATGGGAGAAAACACTAAGCTCAGCATTGGACTGAGAAAATTGACACTTCCAGAAGTGTCAATTGCTGAAGAGACATCAAGGGATGATTTCTATCATCGGAATGGCATTTCAGGTCATAGGCAACAGGAGAGGTAAATATCCATTATCCTCTTTGCAGGAGAAGCATTTATTACAAAACGGGTTTGACCACAGAGTTTAGATGGTATATTTAGATGTTAAGACAAGCTGGCAAACAAATGGATGCAATGTTATAGCTAATACAGACTCTCCTCACTTAATGACCAGGTTCTGTTCCACTGACCAGGTCATTAAACAAATTGGTTGTTAAACGAGGAGCCACAAGTAATCAATATTTTAAGCTTTCTTAACTACTGTACTGTACTGTAGTGTGAAAAAAAGGTCTAAACACAAAACTCCAGCTCAATAACGTTGTTTTAATTTGTATAAGTACAGAACACAAAATTCTGTAGTGTACATTACAATGATGTACAGCACGTCATTTGGTTAGGGAGAGCTGGTCGTAAGTCCAAGTGGTCGTTAAACAGGTAAGTTGTTAAATGAGAAGTATCTGTAGTAGATGCTTTCAATCGGATTTGTCCTGTGGAATTGAAGATGTTTCGCCAATGGTCAAAGTGGCTTTGTCAGTTTTGGGAGCATACTCCCAACATTTAGAGCCAAACTCGTAACTTAGTCACTTGGTGCCATTATTGGGTCATGGCAGATGTTGATTGTCCAAAAACATTACCGAAGGTGCTCTATTTTTATAATCCAGTCACCATAGTGATGATGAGCGGTGAAATGTCTTCAACATTACAGAACAAGTCCAGTGGAATGAGACTGACTATTACTAGCTATACCATGACCTGGATAAATGAGAACCTTCACAATGCTGTCTTCCTTTTTCTCACCATACACTAGATTCCCTTCTTGCAAGGCATAATCTATCATTCACTTCCAACCATAACATGCACTGCATAAAATAATATCGGTCTGAGACCCAGCAGAGAAAAATGGATGTCCCTTTGAAAAATAGAGGACAGTATAGATCTGAGCATAGTGACAATACATGCAGGCTGATAACAGATTGTGCTGTAAAACCCATTTAAAAGTTGTCACTTTATTATATGAAATTTATTTAATACAAGATCTAGCTACGCAGACCTTAAACATTAGGAACAAAACATGACATATTCAAAATTAAATCATAAAATACTGTAATTTAAACATTTTTTTTTGCTTTGTGTTTATTTTAATGCAAACATCTTTGTTTTCTTATATTCAAAAATAATTTATTCGCACATACAAAAGGAGTATGCAAAACAAAGGAGCGGTTTTAAAATCAAAGAACCCGTTAAGGAATGGTGTACAGTATAAATCAAAAATTACATTGACAGTTAATTCAATGATACTGTATAAAAATATAATACATTTTAGGGAAAATCCAAATTCAATGAAATTGAAGAGTAACATCTTCGTGGCATGCCTCAAAAAAAGGTAAAAAGGAGTGTTGTTGTCAGAAGGGGTAAAAAAACATGCCATTGTTTAATAGCTGAGGCTTAATAAGGAACTTCAGTCCCTGTAATGATGGCCCCACACCTTCATAAGCGTCACCATCTTTTAAAACCTTTTAAAATCTGGGCAGTGTTAATGTAATCGAACGTAAATATTTCCGTCAACAAAACTAA
Organism: Lithobates clamitans; assembly: GCA_037952925.1. Lineage (NCBI taxonomy): Eukaryota > Metazoa > Chordata > Amphibia > Anura > Ranidae > Lithobates > Lithobates clamitans. The sequence goes on along the minus strand of JBBGZY010000103.1, from coordinate 3,720,871 downwards.
CACTATTTTAGCCGACTAAAACACAACTAAAATTAAAACGATTCAGATGACTAAAATACGACTAAAACTAAAATTCCATTTTAGTCAAAAGACAATGACTAAAACAAAATCAAAATTTGATCTCAAAATGAACACTGTACTACCCCATAAAAATAAATAGGGGCATCTACTAAGGTTACAGTTTTTTTTTTTTTATTTTAAAGTTGCACTTTTGTTTGTCAAAAAGCAATATTTATGTTTGTTTGAAACATAGTTTTCTTTTTAAAGACGTTATATATCACAACGACTAAATCTGTGTCTGTAGTGCATGTTCAAACCTTTATATGATAAATAATAACAAGTTAATCGATTTTTACTCCAGGAGTATAGAATGAGTTTGGAAATTCTAGAGAAATGCTTAAATAATGCATTACAATTTTACTAAACCTTTTCGATTTTAGTCGACTAAAATACTGGAGATTTCAGTTGACTAAAATGTACTGGAGATTTTAGTTTACTAAAATACGACTAAAACTAAAACAATTCAGATGACTAAAATACGACTAAAACCGAAATGGCATTTTAGTCAAAAGACTATGACTAAAACGAAATTTGACGTCAAACACTGGTGCCTTTCTTGCAACTCACTTTACTGCTTTTGTGTTACACAAGACTGCTCCCATGTTCTGTTCTAAGAGATAGTTAGAGAATGCCGCACAGTGTACTAAAACTGTGAAGGAAAGCTGCCATTTATCAAATGGTCGTTATAAACACAGGACTGCTCATACTTCAAGAGGTAGAGAACAAACTATACTTAGGAACAAACCAATGTCCATCCATTGTAGAGACTTCAAAATTGTAGATAGGTAACATCTATTGGTTGAACTAGATCAGGGGTCTCCAAACTGCGGCCTGGGGGCCGGATGCGGCCCTTTGTTTGCCTTTATCTGGCCCTTGGGGCATTATTTCTTCCCACTGATACGCGATACTATTCTGCCCACTGACACCAACATTGGGTCGCCATTTCTCCCAATGACACCAACAACGGGGCACTATTCCTCCCAATGACACCAACAATGGGGCATCATTTTTCCCAATGACACCAATGATGGGACAATATTCTGCCCAATTACACCAAGTAGGGGGTACCATTTCTCCCACTGACACCCACAATGGGGCACCATTTCTCCCACTGACACCCACAATGGAGCACCATTTCTCCCACTGACACCCACAATGGAGCACCATTTGTCCCACTGACACCAACAATGAGGTACTATTCCTTCCAATGACACCAAAGACAGGGCACAATTTCTCTCACTGACACCCACAATGGGGCACCATTTCTTCCAATGACACCCACAATGGGGCACCATTTCTCCCAATGACACCAACAATGGGACACCATTTCTCCTACTGACACCAACAATGGGGCAGTATTCCTCCCAATGAAGCCAACGATGGAGAGCTATTCCACCCCAATACTAAATGTGGTGATGTTTACTCCCAATAATGGCAGGAAAATTTCCATTGCCATTGACCACAGTCCGGCCCCCCTAAAGTCTGAAGGACAATAAAATGGCCCTTTGTTTAGAAAGTTTGGAGACCCCTGAACTAGAAGGACCTTTGTCTTTTTTCAGCCTGACTAACAATTTGAGAATCATAAGCTTGGTGAGGAGAAATTAATTATGAAATGCCGATATAGCAAGTGCTCAACTCCAGCCAAAAGGAGCACACATCAAATGGACAACTAAGCAGGCAAATGATTCTCACGCACAGAGGCTTTATGTAAAAGAAAAGGATGTGCCCACATGTTTCAGGGTATTACAACGTTCCTTTCTTTAGGGCTTGTTTTTGGAGAAATGCCTCCCAGTTGAAGTTGAGAACAATCTTTCTAGTCAAGTTGCAAGAGGCCTCCTCGGTGTTAAAGCTAACTGATGTTTAGATAGCGTTGTCCTGGACCTTTTTAATGCCTTAAGTGCAATGGTGTATGCGGATGGAAGAAGGTAAATTGTATATAAAATTAGGTTTGGGCCCCTGTGGAAAGTTGATCTCTATTCTTCTATCTATGTATTACACTCTTGCCAAGATGCTGCTGTTAGATAGGGTGCAATCTCACTATTCAAAGGAGTACCTTCTTCCTCAGAGCTCTAAGGAAGAAGGTACTCATTTCAAAAGCGTCAGCCAGACGTGGTTCTGAGGTCCTCCTCTCTGCTTTCCGGAGACTGTTGGCTCTATGATTGATTTCCACATCCAAGTGCTCTTCACAAGCTTTTTCTTCATCACATGTTTGTGAGTAGTATTTTACTGAATTTATTTATTAATACATTATCTTGGGATAATGCACAAGGCTGGTGCGCCCTTTTTCTTTTTTATCTTTTCTGTGACTACTAGGATATCCCCTATCCAGGAGGGCAGCAAGGCCAAAGACACTCTCCCTTGAGTCATCAATCACCCGGCCATCATACTAATGCGCAAGAGTGTTTGTTTGCAACCTCACTATGCATGAGTCTCTATCACAGGCTTGACACTTGCTTTACCACAGAAGAAGCCAGCTTGAGGTCCAAATTGGTCTGCATGCTTTTTTTTCATTATCTGAATAGAATACAGTGTGTATGTTTCGTTATTTATCTTTTGCTGCTTTCTCTGTAGCTAAACAGAAAAAAAAATTGATAAAACCTATCACAAACCCCTGCCATCACCTGTCTGCCCTCCAAACATCCCAAGGTGGTAGGTAACCTTCGCCTTGAAGAAACATTACATGTTGGCAGTTCAAGTTGAAAGCATTAGGTTGTTATCACAGTAAACAGCAAAGAATAAATAGCCATTCATGCCTCAAAATGTAAGTCTGTTGTGTGATGAAAAGAATTGTTTGAGCCTGACCTAAGTAACCCAGTCTGCTATTCCAGCTCCCGCCATATAGGATTATGATAGTCTAGCATTAGTCTTTTTACGCAGTAGGACAGCAGCACGTGATCAGCATGAAGAGCTCCGGGCAGATCAACAACAAATAGACAGAGCTGCAGATAGGAAGCTTCCAAGATTTATTTTGTATTTGAACAACAAAGCATTTACTGTGAGCATATGGAAGCCTACCCCATGTTCCCTGATATACCAAGTCTAAAGCCACATCACATAGGCACATACAGGCCCAGCTCTGAAGATCAATCCTCTTTTAATTATCCATCTGTCGCCTGTTCAATAAGTAATTAACGTGTTGATTATCTTTACTAGTCTTCAGGTTTGTCTATTTTGTCCTTTATTGAAAGTCCAACTCTGACAGATGAACTGATTCAAAGCAGGGCAGCTCAACAATCAAACTAAAAAAAAAATATTCATTTAATTTAGTTCCTCAATGGCTTATTATGAAAGACTTCGGAGAGTACATAGATCCATTCATATCAGTTCCTGCTCCAGAGATGCTCGCAGTCAGATGTCCCTAGTACCGTCATTTAAGTGTGAACACACTGTGACTCTGGCAATACTATCCTTGTAACAGATGGCAGGGATTCTGTTGTGGGTGTTTTCTAGATGCATTGCAGCTCATGCATGTTTCTAACTTAAGCAAGTAGCAGGGCTCTTCCTCCCTGCTCCATCACCATGCCAGGGCTAATGATCACTATGTAATGATTGTGCTCAGATGACACCTTCACCTTTATTTATGGTGCTCTACTTCTCATCCTCAAGGTGTCATCCTTTCTGATTTACCCTCATGGCCAAAGCTCCTTTCTGAACCGGTTACTTACAGCTTGTGTGATTAGCTGGTTCCAAGTTCCTTACTTATAAAGGTTATGAAGACTACAACTCTGTTGTCCCCTTGCTCTCCTCAGGTCAACCTCAACTCTCTCCTTTGCACAAGTTCTTTTATGACAACAGGAATAATTTGAGGGTCACACATAGGAAGTTTTCAAAAAACATGAACTTCAACGTTATTTAGCTTAATCATCAACTCTCCAGACTGTTTTTATAGGCAGGGTTAGATCACACTAAGGACATGTTTACATTTGCTTCGACTTCAACACACATTAAAGCGTCTACCACTCCAATGTGCTTTTTTTATGTGTTTTTGGTGCTTCATGATGCTTCAATGAGGTTTCTTTGAAGCTTTAATGAGGCTTGACAAATGCCCTGTGTGTGTGTGTGTTGATTTTCTATTTGTTGTAAAGGAGCCCAGTAGAACTCCAGCTCAGTAGTACCCCACTCAGCATTTCCCCACTCATTAGCACCCCTGTTCAGCAGATTCCACACCTTATTAGTACCCTCGTTCGGCAGATCCCCAGCTCATTGGTACCCTCATTCAGCATATCTCCAGGTTATTACTACCCTGGTTCAGCAGATCCCCTGTTTAGTAGTACTGCCAGCATTGCTGATGCCCCACTCAGTAGTATCTCCAGCTTTCCTGATCCCCCACTCTGTAGTAACCTCCAGCTCTGCTGATCCTCTGGTTTGCTGATCCTCCATTCTCTCTGGTGCCCGCTCACCTCCAGCTATATTGCTCCCACACTGCGCACCATATGTGACATTGCTAGTTTCTCCTGCTCCAGTCCCCCAGCTCTGTTGATCCTCTGCCGCTCAGTTCTCTCACTCCTGTCCACGCTCACCTTCTACTATTTTTCTATAGCATTCCCATGGTATACACCATGTGTGCCGTCTGCTAGTTTCCCCGCTCACCTCCCAGCTGCTCCATGCTTCACACCAGATGTGACGTCTGCACCAGAATATATGTAAAGATGATGGGAGGGGACTTTAGACTTTTTAGGCATAGTAATACAAAGTAATTTACAAAAAAAGGATTTTTTTATTGGTTGAAAAAACATATAAAATACCATTATTAAAAATCACAAAATAATCAAAGTAAATAGGAATCCGAGGATGTGGCTGGGTGGTGATATGCGATGATTGTTTCAACTAGAAAATATGCTCATAACATGTTGCGCGTGTCTTCACGCTTCTTCAGGAGCAAAGATTATTGTGGTATATAATGTGGTTCAAAGTATCAATGTTATGTAAAACATAATAATTAGGACAGGGACAGTCTGGAATTGTAGTGTATAAGGTACACGGTGTCCAGATTTAGCATTAGAAATCCAATGAAGGGATGCTATTGACGGTCGTGGGTCACGTCCAGCTTACTTTATCTACTGCCTCTTGGACATTCATCCATTCCCTCTTCTTTCCTCCCCTCCCCCATTCCCATTACTCTTGGCTTACCTCCTGGAAGGCCCTCTATATATCTATATCGAGTATGCTTCATTGGATTCCTACTTGATGGATTCCTGCTACGCCATTTTATAGTATTCCAATTGAGAATTTCCTACTTTCCATCGCCTCAGCCCTCCAGCTCTATTTTCTTAACGTCATTGTTCATTTGGCAAGCATTATACCTATGCTAAACCTTATACACTACAATTCGAGACTGTCCCTGTCCTAATTATTATGTTTTACATAACATTGATACTTTGAACCACATTATATACCACGATAATCTTTGCTCCTGAAGAAGCGTGAAGACACGCGCAACATGTTGAGCATATTTTCTAGTTGAAACGATTATCGCATATCCACTGCCCAGCCACATCCTCGGATTTCTATTTACTTTGAATTGATGTTCAGACTGGCGGGTTTTGTATATTTATTTATATGGCTTTGTACAGTGGTAAACGTTATTGAATATCTATGCATCTAGATTATTTTGTGGTTTTTAATAATCGTATTTTATAGTTTTTTCAACCAATAAAAAAATCCTTTTTTTGTAAATTACTTTGTATTACTGTGCCTAAAAAGTCCAAAGTCCCCTCCCATCATCTTTATATACTAAATTCAGGACGTGGCACTTGCCTACTGGCTATGTATCCACAGTACCACTCTGTGCTATGATATATTTTCATGTTTAAATGCACCAGAATATATACACATGAACCGAAAGTGTCTGCTGTTGACGTCTTTTAGGTTCGCTTGTTGGTTTCCCAGGGCATCCTGGGATATCTCATACCTGCAATACCTCCAAAACAAAGCAAAGTTAAAGCTGAATAAAAGCCTCTCAAAAGCTGGAGGTACTGCTAGCGAGCTTTGTCATTGACTTCTATGAAGACTTTTGAGATGCTTTGAAGCAACATGGGGTATTACTCTACGTGTAAACAAGACTGTAAGTTTACCATTTTACTTAGTGACAGGTGCTTTGATTGGCATTCAGAGCACTTTAAAAAAGCATCCCCGATGCCACATTTTGAAGCAAGTGTAAACAAGTCCTAAGACACCAACGGAAGCCCTGGCTCTTACATGGTGCCCCAAGCTTTGTTCTACTTTGGGTTGCATATTTGCTAGGGGTGGTTCCTACATGTTGCTGAGTGTCAAGGGAGTACGGATAACTGATCTCTAGACCCTCTCTGACATCACCTAATGAGCCACCTGATACTTGGAAACAGTCTTCTTTATTGCCTTCGGACTGATGCCCCGCATCCAATTTGCAGGTCAGAGATTGTGTCCGGCTCTCTTTGAAGCAGGTTCATGCGGCTCCGGTGCAAATTTGCACAGGAGCCCTGTGTGTTTTTTGGTCCGTTTCAGGTCCGAATTCATCCCAAAAATTCGGGCTGAAATCAGACCTGAAACGGTGAATGGGGACGCACCGGACCCCTGTTGTGAGCCGCTCTGGCGTGCAGTGTGAACCCAGCCTCAAGGATTGGTAAGCCGCAATATATCAATGTTTTGATTTTGGGTCTAATACAGCTTTAGGCTGGGTTCACACGTCAGCAGATTGTGACTGGCTCTGAATGGAGCCGATTCACACAGCTCCGGGACGGATGCAGAGTGGTTTGCAGAAAGGTCCTGTGGGTCTTCTGGTCCATTTCAGGTCAGACTCCAGCCAAAAATTTGGGCCTGATTAATCCCTGAAACCGGACCCCTGCTGTGAGCTGCTCCACACAGCAGTGTGATCCCAGCCTAAAGTAACTTGCTAAGTATATATTTCTCTTTTTAGAGCTTTCCTTGGTACAATAGAGCCCTTTTTAGAGCGATTTTTCGTGGGCAATTTATCAAGGCAATGGCTGGTGTTAGGGCTTCAATCATCATGGCACCATGGTTGATGTGGTGTCAGAATGATTGAAGTGCATTGTTTCTATTATTATATTGTAATATAAAATGAAATGGTTTAACTCACCATAATGCAGAATCAGTGGGAGCCCTGAGTGTGTCACTGGCCACTGTCGCCTGCCCCCAGATGCAGCTTGTCACTTGCCACCTCGACTTCCACCAGATGCAGTTTGTCACTTGCCATGTCGCCTGAAACCAGCTGTGGATTGTTACTTGCCACATTGCCTGCCACCAGATGCAGATTGTCACTTGCCACATCGCCTGCCATCAAATGTGAATTGTCACATGCCACGTCACCTGCCACCAGATGCGGAATATCACTTGCCATGTCACCTGCCACCACATGCGGAATGTCACTTGCCACGTCACCTGCCACCAGATGTGGATTGTCACTTGCCACGTCGCCTGCCACCAGATGTGAAATATCACCTGCCACCATATGTGGTTTGTCACATTTCACGCCACCTACCACCAAATGTGTATTGTCACTTGCCGCGTCGCCCCCGCCTACAGATGTGGATTGTCACTTCATTGGTGGCAGCACTGGTACATTTACCACAGAGGCAAGCCTCTGTGCAGTGGTCAGTTCTTAGTGAGGGCAGGAAAGCAGTAATTCAGGGTGGACGGTGAGAGATGATGTCATCTCTCTGCTCCCCGCCGCACTTCTGACATTGAAGAGGCCAGGTGTTCCATCAGATTAGGTTGTGAGGGCGGAAGGGCGGGGATGCATGGTGGGCGGAGAGAGATGATGTCATCTCTGCTTGTCTGTCCGCCTGCTTCTCTCATCCGCCTCCTCGCTTCTCTCATCCGACTGGCTCTCTCTCCTGCCCGCCCGGCTCTCTCATGCCGCCTACCGCACCCGCGGCCTGGCTGCAGAGAGGTCAAGGCCCGGTAGTGGGCCGCGGCCCAGTGGTTGGGGACCCCCGCCCTAGAGAATAAAATGGTGGTACTTCCAATTTTTTATGTTGCACGATATTAGCTCAACAGTTTAGAAAATGCAAACTTTGACTGAAAGGTACACTAAAGTTAATTTTAGGGAATACAGACGCAATATATTTCCCAAATTTTTTTGTAAATTGTAGATGATGAGATTGCGCTGAGTAAATGGATACCTAACATGTCAAACCGTAAAATTGGGTACACCCGTGAAATGGCCCCAAACCTCTATTTTCTATAGGTGGAGTTTTAACAACCCCTACAGTCAGGGAGGAATGTGTGCCATAGTGGGAACAGCATGTTGCAATTTCATCGGAAATGATACAAAGGCTGAGGATGCCATCATTTGCCATATAGAAAAAGTGCAACAGTTAAAACGAGGTTTCAGGAAAGAACATACTGAAACTGCTTGGGTTGAAGGAAGCTGGGAGAACTGGCTCTCATGGCTCAATCCCCTCAACTGGTTTTCAGGACTCGGAGGATGGCTTTCTGGCATATTACACGGCATATTATATATAGTGGAATTTAATGTACTTATAGACCTTATAATCAAATGTGCACCAATAATGTGCAAATGTTGTTTAAAAAGGATTGCAAATGTTTGTACTAATACTCACCCTTCTGAGCCCTCAAGGTCACGCATGATGACTGCCTATGAGATGGTAGCTCGTATAGCTCGGATACCTGAAGGACGGCATAGAGACACAGAGGAAGTTTAAAGACACAGAGGGAGCCTAATACTGAAGAGTTGGAACTACAGGAGGGATTGTTAAGATACAGAATATCTGGAGTCCAGAGTTCCCCCTATATTAACTGTATATTGAATGTGTTCTTAGGATTGCGGAGTTCCCCCTATAATATCTTCTCAACTACTTCAGTATTAGGAATAGTTGTGAAATATGATGTGCAAGATGTGCTGCCGAGTGATGTCTGGACTAGTTTGGCTGTGCATTGGCCCTTTTCTGGGAAAGAGCTATCATAATAAAAAGTCCCATTTGGATGACCCCTCATGTGCCACTATAAGATTGATGAAGTATGACAATATAATCTAGAGGTCAGGATGACCATATGTAATTTAGAAATAATTAGTTAAAGATGACCTGTGCTTTGGTATCATGCCATACATAGACAAACGTTCTGCAATCCCTGTATAAAAGCTGAAGACATATTTGAACCAGGGCCACTCCCCATTGAGCTGTGGACCAGCTATGCTGCAGCTGTATCTGTTATCTGTATAATTGTTATTCTGAAGTGAACTCGTATCAAGTAAAGAATGCTTCTGAATTGTTAGTGTCTTTAATTCCAAAGGCCAATTTAAGGCCAACTTTACAACATCATCAGTTTAGAGCTACCCTGGAGCTCTGGTGGTAGAAATATTACTCTCACTCTGGCGTGCACAGTGATATGCAACCTGTGTGGGGCAATCAACATTTTCATACGTAGGCATCCCTGACACTGCATTTATATTCATATGTGCATTTTTTGGGGGAAGATGTTATGTGCTTGGGTGTAACTTACATTTTTTATAATATTTTTAAATATTTCTTTTTTTACCTAACTTTTTGTCCCATAGATATTTGTGATGAGTTCATGGTATCAGGTTCCCTCACCTGTCCTCCAGTGAGGGTGATTAAATGCAGATAGCATTCTATCAGCTTCTGCCCTAGCCAAACAGGATGATAGAAGTGAAAAGGGGACCCGAAGTAAGGTTTTACAGGTCACTTCTGGGTCACCAAGAAGAAGGGGAGGAGAGTGGTTGGATATTCATTTGGCTCCCTCCCTCCCCTCTACTTGGCCACACCTGCCATGAGGGTCCAGGGCTCTTCGATGAACACAAAGAGGACGCGATACATAGCCGCCGGGTGTGTGTGTGTGTGTGTGTGGGGGGGGGGGGTGGATTGTACTACCATTATTGAGGGTGTTTGGAAGCAATCAGGTGGATGCCCTGCTGCTGGATCGCTCACTTCCATCTGACAGCTGGAAATACGCTTGACAGATCAGCCAACAGGCGGCTTGTCAGATATACACACACTCCTGGTGGCTGCAGCTGCTGAGAGTGTGTGTGTAAGCGTGAGTGTGTGTGCTACTGACAATGTTTCTACATTGGTGGCAGCAAAAATGCCAAAGGAAACTTTAACTATAAAACTGTTGCACCCCCTAGCAACCCCTAGCTTTGCTAGAGTGCTAGAGGCAGCATCACTGAGAACTCCCCCCTATTTCTAGAATGTACTGGAACCTTTTAGAAGTTGGGAGGGGAAGTGAGGTGGACTTGCCTAGAGTATTCTGAGGGTCTTGACCAATCCCCAACTTGGATTGGCAGGGGGGAGGCCTCCTTAAATACTCAGAGTCAGCCTAGCTGGGGAGGAGAGATTGGGTAGAAGCTGAAGATGAAGTGTTAGGCTGCTGTGGCCTTTGAGGGAGCTCCCCAGTCTGGGGGGGTAACCTTGGGCCTGGGCTTGGGTGCAGACGAGACCTTTGCAAAACCCACAGGGGTGTCCTGGGGCCAGGAGGCACTGGGAGCAAGGAGAGAACACTGTCGGGCAAGTCTCCAGGAGGAACAGGGCTGGTGAGTGACACACAGTCAGGAGTAATGGGAGGCACTTCTGAGAGGACTGGGATGGAGCAGTCTTGGATGGGTGCAGAGCCAGTCAGGAGGACTGTGGTGGGAAGGGCAGTGGAAAGAGGCAGCTGCAGCCAGGAGGGCTGGCAGGGCCTGAAGAGGTGGTACTGGGATCAGTAGCCACATATGGGTGAGCTAGCACCAAAGACTGCTGTTTTTACTACACCATAGGGGCCTGCAGTCCCTGCCTGCAAAGGGCATTTGTTTTGGATCTGACAGAGTCAGTGTCAGATCCCCACATCAGTGCTAGCTGGTCCTGAGAGTGATAGTCTGCAAGCAAGTGTACAGTATGTGCTGTTGGTCGAGGAGAAGAGATTGTATATACTAGAGTGTATATAGTTATATAGTCCCCACCAATTTCCTTCAATCAAGTTGGCTTCCCATATGCACCCTATCCCCATCCAAGTTCTATTCCCCTAATAAAAAAAAAAAACAAAGTTGCAAGGACTGCAACCTGACTCTGGGTGACTGGAAATTTGTGTGCCTGGCAGTGCAGGGTGGGAGATGAACCACATTCACCAGCGGCCTCTATGGCGGTAGCCCTACAGAACTATAGAGACTGCCCATGCTACCTGCCTTCTGTAAATACTAGTTGCCTGGCTGTCTTTGTTTTTAATGCTTTAAAAAATGCTGACCTGTAACAAGCATCAAAACCAAGAAAGTCAAAATGAAGTCAAAACTTTTATTCTGCATATTTGTTCTAGGTCTAAGAATATACTAAGGCCACTGGATAAACATGACAGATAGGTAACTGGTATAGAATTTTTTAGAAGAACAGGACATTTCCTTTAAAGTGATTGTAAAGCTTCAATTATTTTAATTTTTTTAAATAACAAACATGTCATACTTACCTTGACTGTGCAGTTCATTTTGCACAGAGTGGTCCGAACACCAACTTCTGGGGTCCACCGGTGGCTCTCGCGGCTCCTGCCCGAATCAGATAATTGCCTAGAAGAAGCACTCTCCCGGGGGGTTACCTTGCGGGCGAGCTCCTGAGTCCATCATTCGGCGGCTATACCCGCTGAATGTATGACCCATACCCGCCCCCGGTGCCTGCATCACTGGATTTGATTGACAGCAGTGGGAGCCAATGGCTGCGCTGCTATCAATCTATCCAATCAAGTGCTGAGAACCCTGGGCAAAGGGACAGCACGTCCTCGCCGTGAGAAATTCCAGGGCTCTGGTAAGTAAAATGGGGGGGGGGGGCTGGGGGGGGGCGGTCACTGCCAGGTGTTTTTTCACCTTAATGCATAGGATGCATTAAGGTGAAAAAACACCTAGGTTTACAACCCCTTTAAGTAAGCTACAGCCCAATGAATATTTACATAAACATTCTTTTTATCTGCCGGGATTTTCCTGCCAGCAAACACCATACATAATAATCTCTGCAGGTCAAAGTTCCAAAACACAAAGTAAACTATTTCGACAATTCATTTTCTCATTGCACCTATACAGTTTGTTTTGTCAAGCACTGATGGATTGCAAGGTTATGAACAAAGAGTATGGTTAATTGATGAAACGCTGCTGCTGATCCAGGTAACCTCAGGAACTCGTCTTGCATCGAGGAATGAAGATGGTGAAAACATGGAAACATGTTCAGTGCTTGAAAATGATTTTAAATTAATATTTATGTGTCTATTTTTTCTCCATTTGTTTTTTTACACACTAGAGCTCCATAGACTCCTATGAAATCAAATCATATAATTGTGTAAAACATTTTAGTAAATCAGTTCCTTCTTTTCAGCTATAGTTATTGTCTTGACATAGTCTTGATGTGGAAAAATAATTGAGGTGGAAAAAAGTCATTAATGGCCAGAGGTGGCCTGTCCATTAGGGGCACCCGGGCGCTTCCCCCTCTCTCCACGCCACCCCTCTATCTACAGCCGCCGTGGCCACCCCCTATTCATGTGTCCGGCACCTTTCAGGGCACCGGGCACATAAATTATAGCGGCAATATTTTTTTTTAAGTACCCGATTAGAGCCAGAGGCTCTAATAGGCTTCAAAATAGGATGGGGTCGGGTCACAGAGAATGCAAACGGAGCCCACCCTGTGGCCCCAATGAATATTCGCTGTTGAGACACTGATCCTCAATCTGGCCAATCAAAAGTGGGTGTGAGCCCCGTTTTCTGGCCGAAAAGAGAAGACTCCCGATTGGCCGCCAAGGAGGAGGAAGGGGAAGCCGCCGGTGATGGGATAAGTGCTACCGACTGACGGACTGAGGGGGGTCTGGTATACTGTTTGCCCCCCCCAAGAAAAAAAATTCCACCGGCCGCCACTATTAATGGCTTTGACTAGTAAGTGTACTTAACCACTTCAATACCAGGCACTTTCACCCCCTTCCTGCCCAGGCCAATTTTCAGCTTTCAGCGCTCTCACACTTAGAATGACAATTGTGTAGTCATGCAGAACTGTACTCATTGATAACATTTTTATCATTTTTTTGAGACAAAACTTTCTTTTGGTGATATTTAATCACCACTGGGTTTTTTATTTTTTGTCAAACAAAGAAAAAAAGGCCGAAATTAAAAAAAAAAAAAAAAAACAAGAAACATTTTTCTTAGTTTCTGTTATAAAATGTTGCAGCAAATAAGTAATTTTTCTTCTTCACTGATGAGTGTTTATGAGACTGTACTGATGGGCACTGATAGGCTGATCAGTGCCCTGGTTATCAGTGTAAACAATGTACTGACCGCCTTGCTGGTTATCAGCTCTCCCTTCCTCATTCAGACACAGAGGGTGAGGAAAGGACTGTTTACATGTGATCATCTGTGATTGGACACTCACATGGTAAAGGGCTGCTGTTATTGGCCCTTTACTGAAATCTGTGATCAGCTGTATGTAAAGGACACAGTAGTCACAGAACGCGGCCGATGAACGTCCCTGGAAGCATGCGGGAGGCAGGGTAGCAGTGGAAGCGGTTCAAATTTCTCAACTTGCTGATGTCTTTTCTGCCCTGTCCACCTAGCACTGAGAGTGGGTTCAGCCAAGAGAGTGACAGCAACCTCATTGTTTTTCATTATACAAACAGGTCTGTCAGAGAGGCAGCATCGGGGCCATCAAGAACTCAAGTCAGTAATAGCAATGGACTACAGCCTAGTGGGCTAAGTGGTTAGCACTTCCACCTAGCACTAGGGTCATCAGTTCAATCCCAGGCACGACACTGTTCTCCCTATGCCTGCGTGGTTCTCCTCCTCCACTCCAAAGGCATGCTGGTAGCTAAATTGTCTCTAGTATATGTATGTATGAAAGCGATGGACATTGCCTGGTGGCCCCGCCCCCCTCTGACGCTATGGGAAAGCCATAGTAATGTCCCCGTGCGTCAGAGGGGGGCGGGGTCACCCGGCAACGTCATCCTGTGGCCCTGCCATCAGTTATAAAAGAGCTGTCACCTGAGAGGCCGGTCATTACGGCGGGTGTCTCCCATGGAGGCAGTTTATAGGCTGCGTGCAGCTTTTTTTTCTTTTTCGGTCCGTCGGAGTGAGAGAAGAAGAAGAAGAAGACTTCATGGGACAGTTTTATTTTTTTATTTTTTAAAAAAAGGACTTGTCCCAAGGCGTGTATTGTCTTTTTTTTAACCATTTTCACACATTTTTTGTGAAATGGTAATGGGGTACATTTGTACCCCGTTACCATTTCACACAGGGGGGGCCGGGATCTGCTGGTCCCCTTGTTAAAGGGGCCTTCCAGATTTTAATAAGCCCCCCGCCCGCAGACCCCCACAGCCACCGGGGGGGTCGGTGCTTTGGCTACCCCAAAGCACCCTCCCCATGTTGAGGGCATGTGGCCTGGTACAGTTTAGGAGGGGGGCGCTCTCTCTTCCCCCCTCTTTTCCTGTGGCCTGCCAGGTTGCGTGCTCGGATAAGGGTCTGGTATGGATTTTGAGGGGACCCCACACCATTTTTTTTTTAAATTTTGGTGCGGAGTTCCCCTTAATATCCATACCAGACCTGAAGGGCCTGGTATGGAATTTGGTGGGACCCCCACGCATTTTTTTAAAAATTTTGGTTCGGGGGTTCCCCTGTGGGGAAATCCTATGCCGTTTTTATCAATGAACTTTTATGTGTATTAATGACTGACAATTCATTATAGCTGCGAGTACTTTTAATTGACTTTTTTTCCTTTAGAAATGTAATTTTGCCCTCGGACTGTTCTAAACATGGGAAACGCCACTTTACAGGCATACTATGGACAACCCCCAGGTACGAAATTTAAAGGAATATTTCACTTTTATTGTTTCACTTTAAGCATTATTAAAATCACTGCTCCCGAAAAAACGGACATTTTTAAAACTTTTTTTTGTATTGATACATGTCCCCTGGGGCAGGATACAGGTTCCCAAACACTTTTTATGACAATACCATGCATATAAGCCTTTATAATTAGCACTTTTGATTTCTCCCATAAACTTTTAAAGGGTGTTCTGTAGCTTTCAAATTTACCGCGAACACCCCAAATTGTTCGCTATTCGGCGAACAGGCGAACACCCGATGTTCGAGTCAAACTTACATTCGACTCGAACATCGGGCTCATCCCTACTAGTAATAGCGGCAATCAGCGACTTATAGTGAAACTGCAATCTTGTGGCAGCAAATCAGAGAATTACTTTTTTGAGGACTAGTGACACTAGTACAGTAACCAGTGCTAAAAAAATATTCACTGTCACTGTACTAATGACACTGACTGGGAAGGGGTTAACATCAGGGGCTATCAAAGGGTTAACTGTATGCCTAGCTGGTGTTTTCTTACTGTGGGGGAGGTGCTTGTACAGGGGAAGGCATAGATCTTTGTCCCTGCTTTGCAGGAACACAGGATGCATGCCTTCTGTACTGACAGAATGGTAATCTGCCTTATTTACATAGTCAGTCCGCCGTTCTCCCTCTGTACCGAAGGATCGGCGGGTGCCAGTGGATATCAAATCCACGGTCCCCACCAATCAGCTCCTGCTGTGATTATACATATGAGCATGGACGCCCCAGACCCTGAAGTGTACCTAGTAGCCGTGTCACTTTGCTGCCGTATATTTAAGTTATATGGTCAGCAAGTGGTTAGGGGATAAGTTAGCCCTTTGTAACATTTTACAGATTTACCGGCTTCCGTACCCCCCTGATCCCCTGTTTTGACAGTGAGTGGGGATCTTCTCCCTTTGCTCGCTGTCAGAATTTAAAAAAAAATGCTCTGCCCACCTGGCCGCATCATTCATTCATAGTGTTCTGCAAATGTGAAAAGCTTGTGATTGTTGAGCTCTCTAGATAGCTCAGTGAGCTTCCTGTCATGCAGTAATAGACATGTGCCATGCTGAAAATTAGTTTGTTTTCTTTTTTTTTTTTTTTTCCGTTTTTCGGGTCATTCGTTATGATCGCAATTCGTAAATTCGAAAATTTGTAAATTCAAAAATTTGTAAATTTGTAAATTCTAAATTTCGTAAATTCTAAATTTCGAAAATTCTAAAATTCGTAAATTTGAATATAAGAAAGAAAATCTGAAAATTCGAAAGAATAACTAACTAATAATAACTAACTATTCAATTATTGGTATTGGAATTTCCTTTCAAATTTGGCTGTTAGTGAACGTAACGAATACAAATGTATCCAAAGTTATGAACTATCCAAAATAACGAATGCTGTATCTAAACAAATGGAACAGAACAAATTAATAATAAATAATAATTCTAATAATTAAAAGTTTTCATTATTATTATTTTTATTGATTAATATTAATTTGTTACATTCCATTTGTTTAGATACGGCATTCGTTATTTCAGTTAATTCGTAACTTCTGATAAATTTGTATTCATTACGTTCACTAACAGCCAAATTTGAAATGAAATTCCAATACCTTTAATTTAATAGTTAGTAATAATTAGGTTATTATTTCAGATTTCAAGTTTTCGAATTTACAAATTTTTGAATTTACAAATGTATGAATTTACGAATTTTTCGAATTTAAGCATTTACGAATTTCTGAATTTACGAATTTTCTAATTTCTGAATTTTCAAATATTTGATTTTACAAATATTCGGAAAACTTTTTCCGAATTAACAAATTTGTAGAAATTCATTGAAAAACTAATTTGGAAAGAAACTAATTGCACATGTCTATTCAGTAACTGTCTCCCCGTATCAGAGGCATGGGCAAACAGCTACATGGACAGTCTGCAGGAAAGTGCAATGCTTTACAGGCTCCTAATAAAATAAATAAATAAATAAATAAATGAATATTGTTTTAACCTGCAAAAAATGTACATTTATTATTTTTTTGGAGGGGTGAACTTAATCTTTAAAGCAAAATGAAAGCTGTTGACAAAATGTGGTAATGGCTTTTGACCCATCAACTTTCAATTATCACAGACAATTTGGCTGAACAACACCGCAATTAAATTTCCCGATTTGGAATTTTATTAAAAAAAAAGAATAAGCAAAAGACGTTAATATATTTAGTGTTGCCATTCGTGTATGACTTTATCATTAGGTTAATGATTTGAGGTTATTATTTCAAAGCTTTTTACTCTAAATCTTCAGATTACATTAAACCAAGTGTGTGCACTCTGTCTCACATCACATAGTGGAACCTTAATGAAAAAAATGAAAAAATTGTGAACCGCCAGGATTTTTAATGCAGAAGAAGAGACATGCCTTAAAAGATTATTATTATTAATCCAGAACTTGGTAAATGGGGTAAAGCTTCAATTTACAAGGAATACCCAATCACATGCAAGGAAAAAAAAAGAAAAAAAAAGCAATTTTACTTGCACATGATTGAATGAAAGAAATTAGCAGAGCTTCCCCTCAGATCTAGAGTAACAGCATTTGCAGTGCACAGTATATTTACCTTTAGTAAATCAGCCTTTAGGTGTACTGGTGATTGGTTTTGGGTGAACAGTCCGGCCCAAGCGTGAGTTCAGGCCAAACATTGGCTGTTCACCCTATTCGGGGAACCCCCAAATTTACAGGTTGTTCGGCGTGTGTTCGCCCCGCCGAACGCCCTGCAATGCACTGCGTGCTTCACAGTGTGTTATGCGCCCTGATTGGGCAAAGCTTTGTTAAAAGCTGGTTGTTAAGGAGCGGGGGCCAGGAAGCCAATCACAAAATCCTTAACAACTAATGAGCCATCAGCTGTCAATGGGCTTTCCCACTGACAGCAGATTAAAAAAAAAGAAATTGCCAGTTAAAAAATTTTTTTTTTTAAAACGCTGTGCCCCCACCCCCCTCCCTGAGCATGCAGCCTGACAGGTCAGGAAGGGGGGGTGAGTGAGCACCCCCTCCTGAACCATGCCAGGCCACATGCCCTCAACATGTTGATGGGGACAAGGGTCTCTTCCCCACAACCCTGGGCTGTGGTTGTGGGGGTCTGTGGGCAGGGGGCTTATCTGAATCTGGAAGCCCCTTTAACAAGGGGACCCCCAGATCCCGCCCCCCTATGTGAATGAGTATGGGGTACATAGTACCCCTACCCATTCACCAAAAAAGTGTCAAAAAGTATTAAAAACACAGACAGTTTTTAACAATTCCTTTAAAAAAAAGAAAGAAATAGTGTCCCCCTCCGCTGTAAATCCAACATCAATCACGCCGCCTGCTGCACCCACAAAAGAACAAAAAAAATGCTCTGCCTTCATTGACAACCGACCGCCAAATGCCTCTTCTGCCATTTAACAGTTTTTATATAGGTAAGGGCGAGGCCACCTGGCGACATCACCTGGTGGCACCGCCCTCTTGTGACTTCATCGACCTAGCATGCACCGGTCCGTTTTTTTAAATTTTTTTTTCAATAGCCGGGTGCAGGAATTGCAACTACGAGTCAATTTAAGTATGGTTTGACTCTTTTGACTTTTTTTTCTTTAGGAATGTCATTTTTGCTGCAGCATGTTTTATGCATGCTACAGATGCACCGCTTTACAGGCAGACTAAGGGGACCCCCAGGCACTATACAGTGCATCTGGAAAGTGTTTACAGTGCTTCACTTTTTCCACACTTTGTTATGTTATAGCTAGGGATGAGCCGAACACCCCCCTGTTTGGTTCGCACCAGAACATGCGAACAGGCAAAAAATTTGTTTGAACGCGCGAACACCGTTAAAGTCTATGGGACATGAACATGAATAATCAAAAGTGCACATTTTAAAGGCTTATATGCAAGTTATTGTCATAAAAAGTGTTTGGGGACCTGGGTCCTGCTCCGGGGGACATGGATCAATGCAAAAAAAAGTTTTAAAAACGGCCGTTTTTTCTGGAGCAGTGATTTTAACAATGCTTAAAGTGAAACAATAAAAGTGTAATATCCCTTTAAATTTTGTACCTGGGGGGTGTCTATAGTATGACTGTAAAGGGGCACATGTTTCCCATGTTTTGAACAGTCTGACAGCAAAAATGACATTTCAAAGGAAAAAAAGTCATTTTTTTGCCGGTCCGACAATACACATAGAAGTTCATTGATAAAAACGGCATGGGAATTCCCCCACAGGGGAACTCCGAACCAAAATGTAAAAAAAAATGACGTGGGGGGTCCCCCTAAATTCCATACCAGGCCCTTCAGGTCTGGTATGGATAATAAGGGGAACCCCGGCCAAAATTAAACAAAAAAAATTGCGTGGGGTCCCCCTCAAAATCTATACCAGACCCTTCAGGTCTGGTATGGATTTTAAGGGGAACCCCGCACCAAAATAAAAAAAAACGGCGTGGGGTCCCCCCAAAAATCCATACCAGACCCTTATCCGAGCACGCAACCTGGCAGGCCACAGGAAAAGAGGGGGGGACAAGAGAGCAGCCCCCCCTCCTGAACCGTACCAGGCCACATGCCCTCAACATTGGGAGGGTGCTTTGGGGTGGCCCCCCAAAACACCTTGTCCCCATGTTGATGAGGACAAGGGCCTCATCCCCACAAAGCTGGCCGGTGGTTGTGGGGGCCTGCGGGTGGAGGGCTTATCGGAATCTGGAAGCCCCCTTTAACAAGGGGGCCCCCAGATCCTGGCCCTCCCCCCTGTGTGAAATGGTAAGGGGGTACAAAAGTACCCCTACCATTTCACTAAAAAAACTGTCAAAAATGTTAAAAATGACAAGAGACAGTTTTTGACAATCCCTTTATTTAAATGCTTCTTCTTTCTTCTATCTTCTATCTTTCTTCGGTTTCTTCCTCCATCTTCTTCTTCTGTTTTTTTTGGTTCTTCTGGTTCTTCCTCTGGTGTTCTTGTCCAGCATCTCCTCCGCAGCGTCAGGGTCTTCTTCCCTTCTTCTCCTCAGGCCGCTCCGCATCCATGATGGCATGGAGGGAGGCTCCTGTTCTTCTCTTCATCTTCCACCCGGTGACCCCGCCCCCCTCTGACGCACGGTGACTTGACGGGACTTCCTTGTGGCATTCCCCATGACGCCACAGGGAAGTCCCGTCAAGTCACCGTGCGTCAGAGGGGGGCAGGGTCACCCGGTAGCCCCGCCCCCTGTTATTTAAGAACCGTCAGAAGAGGAGAAGCGTCACACAGCGGGAGCCTTCCTCCGTGCCATCATGGATGCAGAGCAGACCGAGAAGAAGATGAAGAGAAGAAGATGAAGAAGAGAAGAAGGAGAAGAGAAGAAGATGAAGAGAAGAGCAGGAGCCTCCTTCCATGCCATCATGGATGCGGAGCGGCCCGAGGAGAAGAAGGGAAGAAGACGCCGATGCCGCAGAGGAGATGCTGGACGAGAACACCGGAGGAAGATAGAAGAAAGAAGAAGCATTTAAATAAAGGAATTGTCAAAAACTGTCTCTTGTCATTTTTAACATTTTTGACAGTTTTTTAGTGAAATGGTAGGGGTACTTTTGTACCCCCTTACCTTTTCACACAGGGGGGAGGGCCGGGATCTGGGGGTCCCCTTGTTAAAGGGGTCTTCCAGATTCTGATAAGCCCCCTGCCCCTCAGACCCCTACAACCACTGGCCAGGGTTGTGGGGATGAGGCCCTTGTCCTCATCAACATGGGGACAAGGTGTTTTGGGGGGCTACCCCAAAGCACCCTCCCAATGTTGAGGGCATGTGGCCTGGTACGGTTCAGGAGGGGGGGCGCTCTCTTGCCCCCTCTCTTTTCCTGCGGCCTGCCAGGTTGCGTGCTCGGATAAGGGTCTGGTATGGATTTTTGGGGGGACCCCACGCCGTTTTTTTTTATTTTGGCGCGGGGTTCCCCTTAATATCCATACCAGATCTGAAGGGCCTGGTATGGAATTTAGGGGGACCCCCACGTCATTTTTTTAAAAAATTTTGACAGGGGTTCCCCTTAATATCCATACCAGATCTGAAGGGCCTGGTATGGAATTTAGGGGGAACCCCCGCGTCATTTTTTTTTTAAATTTTGGTTCGGGGTTCCCCTGTGGGGAATTCCCATGCCGTTTTTATCAATGAACTTCTATGTGTATTGTCGGACCGGCAATGCATTAATAGCCGCGAGTAGTTTTAAATGACTTTTTTTCCTTTGAAATGTCATTTTGCTGTCAGACTGTTCTAAACACGGGAAACATGCGCCCCTTTACAGGCATACTATAGACACCACCCAGGTACGAAATTTAAAGGGATATTACACTTTTATTGTTTCACTTTAAACATTATTAAAATCACTGCTCCCGAAAAAACGTCCGTTTTGAAAACTTTTTTTTGCATTGATCCATGTCCCCTGGGGCAGGACCCAGGTCCCCAAACACTTTTTATGACAATACCATGAATATAAGCCTTTAAAATTAGCACTTTTGATTTCCCCCATAGACTTTTAAAGGGTGTTCCGCGGCATTCGAATTTGCCGCGAACACCCCAAATTGTTCGCTGTTCGGCGAACTTGCGAACAGCCGATGTTCAATTCGAACATGAGTTCGACTCGAACTCAAAGCTCATCCCTAGTTATAGCCTTATTCCAAAATGGATTCAAGTATTTTCCTCAAAATTCTGCAAACAATACCACATAATGACAAAGTGAAAGAAGTTTTTTGAAATATTTGCAAATTTATTACAATTAAAAAAAATTAAAACAATCCCATGTACATAAGTATTTACAGCCTTTGCTCAATACTTTGCTGAAACACCTTTGGCACCAATTACAGCCTGAAGTCTTTTTGAGTAAGATGCTACAAGCTCAGCACACCTATTTTATGGGCAGTTTCTTTTATTCTTCTTTGCAGGACTTCTCAAGCTCCATCAGGTTGGATGGGGAGCATCGGTGAGCAGCCATTTTCAGATCTCTCCAGAGATGTTCATTCGGGTTCAAGTCTGGTCTCTGGCTGGGCCACTCAAGGACATTCAGAGAGTTGTTCCATAGCCACTCCTTTATCTTGGCTGTGTGCTTAGGGTTGTTGTCCTTTTGGAAGATAAACCTTCGCCCGAGTCTGAGGTCCAGAGCGCTCTGGAGCAGGTTTTCATTGAGGGTGTTTCTGTACTTGCATTTTTCCCTCGATCCTGACAAATCCTGACTCAATTCCTGCTGCTGATGATGCCACCACCATTCTTCACTGTAGGGATGGTATTGGCCAGGTGATGAGTGATGCCTGGTTTCTTTCAGACATGCCACTTGCCAAAGAGTTCAATCTTTGTTTCATCAGACCAGAGAATTATGTTTATCATGGTCTGAGAGTCCTTCAGGTGCCTTTTGGCAAAGTCCAGGTGGGCTGGAAAGCCTTTAACTGAGGAATGGCTTCCGTCTGGCAACTCTATCATACAGGCATGATTGGTGGAGTGCTGCAGAGATGGTTCTTCTGGAAGGTTCTCCCCTCTCCACAGAGAAATGCTGGACCTCTGTCAAAGTGACCATCCTTTTTCCCCTGATTGCTCAGTTTGGCCGGTGGCTAGCTGTAGGAAGAGTCCTAGTGGTTCCAAACTTATTTTATTTACAAAAGATGGAGGCCACTGTGCTTATTGGGACTTTCACTGCTGCAGAAATGTTTCTGTACCATTCCCCAGATCTGTGCCTCGATACAATCCTGTCTCGGAGGTCTGCAGACAATTCCTTGGACTTCATTGCTTATACAGGCAGGTGTGTGCCTTTCCAAATCATTTCCAATCAACTGAATTTACCACAGGTGGACTCCAATTTAAGTTGTTGAAACATCTCAAGGATGATCAGTGGAAACGGGATGCACCTGAGCTCAATTCTGAGTGTAATGGCAAAGGCTGTGAATACCTATGTACATGTGATTTGTGTTTGTTTTTTTTATTTTTAATAAATTTGCAAAGATTTCAAACAAACTTCTTTCAGGTTGTCATTATGGGGTATTGTTTGTTGAATTTAGAGGAAAATATGAAATTAATCCATTTTGGTATAAGGCTGTAACATAACAAAATGTGGAAAAAATGAAGCATTGTGAATACTTTTTGGATGCACTGTATTTAACCACTTCAATACCAGGCACTTAGACACCTTCCTGCCCAGGCCACTTTTCACCTTTCAGCGCTGTCGTCAAAGAATGACAATTGCGCGGTCATGCTACCCTGTACCCAAACAAATTTTTTATCATTCTGTTCCCACAAATAGAGCTTCTTTTTTGGTGGTATTTGATCACCTCTGGGAGTTTTTCTTTGTTTCTGTTAAAATTTTTTGTAAATAAGTAAGTTATCTCCTTCAATGATGGGCACTGATATGGCTGCACTGACGGGCACTGATAAGGCGACACTGATGGGCACCAATGAGGTGGCACCAATGAGGTGGCACTGATGAGGTGGCACTGATGACAGGCACTGATAGGCGGCACTGATGGGCACTGATAGGTGGCACTCATGGGCACGGATAGGTGGCACTTGTACGCGGCACTGATGGGCACTCATAGGCGGCACTGATGGGTACTCATAGGTGGCACTGATAGGCACTTGTAGGCGGCACTGTTGGGTACTTATGGGTGGCACTGATAGTCGGCATGCATGGCCACTGATAGGTGGGCACTGATGGGCATGGATGGGCACTGACAGGTGGCACTGATGGGTTGCACTGATGTCACTAATGGGTGGCACTGATGATACTGATGGGTGGCATTGCTGGGCATTACTGATATCTGTTAGTACATACTGGTGCCAATCAGTGCCCATTTGTGGGCACTGATTGGCACAGATTGGGCATTCATTTGAACATGTGGATGGCCATGGGGTACATACCTGGCCATCCACATGTTGCCCCCTTCGCCTGGTCGCCTGGTGGTCCTGGTGGCGTCCCTGGTGGTACAGTGTGGTCATCTGAGGAGGGGCTGCGCTGATAAACAATCAGTGCAGACCCCCCCTGTCAGGAGAGCTGCTGATCGGCACTCCTCTACTCGCGCCTGTCAGACGCGAGTGAGGAAAAGCCGATCAATGGCTCTTCCTATTTACATTGTGATCAGCCATGATTGGACACGGCTGATCACGTGGTAAAGAACCTCCGCCGGAGGTTCTTTACAGAGAACGGTGGAGCGGTGTGTCAGACTGACACACCGTTCCACCGATCGCCACGATGCGTGCCCCCATGCGTGCCCCCATGCGCTGAGGAAGATAAAACAAGGAAGAGGGGCGCCTCTGAGTATATATCAATAATCATTTATTTACAACAAACAATATCCACTCACATGGAAGACTGTAGTATTGCGTTCCGGTGCATCTCTGAGTAGAGGAGAAGCTGGAGGACCAGCTTCTCCTCTACTCAGAGATGCACCGGAACGCAATACTACAGTCTTCCATGTGAGTGGATATTGTTTGTTGTAAATAAATGATTATTGATATATACTCAGAGGCGCCCCTCTTCCTTGTTTTATCTTCCTCAGCCTATTGGACCTTGCTTCTGGTCTTTTTTTGGTGGCAGCCCTGATTGACTTCCTCCTGTATATACATCTATATACACCAATCCTGCCATTGGACTATTTAGGATCAGTTATGTGAGGTATACCTGCTTTGCGCCTATTTTACTTGTTTTTTGTGCCCCCATGCGCGGTGGCTGCTATCCTGAAGGACGTCATATGACGCTCAGTCAGGATAACTGAACCACCGCTCGGCCGTCATTTTGCTATAGGCCGGGCGGGAAGTGGTTAAAGGAATTTTTTATTGTTGCACTTTAAGCATTATTAAAATTACTGTTCCTGAAAAAAGGATTGTTTAGCATTGATACATGTCCTCCAGGGCAGTACACGGAACCCCATACCCGTTTTATGGTCAATTACTTGCATGTAAGCTTTCAAGATGGGCACTTTTTCCTGTTTGGCTCCCTTAGACTTTAATAGGACTCGCTGTTCGGGTTAGAACTTTTCCCCTGCTCAGGAGTTCTGCTGCGAATCAAACAGGGGAGTGTTCGGTCCATCTCTACTGGTGATATTTGGTTATATTTTATACTGGTATTTATCAATGTTCTCCCCCAAGATTCACACATTTTTCACAGATGATTCAATCATGTGTGCAAATCTTGAGTCATTGATAAATAGACCCCATAGAATGTCAAGAGACCAATGCACTAATCTGACTTGTGAAGTATAGAGAGAATTGTAAATTGCAAACAAGGAATCCAGAACTCAAATCAAGACCAGTGCGTAATTTTGAAAGAAGTGGAAGCTTAAAAACAAAAATACAAACTTAACAGTAAGCAACAAGATAAGAAATATAATGATAAACAAAAACACAGCACAATTGTTGGCAAATGCAAGTAAATTAACAAAGAACCAGTCAAAAAGGCAACTATACAATGTACGCACAAGGTAAGCGTAGAGAAGAACAGAGGACAATGCAAGGCTTAAGCAAACCGGAAAAGAATAAGCAAACTACTTAAAGCAACTTTGTTGCTAGGATAAAAGCTTAAAGCAGAACTTTACCTTTTAAGAAATTGCTAGAAGGCAGGCTTTTTATTGCGGAAGAGACATACTTTGTCTCTTTGGCAATAAAAGCTTCTTACATGCCTGCTTGCAAACTTCTTTAAATGTACACTGAACTGTGCCACAACTTGGTCTGCACATCTGTTGAGGCTATTATGAAAGGTTCTCAGATCTCCTATTAGATTATTTTTTATTTTCATTTTTTTTATATTTTGGAGAAAACAACAAGAGGAACTAGAACACATAGACAAGGGTGGGGACACCCAACACTTCCAGGCAGACATTAACAGACTCTGGACTATTGGCAAGGAAATCTGACTTTTGGGGTATACAAGTGTAGCGCTACACCCGTAGGAGCCACTGGTGAATGTTGGTTATCTCCCACCCTGCACAACCAGGCACATTAATTTTTCATACACTCTGGAGTAAAGTAGTAGTCCTTGCAGCTTTGTTTTTTTTTTTATTAGGGAGATTTGAACTTGGATGGGGAAGGGTTAATACGGGATGCCCACTTGATCAGAAGAACTCTTCAGGGACTCAACCTATATACATCCGGTTAGTACACACTCCTTTCTTTTACCTTCAGCACACACTTGCTTGTAGAACTACAATTCCCAGGACAGCTAGCACTTTGGTTTTGATCCAACACTGACTCAGTCAGATCCTTGTAATTGCCCTTTGCAGGCAGGCACCGTGGACCCCTTTTGGTGTAACAAAAATGGTATGGAGAGGTCTTTGGTGCTAGCTGTCCTTTTCTGTGGCTACTGCTCCCAATACAACCTCTTCAGGCACTGCCAGCCTGCCTGGCTACAGCTGCCCCTTTCACTAGCCCTCCTGGCTACTTCTCCACAGTCCTCTCAGACTGTCTCTGCATCCATCGCAGACAGCTTTTACCCAGTCCCTTCAGGCATGCCTCTCAGTCCTTTGACTGTATCATTCACCAGCCCACATGGCTGTCTTTCTTCTTGGAGATTAGCCCGGCAGTGTTCTCCTGTTGTCCCCTTTTACTCCCGTGCTTCCTGGTCAGGATACCTCTGTGTTTCGTGAAGAGGGTCCCTTCCGCAATTTCCTTCTTTCTTCCACCACTTCTCATATTCTGTTGCCCTATCTTGTCCTCCCCTTGGCCATTTACATTATTGTTTATCAAATTTTATTTTTTATTATTATGAATTACATATATTCTATCTTTATTTTTTATTGTGGTTTGCTTTCTTAAATAACAAATTTAAATCCTCCTTTCCTTCTGGTCTCATTGCATCAGTTTGGTGAGTGTTTTTTACAAGTATATATTGTGTGCTGTTTTGTACATTAATGTTGTGAACAAGGCCGTTGCGGCTGTAACGCATCTACCTCTGCTGTACATTTATCTTTATGGAGATATAAAAAATTCGGACTGATTTAAAGAGCATGTAAGGATTTGCGGATTGTCCTTTATCGAGTCATCCAGCCTGCCTGAGACATTCACACGACCCATTAAAACACACAGGCTTGGCTGCCAGCAAGCCTGAAAGTTTACCTACACTAACACAAAAACTCTAGCACTAGCAACACAGCTACAAAAGACCTATAAAAAAAAAAAAAACAGGGGCTAACTTAGCCCATCATAAACTACCCACAACTAAAATACTGTTTTTTATGAACTGACTCTTTAAAGAGGACCTCATCTGTTACTAACACCATAATGAAAACTGCTTACCTACTCCTTTACTTTGTGGACTCACATTAATAAACTGCTCTTTCTTCTCTTGTATCCCATGAAACCATTTTGAGCAAAATGACGTCATCACTGACCGATTTCTTCTTCCTTGTTCTGTGCTTGCCCACCAATGACGTTGCTTCTGGTCTTGCACATGCACTGTATGGGATCGGGACAGCTTATCATTGAGCAATACCTAGCTGTGAATGTGCTGTACGAGATCTGGCGCATGCATCATACGTGGTCTGACAAGCTAGGCATTGCTCAGTAACAAGTCATCCAATCTCATACTGTGCATGTGCGAGATCAGACCAGATTTCCCTTGGGCACTGGTGAGATGGCCTCCCCAGGGTGCACCGGTGAGGCCCCAGGACATCAAAAGGTTTTAATCAAAGGGCCTGCACTCTTCCACTGTCATATGATCACTCTGAATAAAACCTTTGGACAATAATTGAAGATCCATGGTTTACTGGAAAATCTGTACATTGATCTGTAAAGTTTCCAGTCTTCAGTTGGCTTTTGCTGCAGCACTCACTATCCCTAAATGTACACCAGGAACATATAGGATGGTAACATTGACACGCCTCAGGAAAACCTAAAAGAATAAAGAAAATATAAGTTTGTTAAAAGTGTTTTATATATAAAAAAAAAATGTTATGGCATTTTTGGTTGGGCTTGCAGTGCTGCATACACCATGAATTTTTCTGTGAGGGGGGTAAAGGACCCATGAAAGGTCATAAACAACTTTCTAAACAGACAGTAACTAATGTCAAGTGAATGGAAAATGCCTCCGATTGTTCATCATTACAAATATTGTAAACATATCAGGAATGACTCCAGTGACCTATCAATAACACACATACTTTCCACTTTGCTTTGTACGCTAATGAAGATTAATTAGGAAATAAATATTTTGTCGTTGTCACTATTAATTTCCCTAGTGCCAGACAGTTCTACTGCCATCCGTAATAAGCAAATGAACATTAAGGACTGCAGCTCCAAGGTACATCAATACAAGGGTGTCAGTGAGTAATATTTCAATATTATTCCTTCGCAGTACTGGAAGATCAGCTAATGAGGTTCTACAGATCACAGTTTTGGAATAAACTTGCTGGGTAGTTCACAAAGGTTTGTAGGAAATTGGAATGATAGAGGTACCAGAACTGCTCCTTTCTGAGGTCAAACACCTCCTAGCCTACAAAAAACAAAGCTGGAGAAGGCAGCAGTTAAAGTCTATAGTGTGCTTGCTATGCTGCCTGCCAGGTTCTATGAGGATTTGGAGACTGTACTGAGGAATACATGCTTCTCATCTAAAAAGGCTGAAATATGTAGAGGGTCCTTTTTTTAGATGAAACCACAAACATCGATATTTTATGACCTATTATTTATTTATATTAAACATTTCCATATTCTTGACAAATTCCATAGTGTTTTACAGAGTACATAAGACATTCGTGTAATTCTCTTTTCTCCAGGGAGCTTGTGATTTAATGTCCCTACTGCAGTCATTCACAGATATTAAAATGCAAATGATGGCCAGTCCAATTGATATTGTTTTCTTTAGGGCCCATTTGCAATTTTAAAGTGTGTTGCATACATGTACATGCATTAAAGCGATTGTAAAGGTAAAAAAGTTTTTTTTTTTTTTTTTAATTAACAAACCTGTCTATACTTACCTTCTCTGCGCCGGCGCTCCTTACCCCTCCTCTTTGTCCAGTGCTCCCATGGGAAGCCACTTGCATGTTCGCTCCCGAGCCCTGCTGCTGTGTCCATTCACACAGGCAGCAGGACTTGGCCCTGCCCCCTCCCCCTCGTTACTGGCTTTGATTGACAGCAAAATCAATGGCTCCCGGTTCCCCAGCAAAGCCAGCAAGACCTGGAAGTGAGGGAAGAGAAGAGCTGCAGACGTGTACAGCACTGGATTGATTGAGGTAAGTAAAGGGGGTGGGAAGGCTGAGGCCTAAACATTTTTTACCTTAATGCAAGGAATGCATTAAGATAAAAACAGGTTTAGGCATTAGAACCACTTTAAAGGATAAGTTCACCATTACAAAAAACTAATCAATGCACATTTTTTTTGCAGATAAGGTAGCTGTCTGTCAATACCTCTGATACGGGCAGGCAGTTGATGAATGACAGGAAACTCAATTAACTATCTAGAGCCCTCATCAGCACCCTGGTAATTCATTGAGAACTACAAGTTGTCAGCAGCAAAGGATGATGGTACTTGTAGTTCATTGATTCACATGGATTTGTGACTCAATAATGTGGCCGCGTGGGCGGAGCCCCGCACGGCCGCACTCTCTTTGAATTGTGACAGCGAGTGCTGGGAGAAGATCCCCAGGTACAAGGAGGGGGAATTGGGGGGGAGAGGGGTCAGATACTGAACACATTACACATTATTGGTGTAACATGTTCAGAAAGGTGAACTTATCCTGTGTCAACATGCATTATATTAAGGCAGCTCATTCAAATCAATGGACAGCCAATGCGTCAAATTGTCTCAAAGTCAAACGTGCCACAGAATTTATAAAGCAATGCACTATAGTTTGCTAAGGTGGGCTGTAATACATGTGCATTGCTTTAGTGATTTGGGGTGGCATTCAAAATGAATGGCACCACAGCATATATAACATATTTAGGACTCATTTGTGCTAGCATAGCACTCTGCAAAGCAATCTGTAGTGGATCTATTTTTTAGAGTGTAGGATAGGCAGCGAGAAGGTGTTATGTTGCCTCCTTACTGCCTATTCTAGCCCCTAAAAGCATGCATCGCTATGCTGAAACCATGTGCATTGTACATGGTTATGTGGTGGTTGTGGCGTGGCCCCATATATTAAAGTACAGCCGTTGAGCCCACCAAATGTGCTAGAGTGAATGTCAAGTATTGTAGCTGTGGAATGTTTCTACCCCAGAATGGCTGCTTTTGCAACTTTGTGGGGGGGGGGGCTGTGGCCCAACCATCTGTTTTACTGCCCCCCAAGCGCAAGTGTAAACTTGTCCTTAAATGCATTGTAAACCTTTCTGCCTGCATCTTGTGTTTTTTACCTCCATTAGATGTGCATTGATCATGTACATCCATGGTAGCACTTCTTGCCCTGTACGTACAGCCTTGGCTAGGTTTACTCTATTATGGTTTCCCTGCAACCATGTTTGCGCGGACACATTAGCTCATTTATTTGAATGGGCTGCTGTATCTGCGGAAAACTAGGGGAAAAGGTTCCTGCACCTTTCCTAAAACCACAGCCACACGGAAACCACATAGTGCTTTGCATTTCCCAGCAAAGAAAAACAAGCCAAGGTTTCCAATGCATGGGGATGCCATTAAGAATTAAGTGCAGTCTTGCACCTGCATAGATGTGACCCTAGCCTAAAGTATAGTAAATATTCACATTCTATTGTCATAAATTTCTATTTGTTTTCAGACACAAGGCATGTGGCACTGCACAAGTTATTGCATGACTTCTGTCTGTAAAACTGACACTTCCTGTGAAGAAATAACATATCCCACAAGCCGTGTGTCTCTCAGTCTAGCACTGGTGCAGGTGAGAGCTAAATAGTAATTAGATGTGATACAGACACAACAGGCAGAACAAATAACAGAGAGATCACCATACTGGAAGAGATGTTTGATTGCATTAGCACTCCCACATTTGTGATACAACACAGAGGAAATGGATTGGACATCCCTGGAAGAAGAAATTGCCTGTTCATTAGGAGAATAGGGACAAGATTGATAAATGAATACATGAACAGACAGGGTAATCAGTCAGTCATGGCAGTGCTAACTGCAGCCACAGCATAAGCATATGAACCCATCAGCACAAGGTAAGGCAAACAAACTTCAAAGGGAATATACCTACATTAATAGCTAGTTTATTAATAAAAAAAATCAGGTATTAAGAATATCTTTACATAATAAGCTCATAATCAGCCAAAACAAAATCTAGCATTCTTTTAGTTTAATTGTAGTCCTGAAGTTCAGCATTAAAGTGTTTGTATAGCTCAAAAGTTTTTCTGTTTTAATATTTTTTATTAGAAACATACAAGAGAAATTACAGTAATTACTTGTGTCATCAAATGTAGAGGACCTATGGGGTACCACTAATAGTTGACATGTAACATGTGTTTGATGAAAACAATATGACTGGTTAACCTATCCTTAAGACTAGCGACCATCCTAGTACAATTAATTTGGCTGTTCCTTCATAACCACTATGTTCTGAATTAAGATGGCTGACCATGCCCTCCGAGGAGAGTGATCCAGGTGTAATAGATTTGGTCTGGCCGAACCATGCTAGGGTAATTACTCCACCCCTATGGGTTCACACTGTGAACCCATAGGGGTGACAGAGCCTATGGTCCAAGCCCAATAACGAGCCACGTCCGTTTCCTTACTACCTTCCTAGGGGTTGTCTACCTGGGCAGGACCCCAGGTCACAACAATCCCCAGGAGAGGAAGAAGGGATTTGATCACCTGAGACCAACTCTAGATGAATCCAAAGCCTAGAAGTCTATCATCGTCGTATGTTGCTCAAGTAAGAGTAGTAAGTCTCCTTGCAAGGAGCTGAGGGAGAAGCCTTCAAAAACGCCAATACCAATTCTCTGATATGTACCATGAGAAAGAGGTGAGAGAGAAAGTGAGGAAGATTAGGAGGGGTAGAAAGGAGATAGAGGAGGGGTATTTGGTCCCTCTGGAGATTCCTTCATGTGTGCAGGTGACCCTGGTAAAGCAGGATCTTG
Organism: Lithobates clamitans; assembly: GCA_037952925.1. Lineage (NCBI taxonomy): Eukaryota > Metazoa > Chordata > Amphibia > Anura > Ranidae > Lithobates > Lithobates clamitans. The sequence continues at coordinate 3,689,047 of JBBGZY010000103.1, read as the reverse complement.
ACATGTATGGCCCATGGTTCCCATACCTTTTCAAAGCAATGGACCGTGTCCAACAGCTTTGCAACTGTTTGCTCTTGGGTCATGATCCATGATATTTTCCGCTTAGTAGCCAAGATTGACACTGTCGTTTTTTTCCAGGCTTTTGCTAATGTTATCTTGGTTCCTAAGCACATAAAGAAAATAAATTGTTGTTTGCTTTTGGGGGTGTTGTGCATGCTATGGATCAAGAGAATATATGTGGGGCCCTGAGGAACCCGAATCCCCGTTACCTTTCGTAGCTCATGAAGGAATTTGTTCCAGTAGCTTCTTATTCGGGGACAAGACCACCATATATGGAGCATCGTGCCGACATGACTGCAACCACATGTCAGGGTCCAGCTGGATGTCCAGATCTGCCTCCCAGGCTGGAGAGTCGACCTTGTCTGCCAGAGAAGGGTATATGATGGAGATGCCACCCTTCTGAGACCTTATGCCAGAGCACCATTATTCTTATAGGGTTGCTTTGGGAAGTTCGGACTTGTCAGTCCATAACGTGTGGAGGAAATGTCTGATCTGGGAAAGTCTGAACTTTTCAGATACTGGCATGTCTAGTTTGCTTAGGCAGTGCCCAAATGATAACGGGCCATTTGAAGTAAAGAATTATCCAATCCTGAAGAGCCCCTTGTTCAGCCACCAGAGGAATGCGAATATATTCATCCCTGGGGGGAAGTCGGGGTTGTGAAAGATCAGTTGTGTTTGTTTATGTATTGCAGTGTTTCTTAACTCCGGTCCTCAAGGCGCCCCAACAGGTCATGTTTTCAGGCTTACCATTATTCTGCACAGGTGATTTGATCAGTTTTACTTCCTTAGTAATTACCACAGCCATTTCATCTGCTGGAAATCCAGAAAACATGACCTGATGGGGCGCTTTGAGGACTGGAGTTGAGAAACATTGATGTATTGTGTCGCACAGTGCTAGGGAGTGAGAGAGAGTGGGAGCTAGGACAGGCAGTCTGTGTTTTGCTGGTCGCCAGAGAAGGAAGTCAAGCATATGGTGGGGGACAGCCTGCCTCTCCAGGGAGACCCAGTCTGGTTTGTGGTCCTTGGAATATATGATGTAGAATTGGGCCAATTGAGCTACTTGGTGATATAGCCATTGAATTGGGAGTCCAAGTCCTCCCTGAGTTTTAAGAAGGAGTAGGATCTCTTTGGCGAATCTGTGTCCCTTATCTCCCCAGACAAAGCTGATAATTTTGGATTGAAGCTTAGTCAAAGTGTTTTTTTAATAGGAATAGGAAAGGGAACGAAAAAGGTATAAGAGACAAGGCAGTAATGTCATCTTTACGGCATTTAACCTGCCCAGCCAGGATAGGCCACCCTTTGACCATGTGTTTAGATCTACTTCGAGAGAGCAGAACATATGTGGATAGTTGGCTGTGTATAGGGTACCAATGCTGTTGGTCAGTTTGATTCTGAGGTAGGGGATAGCTTCCGGAGCACAGGTGAAGGGGAAGTGTTGTTTGAGCTGGTCTATTAGTTTAGGTTGGACAGACATGTTTAATGCTATGGACTTGGTTACATTTACTTGGAGACCTGAGAGAGACCCAAAATCCATAAGTAGCTGGAAGACATTGGGGGGAGATATTAGTGGCGAGGTAAGAAATAATAGCATGTCGTCTATGAAGAGTTCACACTTGTGCTGTTCCTGGCCGCATTTTACTCCCTTGATGTCAAAATTGGTTCTAATGGCTATTGCCAATGATTCAATTACGATCGCGAAAATCAAGGGTGAGAGTGGGCAACCTTGCCTTGTCCCTCTTCTGATATCAAGGGGATCGGAATAATGACCCATTAAGCACACTTGGGTGTTCGGGTTAGAAAAAAGGGGTGTGTATGAGCCTAAGAAACTTGACTCCAAACCCCCAACATTCAAGGATGTCAAAGAGGTAAGGCCAGGACACTGAGTCAAAGGCTTTGTGAAGATCTAACGATAACAGGAAGCCTTCCTGATGTGGCCCCCCATCCTATTGGGATTTTAGGATGGAGATCAGGTCAGTTTCCCTACAGATTTGGTCCAGGCCTTGTCTCCCCGGGATGAAGCCCACCTGATCTTTCTGAATGTATCCAGCAATAAAGCTGGAAAGTCTCGTTGCTAAGATTTTTGTCATGATCTTAAGTTTATTATTTATCAGCGAAATAAAAAAGCAGCATTCAGGTCAATAGGAAGAGGGGCTTCATCCCGGAGAGAGTTAAAGAAACAAGCCATGAAGGGTGCTAGGAGGGTGCCAAGTTTCTTAATAGTAGCAGATCGAGAATCCATCCGGCCCTGGGGTCGAGGCTATCTTCAAAGTTTTTATAACTTCCAATATTTCGTCTGAGGAGAAAGGTTTTGTCTAGTAGTTCCTGGTGGGTTTTCTTTAATTGGGGTAGATTAAGGTCTTGGAGAAACAATTCTCTTGTCTTGGGGTGTGTATCAGGTTGGTCTTTGTATAAGCTTGAGTAGAAGTCATGGAAAGAGTCCATGATTCCCACTGGACTCTGGGTTCCCGTCTTGGTGTGAATTTTGGGGAAGGCTAGGGTACGCTGCTTTGGACTTAGTTTAGCTGCCAATTTAGAGCCTATTCTGTCTTTTTGGTAGTAAAAGAGAACCCCCGTCCATCTTAAGTGTTTCTTGGCTGAGGGCGGAATCAAGCTTAGTCAGGTTGTCTGAGATGGGGTTGCTTTTGTGGCGTTTACTGAGCAATCAAAAGTCTTCATCAACTGCTGTATTTTAGCCCTCCTTCCACATTTAATTTGGGAGGCGAGCTGAATGAGTCTGCTTTATCCGCAGCCCACAGAGTGCCTGGCAAAACCGATTCTGTGTCATTTTCCGAGAAATCATCTATTAATGCTGTTTCCAGGACTGTGCAGTGTGCAGTGTTGCTTAGTAGGGTTTCATTGATACGCCATTTAAAGGGCCCCCCCACCCCAGAGATACCTCTTAAGGTAAGTGTCATTATGGAGTGATCAGATAGAGAGGTGTCGTGTATTTTAGAGGCCAGCACCATTGGAATCACATTCGAAGGGAGAAAGATGTGGTCTATCCTGGAGTGGGTTTTGTGCGGGATGGAATAGTGTGTGTAATCTTTGGTGCAGGGATTAATTTCCCTCCAGATGTCTACTAGGCCATGTGTCTGTATGATCTGTGCTACCTGCAGGCTTCATCTGGGGGGGGGGGGGGTCTCTTGGCTTTTGGGGCTTTTGGGGCTAAATTTTTCAAAGCACCTAAAGGAATTATGGAAGTCAAATGTTAACAATTATAAACAGGTCTATTGCAGTGCGTATGTAGCTTTGTATTATAATACACAGCTATTGAAATTTTGGGTTACGCACTTCTTGTAGACCTGCAGCTGAGAAATGTTTTTAATTCAGCACTTGTGTGTCTAAGCCATAGACAGGACAAATTGCCCAGGCTGACTCTTAGAGAAATAAAAGGGCCTATTATTATGTAGTAACAAGCTCACAGCAATCCATACTGTACATCATGATACAGATCTGTTAGCCTCAGGCTGAATGTTTCACTGGCTGTTAAGTAATTTCTTTTGTGCTAGGCTTATGTAGTGCTGGCATGACCCAGGAAAATCTGACTCATGAATCCAACATCTTCGGCTGGACTCTCTTCCAGGGGCTAAATTACAACATCTGCCAAAAAAAAGATTAAAAAAAACAGATCTTTGTGTTATATATCCTAATTGGAATGCGTGGTGGTTTTGGATATACTTTTTTAATAAATTTATATTGATCAGGGCTAACAATTTATATATTTCAGATGTTATTTTAGACCCCAGATACCTCCATAAAGAGTACCTCTCACATGCCTATTGCTGTCACAAAGGATGTTTACATTTCTTGTGACAGCAATAAAAGAGATTAAAAAAAATAAAAAATTAAAGCAACCGTGTATAAAAACTAAAATTAATAATTAAAAAAATAACTAAAGTGCCCCCGTCCACTGTGCTAGCATGCAAAGGTGAACCTGCTCGCATCAGTCCAGCACACATGCAAACAGCGATTGTTCCACACATGTGAAGTATCGCCACTAATGTAAGACCATGGGCAGTATTATATATGTTTTCTGTCGCTGTTGCACGGGTGTGCGCAATTTTAAAGCGTTTTTACTATGTGGAATAAATTAGAGCGGAGACTGTGAGCCAGACCTTCTCGTCCAACAGCAGTGCCTGACCTCACAAATGTGCTTTTGGAAGAATGGTCAAACATTCCCATAGACACACTCCTAAACCTTGTGGACAGCCTTCCCAGAATCATTGAAGCTGTTATAACTGCAAAGGGTGGGCCAACTCAATATTGAACCCTACGGACTTAGACTGGGATGCCATTAAAGTTCATGCGCCTGTATAGGCAGGTGTCCCAATACTTTTGGTAATATACTGTATATTGTTCTCGGGGTTTAAAACGGAGTTCCACAGAAAAATGGAACTTCCGCTTTTCCAGTCCCCCCCCCCTCCAGTGTCACATTTGACACCTTTTAGGGGGGAGCAGATACCTGTCTAATACAGGTATTTTGCTCTCACTTCTGGGCATAGATACCCGAGCCACCCGCGGGTATCTATGCCACTTCCCACCCCCCCCCCCCCGCTGTATTCTGGGAGACACACGGGTACCAGAAAACAGCAGGGACCAGTGGAATAGTGCAGCATGAGTCGCGAATGCGCAGTAGGACACCAGGAAGTGGAGCCGCAAGGCTTCACTTCCTGATTCCCCTACCGAGCATTTTGTCCAGAGAGTCAGGGTTTGTGATAGGATGGGCGAAAGTACTGGGGGCAATCATTGGAGGGAACCCATAATAGTTGATTTATTTATTTATGCACGTGTCACTTTATGTACACTACAACATACAGAACAAGCGCACCATTGTTTAAGAATTAAATAATGTACAATGTGTGTGTCTCTGTAATATAATTGGGCCAAATACCTTTGTTTTAGCACCCCCTGGAGATCTCTTCCCTGCTCCGAGCACTGAAGGGGGGGTTGGGGCAAGATCCCCCACTGACAGCTGGGAGAAGAAGAGGAGAGCTGCAGGAGGTCAGCTGAGTGCAGAACGGCGCTGTACTGAAGGTATTTGGCACAATTATATTACAGAGACACACATTGTACATTGTGTATTACAGTAAAAGAGTGGATTATAGGATTTTACAAGCATTTTAAACTAGGGCTTATTGCAGCCCTTCTCGAAAATAACAGTAGGTCTTATTTTCAAGGTAGGTCTTATGTTCAGGGAAACACACGGTAGATCTAAAGTAATGTATCTCTGGAAAACTGAAAAATTTTGTTTAGTTTGGCTCTAGGGCAAATATTTTCATTTTTTGCACGCATGTAATCATTTTTGACAATTAAATTACTTAAAGTGGAGTTCCGCTGTTTTGTTTTTTTTTTTTGTCGGCACCTGAAGCCGATCTATCCCTTGGCTGTTGGGTGCTGCTGCCGCCATGCTCGGTAGGGGAATCAGGAAGTGAAGCCTTGCGGTTGACCTACCCCAAAATAAGCCCTACTGTGTCTTTTGTTGCAAAAATTAATATAAGACCCAGGCTTATTTTCGGGGGAAACATGGTAGTGACATCTGGGACTTTATGCTTCTCCAAGCAATGCAGGCACATCATCATGGCTGGTGGGTGGGAGGGGTCAGCAGGGTGCTGTACATAGCTTCCTGAAAACATTACTCCCCTGAAGAGCCCTCAGTCCTGATGCAAGTAGTGGTCTGGCTCCTGGGAGGAGTTATGTAAATATCAAAATGCCTTGATGGGTGGATGTCAGTGTGGAGGAGTGAGCATTTCTAGCCAGGCTTCATTTGCATGCAGGCCATCCTAGGTAATGCCCGAGTGGGATGCTGAACCTACATGATTGAAAAAACTGAAATCCAATGAATGAAAGGGGCAGGCCAGGGACAGTCAGACTGGGGAGGAAAGGGCTGGAAGATGCTGAATTCCCTCCAGCTATGAAATTAGGCAGGCTCTATCTGACTTGTTACCATTTATAATGCACACTGCTAGAAGATTGCAGTATGCATTGAAATCAGAGTAAGTACTTTCAATTTAGTGGAGGAATCTGTACAACTGTGCAAGACCGAAGTTAAGGATTTAAATACTGTATGTATAATGAATACATTTATTGTGTATTTTACATCTGCCTGGGCTTTAAGTCACATTTTGGTCATGTTATATGGCCAGTTTAGAAATAAATATTGGTTAAAGGCATTCTTTTTAACAATATAAATTCCTAGTTCTCTCAGAGGTATTTTGTACTATTGACAGCAACATAAAGCTGGAATTTCACTTTAAACTGCAGGAACTGAAATGAATCATAAGCAGTTCTAGTGAATTTAGAACAGTGTGTGACTTACTAATGGCCACATAACTATGTACTGTATATACAGAATACGATTTTGAATTGCTATGGAAATGTGCACTTGGCCTTCCCATTACAAATAATTACACACATAATGATGGTTTAATGTTTTTTCTTGGAACTGTCTTTGCCGTACGGAAGACGTTAATGATTTTGATTCTGTTCCCTCCAGAAACATGTGATATCTGATACATTTACATGATCTCCTACATCTAGGGATATCAGTACAGGTATTAAAGGTCATGGCGGAGCAAGACGCAGTGGAACAGATGCGTGCAAAATCAAAAAAGACAGAGGCTGGTTTCATTGTTGGCCCGCTCTGCAGGCTGAAGGTCAAGTCACAACCCCTTAGTGAACCATAATGTGAAATATATCCTAGAACAGGGAGGTTAAAGGAAATATTACAGTGCTTTCCATCATGAAAAAGGTTATGGCTCATTCACACTACTACACCTTTTTTTTTAATTGCATAGCAAAGGGAATTGGCCATGCTATTTTCAGGGCTGGAGCTCTACGCAGCCAACATAGGCTGTGGCCTAGATTGGAAATGCTGCCAGGGGTGGCACACAGCTACCTATCACAATTCTCTTTTATAAAACATTCTAAAATGTTTTAGGCTGCCACCTTGCCTACCAGTGCAATCTGGTTGGGTACCCATTGTTGAAAATCAAAGAAGTCGCATCATCACCATGTCCTTTCTTTGTTCAATAAGCAATATTCTACAAGCAATGCCATCCAGTAGACGCGTTCGGTAAGGTTGAGCAGAGTAAGATTCATGCACTGGAAGATCGCTTATTGAAGAGAAAAAGCATTTGGCAGTAATGCAACTTCTTTCTTTGTTGGTTAGTTCATCTGTAACTAGGATGAGTCCAATGGACCCTTAACACCTGCAGCTACTGGTGGGGCTACAGCTTACCTTTGTGTTTGTGGATCCTTTTCCCTGCACAATATGATGTCTATTTAAAAAAAAAAATTGCTGTGCGAATGTCTTTGTCAAATACCTGGTGGAGCTTGAGGGCTTCTCTTGCACCTCTTGTCCAACAACCATGGTAGTGGTGGCAGGATGTTAGCACAAAGAGTAGCACAAGGGCCGATGTTGCAGGTAGCACCTGATGAGAAGGCAGGAGTATAGCCAGGACACAAATCAAACGTCGTCAACAGCTGGGCAGTGAGGTGCAGGATCAAGAGAGCAAGGACAGCATCCTTGAACATGAATCACATGAGGAACATACGGCACAGGAACATATAGCAGAAGCAGTGTCGAGATACAGGCCAAGGTCAGTTAAAAGGCGGGCAGCGGGTATTCTCTGACTGGACAAGGTCCAGAGCACAACGTTACTGCCCTGCCATTGCACCTCGTCTAATCAGAGAATATTTTGCAGTCATTGAGAAAACGCAAAGTGATCTCCGCATGGCGGCTGTGTTGAGCAGACAATTTCTTGTGTTCATAATGCAGCAGGGGAGCCGCTCAACACAGGACGTGGAAGCTAGTAGAGATCACTGGAGTAGCGGTGTCTACTACAGTGGTTTCCAGATTCTAGAGGCTTTCTACGGGTATGCTATATCCACAGTTACATTGCTCCCAGCTGGATCACTGTAACTTTGTAAAAATATCTATACCTGGAATTCTTCTTTAAAGTAATTGTTTATGTGACTTTCACATTTTGATATTAGCTTTAGCCACTTGCTTGCGGGGCACTTATACCCCCGTCCTGCCCAGGCCAATTTTTCAGCTTTCAGCGCTGTAACTCTTTGAATGACAATTGCGTTGTCATGCAACACTTTACCCAAATTACATTTTTATATTTTTTTCACACAAATAGAGCTTTCTTTTGGTGGTATTTAATCACTATTAAGGTTTTTATTTTTTTGCTATAAAAAAGACCTAAAATTTAGAAAAAAAGGAAAACTGTTTCATAGTTTGTTATAAAATTTTGCAAACAGGCAGTTTTTCTCACTGATGGGCACTGGTAGGCTGCACTGACAGGCACTGATAAGGTGGCACTGATAGGTGCCACTGATGGGCACTGGTGAGGCAGCACTGGTGGACGCTTATGGGGGCACTGAAGAGCACTGATAGGTGGCACTGAAGGGCACTGGTAGGTGACACTGATAGGCAGCACTGATAGGTGGCACTGATGAGGCACTGATGGGCACAGATTGGCAGCACTTATGGGCACTGATAGGTGGCATTGGTGGGCATTGATAGGTGGCACTGGTGGGCACTGCTTAGCAGCAGTGGGTGTTCGTGTGTGGGGCCGATGTCCCTCTGACCAAAGCCGGTAATCGGCATTTTTTTTCTCCTCGCGCTGTCAGCGTAAAGAAAAAAAGGCAGATCACGATCTTCTGTTTACATAACATGATCCGCTGTCATTGGCTGACAGCGGATCATGTGGTCAGGCTCATTGACTCGCTGATCACAGGTGCGCAGGAAGCTCATGCACGGGTTGACGTACATGGACACCCTCCCGGGAATTTAGGCCTGCGCTGTTGCAATTTTTCGGCTATAGCGTGGGCGTGAGGAGGTTAATATTCCTTAGTAAATTGACAACTGCAGTTACACGCTCTAACCCTTTTGCTGCCAGATTCATTTTTGCATTCTTTGCAAAGTGGTTGTAAAATATACACTAAACGTAATTCTGAGTCACACAAACACAATAAATTATCCAATTCTCGGTAAAATATAAAAGACTAGTTTGCACCAAGTAAATAGATACCCAACACGTCAAACCTAAATTTGCATTTGCCCGTGAAATGACGACAGACCTTAATACCCTATATTTTCCAGAGGTGACACTATAAAAGACCCCTATAGGTCATCAGTTTAGTGCTACAGAGGAAGTGCTGGTGCTAGAAAATATTGCTCTTACTGTGTCTTTCCAAACGTTTTATCATAAACATACAGCAATTAATATGGGATTATGCAAATCTTAATTACAATTGTAATAAGGCAAATGCTGATACATTCATCTCCCTGCTATTAACCACAAACATCCAAATAACAGAGAAGTAATTCTTTTTTAGCTCCTTTTATATATTAGCTCCTTGAGGGAAAGTAAATTGGCCGCTGCAGTTACACGTTCTCGCTATTTAACCCTTTTTCTAAGAACCATTTTTCTATTTTCTGCAAAGTGGTAGTTCCAACTGTAATATATGTTACATGATATTACAAAATTTCAGTAAAACATACAATTAAGTTAATTTTGGGGCACAAAACGCAGCAAATTACCCAATTTTTGGTAAAGTATAAAAGACTAGGTTGCACCATGTAAATAGATACCCAACATGTCAAACCTTAAATTTGCCTGCACCCATGAAATGGAGACAAACTTCAGTACCCTATATTTTCCATAGGAATAGGTGACACTTTAAAAAACCCCTATAGGTCATCAGTTTAGGGTTACAGAGGAGGTTCTGGAAATATTGCTCTCATTCTGCCGTGCTTGGCGATATGTAAAATGTGTATTATAGGCGTCCCTGATGCATGTGTAGCAATAACTCACAGTGGAGCTGCTGGTTTAAAGCGGGCTGTTACAGTCACCTTTGTTACCTCAATTTCACCAGAACCGGGTCTAGGGTCCCGTTGAGTTTAATACCAGACAGTGTAGACACCAGACACTTGAGTATCTTTTCCAATGCTTTAATAAAGAGTAACTGAAGGAAGTAGCAGGAAAGAGTTAGAAGAAGAGTTTCAGGGAAGTTCAAATACCTTTTCTTGATGTGGTATTATGAATTGGAATCTTGTAGATGAATGTACTCTCCTTTTAGAGTTGAATCTTTGCCCGCCCGGATAGGTTTCTCTCACTAACCTAGCAACTGACACGTAGCACGAACAAAAGTCTCTGCCACAGACTTGAATGGAATAGAAACCCATACGATCCTCTGCCACAGGATGTAATGGTTTTCGATGGACAGCAAACACAGCACTAGGACCTTTAAGCCTACCCGGCAGTACTATGCGGTAGGTTAACTTTAGGATGCGTCCTCCAACTGAGTCACCAGGCCCCTCTCCAGACCAGCACTCTGCATGATCCTTCCATGACGGGTCCTCCCCTGGGGTCTTTTCAGTTGTCCAGCTTCTTCCCGTAGGACAGACAGCACAGGACCATTCCCTCGCCGCTGTGGTAGGCCCCAGACAGGCTTCTGGGCCCACCCACACGCTGCAGCAACGTGGTCCTCCTGGTCGGAGGACCAAGCGGTAGTATTCCTAACACATACTTGTCAGCCAGGAGGGCCAGCAGGTGGAACGAAAAAGCCCCTAAAACATGGCGTCTGCCCCATAAATACCCTCTCCCAGAATGCAACTCGGAGGACCACCTCCACCGAGTTATCTCTGGGACAGAAGAGCACCCATACGCTTCAGCGCGTTGCCTTTCCAACACCGACCCATGGCGACAACGACACCCACAGGCACAGTGTGAAACTACATGCAACACAGCCAAACTGGAACAGAGGCTAAATCTGACTATGTATAAAACAGATAACCCACTAAATTTACCTATAAGCGGTAGATGAAAATCTACCAGCGCTACACATGCCTTTATTTTCAAACGTGTGTAAATCTGGGGTTGGGGGGCCTAAAAAAAAATTGGGGGGGGGGGATTTTATGTGCTTGGGTGTAACTTAAATTTTTTTACTATTAAAATGTTTTTATTTTTACTTTTTTTCCCATCACTTAGGGCACAAAAAGTCCTTGTTGTGATAATGAGACATCTCCCACGTGCTCCACTTTCTCAGCAATGATGAACAGGGACACCGTTCATCATTTCACCCAGAAGTGAAATCAAACACGTCGCTTTCTGTGTCAGCATCAGCAACAGAGACAGGAGGAGAGCGACATGTGTCCACTCTGCTCCCTCCCCTCAACCAGGTGACACCCGCTATCGGTCCCAGGCCTGCAGTAGTGTTGCCAACTGTTCGTAGATTTATGGGCAGCCCGTAAATTTCAGCCCATTTTCGGGGTGCCTGTAAATGCCCATTAGGGGCAGTGGTGCCCGTAAAAACTATGGCTGCAGACCTACAATTACACTGCGCATGAGCCATTCTGAAGCCTGCTGGGCTCTTACACACTCTTTGTCGGCCAGGTGGGCGCATGCGCAGTGAGTATGTAATGTAATGGCGCCTCCTGGCGCCATTTTTGAGACTGAACCCCGGCCTGCCACTGCTCCACACTATGGCTAGACTGTGTAGGAGTTTGTTCGGAGTCAGGGATTCCCACCACTACAGAACTGTGACCCTGCCTGGACCAACCATCCTAGATGGGCAAGAGGAGTCCGGGATATATGGGGCACACGTTGGGTGCCGTTGTGGGGGGGGTGGAACCATTCATAAAGGAAGTCCATTGTTTTCAATGTGTTGGCTAACTCCTAGACTTGAATGTTAAGAAGAAACAATGTAGCCGTAGCCCTGTAGATCTGTAAAATGGGGATCTGAGTATGTAATAAGCAACTATAGTTAGGCAAATCAGAAACAATGTGGTTAAAACATTAACGTACACTGATATAATTGTATACTTCAAACCAAATTCATTTACATAAATGCATAATAAATAAGGCACTGACAAGAATATACAGTACATTCCCAGCTCCAAAAACTAGATGCCTGTTTAGTGGAAAGGTGAAGATCAACCACAGAAAAAAATAAAAAAATAAAACCACTCTTCAATGATTTCAAACTAATATTGATACATGGGCAGGTTTACATGGAAAGTGGGTTTACAACTGATGACAATCAATTTCCGGTATAATGCGTCAATGATGACTAATTTATCTGTCTTTCCAAAACTTTTATCATAAACATACAGCAATTAATATGGGATTATGCAAATTTTAATTACAATTGTAATGAGGCAAATGTTGATACATTCAACCCCCTGCTATTAACCACAAACATCAAAATAACAGAGAAGTAATTCTTTTTTAAGTGAATGATGAACAAATTGATCTTTGATCATCCTGCTGTGTGTTTATGGCATCTTTCTGTAAGTTTTCAACCAAAGTAACTGGAATCATATAACTTGGTGAAAAACAACAAGAGCTTTAACTCATAAAAACTATTTGGGTTTGATCTATGAAGACTTGTGCAGACAGTGGAAGAATAGATACATTTGGATGCTTTGAGATTGTGAACACAGCTCTAATAAGCATTTATTTTTATTTTTTTAAAATCAAATCTTCTTTATGATCAAAAAGCTAATTTTTGCAATAAGAGTCAAACAAAACAGAAAGAAAATCTCTAGGAAGCGCAAGAATTAGAAAGTACTGAAGAAAAAAAAATACAATCACAATGAAGGAGTGATCATATCCAAATAAAGAGTACAGAAGCTTTTCATTACACTTAGATCGAAAACAGCGTCACTATGTGGACAAGATGGGGGGAAGGAGCTTACATGCACTGTGGGAACTGAAAGCTCATCCTAATGTAGGGTACATATACTCAATCCATTGTAACCATATGATGCCCAACGTTCGCATTCTGAGAAAATAGGTGTGCTTTTAAATTTAAATACATTTGTTTAGATCTGATATCCATTCAGATAAAAGGGCGGGTGGGGCGAGGTCAACTTGAGGGCATTTCGTCTGCGGGCCACGAATACGGCTTGAAAAACAGTTATCAGAATAGTAGGGTGCAAAGAGCATGAATCAACACAGCACAGAAGGCAGGTAAGGGGGTTCAACTATGAGGCTGATTCCTAGTAGCCTGTTAAGCGTACCAACTCCCTCAGCCCAATACCTCTGCAGCTTATGGTAACACCACATGAGATGGATAGGAGATCCTGGGTGTCTGCATGAAGCACAGGACAGGTCACTCCTCATTCCAATGGCACACAAGAATTCAGGATTCCTAAAGACTCTATGGAGGCTAAAGATCTGTGTAAGTCAATGGGAGAGGGACAGAGAGACCAGTTAGAGGGAGTGCAAGACATCTTCCCAGGTGTCCCCTGATATGGAATTTATGTCTTTCTCCCATCGAGCTCTAGAGAGCATAGGGAATTTCTGTAGAAAGCTATCTGACAACGTATGTATGTGAGATTAGTCCTAATAAACTGCAGGGCCGCCATTAGAAATCATGTGGCCCCATACAGCCTACTTGACAGGGTACCCCCCCCCCATAAACATTACCGCTTTAAGTCCTAACTATTCATGGTGTCTCCTCATTTAATGTAATCATGGGCACTGCAGAAGCTGGCTACAACGCTTCTCATTCAAAATAATATATCATCTATAGCCTAGAGCCTTTGGTGCTTCCCCAGCACATCCTTGCCATCAGTATCCACATACTGTACCCTTTTCTAGCCAATAGATTTTTTAAACTTGCAAGAAACCTTGCACATGCAATCAGAGAGATCCCTTCACCAGATAAGCAAAGTATAGCCAGATCAAGCACGGAAAAGTATTTTGCATGGCATGTCAACCTTTAATCAATGTATCTGTTCATCCTTTATCTCTCGTGAGCACAGCACCTCTCTTAATAATCCCCTATTTATCCCCTGGATATGTATACACTAAGTCTGTAGCCCAGGGCTTTAACCAGCTCCATCACAGTTACTTCATTCATCCTGCTTCATGAGAGAGAGAGAGAGAGAGAGAGAGAGAGAGAGAGAGAGAGAGAGAAAGAGAGAGAGAGAGAGAAAGAGAGAGAGAAAATAGGATGGGGGGAGAAGTTCCAAAGTTCCGTCACCCACCCCCTACCCCCCCCCCCGCCTCAACAGACAACATCAACATCAAATAGTCAGGTCTCGCATTGTCTAAAACTGGTCAAGTTTGCCTCCGCCTCTGGTATTGTTTGTGCATTATTTCCTTTTAAAATGATACTAAACACACACTGTTTAATTTACATTAGCCCTTCTCTTTCTGTAGGTGGATGATGGCACTTTAATTATTTTAATAAAAAAAAAAAATCTAAGTATCATTTTTCCTAATCGATATACAGCTGTCACATTACCCAGATCTTACCCAGGCTGTCTGTAAGGAAACATAAGCAGGAGGAGCTTCTAGTCCTCTGCTGGTCACATGTTAAAAAAATTAAAAAAAAAAACAGCCTCTGGGATACAGAGTAAAATGTATATAATTGATATCAATAAACTGGTTTAAATTGTCATGCAAATATATATTTGAAATTAATTTTTTTTTGGCAATAACATGGTGTGGGTGGATTTCTGCCAGTCACAGGCAATGTCATGTCCCTCCAGCCTGTGTCTTATGCTCCGTACACATGATCGGACATTCTGACAACAAAATCCATGAATTTTTTTCCGACGGATGTTGGCTCAAACTTGTCTTGCATACACACGGTCACACAAATCTTGTCAGAAATTCCGCACGTCAAGAACGCGGTGACGTACAACACGTACGACGAGCTGAGAAAAATGAAGTTCAATAGCCAGTGCGGCTCTTCTGCTTGATTCCGAGCATGCGTGGAACTTTGTGCATCGGAATTGTGTACACGTGATCGGAATTTACGACAACTGATTTTGTTGTCGGAAAATTTGAGATCCAGATCCCAAATTTTGTGTGACGGAAATTCCGATGGAAAATGTCTGATGGAGCCTACACACGGTCGGAATTTCCGACAACAAGCTCACATCGAATATTTTCCGTCGGAAAATCCGACCGTGTGTACGGGGCATTCGAATAACAGGGAGGTGAAGCCTTCATCAATCAAGATGTAATATCCCACCCCCATTGTGTTTAGCTGGTTAGTGGGCCATGGAGGAGAAGGGAGGGAGTGGGCTGTCATTTAGCACTGTGTATACGCCCACATGTGTGATATAGTCACATGAGCTGCTCAGATGTGATAGGGAGGAAATACTCAGCATAGAAAATCACTGAAAACTGAGCATTTGCAGGGTTGACACCACTGCTCTGCAAAATCCCAAACTGCAGTGGGAACATGGACAAAAGGGGGAGAAAGAACAGCAGGATCGACCGAGAGAGCATGAGCAGCATGTAATACAGCATTTATTGATAGTTTTTAATGATGTGAGTATAAAGCAGTGGTAAACTCTAGGGAAAAAAAAGTTTCATCCCTTCAAGGCAGTATGTGCTAGTATGTACCGCATGAAAGACTTACCTTAAAACAAATCCCTCCAGCAGCACGCCGTCAATGCTGCAGAGCCTTCCATCTTCACCCGGTCTTCCTTTTGGATTCGCTGACTCTGGCCGAAGCGCGACAATGTCACTCCTGCGCACGTGCGTGGGTATGCCGTTCCTCCAGAGTGCATGCGCCAGTGACATCACCGGCTGCTGCTTGCTAGAATATCTCATAAATAGTGCATGTTTAGGAGATATTCATTTTATCTACAGATAAGCTTTATTATACAGTAAGTAAATAAATAAAAGCAGAGAGTTTACTACCACTTTAATGACATTTTCATAACTACTGTAGGCCTTGATTTTAGAATACTTGGTACAGAATAGGCTTCTGTCAAATTCAGTTAAATTTTATAGAGCAAGACATCAAGCAAATAAACTAGCCATACTCACACCTAAAAAAACGAATGTTATCGATGGAGCCCAGAGACTTCCGGGGTCTCATGCGTATGGCTGGCTTCTCAAACAGCATACAATTATCTCCTCCAGTTATTTATGCAAATACTGACTTTCAGGTACTAGAAGCATGAACACACCTCCACCTGCTGACCCCAAATTTCCCACTTCTAGGCCTGCCTACTAAGAGGCCTAAGCATTGTAATGTGGGATTGGCAATACTCTTCTTCCTGCAGTGGTGATGGGTGGACTGTGGACCTCTATGACACAGAGAATGATACCACATAGTGAGGTGAGCTCTGTTCTCTGCAACCTTCGTCTATGATCCCTGGGTGCTACTTCAGGGGGCATGTCCTTGATGCCTTGGTGTTACTGTGTCACTCAACCTGAAATGGGAGCCATGGCTAAGATAGGAGGAGGGTACAATGGACACAATGTTTGGCCTTAACAGCCAGAGAAAAAAGAAGGATCACTCTTGGGAGGAGGGAGCCTTTGGAGCTGGCTATTAAAACTATAGACTAAATGTTTGACGCAATTATCAAAAAAGACCATATTTATGATTATGTGAAGATGATGTGCCTAGAAATAACCACTGCTAATTTATCTTAGGGGAAAAGAAACAATATGCTGATGTTATCCAAAGTGGATACTTTTCTCCAGAGATTGCTTAGCCTGGGGCAGTTTGCTGGTACCCATACACTGAAGGCTTATCTCAAATCTATGGCTGGCTTTGTGCGGTGTACGCCTTGTGTTATTATTCTTATTACTACAACAACAATCATTCATTAATAAACTATAAATACATTTAAAATGTGTTTCTTCTATCCCCAGACCATTATTTCAAAGGCTGCCTGCGATCAGGTGTTAAACTCCTGGGGTAAACTTTTCTTTTCTTCTTGTTCAACAGTACTGAGTTCTGTATTCATTCACAGCAGCTCCAGATCAATAAAACAACTTGACTGTGCATGACAATTTCAGAAATGGATTCCTGCAAAGCAAGTCAACATGATGCTGATTTCTTCCTTTTATCCAACTTTTTTTTTTACACATTGAATGTTTTTTTTTTTTTTTTTTTATACAGTAATCCAGTTCTTGCAAATCATGTTTCTTTATCAGCTCAAAACATTGGCTTTGATGCTACGGCCAAAAACATCTATGTATTTGTGCTTACTATTTAATTAGATTCTAATCCCATAGTAATTTATGTTCCAGCTGTAGATGTGTGGTGTCACATTTAATAGAAACGTGTATGAATATTTCATTTTCTAGAACTATTCGAAATGTGTTAAGGCAGTCATAAACATCCCGATCTCGTTCACTATTTGATGGCCCACTGAGATGTGAAGGTGAAGATGAGCCCATCTAGGTTTATGTTATGGGGCATACCAATCACTGATGAATTTCTTTCTTTCACTTAAAGATCTTACCACTTTCTGTAAAATTTTAGGTGGGACCAGGCCAATCCTCCACCTTTCTTAACCACTTCAGGATTTACCCCCTGCATGACCAGGCCATTTTTTTTGCGATATGGCACTGTGTTACCTTAACTGACAATTACTTTAACTGACTTTACTTTAACTGACTTTACTTTAACTGACAATTGTGCGACGTTGTATTTTCCCACAAACAGAGCTTTCTTTTGGTGGTAATTGGTCACCTCTGCGTTTTTTATTTTTTGCACTATAAACAAAAAAAGTCTGACAATTTTGAAAAAAAAAACCCAATATTTTTTACTTTCTGCTATAAAACATATCCAATAAAAAAAATGTAAAAAAATCTAATTTCTTCATCAATTTGTAATCTGCTACATATTTTTGGTAAAAAAAAAATCCCAATAAGCATATATTGATTGGTTTGCGCAAAAGTTATCGTGTCTACAAACTATGGGATATTTTTATGTTTTTTTTTTATTTTAATTTTTTTACTAGTAATGACAGCAATCAGCGATTTTTAGCAGAACTGCAACATTGTGGCGGACAAATCAGACACCTAACTGACATGTTTTACACTTTTTTGGGAACCAGTGACACTATTACAGTGATCAGTGCTAAAAATATGCACTGTTACTGTACTAATGACACTGGCAGGGAAGGGGCGATCAAAGGGTTAAGTGTGTCCCTAGGGCAGTGACGGCGAACCTTGGCACCCCAGATGTTTTGGAACTACATTTCCCATGATGCTCATGCACTCTGCAGAGTAGTGAAGCATCATGGGAAATGTAGTTCCAAAACATCTTGGGGTGCCAAGGTTCACCATCACTGCCCTAGGGGATTCTTTCTAACTGTGTGGGGGATGGACTCACTGGATGAACACAGAGATCCGTGTTCCTGCTTAGCAGAAACCCAAGATCACTGTGTTCTTCCCTGTCAGAACAGAGATCTGCCTTGTTTACATAGACAGATCACCATTCTGCCTCTCTGGGGAACGATCGGCGGGTCCCGGCAGACATCACGTCTGTCAAACCCGCTGATTGGCTCCCCCTCTGGACCCCACATACCCCCGCTATCTATTGCATGAAATGACGTACGGGTACGTCATTTTGCGCAAAAGAGCCACCCTGCCGCAGTATATCTGTGGTGGGCAGTCTTTCAATAGTTAAAGAGAAGAGGGGGCGATTTGTTTCCCGTGGAGAGAGACCAGCCAAATTACAGAGTACATGGCAGCAAATCCTGATGACTACCATCATTTTTGGGGCAATAGCTGCCTACCAATGGCCATCCTTAAAAGTTGAATGCCAGGCACACGAATAAATACTGTACATAGCTTAATATATACAGTACATCTGCTTCCCACATTTTTCTAATTCCGTGTATCCACTCTTGTGATCTTAGCACCACTGTCAGAGAGCAATATCAAGAAGAGAAGAAAAGATTGATTGCACACTTGAATCCAAAAGATGCTGTGGAGATTTCTTTATTGTAATGGGCCAGACAAGATTGCAATGATGATCAGTTGACGCGTTTCGCATGAAAAGAACCGTGCCTGAAGCAGTGTATGCACCTTTGTTCTGTTTACTGTCAGAGAGCAGGCTAGAATGTTAACATCACTTTTCTCTGTTGAAGTTACTTAATACAACTCAGTCACCAGGCATGAGGTTGGATAATAAAGACTCAGAGATAGAAACACACTAATGACATCAATGCCCTCTCTTCCAGTAAGCTTGTTCAGGATGAGAGAATGGCAGAACTCTGCAAACCACTAGATCCTTGACTGGCCAAGTCTGATCCTTGATTGGCAATCCTTGAGTGCCGATTCTTTGAGTAGGAGTCATAGGGGTTGATTTACTAAAGGCAAAAGGACTGTGCACTTTGCAAAGTGCAGTTGCACACTGCAAGAGCAATTGCTCCAGGGCTTAGTAAATGAGCAGAAGCTCTGCTGACTTTCATCAACCAATCATGTGCAAGCAAAAATGCTGCTTTTTTTATTTTCCTTGCATGTGATTGGGTATTCTTTGCAAAGTGAAGCTTTACCCCATTTACTAAGCTCTGGAGCAGCTGCACATGCAGAATTGCACTTTCCAAGGTGCACAGTCTATTGGCCTTTAGTAAATCAAGCCCATACTGTTCATACTAGCTTATATATGACAGATATCGCTGCAACAGCTCATATGTAAAATGGAGAACAGTATTCGAGAGCTTTACTGAACAAACAAAGTTTAATTTAATTTATGTATAATACAAATGGGCATTCTTTGATCTGCATATGATGTACTGTAAGTTAAAGCAACCTTACAGGTAAAACAAACTTTTAAATAAAGTATGTTCCTGTTTATCTCTTTATTAACTCTAATGGCAGTGTACACACGGGCAGACTTTTCGGCATCAAAGGTCCGACAGACTTTCGACGGACTTTTGACGGACTTCCGACGGACTTTCGAACGAACGGACTTGCCTACACACGATCACACCAAAGTCCGATGGATCAGTACGTGATGACGTACACCGGACTAAAATAAGGAAGTTGATAGCCAGTAGCCAATAGCTGCCCTAGCGTTGGTTTTTGTCCGTCGGACTAGCATACAGACAAATGGATTTTTCAACCGGACTCGAATCCGTCGGAAAGATTTGAAACATGTTTTAAATCTAAAGTCCACTGCAGGTCAGATGGAGCCCACACACGGTCGGATTGTCCGACGGATTCGTTCCGTCGGACCAGTCTGGTCGAAAAGTCCGCTCTTGTGTACACGGCATTAGTTAAGCCTATTCAGCCCTAATTATCTCCTTCCATCCCTTCTCCCTTCAGCTGCTATTTTTCTGATGTGTTTATTTATTTATTTTTCTATCATAAATATTTAATGTTTATTAGCTTTGATTTGTTTTGTTTGTTGCATTAAAAAATCATTTTTATTTCATTTATAAGTAACTTTGCCTAGCAAAAAAGGGGGGAGTTGTGGGACTTTAAATGAGGTGTGTGTGTGGCATAACTAGAAGATTCGTAAATATGTAAAAAGCATATTTGTCTATTCTCTAAAACAATAAGTGGCATGACACATTACGGTACAGTAAAAACTTGGATTGAGAGTAACTTGGTTTGAGAGCGTTTTGCAGGACAAGCACATTTTTAAAATAAATTTTGACTTGATATTTAAGGGATATCTTGATAAACAAGTAGCGTTATGTCACAACTGAGTAAAAAAGTGTAGCAATATGGTTACATTTATTGAAGGTCCAACATTTAGCAACTCACATGATTAATAATTAAAAGAGGCACATCTAAGTATGCAGGCATCCGGGGTAAAGCTGTCCACATAGACCATCCTCCTCACCGCCATCAATGTCATCCCTTCCACGCTGCGCTCCACGAGGACTTCAAGCCTCGCTTTCAGATAGCTCTACTGCAGGGTAGTCTTCCCGGTCATAATTGCAGACTGACAGCGGTGAGAGCCGGAGGTGCAGAGGATGGTCTATGTGGACAGCTTTACCCCGGATGCCTGCATACTTAGATGTGCCTCTTTGAATCATCAACCATGTGAGTTGCTAAATGTTGTACCTTCATTAAATGTAACCATATTGCTACACTTAGAGGCGCCTGTCTTCTCTTTTATACTCTGGAGCTCCTGCTGGATTTTGCCTCTAATCCCCTTGTGGAGGCTTCCATTTGTGAATGGACATTTTATGGCTACACAACCTATCACATTGCTATAATCTTTTTATATGGACTATAAACTGAAGGACTTATGAATAAATGTTTGTGGAACAAATCATTTGAGTTTCCATGATTTCCTTTGGAGAAATTTGCTTTGATATACAAGTGCTTTGGATTACAAGCATGTTTCCGAAACGAATTATGCTCACAATCCAAGGTTTTACTGTATGTGTATATGCAGTAAATATTGATAATGAATTGCGATACCTATATACATAAAATTACAAAGACAGCATTGCATTATGAGGTGTAAGCGATAGTCCTCCATGTCAGAAGATAGTCCTCCATGTCGGAAGGGCGATTAAAAAACAGAATAGTGTGGTATGGTCTAATTAAGAATTGTTAGACCGTCTATAAAAAATAATATATATATGAATGCATACAGATAAGCTTGACGCGTTTCGCTGATTCACTCTACTTCCTCAGGAGGAGATGCATCAATAGTATATCAGCTAGAGTAAAAAACATGCGATACTGCAAGCTGAGGGCTTCCAGAGACGTCTTCTCCAGGAGCTGTGGTGACAGAAGCCCATGAAAAAGCTGGGCGCACACATATGATCCCCAGAAAAGATAAAGATAAATGAAGAGTGTTCATGTAGTGGTCTGTAGGAGCTCCAAATTGTTAGTACAGAGAGCCATAATCCAATGTCAGATGAGACGTGCTCCCAAGAAGCAGCCCCCTTTTTTGCATACAGATATAGGGATGGAGGTATAGATATTCCCATACGTTTCATACAAAATCCCAAAAATACTGCTTTATGGTAGCTTTGCCTAGCCTTTTACCACAAGTATAATTTCAGCATCATTAAATGTAAGGAAATTAGAGGAATTATACGATGTAGACTATAATATGCACTTTTTAGCCACTTGTTTTAAAACTGGTCAAAATAGAAAAAAAAAATTTAAAAACATTTCTATAGATTTCATAGAAAAAAAATATTTTCCAAGATACTATTGTAAAAAAAAAAGCCTTGCTTCACAAAAAAGACAATGTACAGTATGTATTATTTGATTATCTACTAGTAGCAGATATCCTGTCCTAGGGTGAAAACACTCACTTTCTATACTGTATTTATGGCTGATTTAGACTGCAAACACCTCCTCCTCTCCCCATCTTCATTACGGAGGGAAATTGTAGATCACAGGAGGTAGATGGCAAAGACGATGACATGGTTTAGGATTTTAATTCAGGAAACAGGACTTTATCTTTTTCAAGGTTTTTTTGAGTCTTTTTCTGTACTTGCAGAATTTAGCCTGAGGAAAGAAAATGTGTGTAAATAACACTGTTCCAGGCAATCATATACAGTAACTGTCCGCAGGTGCCTGCCAGTACCTGCCTTCTCCCCTCCAGGCATACAAATGCATAGGCCTCACTCTGCTGTGTATGTTTTGAAATGCGTCAGTAGAGTCACATCTGATGATGGAAAGTTTGCCTGTTTGACCTATCTGGTACCGATAAAGCTTAGCAAAAACACAGCAAAGTTTAGCTTATCTGTTTGTATATCTGAAAAAAGAAAACACATGCAGTCACCACATTTAAGATCTAGTACAGAAATTACATTCCTGTTCTTGGATTTATATGCTTATAGCAATGACAAGGCTGCTGTAAAGTAAAAAGCCCATAGCAGAAATCCAAAAGTTTCTCTGGTTCATAAGGAGAATACAGGTGTGGGAGCTAAGGTGGATAATACTGAACATTAAGGTAGAACAATAATAGGTACATTTCACCATTATATGGTGGAAATAATAACATTATATTTTATATTTCAGTTATTCTTCACTACAACCTTAAATGATATTTCTTAGCACAATATAATACAAAATAGTACAGTAGAAATTCTGTTAGACTACATATAATTCTGATAGTAACATGTCCATAGTTAATACATCTTACACAGTTACATAGTAGGTGAGGTTTAAAAAAGACACAAGTCCATCAAGTCCAACCTATGTGTGTGATTATATGTCAGTATTACATTGTATATCCCTGTATGTTGCGGTCATTCAGTTTCTTATCTAATAGTCTTTTGAAACTATTGCTGCTCCGCGCTGAGACCACCGCCTGTGGAAGGGAATTCCACATCCTTGCCGCTCTTACAGTAAAGAATCCTCTATGTAGTTTAAGGTTAAACCTCTTTTCTTCTAATTTTAATGAGTGGCCTGGTGTCTTGTTAAACTCCCTTCCACTAAAAAGTTTTATCCCTATTGTGGGGTCACCAGTACGGTATTTATAAATTGAACTCAAATCCCCTCTCAAGCGTCTCTTCTCCAGAGAGAATAAGTTCAGTGCTCGCAACCTTTCCTCATAACTAAGAACCTCCAGACCCTTTATTAGCTTTGTTGCCCTTCTTTGTATTCGGTCCATTTCCAGTACATCTTTAAAAGTAAGCTACAGAAACACATAAAAGGCACATGAAAAATCATCCTTATTAAATTTCCAAGAAGCTGCTAAATGGAAAATGTCAAATAATAGTAAGGTTCCCAGGAACCAGACTAATAATTAGCATAGTCACCAAAGGGGAGATTTCTTTAAACACCTTCCAGCTAAAGGTCCAGGATAAAGGGACATCTGGCCCCTGGAACCTTAACATTGCTTGACTTTAGGGATGCTTACTACCTTGGGGAAACTCTTTTTTGTATCAAGTAATGTCTATATGTAAGTGCTGGTGCCCTAGGTTATGTCGAGGGAAGTTATTTTAGAGCTCACCTGGAGGGTTTGCTGGGTGACCTTTGAAGACAGCGATGACTTTGATGGTCACAGGTCTATTGTGATCTTCTGGGTCTTTTACAGATTCTTGTTTCCCCTGAGGAAGACAGTACTGTTCAAAACCCATAGGGATTGAAGGGGATTATTCCCAATATGGTTTTATCATATTTGTGGCCTCATGCATTGTTTTTATAACTTTTATTTTTAGCAAGTTCCAAATAAAATATATTTTACATATTTAGAAACATAGAAAAGTGATGACAGAAAAAGTAGTAGTCCATGGAGTCTCCCAATTAGTTTTTTTTTTCTTGTTTTTTTTTTGGGGGGGGGGGGGGGTTGTTTGTTTTCTTCTTGGTTTTTTTTGTTTGTTTTTTTCTTGTTTTGTTTTGTTTTTTGTTAACTTTATTGACTGATTTACTACCTCTGCCGGTAGTTTATTCCAAGAATCAACTACCTTTTCAGTAAAATAAAAGAAAAGTATGGGAATACTCTTTTTTTTTTAAATCATGCTTACCTAGGTGGGTGCAACATCGGTCCCCCGCCAGCTCTAACACTGAGAACAGAGTGATCAAACACCCTTGATTGCTCAGTTCTCACAGCTCCCTGAGCAGTTAGTCAGCCGCTCTCTGCACTGCTCTCCCTCCTCCCCCCACTTACTGAAGTGTTCTGACTGCTGAAAACGGGTCACAGGAGTGCAGAACAAACCGCACTCCTGTGATCCATAGAAGAAGTACAAGCTTTGGCTGTACATCTCTTCTAAGTTTCTGAAGTCACTCTCGATAAATTTTATCCCCCAAACCTTTCACCATTTTTGTTACCCGCCACTGGACTCATTCTATTTTAGTTATATGTGTGGACATGTAGAATGCCTGAAAAAAAACCCATCCAAATCTAGAACTTTCGTGTCTGAAAATATACAGGGATGTTTACTACTCTGTGATTGTTTCTATGTACTGTATCACAGCAACAGTTGCAGCCACTCCTGGATCAATGTCTGCAACACTGTTCCAAGTCTTCAGGAAATTGCAATTTAACAACATTATATTTATGTTGTATTTACTATGTTTCTTGTGAAGATCAAAGAGATGATGATAATTAGCCTATAATATTTGCAGCTATTCTACATGTATGCACACCTATGGATGACTGCATGTCATTTCACAGTGTGGGTTCACCAATGGTAACAATAGTGAATCATAAAAAATAATGAAATTTGAATTATGGCCAAAGGGATATATAGTAAACACCTAACACAATACTCAGATACAAAAAACATAGAATTTTGACTACTATGGGGGTCATTTACTATAACTCCAGGAAGTACTGGGCACTATGGCAAATAATAGAGCCAATTTTAGCCAAATGGAATCAAAACGGCGAATTTGCGCATGAAAATCAGCGATATAAGTGGAGAACAAACGTTTGAAAATTCTAAATTGCCGCTAATTAGCGCTTCCGCGTATATACAAATGCCAATTCTTATCAAGTTGTTATATAGCAGTGTACTGTAGCCATGATCCATGTATGTGAAAGAAACATTTTTATGTGAGATGTGCTTTACCTCGTGTGCATCTATTGATGTATGTTGCAATTAGTATTCCTATTTCTTTCCTTCTTTTGCTAACTAATGCAGTTATGAATGATTATTACATAGTAATGTCTGCTATTCTGTAAAGTTACATGTATTAAACATTTAGGTTACCTATTTGTTGTATGTTGTTTTTTATTTTTTTATTTAGGTGACTATAAAGCGGTAATTATTTATATTCATTCTTTAATCATACTACACTATTATGTAGGTCTCATACTTAGCACAATGGCTTAGTAGTCTGCTCAGATGTCTCCACAGCACTCACGGTACAAGTTCAAATACCAGCCAACCTACCATCCCCCAGCTGTGTTTATTTTTTCAGTGCACAAGCGAATTAAAATGAACAAACAAAAAAATGTAATCTGCCCATTAGTTAGTGTGTGGTGTTTGGAATTTCACACCATAATAGTATTGAATACTTACATATCATTGCATGCATTTGAAGAGTTAATATAATCAGCCAAATTTAAAGTGCATTGGCTAATTGGCATTCACCTATTTTCAGCATATGCTGTTTTGGCTAATTGGCTAATAGTCATTTGCTTTTTTTTCACCAATTCAATCTTTTAGTATTTCTCTGTGGGATTTGAACCCATGAGTTCTTCAAGGTAGAAGTGCTGACCACTAGCCTATTGGGCGTAGCACAGTCATACATAGAAAATACATTCACTAGTGTTTGATGTTTCTTCTCCCCGAGCTGTCTCTCCTGCTGCCACCATCTTCCCCCGCTGATGTGTTCTTCAGCGCAGCCGGTTACCCACTAATAAAAAAAAAAGCCGCTCTTCTTGTGGCGGTCTTCTGTGGCCATCCGATAATGTCACCCGGAGAGTCCGCTCCATGGCTATGTAAGAGACGCCACACAGCGGGTGACAACACAGCAGAGGAAGACCACCATGGAAAAAGAGCAGCTTTTTTTTTATTAGCGGGTAACCAGCGGTGCGGAAGAAGACAGCAGATGGAGAACATGGCAGCGGCAGGAGAGACGGCTCTGGGAGAATACAGCTCGGGAAGAAGATGGAGGAGGGAGAGACAGCGTCTGGAGAAGATGGCCAAGGGAAGAAGACAGCTCGGAGCTATTTTACAATAAAGGACTTGTCAAAAACCGGCTATTGATTTTTTTTACATTTCACTGCTTTTTTTGGTGAATGGGTAGGGGTAAAATGTACCCTATACCTATTCACATAGGGGGCAGGATCTGGGAGCCGACTTTTTAAAGGGGGCTTCCAGATTCTGATAAACCCCCTGCCTGCAGACCGACAACCACCGACCAGGGTTGTCGGGAAGAGGCCCTTGTCCCCATCAACATGGGGAAAAGGTGCTTTGGGGCATGTGGCCTGGTAAGGTTCAGAAGGGGAGGGTGCTCACTCGTCCCCCCCTATCCTGACCTCCAGGCTGCATGCTCGGATAAGGGTCTGGTATGGATTTTGGGGGGCCCCACATCAAATTTATTTTACAATTTGGTGTGGGGTTCCCCTTAAAGTCCATACCGAAGGGCCTGGTATGTACTGGGGGGACCCTACGACATTTTTTTCCTTGAATTTTGGAATTCCATACCATAATATTATTGAATAAGTACATACCATTGCATGCATTTGAAGAGTTAAAATATGGAATAAAGCAAGCTGATGTGCTTTGGCTAATTATGCTTCTGAGTACAATGCACACTTCTAGGAGGTAATGCTGTCAGTGGGATTTGAATTCATGGCTTGAACTTTTGGGGGCAGCAGGGTATACCGCTATGCTACAGAGCTGAGCACTTACTTACAGAGAAAATACATTTACTAATGTTTGATTCAATACAATAATGTTTTGCATTTCA
This sequence comes from Lithobates clamitans, assembly GCA_037952925.1. NCBI lineage: Eukaryota > Metazoa > Chordata > Amphibia > Anura > Ranidae > Lithobates > Lithobates clamitans. The sequence continues at coordinate 3,661,916 of JBBGZY010000103.1, read as the reverse complement.
GGCATTAATATTATAGTAACAACCATGCTCATGCCGATGTGCCGATGTGGCATTGGCTAATAGGCGTTCGCCTCTTTTCAGCATACGCTGCTGAGTACAATGCAAGCTTTCAGTAGGTGATACCATCTGTGTGATTTTCAGCCATTTGAGCACAATTATATTGAGAACATATGTTTACTAGTGTTTGATGTTGGGACTACTTTATATTCTAGGTATAAAATAGTACTCAGCACAGTGACTTAGGCACCTTTCACACTTGTGCGACCTGAAAGTTGCGAGATTTTAATGCGACTTTAAGCAATGCCTGTGTAATCTTGAGGTCTATGGATGCAGGAGTCGCAAGGAAAGACACGCAACTTTCCCACGATTTTGCATCAGCAATTTTGCCGCAATTCCAGGGAATGCCTGTGTAAACTTGAGGTCTATGGACCTCAACTCGCATCAAAGTCAGACCAAAGTAGTACAGGGACTACGTTGAAGTCAGTGTTACTTGAAGTCGCACAGATATGAATGGTACACATTGAAAATCATGGGGTATGACTTGTCATACGACTCTCATGTCCAAAGTTGCACAAGTGTGACTCAGCCCGACTTTGTCAGCGATTTCAGAGACATCAGTGCACTTTCCTGCACAAATGTCTAGTGAAATCACATAGGTCCCAACTGTTCTCCTTTAAGAAGGTGTCCTATGCCTACCTACTTTTGCTAATAGGTGTCCCTTATACCCATCTCAAAAAGTTGGGAGGTAAGAAATTGCCCCCTGAAGTCGCCCAAAGTAGTGCAGGAACTACTTTTGGGAATTGTTGTGGCGTCGCACCAATTTGGACAGTTCCATTGCCATCAATAGGCGCCGATTTGGCCTACAATTCGACATGTCAATTCAGACCTATGTGAACATGGGTGAAGTTGCATAGATATTAGAGCTGCACGGTTCTGGCCAAAATGAGAATCACAATTTTTTTGCTTAGAAAAAAAAGATCACGATTCTCGTGACATAAAATCTTTCACATTATCCCACAAGAAATTGGGCTAACTTTTCTTTTTTTTTAAAAAATCATTAAAGTAATTTTTTCCAAAAAAAATTGCATTTGAAAGGCGCAAATACATAAAATATTGTAACAACCACCATTTTATTCTCTAGGGTCTCTACTAAAAATATATATATAATGTTGGGGGGTTTTAAGTAATTTTCTAGCAAAAAAAAAATGATTTTAACCTGAAACCAACAAATGTCAGAAAAATGTTTAGTGTTTAAGTGGTTAAACTTTCCTCACTTACACAGAATTCTATTTAATTGACAAATTGTTACAAGGTTTCTAGTCAAGTTCACTGATAAAGAATGTTCTAATTCTTGGAAGACTTCCTGGTTTTTCGGCTGTGGCTTCAGAAGAGCAGAGAGAGTTCTTTGCAATAGCAAGAATCGTGAAACGCTTTTTTCAAGATCGTAAAGGGGAAAAAAATTACGATGACGATTAATCGTGCAGGTCTAATAAATATGCATGGAAATCAAGGGGGACAACTTTTCATGTGACTCTGAGGTCCAAAGCTCCATGAAAAATCACCCAAGTGTGAAAGTAACCTAATGCGATTAATTGATAACACCTTTGAATAAGGCCCCATTTGCACTTGTGTGACCTTAAAATTGCACAGCTTTGTCATGACTTGAAGCAATGTCTGTGTAATCTTGTGGTGTATGGACCTCAAATTGCATCAGTCAAACCAAGGTAGTGCAGGGACGAATTTGCTACACTTTCAGGATGCACAAGTGACAATAGGGCCAAATTCAAAGGTGTTATCCTTGAATCTCATTCACACTGCTGCGACCTGAAAGTCACACTATTTTGCTGCCACTTTGCCGCTGCAACTTGGCCCCAACTTCTGGGAATGCCTGTGTAATATTGTACCCGATATACCTCAAGTCACACCAAAGTAGTACAGGGACTACTTTGAAGTTGGTGCGACTTAGTAGCACAGATATGAATGGTTGTCATTGAGAATCATGGGGTACAACTTGCCATGCAACTCAGAGGTCCAAATTTGCTGGAAAATTCGCCCAGCTGTGAAACAAGTCATATATATTTTAATAAAAGGATCTCTCATTTATACTTGCATAGTCCTTACTGATTTACATCAGCAGAACAAATGCAGGAAGTGATGTGTGCACATGGGACGGAAGCAAATGTGTGGTGATGCCAAACAAATCAATGAACCCCACCCACACCAAATCTAACTATGACATCCACCCCTGCATTGATTAAGTACAAGTACATATCCTACACTTACCTGGCCAATGAGCAGCGCCTCCTCTCTGCTAAAGAGACCTCGCCATGTCCACCTAGATGGAGATCCTGACCAGCACAGGAACTTCCGGGTGCATACAATGACTAATTTCCAGGTCAGAAGGTGAAACCACACTTTTGATTGCAGCTGCGAATATTTGATCTCAACCATGATTAGTATTTTTTTATTTTCAGATATGCAAATCTGTATTTCTACATATATTTGAAGGTAAACTTAAGGGAGTTTGCTAAGAAATGGTGTCCCTGGGTTAGCAGCAGGTGAATTACAAAGGCAAAAGGCCCAGTTTGAGCCCTGGTTCACACTGACAGCAGGAGGAAAGCGTTCAGCTGAACTCCCACAATTTCATTCCTGCATGTCAGTCCCGACTGTGGGGGCAACATCAGAGACATCGTTGCAGGTTTCTGCACCAATATCAATACAAATCGCACTAATTAGAACAGTGCAATTGCCACAGATTTGACATGTCAAATCACACCAATGTGAACCAGAGCTGACACATTCAAACACTGCCTATCCACCAGCTGAATTCATTACCTGCAATTCTCCACAGCTGTTAATGATAAAGGTGGAATCTTTATATATAACTTGCAGTTGTGCAGAAGCCTAGGTTTACATTGGAGCGATTGGTCATGCAATTTGAGAGATCAAATCGCATGACTATTGGCAATGGCACTGTTCCAATTGATGCAACATTTTTTTGTGGCACCGCATCAATTTGCTAAAGTAGTTCCTGCACTACTTTTGCCGATTTCAGGTGCGACTTCAATAGACATTTGTGTATGAAGCCACCTGAAATCACGCTGACCTTGCTACTTTGAAATCATGCTACTTCATGTGAAGTAGCACAATTTCAAAGTAGCATGTGAACCAGGGCAAAGAGATTAGTTTTTTGGTGCACAAATACATATTGAAATAAAATATAAAAGAGATATTGCACTTTCCCAAAACCACCACCCACAAAAACTAAAGAAAGAAAAGTAGAAGGAAAAAAAAACCCCACACACCACAACAAGAGCTCAATGTACTTTTATTTTACCAGCAGAAAAAAAATACATTTACATTTACTAGCTTCAAAAAAATTTGGACAGGATATATGGTACTACATTTAGCAACGGAATTTTAAGGGCCCTGCTCATAGGAGCTTACAATCTAAAATTAGACAACACCTTAGAGTGGACACAGCTTTAATTTCAGTGTATAACGGGCAACACATCACATTATTATCTGAAAGATTATAGAAACATACTTAACAGTCATTCTTACAAAGCATTCCAACATAATATTGCAAAAGACTTATTCAAAACATCCGCCACCAGCCCACAATCCACACATACATACATTGGTGACCATGTTCTACTGGAAGCTGCATTTCGGTGTACACAATTAAACGAGATCAAAAAAGTAGGTCAGCAGATGCTTCCAAACAATGTTTGCATGATCAGACAGGAACAATACACACACAACATTGACAGCATGGCCACATAAACCCACTTTTGATTGAAAAAATGCACAAGAATTTCATCAAATCTCCCAATATCATTCCTTCTCCATCACAACAAAAAACCTGACCTTCTCAGGCCAAACGAACCTCCCTACTGCAGGCCTTTATATAAGAGAGGTTGTATTGTTAGCACACTGACACACCCAATAGAAGTACACGCCCACCAGTATCTTTCAATCTGTCTCTTCATGTATGTCTAAAGTGATTGCACCTGATGAGCAGGAACACATAATAGGATTTGCAACTGTGTTAGCCTTGGCTATGTGCATCAAATCTCCAACTACAGGACAAAGATCAAAGTCCATTTGCATCCACATAAACAAAGCAACAGTTTTCTAAGCATATGTACCTGGGCAGTGTAAACCCTAAAATTTGAAATGTCCAAGTCCCTGGGCATGATTAGTGCTAATAAACATTAACATCAGTCCCTGGCTGCAATGAGCTTCCAATATAAAGTCCAAAATTAACTTTCTTACATTAGAACCTATTTCGACAGGAGACAAATAAGATGCCAGCATGTCTTTAGATTGTGGTGAGAAACCCACACAGGGAGAACATATAAACTTCAACACAAGCATTAGCATGTTGGTGGAAGTGAACCAACATCCCAGGTGCTGCTAGACAGAACTGCTACCCACTTAGCCACCAGGGCAGACCCACACATGTTCTCTGCATCTCTGTGGTGTGAACTAGCCCTAAGTCCATAGCCATGCTCAGTGTCACAAGCAATATACAGTATATTGGCGTAAGTATTGGGATGCCTGCCTTTAAACACACATGAACTGTAATGGCATCCCAGTATTAGTATTGGGTTCAAAACTTATTTGGACCACCCTTTGCAGCTATAACAGCTTCAACTCTTCTTGTCCACAAGGTTTAGGAGTGTGTCTATGGGAATGTTTGACCATTCTTCCAAGTGCATTTGTGAGGTCAGGCACTGAAGTTGGACAAGAAGGCCTGACCTACAGTCTCCTCTCTAATTTATCCCCAAGGTGTTCTGTTGTGTTGATGTCAGGACTCTGTGCAGGCCAGTCAAGTTCCTCCACCCCAAAATCACTCATCCATGTCTTTATGGACCTTGCTTTGTGCACTGGTCCAAATGATTTGGTGGAGGGGGATTATGGTGCGGGGTTGTTTTTCAGGGGTTGGGCTTGGCCTCTTAGTTTCAGATAAGGGAACTCTTAAGGCATCAGCATACCAAGACAATTTGGACAATTTCATGCTCCCAACTTTGTGGGGACAGTTTGGGGAAAGCCCCTTCCTGTTCCAACATGACTGCACACCAGTACACAAAGCAAGGTCCATAAAGACATGGATGAGCAAGTTTGGGGTGGAGAAACTTGACTGGCCTGCACAGAGTCCTGGCCTCAACCCGATAGAACACCCTTTGGCTGAATTAGAATAGAGACTGCAAGCCAGGCCTTCTCATCCAACATCAGTGCCTGGCCTCACAAATGCACTTCTGGAAGAATGATCAAACATTCCCATAGGCAGACTAAACCTTGTGGACAGCCTTCCCAGAAGCTGTTCTAGCTGCAAAGGGTGGGCCAAATCAAATTTTAACCCTACGAACTAAGACTGGGCTGCCATTAAAGTTCATGTGTGTGTAAAGGCAGGCGTCCCAATACTTTTGGCTATATAGTGTATCTGGAAAAGACTTACAATGGTGGTGGAACCCTCCTACACATAACTACTACAATTAGACATAGTTATAGGACCTGGGAAATGAGACAACTTCTCTACCTGAAGTAACATGGTTGGGATTTGAACCCAGACCCTCAGAGATACTAAGCAGAAGTTCTAACCTCTAAGCCACAGAGCTGCCACGTGTGAGACCCTCCTACACATAACTACACATAACTACACATAAAAACACATAAATACTGCATTTCTATGGACATACAGGTGATGGAATTACATTACTCAAGAGTTATTCTTCTTGATTTATTCTGTGATATTTGGTGTTTTTTTGTGGGTGAGAGTAGAATATTACCCTCAAATTTTTGGGAATTACATTTTGATTTCTGATGTTTGTACACATATCACATTTTTGGGCTCAAATTATGAATATTTGCAAATAATACAAAGCACAAAAAATTGTGATTCATTTTAAATTTTCATCAGCAATGGTATTGTTTGTGGATTATAAAGACACCTGTGTGAGTTTGGGGTGAAGATTGTTGTGAGATGAAGAGTAACAAGTGAAAGTGACAGAGAAAAATATATTTTACCAAAACATCAAAACATTCCACATTGTAGCATTCTTAAAATCAAAATATTTTAAGTAGAAGCAACAATGTTGCAAAGGAAAATGTATTTCACAGAAAGATACATTTCATCTCAACATTAAAAGGTTTTTTTTGTGAAAGTTAGAATTGTTCCATTAGAATCAGTGACTGAAACTTCATTTGGACTAAATTAGAGCAGATTTTAACTCCCAAAAAATGCTCTCTAATTAGCTCTCATTTTGGTATTTACTATACCTCCAGGTAAAAAAGACACTTGAGTTAAAATGAGAGTTATTTTCAGGTCTGAGCATGCTCAGTTGTGTTGGCACCTAGTTGTCCAAAACGGGGAATTTTTCACTTTTCAGACTTTTAAAGATATTTCAGTGTAGAAATCACTTTTTCACACAGTTTAAAAGCAGATAATCTTTAAATAATATACCGCATATTTCAGTACCATTTAGGCAATTATATCATGCTCTAAACATTATTTCCATGTGCAATTCTCTAGGTTTTAGCAGAGTAAGGGTTTGTGCTCTATTTAGTTTCAGGGAGCTATAGTAAATTCGATTTTGGGAGAATTTTCTCACCAGCGCTATAGTGAATACCGTTTTCACGCGAATTACCGCTATTAGCGCTAATTCGCGCTAAATTGCCGCGGATTAGCGCTAAATTGCCGCGAATTATCGCTAATTCGCGGCAATTTGCGCGAATTAGCGCCATAGCGCTATAGTAAATGACCCCCTATGTGTTTTGACTACTATGCTGGAAATGTTATACGTTCTTGTAAGCCCCCACCTGCTTTCACTGAGGTGGTGTGAAGTGTTTGCTTTTTGGCATCTGCAGGCTTTCTATCCTCCACTGATATGGAAATGTGAAGTTATTCCCCTTTTCCAACTGGGATCTTACATGTCTTTGGACTCTTTATTATCGGTTTCCTTTAGGATATTTCTGTATATATATACAGTATCTCACAAAAGTGAGTACACCCCTCACATTTTTGTAAATATTTTATTATATCTTTTCATGTGACAACACTGAAGAAATGACACTTTGCTACAATGTAAAGTAGTGAGTGTACAGCTTGTATAACAGTGTAAATTTGTTGTCCTCTCAAAATAACTCAACACAAAGCCATTAATGTCTAAACCGTTGGCAACAAAAGTGAGTACACCCCTAAGTGAAAATGTCCAAATTGAGCCCAATTAGCCATTTTCCCTCCCCGGTGTCATGTGACTTGTTAGTGTTACAAGGTCTCAGGTGTAAAATGGGAGCAGGTGTGTTAAATTTGGTGTTATCGTTTTCACTCTCTCATACTGGTCACTGAAAGCTCAACATGGCACCTCATGGCAAAGAAGTCTCTGAGAATCTGAAAAAAAGAATTGTTGCTCTACATAAAGTAGATTGCCAAGGCCCTGAAACTGAGCTGCAGCACAGTAGCTAAGACCATACAGTGGTTTAACAGGACAGGTTCCACTCAGAACAGGCCTTGCCATGGTCGACCAAAGAAGTTGAGTGCCACATGCTCAGCGTCATATCCAGAGGTTGTCTTTGGGAAATAGACATATGAGTGCTGCCAGCATTGCTGCAGAGGTTGAAGTGGTGGGGGGTCAGCCTCTCAGTGCTCAGACCATATGCTGCACACTGCATTAAATTGGTCTGCATGATTGTAGTCCCAGAAGAAAGACTCTTCTAAAGATGATGCACAAGAAAGCCCGCAAATAGTTTGCTGAAGACAAGCAGACTAAGGACATGGATTACTGGAACCCTGTCCAGTGGTCTGATGAGACCAAAATACATTTATTTGGTTCAGATGGTGTCAAGCGTGTGTGGCAGAAACCAGGTGAGGAGTACAAAGAAAAGTGTGACTTACCTACAGTCAAGCATGGTGGTGGGATTGTCATGGTCTGGGGCTGCATGAGTGCTGCCGGGACTGGGGAGCTAACCATGAATGCCAACATGTACTGTGACATACTGAAGCAGAGCATGATCCCCTTCCTTAGGAGACTGAGCCGCAGGGCAGTATTCCAACATGATAATGACCCCAAACACACCTCCAAGACGACCACTGCCTTGCTAAAGAAGATGAGGGTAAAGGTGATGGACTGGCCAAGCATGTCTCCAGACCTTAAGCCTATTGAGCATCTGTGGGGCATCCCCATGCAGAAGGTGGAGGAGCGCAAGGTCTCTAACATCCACCAGCTCTGTGATGTCGTCATGGAGGAGTAGAAGAGGACTCCAGTGGCAACCTGTGAAGCTCTGGTGAACTCGGCGGCACAGTGGTGTAGTGGTTAGCACTCTCGCCTAGCAGTAAAAAGGGTCGCTGGTTTGAATCCCAACCACGACACTACCTGCCTGGAGTTTGCAAGTTCTCCCTGTGCCTGCGTGGGTTTCCTCCGGGTGCTCCGGTTTCCTCCCACACTCCAAAGACATGCTGGTAGGTTAATTGGCTTCCGTCCAAAATTGGCCCTAGTATATGAATGGGGACCTTGGATTGAGGGTAGGGACTGATGTGAGTGTGTGATGTACAGGGTTAGGGACAAGGGTCAAGGTTGTAGACACACACTCAGTCAGGTTGAACTGGATGGACTGGTGTCTTTATTCAACCTTACTAACTATGTAACTATGTAACTATGTAACTATGTAACTCCATGCCCAGGAGGGTTAAGGCAGTGCTGGAAAATAATGGTGGCCACACAAAATATTGACACTTTGGGCCCAATTTGGACATTTTCAATTAGGGGTGTACTCACTTTTGTTGCCAGCGGTTTAGAAATGAATGGCTGTGTGCTGAGTTGTTTTGAGGGGACAGCAAATTTACACTGTTATACAAGCTGTACACTCACTACTTTACCTTGAAGCAAAGTGTCATTTCTTCAGTGTTGTCACATGAAAAGATAGAATATACTTACAAAAATGTGAGGGGTGCACTCACCTTTGTGAGATACTGTAAATGTATATATATATATATATATATATATATATATATATATATATATATATATATATATGAAATATCACTTTGTACTTCCTTTATTCATTTATTGCACTTATTTATTACACAATGAAGCATGCATTTTGAGCATTTACATTTATCATTTAGCACCATTTATTGTATTCATCACTTATTATAACATAGGGTATAGCACTACACTTTTTGGCTTGCAAACAGTGGATCATGCCTGTTTTAGATGAGTACTTATGGTCTCCATGATGGGCCCATGCGACAACGCAGGGCGTAACTGTAACAGGAACAGAATGTTTTCACATTCAATAGGAAATGCCACAAAAAGCCATACCTCCCAACTGTCCCTGATTTGGAACAAAGTCCCTCTGTTCCTCTTTCCTCCTCATTTGTCCCTCATGTTGGTCTGATCTATAGTTGAATGTAACATGCACTATTTATGTTTCAAAAAAGTGTTTCCCAGTGCTAAACTTTTTTCCAATTTCTAAATTGCTGCATTTGTAAATTTCAAAAGCCAGTATAAAGGAATAGTAGTGATAAAAAAAGCACTTGTGGGTTTAACTAATAATTTTTTTGTATAATTCTTCTTAAAGGGGGCGTGGCAGGGGGTGTGTCCTATGCCTACATACTTTTGCTAATAGGTGTCCCTCATTCCCATCTCAAAAAGTTGGGAGGTACAGTATGCAAAGGTCTTCATGACAGAATCACTGCATATTATATTAACAAAAGACACAGCTTTAAAATATTTTAGTTACTAAGTTGACAAATACTTTAAAAAATAATAACACACTTGACCCAAAACCACTACAGTTTCCCGTTAAGGGGTGAAATAGATTAGAACGGTAAGATCTGATTCCAAGAGAAAAAAATATGAATTGGCACCTGGGAGAGAGCTGAAGAAATCTGAAGGGGATCTGGGGAATCTGAACATTCAGATCTGAAATTACAGAGAGATAGGAAAATAACAACAATGTTTATATACAGTCTTTGCTTGGATTTTTTTTTTCTGTTACAGAAGTTTCTTTGAAACTTGCCTAACAACGGCAGAGCCAAGATCTGTATTTGTAAGAAGCTGGAACATAAAGAAGTCACATTTCTCCAGGATCATACTTTTTTTTTTAAACTTAAAAGCCATTTTTTTCTTCAAAACCTTACGAGCAATCTGCCATCTTCATTAGATCTGGCAGCTCTGACAAAGCAGCAGGGAAACGTATATAGCATCATGATTTTCTACAGCAGATTTTTAAAACATGGCACCTTTCTTACAATAAATTCATGGTTATTTTGCATATTTTTTTAATCTAGTATGGCCAGAACTACTATCACCTTGAATACATACAGTACATAAATGGTCCATATAGTAAACTTGGTGCAAAAGTTATTCACTTTCAGGTCATTGTAAATGATAATGGGACCCTCTGTGTACCTGCGGGAAATAAGGTTTAACCCCCACATAAGGAAAGGCATCTTTGCGAAGTAAGAGCTGTCAAAATGTGGACCTCTGCATGAGCTAGTCAACTCAGTCGATTAATAAAAAGCTAATATAAAATAGAGTGAAGTAGCGCTAAAAAACTCTAATTCGGATTTTTCAACCGGACTTGTCCGACGGACGCCGACGGACCAAATCCGGCAGACAATCCGATCGTGTGTGGGCTTCACCGGACCTTCAGCGGACTTTTCCAGTCGCAAATCTGACAGACTTTAGCTTTGAAACTTGCTTCAAATCTTTACATCGTAACTCCGCCAGGCCCAGAAATCCGCTCGTCTGTATGCTAGTCCAACAGACAAAAACCGACGCTAGGGCAGCTATTGGCTACTGGCTATCAACTTCCTTATTTTAGTCCGGTGTATGTCATCACGTACGAATCCGTCGGACTTTGGTGTGATCGTGTGTAGGCAAGTCCGGTCGTTAGAAAGTCTGTTGAAAGTCCGCCAAAAGCCCGTTGAAAGTCTGTCGAAAGTCTGTCAGACTTTTGTAGCTGAAAAGTCCGACCGTGTGTACGCTGCATAAAGCAATACTTAAATATAAAGTGCTAATAATATGCAAATAACTCACTTCCCAATGTGCAAAACAGTGCAATATAATGACATTAAAAAAATTGACCAACAGATAATTACAAGGTACAAGTATCAAAAAGTAATATGCAATTGTCTCTTTGAATGTATAAATAAAAATATGTGCAAAAAAGTGAAACAAAAGGGAAAGGGAGAGGAAACAGAGTCCAATTGTAGATAAAATATGATAGCCTATAGCAGCCTTTCTGAACCTTTTCACAAATGAACCCTTGAAATAGTTTCTCCAGTCTCGGGGAACCCCTGCTAAAAATTAGAAATCTACAACTCATGATACATTAGTGTGATGGTCAGTGGGAAGAATGGTCCTTACACTTGTGATTGGTTGGGAATAATTACCCCCTTACAGATAGCTGAAAAGATCAATGGTGTCGGTGGGAACTTATCCGAGAGGCAGAAATGGCCCAATGCTGAAGGAACCCCTAGCAACCTCTGGAGGAACCCTACGGTTCCACAGAACACTGGTTGAGAATCACTGACCTATAGGTATCCTTCTCCAATTCACACCCAGTGTGTGCTAGCCTCTCACCTTAAAGATAGACCCCAAATGGGTCTAGTTGTGCATCAACGAACATATAACATCAATATGTTCTTTTCCTCCTCCGTGGATATATCCTGGACAAATGATCACTGCAGGATCAAGGCTTTTTCTCCATAGAATTCAAATTCCACGACCAGCTCCTCTAAAATATTGTCTCCAAGACTGTACACTCCAACATGCATCTCAGGACAGGTATATCTCTCTCTATCAAAAAGCTAAATGTTCTATATGCATATACCTGGTCATTATTATTTACAATATGTAATATTTTAGATTGTTGATCTGGGAAGTATTTGATTGCCTTAAGGGATCAAGAAGGATTGTTTCCCTATTGGAGAAAGTTTTATGACATTTTATAAGGTTTTTTGCCTTCCTGCTTTGGGTTTATGATCTTGCTGTTGAGGGCTTTTTTACGTATTTATTTGTATCTGTTGAATGAACTTGATGAGGTCATGTATTTCACCTTAATACAACTGTGTAACTATCAAATGTTCCGTTTTGAATTGTTCAGGTTTATGAGGTTTACTTTCATACCACCCCCCAAAAAAAAAACAACACAGGTTAGCAGATGTTTGTGGCAGTGCACAAAGGACTGTGGTTGGACCTCAGCTGGGGTTTTTGCACTCAGCAAGTCAATTGACATCAGTCCAGTTTGTGTACTCTTTCATATTTAAAAGTTAATTCATTATTAAGGGCAATTTGTTACCCACAATTTTATGTTATTACTTCTGCAAATGTTCCAGCAAAGGACATTAAAATACATTTATTTGCCTTAAGTAGTTCCATTTAGTTATGTAACCTCTCATATTGGATTTATTTTATATATTTATTGCAATATATTTTCTGCAAATTTGTGATTTCATTTGTCAGCAGTGGTTATTCTGGGTCATTTTAGTAAAATTAAAAAGTCCCTTTCTTTAACCACTTAGTGACCTCCCTTCGCAAATGTACTTCCGCAGGATGGCCACTCTGTGCCAGATCATGTACAGTACCTAGTACGTAATCCAACACTTCCAGGTCTAGGGCCCACGTCACCGGTCAACTCGCTCTCACTGTGGTTGAACACAGCGGGAGCCAATCAGCGGGTCCGGCGGACCCGCCGATCGTTTAGGAGATTAGCAGAACGGCGCTCTGCCTATGTAAACAAGGCAGATCGCCATACTTTGAGTAGGGAAGGTAGAGATCCTGTGTTTCTGCCTTCCCACAGTACAAACACCCCCACACAGTTAGCAAGCACTCCCTAGGAACACATTTAACCCTTTGTTTGCCCCTGATAGTAACCCCTTCCCTGCCAGTGTCACTCATGCAGTGACAGTGCATATTTTGAACACTGATCACTGTATTAGTGTCACTGGTCCCCAAAAAAATGTCAAAAGTGTCACTTAGTGTCCATTTTGTCTGCCGCAATATCGCAGTCCTGCTATAAGTCACTGATTGCCGCCATTACCAGTAAAAAAAAACATAAAATCCATAAAAATATCCCACAGTTTGTAGACGCTATAACTTTTGGGCAAACCAATCAATATACGGTTATTTGGAATTTTTTTTTACCAAAAACATGTAGCAGAATACATATTGGCCTAAATTGACGAAGAAATTACATTTTTTAAATTTTTTTTTTATTGGATATGTTTTATAGCAGAAAGTAAAAAATATTGGGGTTTTTTTTCTAAATTTTCGGCATTTTATTGTTTGTAGAGCAAAAAATAAAAACCGCAGAGGGGATCAAAAACCATCAAAAGAAAGCTCTATTTGTGTGAAAAAAAGGACATACATTTTATTTGGGTACAGTGTTGCACGATCGCGCAATTGTCAGTTAAATTAACGCAGTGCTGTATTGCAAAAAACGACCTGGTCAGGAAGGGCGGTAAACCTTCCAGAGCTGAAGTGGTTAAAACTGTATGATTGCTGATTACGGGGGGGTCTGTAGGACCTATCTATCTATCTATCTATCTATCTATCTATCTATCTATCTATCTATCTATCTATCTATCTATCTATCTATCTATCTATCTATCTATCTATCTATCTATCTATCTATCTATCTATCTATCTATCTATCTAATGCTTTTCTTTGTAGAGATGAAGGAAGAAAGACATTTAAAGTGTATTTCCACCTTTGCAGCCGAATTTGAGAAACCTCCACTGTGCATTTAATGCGGAGATGCACTCAACATTCTTTTTTATATTCTGAAATGCAAAATTTAGATTCGGCACTGCATCGTTTTAACTGACAATTGCGCGGTTGTGCGACGTTACACCCAAACAAAATTGACGTCCTTATTTTCCCACAAATAGAGCTCTCTTTTGGTGGTATTTGATCACCTCTGCGGTTTTTATTTTTTGTGCTATAAACAAAAAAAGAGCGACAATTTTGAAAAAAACACAATTGTTTTTACTTTTTGCTATAATGACTATCCTCCAAAAATATATAAAAAAACAATTTTTTTCCTCAGTTTAGGCCGATATTTATTCTTCTACATATTTTTGGTAAAAAAAATCACAATAAGTGTATATTGATTGGTTTACGCAAAAGTTATAGCATCTACAAAATAGGGGATAATTTTATGGCTTTTTTGTTATTATTATTTTTTTACTAGTAATGGCGGCTAACTGTGATTTTTATCGGGACTGCGACATTATGGAGGACACGTCGGTCAATTTTGACACATTTTTGGGACCATTGGCATTTTTACAGCGATCAGTGCATTGCGTACTGTAAAAATGTCACTGGCAAGGAAGGGGTTAAATACTAGGGGGCGATCAAGGGGTTAAGTGTGTCCTAGGGAGTGATTCTAACTGTGGGGAGGATGGGCTACCACTGACATGACAGCGATCACTGTTCCCGATGACAGGGAGAAGTAATCTCTGTCATGTCACTAGTCAGAACAGGGAAATGCCGTGTTCACATAGGCATCTCTCCGTTCTTCCTCTCCGTGAAACGGTTGAGTGACACCGGCAGACATCGTCATCAGCATGGTCACGCTGTACGCGGCGGGCGGGTGGGCGCGCGCCCACTAGCCCCGATATTGAAAGGGGACGTAAAGGTAAGCCCATTTGCCCACCGCTGCCATTGTGCCGATGTATATCGGTGTGCAGCGGTCGGCAAGTGGTTAAATTACAATATGACTTGTCTATTAAATGTATGTGCTAGTTTTTGCTTATTTTCCCCCGCAAAAGTGGAGTTACTCCATAAAATACAAAAAGAGTGAATCTGTTGCCTTTCTGATGAGAAATCCATGCACTGTCCTTGGTCTTGAAGTATGCACTCTTGAATCCTGTGTTGAGTCAGAGTTTAAACACAACAAAGGAATGCTCTCTGTCTTCTCAACAAAGAAGGCAATGTAAAGAGAGCAGCTCCCATTTCAATATAGATCAGGAGCCTTATATAACAGCTGCAGTATGACTTGAAAGAGTATTGACTGCGAGCAGTACGATCAGAAGAACGGTTGTGTAAGCAGCCGGTGGCCACTCTGACCTTGGAAAGTTATTGATTAATGTCACTATTGAGGTGTTAAAGTTTAAGTTAAAGAGTCAGCATGTCACATAGCCAAGTACACCATAGATGTCACTACATGAAACCACCTCCGTTCTCGGCTACAAACATGTATTACATTTAAAGAACATTTCTAAGTAACTAGAAGGACTTTTCGTGTTGTTTGCAGTAGTAGCGTCAAATGTGATTTTAAAAAAAGTTTGAAATCAAAAAGCAGTACAGCTTACATTTTATGTTTTCAATTGGAACAAGTTACCGTGAACATCAACGCTTGATAGAAATGCTTCCAGAATAGAAAAGTTAGTAAGGGTAAAATACAAAATGTAAAAAATACAAAGAAGGGTTTTAAAGCTGAACTATATTTTTTGCATATTTACAGTGGGGACGGAAAGTATTCAGACCCCCTTAAATGTTTCACTCTTTGTTATATTGCAGCCATTTGCTAAAATCATTTAAGTTCATTTTTTTCCTCATTAATGTACACACAGCACCCCATATTGACAGAAAAACACAGAATTGTTGACATTTTTGCAGATTTATTAAAAGAAAAACTGAAATATCACATGGTCCTAAGTATTCAGACCCTTTGCTGTGACACTCATATATTTAACTCAGGTGCTGTCCATTTCTTCTGATCATCCTTGAGATGGTTCCACACCTTCATTTGAGTCCAGCTGTGTTTGATTATACTGACTTGATTAGGAAAGCCACACACCTGTCTATATAAGTCCTTACAGCTCACAGTGCATGTCAGAGCAAATGAGAATCGTGAGTTCAAAGGAACTGCCTGAAGAGCTCAGAGACAGAATTGTGGCAAGGCACAGATCTGGCCAAGGTTACAAAACATTTTTGCTGCACTTAAAGTTCCTAGGAGCACAGTGGCCTCCATAATCCTTAAATGGAAGAGGTTTGGGATGACCAGAACCCTTCCTAGAGCTGGCCGTCCGGCCAAACTGAGCTATCGGGGGAGAAAAGCCTTGGTGAGAGAGGTAAAGAAGAACCCAAAGATCACTGTGGCTGAGCTCCAGAGATGCAGTTGGGAGATGGGCGAAAGTTGTAGAAAGTCAACCATCACTGCAGCCCTCCACCAGTCAGGGCTTTATGGCAGAGTGGCCCGACGGAAGACTCTAGTCAGTGCAAGACAAATGAAAGCCCGCATGGAGTTTGCTAAAAACACCTGAAGGACTCCAAGATGGTGAGCAATAAGTTTCTCTGGTCTGATGAGACCAAGATAGAACTTTTTGGCCTTAATTCTAAGCAGTATGTGTGGAGAAAACCAGGCACTGCTCATCACCTGTCCAATACAGTCCCAACAGTGAAGCATGGTGGTGGCAGCATCATGCTGTGGGGGTGTTTTTCAGCTGCAGGGGCAGGACGACTGGTTGCAATTGAGGGAAAGATGAATGCGGCCAAGTACAGGGGTATACTGGATGAAAACCTTCTCCAGAGTGCTTAGGACCTCAGACTGGGCCGAAGGTTTACATTCCAACAAGACAATGACCCTAAACACACAGCTAAAATAATGAAGGAGTGGCTTCACGACAACTCCGTGACTATTCTTGAATGGCCCAGCCAGAGCCCTGACTTAAACCCAATTGAGCATCTCTGGAGAGACCCTAAAAATGGCTGTGCACTAATGTTTACCATCCAACCTGACAAAACTGGAGAGGATCTGCAAGGAGGAATGGCAGAGGATCCCCAAATCCAGGTGTGAAAAACTTGTTGCATCTTCCCCAAAAAGACTCATGGCTGTATTAGATCAAAAGGGGCTTCTACTAAATACTGAGCAAAGGGTCTGAATACTTAGGACCATGTGATATTTCAGTTCTTCTTTTTTAATAAATCTGCAAAAATATCAACAATTCTGTGTTTTTCTGTCAATAAGGGGTGCTGTGTGTACATTAATAAAGAAAAAATTAACTTACATGATTTTAGCAAATGGCTGCAATATAACAAAGAGTGAAAAAATTAAGGGGGTCTGAATACTTTCCGTCCCCACTGTATCTTGGTCTTCAGTGCCTTAAAAAAGTATTCATACCCCTTGAAATTTTCCACATTTTGTCATGTTACAACCAAAAACGTAAATGTGTTTTATTGGGATTTTATGTGATAGACCAACACAAAGTGGCACATAATTGTGAAGTGGGAGGAAATGATAAATGGTTTTCAACATTTTTTACAAATAAATATCTGAAAAGTGTGGTGTACATTTGTATTCAGCCCCTTTACTCTGATACCCCTAACTAAAATTTATTGAAACCAATTCCCCTCAGAAGTCACACCTAATTAGTAAACGGAGTCCACCTGTGTGTAATTTAATTTCAGTATAAATACAGCTGTTCTATGAAGCCCTCAGAGGTTTGTTAGAGAACCTTAGTGAACAAACAGCATCATGAAGGTCATGGAACACACCAGACAGTTTAGGGATAAAGCAGGGTTACGTTATAAAATAATATCCCAAGCTTTGAACATCTCATGGAGCACTGTTCAATCCATCATTCAAAAATGGAAGGAGTATGGCACAACTCAAACCTACCAAGACATGGTCACCCACCTAAACTGACAGGCCGGGCAAGGAGAACATTAATCAGAGAAGTAGCCAAGAGCTCCATGGTAACTCTGGAGGAGCTGCAGAGATCCACAGCTGAGGTGGGATGATCTGTCCACAGGACAACTATTAGTTGTGCACTACACAAATCTGGCCTTTATGGAAGAGTGGCAAGAAGAAAGACATTGTTGAAAGAAAGCCATTTGCAGTTTGTGAGAAGCCATGTGGGGGATACAGCAAACAAGTGGAAGAAGGTGCTCTGATCAGATGAGACCAAAGTTGAACTTTTTCTTCTAAAAGCAAATGTGTGGAGGAAAATGAAAACTGCACATCACCCTAAACACACCATCCCCACCGTGAAACATGGTGGTGGCAGCATCATGTTTTGGGGATGCTTTTCTTCAGCAGGGACAGGGAAACTGGTCAGAGCTGATGGGAAGACGGACGGAGCCAAATACAGGGCAATCTTAGAAGAAAACTGCAAAAGACTTGAGATTGGAGAGGAGATTCACCTTCCAGCAGGACAACGACCCTAAATATACAGCCAGAGCTACAATGGAATGGTTTAGGTCAAAGCATATTCATGTGTTAGAATGGCCCAGTCAAAGTCCAGACCTAAATCTAATTGAGAATCTGTGGCAAGACTTGAAAATTGCCGTTGACAGATGCTCTCCATCCAATCTGACAGAGCTGGAGCTATTTTGCAAAGAAGAATGGGCAAAAATGTTCTTCTCTAGATGTGCAAAGCTGGTAGAGACATCCCCAAAACGACTTGCAGCTGTAATTGCAGTGAAAGGAGGTTCTACAAAGTATTGACTCCGGGGGGCTGAATACAAATGTACCCCCCACACTTTTCACATATTTATTTGTAAAAAATTTTGAAAACTGTTTATCATTTTATGTGGCAATTATGTGCCACTTTGTGTTGGTCTATCACATAAAATCCCAATAAAATACATTTACGTTTTTGGTTGTAACATGACAAAATGTGGAAAATTTCAAGAGGTATGAATACTTTTTCAAGGCACTGTAGCTTGGCTCAATATAAATATGGATATGTGATATCCAGGGGGCTACCGGGGATGTTGTCAATCACTGTAGTAGTCCACAATTACATAAAGAGGAAGCTGTGAGGTTCCAGGTTCTCTGCAAGTGGCTTCCCCTCTGCACACTGACTACAAGGGGTTGCTCACTTCCATTCACAGAATAGCTTATATTGTTTTCAGTAAATACAGGGTGTTCTTTGATTGGATGAGAGTGAGAGAAGGGACAGTGGGGTCACAAACTTCACCTCCACCTCATCCAATCAGAAAAGGACTTGTATCCATTGAAATAAATGCAAGACATTTTTTGAATGGAGGAGGAGCTGGGTAAACAACCTCCTGTGGTCAGTATGCAGCAGGGAAGATGCTCATGCAGAACCCAGAAGATTTTGCCTCCCACTTTATATAGCATGGACTACTACATTGACTTACAGCATCCCAAGCTGCCCTCAGAATATCAAATATATACATACTTACATTGAGCCAAGCTGGCCCAATGTAAATATGCAAAAAATATAATCCGTGGAGTTCATCTTTAAAAACAAAAAACAAAACCGATAAACATACAACTAAAATGAGCTTGTGGCTATTAACCCCACCAGGGCCTTGTTCCAAAGGGATGACGATGACAGCTCTCAGGTACTTACTGCAGCAGGAACACACAACAAACGATCACAGGGATTCGGTCATTCAGTGGTCTCAATCGGAAGCCAGAAGATAACCCATAATGAAGAGGAACTCACCATAGTGTAAATCGTATTAAAAAAGCATTTATTAGAATTAAAGGTTACACTTACACAAGTATGAAGTAAACTTGCAAGGATAAAATCCGGCCGGCAAGCGAACACCCATGCACTACGGTACACAGCGCGATGACATCAGCACATCACTCCTCCCGATGCGCATTTTTGTCACACTCTGACATCGTCCATGCCCAAGGGCGACGTCATAGTGTGACAAAACGCATTTTGTATCTCATATGTATATGTTTTTTTGTTGTAGTCAATATCTGCCTCACAGCTCCTGAAGAAGCACTATAGCAAAACATGTAGATCCCCACAGGCATTTATACAGCTACATATAGCTTTATTGGCATTATTGTTTCCATCAATCTGTGATGATTTTATATGTATGTCGGTAGTTCTGAGAGTCAACATGGTTTACTCTCTTTTTATATTTTGTTATTAATACATTTTTATTGAATAATATATTCTTGGTATATATTTGTATATATTAGTGGCACCATTAAAATCCCCCTATTCATTCCTCTCCTAATTCCTTAAATTGGGATGTAGATGCCTTGATCTCTTGAGTGTAGCTATTTCAAAGTATTTTGCGGAGGAAAACATACATACCACAGACAAGTAGGCCTCTTATATGATGTAGCTAGTAGCTTCAAACAAAGACGAAAGGTAACCAGGAGAGGATGCCTTGGTATCTTTATGGTCTATGGGGTAATAACAAACCATATAGCTCTCAATGATCAAAGCCTAGAAGGCATACTTCCTAACTTTTTGAGATGGGAATGAGGGACACCTATCAGCAAAAGTGTGCAGACATAGAACACACCCCTTGCCATTCCCCCTTTAAAAAAAACAAGATTGGTTGACTCCACAAGTGCTTTTTTACCACTACTATTCCTTTATATTGGCTTTCGGAATTTACAAATGCAGCAATTCAGAAATCAAATGAAAGGTTTAGCGCTGGAAAACACTTTTTGATAGATAAAGAGTGCATTTTATATACAACTATAGAGATCAGACCAAAATGAGGGACAAATGAGGAGGAATGAGGGACAGAGGGACATTGCTCCAAATCAGGGACAGTCCCTCGAAATCAGGGACAGTTGGGAGCTATGCTAGAAGGTATGCTAGGCAAACAACATGTCAGAAATCATCATGTAGCAAATATCATGGAATACCTGAGATTTACCTATGTTCATATATCGAATAAAGTCCGAGAGTCCCCTCTAAGGCCAAAAAAATTAAAGACTACAGTATATCTATAAAAAAATAATTTTGAGAAAAGGGGAGAAAAACTTGATCCCAAAAAATGTGTCCAGAAAACAATAACAAACTCCACACATGGGCATCTGGCTATAAATAACCAAAAATAAGAAGTGAAAAAGAAGAAAGAGAAAAAAGAAAAGATCGGAAAAGAAGGCCACTTTATCTTAGTGCTTAAAATTGACCAATGCAAATGTGAAGGATCAATGAAAAATGTAGTGTCATTTGTAGATAATTATTACATTTATGTATACAGCTCTCTACATCAGAACTAAAAGAAGGACATTTAAGGAAAAAAGAGGAACAGTCGGATTTGGTTTCAGTTAGTTAGACAAATGTAGCAAAAATATTAAGATGTTACTTAAACGGCACAAAATGAAGACGGGAGAGATAACAAGCTCCTTTAGAGACTTGTTGCCATGCTCTGCCCGTCTGCTGAATGTGCTCTTTAAAGGACAGATAAAGCACAGCATGCCCCTTGGATCCTTTCCATAACTGTATTCCGCAGCCTTGGCTCCTGTGATTGCTTTTTAGTCAGAATTGATGGATATGTGCTACAGACTCATCTTTTATATGGTGTTTCTCCCTTCCAAAAAAAAAAAAAAATCTAGCAAAAAGGAAAAAAATAAAAACGTTTATCTGAAACGAGGTGACCAGTGTTTTCTTAAAGTGGAGCTAAACTCGAATTTTAGGTTGGCTTCAGAAAATGGCTTCGCTATTATACTGACCATTAGGGATGAGCTTCGTGTTCGAGTCGAACCCATGTTCGACTCGAACATCGGCTGTTCGACCGTCCGTCGAATTGCGAACGATATGGGCCGTTCGCGCCAAATTCGTGTGGCGCGTCACGGCCCATAATTCACTGCGGCATCGCAGTGCATTGCTGGCTGATGATTGGCCAAGCATGCACTATGACCCGCATGCTTGGCCAATCACAGCGCCGTCAGTAGAGAGAGCTGTAATTGGCCAAAGCCAGGGTGGCTTTGGCCAATTATGGCTCAGGGGATTTAGTACACACCCCACACTATATAAGGCCGCCTGCACGGCGGCCCTGTGTAGTGTGTGTTCCGGTGTGCTGAGCGATAGAGAGAGAGAGAGACAGTGTCATTTGATTTGAGTTAGATAGATTAGGCAGAACAGTCAGTCAGTTAGCTGCACTTACAGTGTATTGTGTATATATATGCATCCCAGGTGTTGCATATATATATATATACACTGTATTCAGTTTAGCTAGATCCGTTCCTGTTATCTTCTATCTAGACTATTTACATTCAGTGCAGTGTGTCCTGCTCACAGTGTTCAGCTAGATCCGTTCCTGCTATTTACATTCAGTACAGTGCGTCCTGCTCACAGTGTTCAGCTAGATCCGTTCCTGCTATTTACATTCAGTGCAGTGCGTCCTGCTCACAGTGTTCAGCTAGATCCGTTCCTGCTATTTACATTCAGTGCAGTGCGTCCTGCTCACAGTGTTCAGCTAGATCCGTTCCTGCTATTTACATTCAGTGCAGTGCGTCCTGCTCACAGTGTTCAGCTAGATCCGTTCCTGCTATTTACATTCAGTGCAGTGCGTGCTGCTCACAGTGTTCAGCTAGATCCGTTCCTGCTATTTACATTCAGTGCAGTGCGTCCTGCTCACAGTGTTCAGCTAGATCCGTTCCTGCTATTTACATTCAGTGCAGTGCGTCCTGCTCACAGTGTTCAGCTAGATCCGTTCCTGCTATTTACATTCAGTGCAGTGCGTGCTGCTCACAGTGTTCAGCTAGATCCGTTCCTGCTATTTACATTCAGTGCAGTGCGTCCTGCTCACAGTGTTCAGCTAGATCCGTTCCTGCTATTTACATTCAGTGCAGTGCGTCCTGCTCACAGTGTTCAGCTAGATCCGTTCCTGCTATTTACATTCAGTGCAGTGCGTGCTGCTCACAGTGTTCAGCTAGATCCGTTCCTGCTATTTACATTCAGTGCAGTGCGTCCTGCTCACAGTGTTCAGCTAGATCCGTTCCTGCTATTTACATTCAGTGCAGTGCGTCCTGCTCACAGTGTTCAGCTAGATCCGTTCCTGCTATTTACATTCAGTGCAGTGCGTGCTGCTCACAGTGTTCAGCTAGATCCGTTCCTGCTATTTACATTCAGTGCAGTGCGTCCTGCTCACAGTGTTCAGCTAGATCCGTTCCTGCTATTTACATTCAGTGCAGTGCGTCCTGCTCACAGTGTTCAGCTAGATCCGTTCCTGGTATTTACATTCAGTGCAGTGCGTCCTGCTCACAGTGTTCAGCTACATCCGTTCCTGCTATTTACATTCAGTGCAGTGCGTCCTGCTCACAGTGTTCAGCTAGATCCGTTCCTGCTATTTACATTCAGTGCAGTGCGTCCTGCTCACAGTGTTTAGCTACATCCGTTCCTGCTGTTTACATTCAGTGCAGTGCGTCCTGCTCACAGTGTTCAGCTAGATCCGTTCCTGCTATTTACATTCAGTGCAGTGCGTCCTGCTCACAGTGTTCAGCTAGATCCGTTCCTGCTATTTACATTCAGTGCAGTGCGTCCTGCTCACAGTGTTCAGCTAGATCCGTTCCTGCTATATACATTTAGTGCAGTACGTCCTGCTCACAGTGTTCAGCTAGATCCGTTCCTGTTATCTTCCTACTGACAGGCAGGCTTGTCTGGTTACAGTATATAAAGCTACCTGAAGAAAATTACAGGTGTTCTTTTTGATCCTATTAGTACCACGGTCAGGCAGCTAGACTATTTACATTTAGTACAGTGTGTCCTGCTCACAGTGTTCAGCTAGATCCGTTCCTGCTATTTACATTCAGTGCAGTGCGTCCTGCTCACAGTGTTCAGCTAGATCCGTTCCTGCTATATACATTTAGTGCAGTACGTCCTGCTCACAGTGTTCAGCTAGATCCGTTCCTGTTATCTTCCTACTGACAGGCAGGCTTGTCTGGTTACAGTATATAAAGCTACCTGAAGAAAATTACAGGTGTTCTTTTTGATCCTATTAGTACCACGGTCAGGCAGCTAGACTATTTACATTTAGTACAGTGTGTCCTGCTCACAGTGTTCAGCTAGATCCGTTCCTGTTATTTACATTCAGTGCAGTGCGTCCTGCTCACAGTGTTCAGCTAGATCCGTTCCTGCTATTTACATTCAGTGCAGTGCGTCCTGCTCACAGTGTTCAGCTAGATCCGTTCCTGCTATTTACATTCAGTGCAGTGCGTGCTGCTCACAGTGTTCAGCTAGATCCGTTCCTGCTATTTACATTCAGTGCAGTGCGTCCTGCTCACAGTGTTCAGCTAGATCCGTTCCTGCTATTTACATTCAGTGCAGTGCGTCCTGCTCACAGTGTTCAGCTAGATCTGTTCCTGGTATTTACATTTAGTGCAGTGCGTCCTGCTCACAGTGTTCAGCTACATCCGTTCCTGCTATTTACATTCAGTGCAGTGCGTCCTGCTCACAGTGTTCAGCTAGATCCGTTCCTGCTATTTACATTCAGTGCAGTGCGTCCTGCTCACCGTGTTTAGCTACATCCGTTCCTGCTGTTTACATTCAGTGCAGTGCGTCCTGCTCACAGTGTTCAGCTAGATCCGTTCCTGGTATTTACATTCAGTGCAGTGCGTCCTGCTCACAGTGTTCAGCTAGATCCGTTCCTGCTATATAGATTTAGTGCAGTACGTCCTGCTCACAGTGTTCAGCTAGATCCGTTCCTGTTATCTTCCTACTGACAGGCAGGCTTGTCTGGTTACAGTATATAAAGCTACCTGAAGAAAATTACAGGTGTTCTATCCCAGCTTAGTGCAGCTACAGGCCATTAGTATGTCTGGAAGGCCAAGAAGTAGAGGCAGACAGTCACAAGCCAATAAGAGAGGGCAAGCAGGCTCTGTGTCTAGTGCTGGTCGTGGAGACGGTGCATCCTCATCAGCACGTGGCCATGGGACACGCTTGGCCTTTTTTTCGGCAGCTGGCCGTGTTGAGCCGCAACATGCGGAAGACTTGGTCGAGTGGATGACCAAGCCGTCCTCATCCTCCTCATCCTCTCTCACCCATGCCCAGGGTGCTTTGTCTGGCAAAGCAGCGGCCTCTTCCCTCAGCTCAATGTCATCAGTGACTCCTTCCCTAGCTCCACCATGTCCTCATGAGGATTCCCTCGAACTGTTTGACCACAGTGTTGGGTACATGCTCCAGGAGGATGCCCAGCGTTTGGAAGGCTCTGATGATGATACTGAGCTCAATGAAGGCAGTAACATGAGCACGGACAGAGGGGGTGCCCAAGAAGGACAGCAATCTGGCAGTCATGCTCCCCCTGCTGCAGCATACTGCCAGGTTTGCTCCAGTGATGAGGAGGGAGGGGATGATGAGGTCACTGACTCAACGTGGGTGCCTGATAGGAGAGAGGAGGAGGAGGAGGAGGAGGAGGAGGAGGAGGTGGCACATCACCAACTAGGCAGGATGCCCTCCAGGGGCCAGCCTAAGGGCAGCACATTGACTGCATCACACCCCAAAGCTCCACATGTGCAGGGCGCTGCAGTCTCTGCGCGTTATTCAAAAAGTTCTTTGGTGTGGGCCTTTTTTGAGACGAGTGCATCAGATCGCACCGCTGCTATTTGCAATATATGTCTCAAGCGTATCTCGCGTGGCCAAAACATCTCCCGCTTGGGTACCACATGCTTGACCAGACATATGTTGACCTGCCATGCAGTTCGTTGGCAAGCGTATCTAAAAGACCCACACCAAAGAACAAAGACGATCTCTCCTTGCTCCTCATCAGCTGAGATTTCCAACCCCACTAGACCTTCAGTCCTCTCTGCGACCTGCAGTGAGAGGAATGAAGGTGTAGAATTAGGTGTGTCACAGCCAAGTACTTATGGGCAATCTGCTTTTGGTACACCGACGTCAGATTGTACCAGGCAAATTTCCCTGCCCCAGCTGCTGCACCGCCGAAAGAAGTTTGCTCCCAGCCATCCACATGCCCAGCGGTTGAATGCTAGCTTGGCAAAATTGCTAGCACTTCAACTGCTGCCTTTTCAGTTGGTAGACTCTGCCCCCTTCCGTGAGTTTGTGGAATGTGCGGTTCCTCAGTGGCAGGTACCCAAACGCCACTTTTTCTCACGGAAGGCGATTCCGGCTCTCTACCGGCATGTGGAAGGCAATGTCCATGCCTCGCTGGACAGGGCGGTCAGCGGTAAGGTGCATATTACCGCTGACTCATGGTCCAGCAGGCATGGACAGGGACGTTACTTAAGTTTCACGGCGCATTGGGTGACTCTGCTGGCAGCTGGGAAGGATGCAGGACAAGGTGCAGTAGTGTTGGAGGTTGTTCCGCCACCACGCCTCCAAAATGCTGATTGTGACACACCTCTCTCCTCCACCCCCTCCTCTTCTTCTTCCTCCATGGCCTCTTCCTCGGAACCAGCGGTGCTCCGTAGGCGTTCAAGGGGCTACGCAAGTACGCAGGCCAAAAGATGCCATGCGGTGCTTGAGCTGGTGTGCTTGGGGGACAGGAGCCACACTGGGGCAGAGGTTCTGTCAGCTCTGCAGGGGCAGGTTCAGAGGTGGTTGACGCCACGCCAACTTAAGGCAGGAATGGTGGTTTGCGACAATGGCACCAACCTCCTCTCTGCCCTCCGACAGGGACAACTGACCCATGTGCCCTGTTTGGCTCACGTCCTTAACTTGGTGGTGCAGCGGTTCTTGGGCAGGTACCCGGGCTTACAGGATGTCCTGAGGCAGGCCAGGAAAGTCTCTGTGCATTTCCGCCGGTCATATAATGCCAGTGCTCGGCTGACGGACCTCCAAAAGGAGTTTAACCTGCCCAAGAACCGCCTAATCTGTGACATGCCCACCAGGTGGAACTCAACGTTGGCCATGCTGCAGCGGCTGCACACGCAGCAGAGGGCCATCAATGAGTACCTGTGCGACTATGGCACCAGGACAGGGTCAGGGGACCTTGGTTTTTTTTCCCCACGCCAGTGGGCCATGATCAGGGATGCATGCACTGTCCTGTCACCATTCGAGGAGGCCACGAGGATGGTGAGCACTGACAGCGCATGCATCAGTGACACTGTCCCCCTTGTCCACCTGTTGGAGCACACGCTGCGTGGAATAATGGACAGGGCACTTGAGGCAGAACAGAGGCAGGAAGAGGAGGACTTCCTTAGCTCTCAAGGCCCCCTTTATCCAGACAGTGTTCCTGCGTGCCCGCCGATCACACAGGAAGAGGACGAGGAGGAGGAGGAGGAGGAGGAGGAAGATTGTGTCAGTATGGAGGTGGAGCCTGGCACTCAGCATCAGCAGTCTTTAAGGGATCAGTCCCAAGGAACACATGGACTTGTACGTGGCTGGGAGGAGGTGGCTGCGGACGTTGTTGTCCTTAGTGACCCAGAGGACTCCGGACCGAATGCCTCAGCAAACCTACGCTGCATGGCCTCCCTGATCCTGCAAAGCCTGCGTAAGGATCCTCGTATTCGTGGTATCAAGGAGAAGGACCAATACTGGCTGGCAACCCTCCTTGATCCACGTTACAAGGGTAAGGTTGCGGACCTTATCTTGCCATCGCAGAGGGAGCAGAGGATGAAACATCTTCGGGAGGCCTTGCAGAAAGGTCTGTGCAACGCGTTCCCAGAGACTGGGAGGTTACAAACTCCTGTTTCTGGACAACGTGTTGCTGAGGCTTCGGTCAGTCAAAGAAGGAGCGGTGGAGAAGGTGGCCGTCTGACCGATGCGTTCAGACAATTTTTTGGTCCGCAGCCCCAAGGTATGATCGGTTCCAGCAACCATCGCCAGCGTCTGTTTTACATGGTGCAGGAATACCTAGGGGCAAGATCAGACTTGGACACCTTTCCCACCGAAAATCCTCTGGGTTACTGGGTCTTGAGGATGGATCACTGGCCAGAGCTTGCACAGTATGCAATTGAGCTACTGGCCTGTCCTGCATCCAGCGTTCTTTCGGAACGCACATTCAGTGCTGCTGGAGGCGTGGTAACCGATCACAGGGTGCGTCTGTCCACCGACTCGGTCGATCGGCTGACCTTCATAAAAATGAATCAGTCTTGGATCACCACCAGCTACCAAGCACCTGATGCAGATGTAACCGAATAATTTTTTTTGAAATCTCAGATCCCTTCAAAGACTGCCTATGCTGATGCTGAGTGACTATCCCTGAGTAATTATCCTCTTCCTCCTCAATCATCACGCTGATAGCTTGTAAGAACATTTTTGGTTCTGGGCGCCACCACCAGTGCCTAAGGCACAATTTTTCAGCCCCTGTTTAACAGGGGCGTGTAATTACAATTTTTGATGTAATACTTTGCAGCAGGGCTCGTTCCTGCATTCCAACTAGAGTGTCTGTGAGGGGTTGCAGTGTTGTGGCACCAGCACCAGTGCCTAAGACCCAATTTTTCAGCCCCTGTCTAACAGGGGCGTGTAATTACAATTTTTGATGCAATACTTTGCAGCAGGGCTTGTTCCTGCGTTTCAACTAGAGTGTCTGTGAGGGGTTGCAGTGTTGTGGCACCAGCACCAGTGCCTAAGACCCAATTTTTCTGCCCCTGTCTAACAGGGGCGTGTAATTACAATTTTTGATGCAATACTTTGCAGCAGGGCTCGTTCCTGCGTTCCAACTAGAGTGTCTGTGAGGGGTTGCAGTGTTGTGGCACCAGCACCAGTGCCTAAGGCCTAATTTTTCAGCTCCTGTTCAACAGGGGCATGTAATTACAATTCTTGATCTAATATTTCACAGCAGGGCCCTGTGAGGGCTTACAGTGTTTTGGCCACAGCAACACCTAAGGCCCAAATTTCTGCTGAGTATATAGGGCAGGACCCTACTTTCAAACATCTAACTTACAAACGACTCCTACTTGCAAACGGAAGGAGACAACAGGAAGTGAGATGAAATCTACCCCTAAGGAAGGGAAATTCTCTCCTGTAAGAGTTAATATGGGAAAACAATTTTTCCTTTCCACTGATGCTTTCCAATCCTTGTTCCACAAAAAAACCCAAATTTTCAAAAAACATTTTTCATTGGGACAAAAAAGTGAGGTGAAATCTTCTGAAGAGGAGGAAAGACGCAAAACAAATGTCACAGGGGTGATAACCCTTCCCTATGTTTTCCAAAAAGCTTAGAAAAGATTTTTTGGCTGGAGCTAAACACATTAAAAATGTTCAAAATTACAAACAGATTCTACTTAACAACAAACCTACAGTCCCTGTCTTGTTTGCACCGCCTGTATACTGCTGTTCAGAGTATATAGGGACCTTTCCTTATTTTAATTTGGGTGCGGGGT
This sequence comes from Lithobates clamitans, assembly GCA_037952925.1. NCBI lineage: Eukaryota > Metazoa > Chordata > Amphibia > Anura > Ranidae > Lithobates > Lithobates clamitans. Next base: position 3,632,941 of record JBBGZY010000103.1, on the reverse strand, counting down.
TCCCCTTAATATCCATACAAGACCCAAAGGGCCTGGTAATGGACTGGGGGGTACCCATGCCGTTTGTCTCACTGATTTTCATCCATATTGCCATGACCCGACATGACATTAAACCCGCAAGCAGTTTTAAATGAGATTTTTTCCTTTAAAAATGACATTTGGTGCAGGGACTGTTCTAAACATGGGAAACACGCGTCACTTTACAGGCATACTATAGACACCCCCCAGGTACGATATTTAAAGGAATATTTCACTTTTTTTTTTTTACTTTAAGCATCATTAAAATCACTGCTCCCGAAAAAACGGCCGTTTTTAAAAGTTTTTTTTGCATTGATACATGTCCCCTGGGGTAGGACCCGGGTCCCCAAACCCTTTTTAGGACAATACCATGCAAATTAGCCTTTAAAATGAGCACTTTTGATTTCGAACGTTCGAGTCCCATAGACGTCAATGGGGTTCTAACGTTCGTGCGAACTTGCGGTCCGTTCGCGGGTTCTGGTGCGAACCGAACCGGGGGGTGTTCGGCTCATCCCTACTGACCATACACTTAGCAATTTTGGAGCCTTCCATCAGTCAATCAAAGATGCTTTTCAACAGGCTTTACAGTGGTTAAAGTTGGTTTTGATTGTTTGTTTCAAAACTAGGAAACTCAAAAAAAAAAATAAAGCAACTGATGGATATGGCTAAAGAATGATGGTATAGTTAGCAGTAGTAAGTCACATTTAACTGGACTGGTTCTGTAATGTTGAAGACATTTCACTACTCATCTAAATGGCTTCCTCAGATCAGATGAGTGTCCCGAACATGTTCTGGCAATAGCTACCCAATTAGTCACCTTATAACAGTCGCCAAGCTGTGTAAAGTCAGATACTGATTGTCCAAGAACTCGAGGAGGTGTGATAGTGTCATGAAATCTAAGACAGGTGTTAATTGTTTAAATTGCATGGCCAAAGGTGTGAATTGTTGTCAGCATTTGTTAACATGGTCCATGGATTGAGAATAGAGGAAGAGATGATGATGTTCTACAATGTCACATCCCTTTTCACTTACATACCTAATCTGTAGATTGATTAAAAAAAAAAATAGCAACGCCCAAGGGACTTTATGAGGCTCATTGAGAGTAATAAAAAGTTTACATTTTATTAATGATAAACATCTAAAAATGGCTCACGTCAAATAAAAAATATTGCTAAAGATGCACTGAGCAGTAATGTACATAGAATAGAAATATCTCTAAATTGTGCTCCAATAATAAAGTAATAAAACACTCTACTGAGCGCACACAGGCAGAAAGCTCACTATATGGTGATATAAAACTTTATAAAAAATATTATTGAAATTTAGCCGCTGCTATAAAGAATACACATCAAACTTATACCATGTATAAGTGTCACTAGTAAACTTAGAACACTATTAGCAGAGCTCCATCAGTGAACAGAAGCTGCGCAAGCATACACAGAACTCCTATTGGTAATTGTATTTACATAAAGGCTGCCACACATAAGTGCAATACAGTCTCTAAATGAGTGACATCTGTGGGATAAAGCTCAGATGATCTGTGATACCAATCACCGACACCACCATGATTGAATCTCACTCCCTTAAGACTCAACACTCAGTAGAAATCAGTAAATACAAAGCATTTGCTCGCAATGTCTTTCAAAGATTCCTCAAGGGGTAGGTCCTCCACACTTCTGAGTACTGTATCAAGAGCTAAAAATTGTAAACTTGGTGGGGTGATTGTCTGGGAGTCCTTCTCGACAGCTGCAGCAGCTTCCCATGATATCAGTGCATTGGGTTTGCTCGTGATGTGGCCATGAGTGAGGAATCTTCTTTGTGTGTTCAGGGTCTACAGATTCCGGCTATGATGCATGAATTATCATAAAGAATCTTCCTGATGTCAGAGTGGAGATGTTTATCATGTAGCCATGTTTGGCCTCGCTGGATCCAGAAGATTCCTCACCCATGGCCACATCAAAAGGAAAAAGCCACACCTGATATACTTACAAATTCCTTATAATATCAAAAGAAAAACATTAACTGGATCCTGGTCCAAGCAAATAAGATAAGTGTGGCAAGAATATGCCAGCTAGTCTACACCGTCCTGGCTGGGAGTTGTGAGCATGAAAGACAAAACCAGGGAAAATTCCCAGCTCAACTCACCAACCAGTCGGGTTACCAACCAAGTTAACCTGTCCAACAGTCTGAGTTAAAAACAGAGATTTAGTTAGCACACATTTGCAAACGTATGCGTAAGCTGCAAGGCCTCTTCACGGCACCCTGTGTATTGCTTGCAGTCCTAACACTACTAAACACCACATTGGGAGCACATGTATTCTAATGGTAGATAAGGGGCAGGTGGGTCTGGAAATAGCCCAGTCCTCCTTAAAGGCACAGGGGGCACACTGGACATCCAGCACATAGCACAATGGCAGCAAAGTTGCCCAGTGTGTGCCCTGACCAAATTTACACCAGTAACAAACAGATGGCTCCTGCCCCCACCTATAACTGGCCTTCCCAGCAAGGAGCACATGGAAAGGCAAACACATGAAAGACAAAACCAGAGAAAATTCCCAGCTCAACTCACTAACCAGTCTACTTACCAACCGGAGTCGTGAGCAAGACCAGGCTGACCGAGGAAGATCAAACAAAACCCTGCTGGGGGAAGGCAGCAAAGCCCCAACACATAATGGAGGACAAACACATATAAAAGAAAAGAAAACAGCTAATAGGTAGACTGAGATATCCACACTATAAGATACCCCCAAGACAACAAAGCACAACTAATTGACCAGCCCAACCCCCTCAGCGTCACATGGGCGGGAAAACCTGCCAAACACCAGCCGATCTCAGGAGAGTGGGCGTAATGCCGCCTCCATGATAGTGGTGCAGACGACCTAGAGCGCAATGTCGCACAATGTTATATGGCGGGGATGCATGTGACGCCGATCCCACCTACCGCAGTCAGCAGAAGCAGAAGGAAGGGCTGGGAATCCAAAAAACAGCCAGGGGATACCCAAAACCCACCAAAAAAAGGCCAACAAACAAACAACAACCAAAAACAAAGTACTCACAACTCCCTGAGCGAATTAATCCACCTAATTTCCCTCTGTAGGATCCTCCTATCCCAGTCCCCACCATGTGGGTCCTGGGGAATGTGTTCAAGTTCAAGGAATAGGACTTTAATTGGGCGATATGAATGGTCCAAGGCGGCATGCCTACCGATGGGGGAGTAAAGACCCCCAATTTCAATGGCGTACGTGTGATCATATAATTGGGGTTCTTTACTCCCCCACTCTCGGACTTTAATTGTTTTTTTTTTTTTGTGTGTTTGATGAAATGTAATTGCCCTCTATGTTTGCCTTGCAGGACTCCGATGCAAAATCAGAGAAAAAATAGTTTATTTTAAGCTGCCTGCCATAGGAAGGAGGCTTTAAAAATTGTTTTGTCTTCTCGGCTTACCATTTATATAAATCCTGTCATTAGCATTAGAGAGTTAGTTCACCTTTACAAAAGGTCGCTTTGACCAAAGTTCGATAATGCCCTCCCTATAGGTGTAGGCCATTCTTGTATCTCTAAGCCTGGCTGGAAAATCCCTAGAGATGGAATCATTCTGTACTGCCTTGTTGCTAGGACATTGCTAAGACACTGCCAGCCATTACTGCTCGCCCTCAACATGAGTGAGCTCCCAAACTCCTGCATGAGTGTGGTTCACTAAATCCTCCATTGCAGTATTTCTGAGCTCGGAGCAACTGCGATGTGGGAGAGTGAGTGCATGTGAGCAGGATTGAATCAGCTAGGAGTGTCTTAGCAACATCCTGACAATAAGGCAAGCCATAGAAGAATTAATTTCCCCATCAACACAGTCAGTATTGATGGGGGAATGCCTCCCACAATGCTGTTGTATTCTGCAGGGGGAACAGGGAGCCTTTCCAGCCAGCAGAGTGCAATGATTACTGCTAGTGGCTATAGCTGCTGGCAGTAATCTCATATAGAAATATCAGACAGGCTGTAGACAAGCTGCTGTAGCAGTGTAGCTGCCACTAGTAACAAAACATCCACCAAACCACCCCCCTGCCAGACTCCCCTATATCACTGACAATGAACAGTCCTTTTCTGATTTTGTTTTTGTTTATTGGTGGGTACAGCTTGGTTGGGGAAATGGAGTATATGGGATGCCCATAGAATAATTCACTTTGCCATCATATTTAGAGATTTGTTTACAGATTAGCACATAGTTTGAGTCTGAAGGATTAATATATATTACTTCCAGGACTTCCTCACCCATGACCGTGTAAGGATGAGGACATCACTCTTGACCGTGTGAGGGTGATGTTCCCAGAAATCCCTTCCTTCTCTTGCACAAACTTATACTGTAGTTATTAGTGTAATGTGACATCTTCTTTTAAGCAAAAAGGGCCCACTCTGAATGGTTCCTCATGCAGACTCTGGTTGCTCACTGCTACTAGGCCAGAGGCCTGCAGTACCTCTCCCCGGAGGCCTAGTAGTTTAGAAGCACATGCTGTGTGGTGGATTACTGTTCCCAGCTAGCCCTGATTTCAAATCCTGTGCCCTCAGGCCACATTAATTTGACACAACTCCCCACAGTCTCTCCTCTGATCCAGGACTCCTTATCATTGACTATGTAATGATGAGGACTTCACTAATGACCGTGTAGAAGTGAAGTTCCCTCACAGACTTCCTAGAACATCCAGCCCTCCACTGTGGTACACTCACCGACCTTTTCCTGCCCCGAATCCTTGATGGAGAACTTAACCGGACCGTACGGTCCGACAGCTTCACCTGCCCCTCTGCTTCAGGAATTCCTCTTCAATGACCATAAGATAAGGACATTGCCAATGACCGTGTAGAGGCAAAGTTCCTTCATAGCTCTCCCCGGGCCTCCTCCTGCAATCGGTGCACCCCCCCTAGATGGGGGTGCCCTCCTGCTGCTGTCTAGTATTCCATTCTCCACTTCACCCAGCCGACAACTCTCCCAGTGGCATGTCACCTCAGCTTATATAGGAGGCCTGCCTCCTGCCAATACCAATTGGGGATTGGTTAGGGCTCCCACATGAGCTGCCTGCCACTCCAGTTCTAGGCCCAGCCCCTCTTGTCTTGCATACACACGGTCACACAAATGTTGCCTGACAATTACGAACGTAGTGACATACAAGACGTACGTGATATCTCCATTACGAACGCTTCCGGCTCGTACTTGATTCCGAGCATGCGTGGACAAATGTTCGATGGAGCATACACGTGGTCAGACTTTCCGCCAACAAGCTCACATCCAACATTTGTTGTCAGAAAATCTGATCATGTGTACGCGGCATTAGAATTGTACTGCACTCAGGCAAAGATGAAGCTTTGGAATGGTTGTGGTAACAAGGTATCTTAGATTACCCCATGTCACATCAGTTTTTCTTATCTATTTGTTATTGATTGGACATATATTGACAATCCAGGTAGATAAATTTGAAGAACATAACAGGGATGTTAAAAATAGTCATGCTTTCTATGTTTCTCTTTGAAAAAAACATATTTTTTAGGCTTTTAAGCCTAACAGACTTATTCTTCTCGAATGAGTGTGGTATTCTGCATTTGTCCATCATGCAAGTTCTGCTTTTTTTGTAAGATGCTACTCAGGTACATCAAAGTGTGTAGATTGCCTATTTCGGGCTTCACCATAAAGGAGTTACCCAATCAAAGCTATACCTGCTGCAAGAACAGGGGGTACTTACCCACATTGTGCTTTATTACGGTCTGTTACGGTCTGCTACAAAAATACCACAACAAAAAATGTTTTTAGGCATCAGTACCCCTTTGCAGGGTTCTTATCTTGAAAGCAGCAATAAAGACTCTTTGTACAACCACACCAGGTATAGTCAGGCTCTCTGGATTCTGCTGCCTAGGGAAAAAGGAGACATTTTGGTATGAATATAAATATTTGCTGAAGACTACAGTACAAAGAATACATTGTATGCACATGAACAAAAGATAAATGACTCCCTTACAGGCTCTAACAACACAACAGCAATGTAAGAGTGGGTGTGTGTAAAGGAAATTTGTAAGTTCTGTATTTAATTGTATTCTATTTTATATGTATTGCACACTGCCCTCACTGTGCACACGGCACGAATGATGTATTCAGTATATGTTTGCATTCTTTCGAGTCCTGATTAGAATTAGTCTGCCTATGTTACGCCCCTTGTTACCAAAAACGTACAATTGTAATATTAATGTGATACCTACGTAATCATGTGTATAAAAACCTTCAAATGCATCATAATAAAGCAGAACAGTTATTTGGAAAGATGCTGAGCGTATATTTTGTGTCTGTTCGCTATTGCAGTAGTTATTACTAATTTGGAACCACTAATCAATATGAGGATAGGAGTTGCCTATCTATAAATTTCCATGTCAGTGTGTATTGGCTCTTGTTCATGCCAGAGCAGCTTCTTCCACCATTTAAGTCAATGGTAACACAGAAGAAGCTGAAAGCCAGTCGAAGCAGCTTATAAAGAGAGCAAATGCAAGCCAGAAGAAGGCCAACTGCTGGTGGTTACATGCACCACAAAGCAAGCTGCATTTGCCCATCGATACAAGTTCTAGACCAGGCAACCTAAATCTTTTTTTTATATTAGTATTAGTGTCTTATTGGTTGGCATTTCACCAATTTTATTTACTGGCTGCATTTGTCATAAAAAAAACTCAATTTTCACGCCATATTTTTGCTCAGAGATATTATGTTTATTACGGCTTTTCTTGGAGATGCATTTCATTATCTTGTACTTCTCAGGGCATGTCGTTGATTTTACTTTGTGATTGCGTAGGCTGGGATCTCTTGCTGTTTGCTAGAATTCTGTACTGTTTTCATAAAGGTTGTGTACTTATGCATCTCTTTCATACTGATTTTCTGAAATAGTGATGAGCTATTCAGAAGTCAGGGAATGAGTCCAAGCTATGCAATCACCCCTGTGCATCACAAAAAAGACAGGTAAACTTTAGCACTTCAGAGGAAATTGGTGCTTTTCACATTTTTAATTGGAGGTCATTTTTCCTCTATTTAACCACTTCCATACCGGTCCTATTCTGGCACTCCTCTCCTACATGTAAAAATCATCTTTTTTTTTTGCTAGAAAATTACTCAGAGCCCCCAGACATTATATATGTTTTTTTAGCAGAGACCCTAGGGAATAACATGGTAGTTGTTGCAACTTTATGATGTAATTGTGCAACAATTTTTCAAACGCGTTTAAAAAGAAAAAAAAAAAAACAGTTTCATGACTTAAAGGGATTATAAACCCTTGAGGTTTTTCACCTTAATGCATTCTATGCATTAAGGTGAAAAACCTCCTGTGATGCAGCAGTCCCCCAGAGCCCCCCTTTTACTTACCTGAACCCAGTTCTTCCAGCAACGGGGACGAGCACACCAGCTCCAGCCAATGTCTCGGGTCCTGATTGGATATATTAAAAGCAGCGCAGCCATTGGCTCCCATTGCTGTAAATCAAATCCAATGATGCGGGAGCCAGGGGGTGGGGCCGAGTTCTGCTGTCTGTGTCAATGGACGCAGCAGCAGAACATGGGAGTGTGCCCGCACGAGTGCCCCAAGGGAGAGCGGCTCTCCAACGGGGCATTCGAGAAGAGGAGGAGCCAGGAGAGCGGCTGAGGGACCCCAGAAGAGGAGGATTGGGCCACTCTGCACAGAGAAGGTAAGTATGACATGTTTGTGAAAGATGATGGTACGTCGAGTAAATAGATACCTAACGTGTCACGGTTTAAAATTGTGTACACTTGTGGAATGGGGCCAAACTTTGGTACTTAAAAATCTCCATAGGCGATGTTTGAACATTTTTTACAGGTTACCAGTTTAGAGTTACAGAGGAGGTCTAGGGCTAGAATTATTGCTCTCACTCTAATGTTCGTGGCAATACCTCACATGTGTGATTTTCTGTTTACACATGTGGGCGCAACTTACGTATGTGTGTACTTCTGTGCGCGAGCACACAGGGATTGTGGGCCTTTACATTTTATATTTTATTATTGTTTATTTTACTTATTTTTATTTTTACACTTTCTCATTACATTTTTTTTGGATCACTTTTATTCCTATTACAAGGAATGTAAACATCCCTTGTAATAGGGATAGTGAGTGACAGGTTCTCTTTATGGAGAGATGTGGGGTCTATAAGACACCAGATTTCTCCTCCAGGCTGGAAAGACTGAGATAAAAAAAAGAAGAAGAATCTCTTTCTTTCCAGCTGAGTCCTCGGCATGTCACCTCCCGCTGCCTGTAAGAACTATCAAGCGGCAGAACTGCCGCTATGATTGCTCTTACAGTGCACATAATCGCCGGCTGTCAAAGATGATCTCTAAATGATGCCTGCAGCTGCACTATCCCCACTCAAAGTCCAGGACGTTATATGACGTCCTTGGGCTGGAAGTTGTTAAATGTTTGTACATTCACAAATTATAAGTGTATGATAGAAATGCAAGTAAACAGTTACTGTGCTAAATATTCTATATTATAGATCTAATCTTTAAAATTCTGGGGGTGGGGGTGGCAAACAAACAACCCGACCCCCCCGTTCGTTCGTTTGGCGAACAAACCCCCCCCGTTGCTCCCATCCGCCCATCTGGCCCGCACTTACCCCATCCAGGTCGCAAGCTTCCCCCTGTGGCTCCTCCTTGGCCCCTCCCTCCCTGCTCCCGGCCAATAGGGTAATTTCTCCTCTCGACCAATCAGGTCTTCAGACCCGCTTCCAAATTGGTCGGGAGGAGAAACAGGAAGACAATAGCGAATATTAATTTGCTGTTGTCACACAACTGGGTGTGGTGCCCTGTATGTAGATTAAGGGTCGGGCCCATGGATTAGGGGGTGACGACACCCCTGCACCCCTAATGGAGTGGCCGCCCCAGCTAATAATAGTAGTACATGTTCCTGCTTATCGTATTAACCTTTCATGACCATGGGTTATCAATGTCTAGATGGCCTCCACACAATAACTCACTCAATAACTAATTTATCCACTCTTCTTCAGCAGTGTGTATGTGCTAACAGTGCTGACAGGAGGTAAGGAGCTGTTACTCTTTTTTATTTTCAAAGAACAGACAGGGGGGTGTCCTCATCCAATCACTGATGTAGCTGCTGTGGAAGTTGAGGATCTGACAATGCTGTGTCGCAGGGCTGCCTCAAACAAATAAATATACATATACTGCATTAGATCTAGGTGATTAAACTCTGCTATGTGCCACATCACATCCCAAGGATTTGAATACACAAAGCAAAAATCCCTCTATAATTGGACTTTTCAGGCACTTCAATACCATAATATGTAGAAAATAAAGTTCATAAAAACTAATTTTATTGATACATCACCAGTTAAAAGAAAACACCAATTAACCACTTTAGCCCTGGAAGAATTTACCCCCTTCCTGACCAGAGCACTTTTTTCGATACGGCACTGCTTCACTTTAGCTGACAATTGCACGGTCGTGCGACGTTGCACCCAAACAAAATTGACGTCCTTTTTTTTCTCCACAAATAGAGCTTTCTTTTGGTGGGATTTGATCACCTCTGTGATTTTTAAACAAGTAAATTTTGAAAAAAAAGCAATGTTTTTACTTTTTGCTATAATAAACATCCCCAAAAAAATATATTAAAAAACACATTTCTTCCACAGTTTAGGCCGATATGTATTCTTCTACATGTTTTTGGTAAAAAAAAATTTGCAATAAGCATTTATTGATTGGTTTGCGCAAAAGTTATAGCGTCTACAAAATAAGGGATAGATTTATGGCATTTTTATTATTAATTTTTTTTTACTAGTAATGGCAGTGATCTGCGATTTTTATCGGGACTGCGACATTATGGCGGACACATCGGATACTTTTGACACTATTTTGGGACCATTGTCATTTATACAGCGATCCGAGCTACAAATAGCCACTGATTACTGTATAAATTACACTGGCAGGGAAGGGGTTAAACACTAGGCGACAATCAAGGGGTTAAGTGTGTTCTAGGGAGTGATTTTAACTGTAGGGTGGGATGGGCTCACTACAACATGACAGAGATCACTGCTCCCGATGACAGGGAGCAGTAGATCTCTGTCATGTTGCTAGGCAGAACAGGGAAATGCCTTGTTGAATTTGCCACTCGATAGGCGGCAAATTCAAAGGGACGTACAGGTATGCCCATTTGCCTTCCTGTGCCATTCTGCCGAAGTATATGTGTGTGTGGAGATCGGCAAGTGGTTAACAGAAACAATGTGTACATGGTATGAATGGCTTTAGATACACCAACTGTGAGAGATACGATGATACAATATAACTTCCTCCACCCAACGCGATTTAGAGAGTATGCATATCCTTCATCAGGGGTATGAAGAGTATCATTTTTAATCAATCAAATGATGTTATAGACAGACATGCCATGTTTCAATTGAAAACAAAGTTTGAAAATTCTGCTCTTCTACTCTTCAGAGTAACATGTATCATTCTACTTCAGAAACAGAGAGTGGGGGGGCTCCACCCACAGGAAGGAGACAAGTAACACTGAGGCCTTGGAGAATCAATCCTGCAACTGGAAGTCAGTCCTGGGCATAAAAGTCACAGTGTTATGCCCCGTACACACGGTTGGATTTTCCGATGGAAAATGTCCGATCGGAGCTTGTTGTCGGAAATTCCGACCGTGTGTGGGCTCCATCGGACATTTTCCATCGGATTTTCCGACACACAAAGTTGGAGAGCAGGAGATAAAATTTTCCGACAACAAAATCCGTTGTCGGAAATTCCGATCGTGTGTACACAAATCCGACAGACAAAGTGCCACGCATGCCCAGAATAAATAAAGAGATGAAAGCTATTGGCCACTGCCCCGTTTATAGTCCCGACGTACGTGTTTTACGTCACCGCGTTCAGAATGATCGGATTTTTCGACAACTTTGTGCGATCGTGTGTATGCAAGACAAGTTTGAGCCAACATCCGTCGGAAAAAATCCTAGGATTTTGTTGTCGGAATGTTGGATCAATGTCTTACCGTGTGTACGGGGCATTAGTCTGTCGTTTGACACTTTCCCTCTCTAGAGGGCATTATATATTAACGTGTATTTATCTGACTTTTCAGCAATTACCATGCATTTTACTCCTGATGATTGCCTACTACACCATGACACGTCGAGTGTTCAAATATTGCCAAGACATGCTCGCCCAAAGATGCATTTTTAATATTGGTGCCTACTATGTGTAAATGTACTATGTGAATTTAATTTATATGCTCTGTATTTTATATGAATTATATTTGCTCATTCTGTATTGATATATATCAATTATGTCCACTGATTACTTGTATTAAATATGTTATATTATATATTTGCTAAGTATATCTTTTTTGATTACAGAATAATTAATATTGATACATTAATTTATTACAAGCATGGATTACCCTATGATAGGGATGAGCTTCGAGTTCGAGTCGAACTCATGTTCTACTCGAACATTGGCTGTTCGCAAGTTCGCCGAACAGCGAACAATTTGGGGTGTTCGCGGCAAATTCGAATGCCGCGGAACACCCTTTAAAAGTCTATGGGAGAAATCAAAGGTGCTAATTTTAAAGGCTTATATGCAAGTTATTGTCATAAAAAGTGTTTGGGGACCCGGGTCCTGCCCCAGGGGACATGGATCAATGCAAAAAAAAGTTTTAAAAACGGACGTTTTTTCAGGAGCAGTGATTTTATTAATGCTTAAAGTCAAACAATAAAAGTGTAATATCCCTTTAAATTTCGTACCTGGGGGGTGTCTATAGTATGCCTGTAAAGGGGCGCATGTTTCCTGTGTTTAGAACAGTCTGACAGCAAAATGACATTTGGAAGGAAAAAACTCATTTAAAACTAGCCGCGGCTATTGCATTGCCGACAATACACATAGAAGTTCATTGATAAAAACGGCATGGGAATTCCCCACAGGGGAACCCCGAACCAAAATAAAAAAAAAAAAATGATGTGGGGGTCCCCCTAAATTCCATACAAGGCCCTTCAGGTCTGGTATGGATATTAAGGGGAACCCCAGCCAAAATTGAAAAAAAAAATTGACGTGGGGTTCCCCCTAAATTCCATACCAGACCCTTCAGGTCTGGTATGGATTTTAAGGGGAACCCCGCGCCAAAAAAAAAAAAAAAAACGGCGTGGGGTCCCCCTAAAAATCCATACCAGACCCTTATCCGAGCACGCAACCTGGCAGGCCGCAGGAAAAGAGGGGGGGACGAGAGTGCGCCCCCCCCCCCTCCTGAACCGTACCAGGCCACATGCCCTCAACATTGGGAGGGTGCTTTGGGGTAGCCCCCCAAAACACCTTGTCCCCATGTTGATGAGGACAAGGGCCTCATCCTCACAACCCTGGCCGGTGGTTGTGAGGGTCTGCGGGCGGGGGGCTTATCGGAATCTGGAAGCCCCCTTTAACAAGGGGACCCCCAGATCCCGGCCCCCCCCCTGTGTGAAATGGTAAGGGGGTACTTACCCCTACCATTTCACTAAAAAACTGTCAAAAATGTTAAAAATGACAAGAGACAGTTTTTGACAATTCCTTTATTTAAATGCTTCTTCTTTCTTCTTTCTTCCTTCATCTTCTTCTGGTTCTTCTGGCTCTTCTGGTTCTTCCTCCGGCGTTCTCGTCCAGCATCTTCTCCGCGGCGTCTTCTATCTTCTTCTCCTCGGGCCGCTCCGCACCCATGGCATGAGGGGGAGGCTCCCGCTCTTCTCTTCATCTTCTTCTCTTCTTCATCTTCTTCTTCATCTTCTTCTTCTTCTTCCTTCTTCTCTTCTTCTCTTCTTCCTGTCTTCTGCGGGCCGCTCCGCAGCCATGCTGTGGCATGGAGGGAGGCTCCCGCTGTGTGACGGCGTCTCTTCGTCTGACGGTTCTTAAATAACGGGGGGCGGGGCCACCCGGTGGCCCCGCCCCCCTCTGACGCACGGTGACATGACGGGACTTCCCTGTGGCATTCCCCGTGACGTCACAGGGAAGTCCCTCAAGTCACCGTGCGTCAGAGGGGGGCGGGGTCACCGGATGGCCCCGCCCCCCCGTTATTTAAGAACCGTCAGACGAAGAGACGCCGTCACACAGCGGGAGCCTCCCTCCATGCCACAGCATGGCTGCGGAGCGGCCCGCAGAAGACAGGAAGAAGAGAAGAAGAGAAGAAGGAAGAAGAAGAAGAAGATGAAGAAGAAGATGAAGAAGAGAAGAAGATGAAGAGAAGAGCGGGAGCCTCCCCCTCATGCCATGGGTGCGGAGCGGCCCGAGGAGAAGAAGATAGAAGACGCCGCGGAGAAGATGCTGGACGAGAACGCCGGAGGAAGAACCAGAAGAGCCAGAAGAACCAGAAGAAGATGAAGGAAGAAAGAAGAAAGAAGAAGCATTTAAATAAAGGAATTGTCAAAAACTGTCTCTTGTCATTTTTAACATTTTTGACAGTTTTTTAGTGAAATGGTAGGGGTAAGTACCCCCTTACCATTTCACACAGGGGGGGGGCCGGGATCTGGGGGTCCCCTTGTTAAAGGGGGCTTCCAGATTCCGATAAGCCCCCCGCCCGCAGACCCTCACAACCACCGGCCAGGGTTGTGAGGATGAGGCCCTTGTCCTCATCAACATGGGGACAAGGTGTTTTGGGGGGCTACCCCAAAGCACCCTCCCAATGTTGAGGGCATGTGGCCTGGTACGGTTCAGGAGGGGGGGGGGCCGCACTCTCGTCCCCCCCTCTTTTCCTGCGGCCTGCCAGGTTGCGTGCTCGGATAAGGGTCTGGTATGGATTTTTAGGGGGACCCCACGCCGTTTTTTTTTTTTTTTTTGGCGCGGGGTTCCCCTTAAAATTCATACCAGACCTGAAGGGTCTGGTATGGAATTTAGGGGGAACCCCACGTCAATTTTTTTTTTTAATTTTGGCTGGGGTTCCCCTTAATATCCATACCAGACCTGAAGGGCCTTGTATGGAATTTAGGGGGACTCCCACATCATTTTTTTTTTTAAATTTTGGTTCGGGGTTCCCCTGTGGGGAATTCCCATGCCGTTTTTATCAATGAACTTCTATGTGTATTGTCGGCAATGCAATAGCCGCGGTAGTTTTAAATGTGTTTTTTCCTTCAAAATGTCACTTTGCTGTCAGACTGTTCTAAACACGGGAAACATGCGCCCCTTTACAGGCATACTATAGACACCCCCCAGGTACGAAATTTAAAGGGATATTACACTTTTATTGTTTGACTTTAAGCATTATTAAAATCACTGCTCCTGAAAAAACGGCCGTTTTTAAAACTTTTTTTTGCATTGATTCATGTCCCCTGGGGGAGGACCCGGGTCCCCAAACACTTTTTATGACAATAACTTGCATATTAGCCTTTAAAATTAGCACTTTTGATTATTCATGTTCGTGTCCCATAGACTTTAACGGCGTTCGCGTGTTCGAACGAATTTTTTTCCTGTTCGCATGTTCTGGTGCGAACCGAACAGGGGGGTGTTCGGCTCATCCCTACCCTATGAGATTGAGATGCTAAATCAATGCAGATAGATTTAATATTCTATGCAGTAGTATACACATTGACATGCCTCATGCAAAGTCCCATTTTCTCTCTTTCTCTTTTTTTTATGGAATCGATTCGAAAACGAATAAACAAAATGAATCCCAAAAACAAATGAAACGAATGAAACAAATTTAACTAAACTATTTTATGGAAATAACGAATCAAAACGAAACAAAACAAATTTTTTCATTCTGCACATGTCTACTGAGCAGCATGGAGGAGGGGGAATCGACTGCCATTGAAAACAGGTGAGTGCCAGTGTCACTGATTCCATCCCTCCACTACCATCACCCCTTCTGCCTGATCTCATCTATCCCTCTGCCACTAATCCCACCAACTCTCTGCCTGATCCCAGCCATCCCTCTGCCTCTGATCCCATCCATCCCTCTGCCAGATCCCAGCCATTCCTCTGCCTCTGATCCCACCATCCCTCTGCCTGATCCCAGCCATCCGTCTGGTTCTGGTCCCACCATCCCTCTGCCTGATCCCAGCCATCCCTCTGGTTCTGATTCCACCATCCCTCTGCCTGATCCCAGCCATCCCTCTGCCTCTGATCCCACCATACCTCTGCCTGATCCCAGCCATCCCTCTGCCTCTGATCCCAGTCATCCCTGTGCCTCTGATCCCATCCATCCCTCTGCCTCTGATCCCATACATCCCTCTGCCTCTGATCTCACGATCCCTCTGCCTCTGATCCCATCCATGCCTCTGCCTTTGATCCCAGCCATCCCTCTGCCACTGGAGAAAAATTTCTTTTTTCTGACGGCTTGAAGTTTTTAACCATGCGCACTTGCGCAGTAATCGTTAAACATCATGATGCATTGCAGAATATAATCGAATCGAACCGTGGACAGGATAATTGTAATCAAATCGAATTGTGAGACCAGTGAAGATGCGCACCCCTATTTTAGAGTACTGATTGATGTTCTACATCGAGTAAGCTCTAAACTCATTCTCTTCATATTCATGTTGTTTATCTTGCTAAGAAAATGTTGCATTTTTCCCTTTAGAGCTGTGAAATCAGGCTTGTTTTCATGCAGTCTGGTTATCTATAGGAACTCAGCTGTGCTTCCGCCTTTAAAACTTGAATCTCTGCTGTTCCCAGAGGACAGCAGCAGGGCAATCACTCCTAGATGTCTGCTGCTTAAGTTGGTGATTCTACAGCAGAGCTGTCCAGCTGGTCATCACAGTGACAGATGTACTCAGTAATAACTAGAGAATTTTCTACACAAGTAAACTGTTTAGGTGAAATATTGCAAGAAAAGTTTGCATTGTTTGAAAATAGAAAACTAGGAAGCTTTATGGATGCCATAACTCAATATAACAAACCCACCCTGTCTATATGATACTATGGAGAAGAGGAAAGGAACTCCAGAGTTCACTAACCTTGTTCTTGGTGTAATGTTATACACATCAGGGGATAAAAAGAACATTACTGGTCAATAGAGGCTTGGAGCAAAGGGCTCTCCATAGTGGACATGCACTTAAAGCTTGTTCAACAAATTCAATCCTTTACCTTAGAGGATCAGTAAGAAACATTTGTAAGAATCTGAAACTCTACTATTAAAGTGGAACTACACCCATCAATTTAACAGTTTAAATAAATTGTTAAGCCTTGCACACACAATCAGATTATCCGCAGACAAAACTTCAGACTTTTGTCTGAAGGTGTGTACCTGGATTTTGTCTTGCATACAAACGGCAAGGAATTTTCGGCCAACAAACTCGAACGTAGTGACGTACTACGTGTTTTTTCAGCTCTTTAGCACCACCCTTTGGCCTTCTTCTGCTAATTTCGTGTTAGTAGAAGTTTGGTGAATGTTGATTCGCGCTTTTCATTTTGTGCTTTTCATTTAGCGATTTTCAGTTCGCACTTTTCATTTCGTGCTTTTCAGTTAGTTTCTGAGCGGCCGTTCGTCATCCAGACATGTTGCGGAATTGGAGGAGATAACGCGTTATTTATTATTGGTCTTGGAGTTATTGCTTTGACCCAAGTCCAGTCCAGGAACAGCAGGAGGAGAATTTCTTGGACCAAAAATTGATTGCTTTATTAATCGTGACCAATTATGTCTGTCACGATAATTGGGAGGAGTAGCAGAATGTATTTTGGGGTGTAATTCTTGGTTATGCTGTGTGCTAGAAATACTGTATCTTATAAATTGACAATGTTGTGTAAAAAAAAATCCTTTTTCATTTTCTTTCCACTTTTTCTAAGAACTTGTGGGAAAAATGACATGTTCAAAAGACTTATAATGCCTCTTAGAAAATATGTTGGGGTGTTGCTTTCCAAAATGGGGTCATTTTGTGCATGTTTCCCCGGTGCTGATGTTCTAGGGCCTTCAAAAATGTGATAGGTAGTCAGGAAATGTAATGTATAATTTATGCTCTTAGAATGCCTGAAGGTGCTACTTTGATGTTGGGCCTCTCTATGTGGCCAGGCTGTGGAAAGTCTCACACATGTGGTATTGCCATACTCAGGAGGAGTAGCAGAATGTATTTTGGGGTGTGATTTTTTTTGTATGTACATGCCGTGTGCTAGAAATATCTTATAAACTTGTGACAACTTTGTGTAGAAAAAAAATGTTTTTATTTTCTTTCCACATTTACCAAAAACTTGTGGAAAATATTACATGTTCAAAAGACTTTTTATATCTCATAGAAAATATAAGGGGTTTATTTTGTGGGTAATTCTATTGTCTTTGTGCTCCAGGGACTTCAAAAATGTGATAGGTAGTGAGAAAATTAGATGTGTAATTTATGCCCCTAGAACACCTGAAGGTGCTACTTTGATGTTGGGCCTCTCTATGGGGCTAGGCTGTGGCTAGGCTGTGAAAAAGTCTCACACATGTGGTATCCCCATACTCAAGAGAAGTAGCAGAATGTTGTTTGGGATGTAATTGCAAGTATGCATATGTTGTGTGTTAGAAATAAAAATAATCAATTCATCTTAATTTTCCAAAGAATTGTGGGGCAAAATTACTTAAAAAAACTAATCATGCCTCTTACTAAATACCTTGGACTGTCTACTTTCCAATAAGGGGTAATTGGGGGGGGGGGGGAGTATTTTTACTTTCCTGGCATATTAGGGCCTCAATAAATAAGATAGGAAGTTATGGACATCAGGGTTGAGCAATTTTCGATAATACATACCATGGCTTGTGGACTCTATAACTTTCACACAGACTAAAATATATAGACTGATTTGGGTTACTTTTACCAAAGAAATGTTGCAGTATAAATGTTGATTAAAATTTATGAAGAAAAATTATTTATTTGCTAAATTTTATAATAGAAACTAAATTTTTTTCTCCCCCAAATGTTTGGTCTTTTTGCAACTATATTTAAAAAAACAAAATAACAAAAAACAGTGGTGATTAAATACCACCAAAAGAAAGCTCTGTCGCTTTAAAAAATGATGAAATGATTTTGTTTGGATACAGTGTTGGATGACTGAGTAATTGTCATTTGAAGTGTGAGTGCTGAAAGCTGAAAATTGGCCTGGGCAGGAAGGGAGTAAAAGTGTCCGGTATTGAGGTGGCTAAGAAGTCACTGCCTTGTCCATACACTGCTGGGCTGTCCCCTTCCTTTTAACCTCCCCAACCTATTCCACCTCTAAGCTTTCATCTAACACACCAGACAAGCCTCATTTCAATCTTCTCCTGTTGAGTGGCAACTGTGAACTACATAATTTGAATTGATCTTTGAAGAACGACTTCATAGCTTTTTGCAGAACAAAAGAATCAACCAAATTATGTTTTTATACATTTGTCTGAAGCTATTAAAATATTCCTCCTCAACTTTTTGAAGAGATCAAAAACTGAATTGGATATAATAATAGTGAAATGCCATCAAATGGTGTCATTAAACTATGCTAAGCTAAGCAATAAAGATAATGGAGAGATCATTGGCACCTGCAAAATAGGTTTATTTTTTGAGCTGAAACATTTTATTGTCATCACTTTGGGTCTGAGCGTGCACATTATCATAATGTTTTTGACAAAGAGCTAATTTGTAGCGCTTCAGTGATGTCACTTCATTACCGTTATTGTAGTGCTTACTTAGGAGCTGATCAAAAATGCTGACCAATTGTAAATAGTTTTATGGTCATGTTTGTAGCTCTCATTTCTGCTATTTGCGATCAATAAATAGCTAATGGGGCATCATGGCTTACAACAATGCATGTGACAAATTGGTTAGCCAAGCACCTTCTGCATTACTACAGTGGACAATCAATATGTTGAATTAAAACATACAGTTGAAGTACCTTATAAAAAATACATGTGCTACACTGAATGTCAATGGCACCTTTGGAGTACATGGGTAATTGCAAGGCTCTGTAATTTGAAATTCTGAACGACAGGTGATAGAGTAATACTGTACAGTCTTATGGTGGACATTATGGTAGGCATTATGGCTACATGGAAAGTAAAGCTTTATGGCAGGGGTCTCTAAACTTTCTAAACAAAGGGCCAGTTTACTGTCCTTCAGGCTTTAGGGGGGGTGGACTGTGGTAGAGTAGAAAATATCCTTGTGTGGGAACAAACAATACCTCATCACTGATGTCAGTGGGAGGAATAGTGCCTCATCACTGGTGTCAGTGGGAGAAATAGTGCCCTGTCACTGGTGTCAGTGGCAAGAATTATGCCACATTATTGGTGTCAATGGGAGGAATGATACCCCATCACTGGTGTCAGTGGGAGGAATAGTGCCCCATCATTGGTATCAGTGAGAGGAATAGTGCCCCTTTATTGGTGTCAGTGGAAGGAACAGTGCCCTTTCATTGGTATCAGTGGGAGGAATACTGCCCCATCACTGGTGACAGTGGGAGGAATAGTGCCCCATCATTGGTATCAGTGAGAGGAATAGTGCCCGATTATTGGTGTCAGTGGGAGGAACAGTGCCCTTTCATTAGTATCAGTGGGAGAAATAGTGCACCACCATTGGTGTCAGTGGAAGGAATAGTGCCCCTATGACTGGTGTCAGTGGCAAGAATTATGCCTCAGTATTGTTGTCAGTGGGAGGAATAATTCCTTTTATCATTGCTGTCAGTGGCAGAAATTAAGCTGGTGTCTATGACGAAAAGTTCCTTATATAAGTGGAAAAAGTAGTGCCCCAAGGGCCAGGCAAAGGCAAGCAAAAGGTCACATCTGGCCCCAAGGCCGCTGTTTGGAGACAACTGCTTTATGGCCTCACGAATGATTTTTACCATGGATAGAATCTGCACAATGTTTGTGTAGATTTGTTTTGGTTTGCTGTAAACTATGTTCTGGATTAATATATTTAATGTATATTGCTTATTCAGATGCTTCCCTAATGTGTCTTATATAATAATTACTTATAGTAAATCTTTAATTGTGTATTTTTTTTTTTTTTTTGAAAAACTGTACATTTTAAAAAGAAAAACTTACCGTAAACAAAATAACATATTTTTGTAGGTAACATTTTTTTTTTTTTGGTAGAGAAGATCCTGTAAGTCTCCTTCGCCCCCAAATTTAGACCTTTTCTTATAGCAATTTTTTTTTCATTGCATACGCTGCCTGTTGCACATGCACATTGTAAACTACACTCCCAGCCCACTCCTAGCATTTGTAAGATGCCAAGAAATGAACCTGGTGCTGGGACAATGTACCTCCAAAGAGAGAGCATGTCAGACATCCCCACTGTTGCTAGGGGTCATTTCTCAATGTCCCCCCGAAGAGTTCAGTGCTTGTAACCTAGTTCCCGGGAGCCCTTTTACTATAAAGTTGTCCTCATTGGAATATTATATAGCTCCCAAATTCCATATTACTCAGAGTTACAAGGGGTTCTTAATAATCTATTTCATTTGTTCGATTCTGCAGTTAAAGGATCAGCCTGCTGTACCAGGCATAGGGTTTTTCAGAGCTCTTATGGTTGTATTGTTCTCAGTACACCATATAATAATAATAGATGTAAAACATTCCTCTATCAGGATTGCAAATAAAATGTGGAATCAAGGTTTATTCCCTTTAAAACAGAATTTAGTCATAAGAGGTTTCTGCCCACTCTAGACACTCCTTTCATCCACCTTAACACCGGACTTCAAGAGGAGCTCCAATCTCCTGCCAAAAATTCAAATTGAGCAGCTACAAATACTGTATCTGCTGGCTTTTAATAGAAGGATACTTACCAGCCCCAGAACCTGAGCCAATTCTTCAGTTGGTGTTACGTACCTGGTGGAAGAGCCTGATATGATGAGGAAGGCCTCCATAGCTCCCAACTGTACCTGATTTCGAGGGACTGTCCCTGATTTTGAACAATATCCCTCTGTCCCTCTTTCCCTCTGATTTGTCCCTCATTTTGGGCTGATCCATATAGTTGTATAAAAAATGCACTTTTTATCTTTCCAAAAGCATTTCCCAGTGCTAAACCTTTCATCCAAATTCTAAATTGCTGCATTTGTAAAATGTAAACGCCAATATAAAGTAATAGCAGTGGATTTATTGAACCTTTTTTTTCGTTAATTCCCCTTTAAGGGAGCGTGGCAGAGGGCGTGCCCTATGCCTACATAAATTTGGTAATGAGTGTCCCTCATTCCCATCTCAAAATTTTGGGAGGTATGGGCCTCTCTTACTGTACACCTCCGACTCGGGGCTCCTGATAAAGCAGACAGGTAGCACAGGAGTACAGAGTGGCACGAGTGCCTACCGGCCTTGCTGACAGCATGGCTGGACAGACTGCCAGGATCAAGCAGGGGAAGACCGTCAGTGGACTGCAACCTAGCAGGAGTGCTGGATTGACACCAGTGAGCAGGAGACAGGAGCAAGCTGAGACCGTCAGTAGATTGCAGCAGAGCAGGAATGCCGGATGGACACCAGTGGAGTATAGGCAGGGGCTCGCAGCAGGCAGTCCGGCAGCAATAGGGACTGAAGCAGAGTGAGACGTAGTGGGTCATACACAGGCAGACGGATCAGGTGCAGATGCATAGGCGGAAGCAATTCAGGAAGCAGGCCAAGTCAGTAACAGATTGGTGAAGCAGCAGCAAGTAGAATAGGCAGAAGTGTGGTTAGAGGCAAGCAGAGTTCAGGAAAAGTCAAGACAAGCCTGGCCGGTAACAGTAGTCAGATGCAAAGTAACAGGTTGCAGGTATGCATAGGAATGCTGTAGACAATAAAGCACTGAAGCATAGCACAGGCTCAGTTTAAATAGCCTGCTCGGGGCCAATGCGAGCAACAGATGCGCGAGCAACATATGTGCGCACATAGGCACAAATATGCACGTTCCTGCGTGTACTATTTCTATTAGCATAAACAGGAACATGAATTAGCCTGTGCCTATGCACAGAACAGTCTAGCAGAGCCATCCTGTCTGCTGGAATGTCCTTCCTGACAGTCGGCTTCAGGTCCAGATGCCGACATCTTATCTAAGGAAACAGTCAGTGGAGCCTTGCGGCTTCACAGCCAGCTCACCACCGCACTGCACTTTGTGGATGGCCCCGCAGTCTTCTGGGATCTGTGACGTGAAGTGGGGAAAGGGGGGGGGGGGGGACTTCCACCATGGTAACCCGACCGGAAGTGGGGGAGCGGGTACCTGTCAAAACCAGGTACCTAGAGAAGGGGAAAGTGCGGAACTTCCCCTTTTGAAGTGAAGTTCCGCTTATAGCATTGTGTCACCAAGTTGTTCCAAACAAACTTTTTACTTCATTAACACATGCACCCAAATGTCTAAGAATTTGAAATGTACTCAAGTAAATTGCCAAAGTTGTACAAAAGACAGTTTTTTATTCCTGGCTTGCAGAGTGGCAATGGGTCTGCATAGATAGTTATGAGAACATCTGCTCAATAAAGAAGTATAGCATTTCCCTTTTAGGTCCCATTTGTTACAGGCATGGGGATTATCAGCCCATAAGCCCCAGAACCTTTAAAGGTGGATCTAATTGGGTGACTGACACCCTCTCAAATGTGACCCATAGTGAACTGGACTACTTTCTACCAGTTCAATCATTTTCCAGGTGAGAAAATATTAATAATGGGATCCAAAGAACAGACTTTCCAATTTTCTCTCATCTCTAGCAGGGACAGCCTGGAAAATTAGGGACATCTGGCATCCCCAGTCTACAAACCAAATCAGTCAAATGCAGTGAACAATGACTGTGTGCTGATTTCTGCAGAGGGAACTATTTTGTGCATACGCTAGAAGAAACTCTTAGATATTTTGTAACACTTAATTATATCAGTGAACTGAAACAGGCCATATAGACAAGCTCCTTTGAATGATAATTACAAGAGGCAACAGACCAAAGTCAACACGACCAGAATGATCTGAAACACAATGATAAAGGATTATTAAACTTCAGGAGAGAATTGTAATCTTGTTTCTTAACCTTTCAGCACTTCTCCTTTGGTTGTGTGGAGATTAAAACACTGACATCTTGGCTGTAGGTGATTTGTTTTTATGTGTTCTATCGCTCACTTCAGTGGTCAAAAAAGATAAAGTCAAACCGTTAAAATCCAGGTCTTAAAAAAAGGTTTTAAAACTGTTTCCCTAAAGTCCAACTCCGGGCACCATAAAAATTCCTCCTACACTGGTGCCCCACCATGCAAGGGCTAAATGCTCATCAAGTCTAGGAGAAGAGGAATATGCTGTAAAACATATCTTATTTCTCGCTCCAGCAGACTTCCACCCCACTGTGGGTCCTGTCACCTTGAAGCTCCTTCTATTTGGCACTATGGCCAGTGATCTCACTCTGACACCATCACATTCAGTGCAGGTTCAGCAGTCTTGCGTTGTATTACGTCAGAGAGAAAAGGAGAGAAATAAGGTAAGTATATTACAGCTTTTTCCTCTAGAGTTAACCCTTGTTGTTCCCAACCTAGTATGTATTTTTTTGTTATTGCAATATACTATCTATGTTCTGATTCATGCTGACGTCTGTTGGTGGTGCCACACCACTATAACGTGTTATTGTGTGCATTTGGTACATTCTGTTTCCCCTGTTGTTTTATGCTCGTTAGTACATTTCTAGCTATAGGTTTGAAGCGTTTCTGGTGTTCCCTCAGAATAATGTTAGTCATTGTAGAGAAGGCATAGAAAATTATCGTCTTCTTTCATTTAAGAAAACTGGAAAAACATAATCTGTACCGCACTGAAGTAAAACTGAGTTGGAATCGATATCATTATATTATTGAAGAGTTAATACACCTGTGGATTCTGCCAAGTTAGCAAGTGGCCATTCTGTCTGTACAGATTGGGTCTAAGGAGGTTTGATGTCATTGCATTTTTTGACATTTCAAGACAAAATAATTTTAAATGTCTGTTGCACTGCGAGGGATTTTTTTCACTCAAGACTTCAATTTTAAAGCCTAACTGAAGCATTTTTTTAAAACTAGTTTCCCAACTCCTCCTGTATAGAAAGAAATATTTTGCCAAACAGTACTTTTCATACTTCAGGGCTTCTCCACGTATCCTTATCCTCTTCTGGGTTGAATAACACCTGGCATCATTTGACCTATTTCTCGTGACCCTAGGACTTCCAACACTTATCCCCTGGGGTTGGGGCGGGCATAATCAAGCCACCATTCATTTACAGGGCATTACTGTAAACAGTGACACTATGTCATTACAGGACTGTTGGGTTGTGGGTGGACTGTTGTTTTTTAAAATTGTAATTGGGCTGCCATTACTGACCTCTCCTAAAAATGTTTGTTGACTGTTACGCTTACCTCCTTGCTTCCGTTCATTGTATATCATATAAAAGTTGTGTGTATTGCCCCACAGCAGTTGGCCAGATTTGAACTGTAATTATCCTATTCTGTAGCCATTAAAAGCTCATGTTGCAAAATTTAAATTGAACCCCCTTAGATGTTACACACCAATCTTCCCCTGTCTTGTTTAGTTCTTTACAGTCTTCTCTTCTCCAAACCCTGAGTAAACTATCACTATTTTTCATTTTTTTAGGCAGCAAATAATACATATGTGAAAAGATAAAGGATAATAACTACACTTGGTGGCACTTGCTCCTACAAACAACATTGTGCTTTGGTGAATATGGTTTCCTCATAAGACAAAGGGATTTGGAGAAGATCAAATTGAAGAGGAGTTGATCAGGATGACAGGATTGCTCTAACAGGTACAAGGGCCCCGCATTGATGATGAGAGGACATATACTGTAGGTGTATCAAGATAAACATAAATCCTTATTTATGAACTTCTGATTTAACATGCAAATATCTCCAATATGAGGCAATCCAGAGGACAATAAGTATAAGTATAGTATAAAGTCACCAAAAGATGGAGAAAATGTATCAGGAAAAGTTAGCAGAATGTGAATGAAAAAAGCGGACAACAAAAGGTTGTACAGGGCATATGGGAGGGGTCTAATACAGACCTTGCTTGAGAAGACAAGGTTTGCTTATCTGTAAAAGAAATACAAAGAAGCTAAAAAGCCCCAAACCATAGAATAAAAAAATGCATCACTGTACCTCACTACTGTATCCTGGAGATGTTAGGTGATCATAACCTTACTACTCCTACATTGCCCTGGAGCACATTCTTATAAGATTTTGTGGGGCATAATAGTGTCAACGGAAAGGAAGCAACCACAAGTCCCTGCCCAATGTATTGTATTATTTTTCTTCTAGTAGTTGTAACTTTTTTCCGGGGATTGCATTGCGAACTCTGCTTTAAAACAAGCAAATGATACCATGGAGAAAACAAACAAAAGAATAGTTTAAAAAAGAATGTAAGAAATAAGGCTTATTCCATAGTAGAACATTGTTGCTAAAAATAAATATAACTTTACAAATAACTATAAATAACTTTACAAAGTTGAAGCTTATCTCCCACCTCTAAGTCCCACCATTCTCATCCATGTCTAACTTTTTTGAAATATATTTTTAGCTGCTTTTTACTCACCTAAGTCAGGCATCCATATCCCTTGGCTAGTTAGTGATGTGACATTGCACATGGTCGTGGATTTAGATATTTTAGACTTTTAGAGGTGTTTACCAATGAAGAGATTATATGGGGGGTGGGGCATAGAAGCAAAGGGTGGGAATTAGAGCCACTGAGGGCAAGTAAACACTCACCAGTTCTGCTTGCAGTGCATTGACAAAGTATTTATACCACTTGAAATTTTCCACATTTTGTCATGTTACAACCAAAAATGTAAATGTATTTTATTTGGATTTTATGGAATAGACCAACAGAAAGTGGCACATAATTGTGAAGTTGAAGGAAAATGATAAATGGTTTTCAATTTTTTTTTAAAAATATATGAAAAATGGGGCATGCATTTGTATTCAGCAATACTTTGTAGAACTCCCTTTTGCCGCAATTACAGCTGCAAGTCTTTTTGGGGATGTCTCTACCAGCTTTGAACATCTAGAGAATGGCATTTTTGCCCATTCTTCTTTGCAAAATAGCTCAAGCTCTGTCAGATTGGATGGAGAGCATATTTTCAAGCAATTTTCAAGTCTTGCACACAGATTGTCAATTGGATTTAGGTCTGGGCCATTCTAACACATGAATATGCTTTGATCTGAACCATTCCATTGTAGCTCTGGCTGTATGTTTAGGGTTGTTGTCCTGCTGGAAGGTGAACCTCCGCCTCAGTCAAGTCTTTTGCAGACTCTAATGCCCCGTACACACGGTCGGATTTTCCGACGGAAAAGGTTCGATGGGAGCTTGTTGTCGGAAATTCCTCGGCTCGTCGTACTTGTTGTACGTCACCGCGTTCTTGACGTTCAGAATTTCCGACAAGATTTGTGTGACCGTGTTAATGCAAGACAAGTTTGAGCCAACATCCATCGGAAAAAATCCATGGATTTTGTTGTTGGAATGTCAAATCGTGGGTATGCGGCATAACAGGTTTTCTTCCAGGATTGCCCTGTATTTGGCTCCATCCATCTTCCCATCAACTCTGACCAGCTTCTCTGTCCCTGCCGATGTGTTAAGGGTGATGTTCAGTGTTATTTTTCCGCCACACTTAGCGCTTTGCTTTTAGGTCAAAAAGTTAAATTTTGCAAGTAGTCACACACATCCTGCTGACTGCTCAGACACTTATTCTAAAGTACTGGAAATCCAAGGAATCCCCCAATCTTTCTGAACTGGTGAACATGATGAATGCTAACCACACATTTGAATGCTTCACAGCATTCAATAACCTAAAATATGCTGCAATTTCCCATTCTTGGTCTATCTGGATGAATAAAGCTACCTTTCATTAGTATTATTACTGCTTGTAACCTAGTGCTGACTCCCAAAAACCTTTTGATTCGGTGATGAATATCTGCATCTGTACTGTACCTATTGTTCAGAATCTTGTTATGTTACCTTTTGTTATAACCAAATTTTCAATAGAAATGTATTGTTCAAAAAAAAAAGTTCAATTTTGGTCTCATCTGACCAGAGCACATTCTTCCACATGTTTGCTGTGCCCCCCACATGGCTTCTCACAAACTGAAAATGGGACTTCTTATGGCTTTCTTTCAACAATGGCTTTCTTTTTGCCACTCTTCCATAAAGACCAGATTTGTGGAGTGCACGACTAATAGTAGTCCTGTGGACAGATTCTCCCACCTGAACTGTGGATCTCTGCAGCTTCTCCAGAGTTACCATGGACCTCTTGGCTGCTTCTCTGATTAGTGCTCTCCTTTCCTGACCTGTCAGTTTAGGTGGACGGCCATGTCTTGGTAGGTTTGTAGTTGTGCCATACTCTCCATTTTCAGATGATGGATTGAATAGTGCTCCATGAGATGTTCAAAGCGTGGGATATTTTTTTATAACCTAACCCTGCTTTAAACGTTTCCACAACTTTATCCCTGACCTGTCTGGTGTTCCTTGACCTTCATGATGCTTTTTGTTCACTAATGTTCTCTAACAAACCTCTGTGAGCTTCACAGAACAGCTGTATTTATACTGAGATTAAACTACACACAGGTGGACTCTATTTACTAATTAGGTGACTTCTGAAGGCAATTGGTTCCACTAGATTTTAGTTAGGGGTATCAGAGTAAAGGGGGCTGAATACAAATGCACGCCACACTTTTCAGATATTTATTTGTAAAACATTTTGAAAACCATTTACCATTTTCCTTCCACTTCACAATTATGTGCCACTTTGTGTTGGTCTATCACATAAAATCCCAATAAAATACATGTACGTTTTTGGTGGTAACATGACAAAATTTGGAAAATGTCAAGGGGTATGAATACTTTTTCAATAAACTGTAAATGTGAACAAATGGGGGGCTGAATTTAAACCCAGTCTCTCAAACCCAGAAATTCAAATTATCTGAAATAGAGAACATCCAAGCTGAGCTAAAAAAAAAGCTTTCACAAACAGATGTGTGTATTTCTTAAGAAGGTATTGGTAAAAGAAACACTATGAGAAACACAGCAATAGAAGTCTTCCTTGCCAATATATCAGAAAGAACACCCCCTGGATTGTAGGAACTAGAGGAATACCCCCGCTAAGCTATGCCTATGAAATTCTATCTAATGTTGTAGCAATAAAATAACACCACATATAGAAAATAAACTTGGTGAAAACTAATCAAAATAGGCCCGAAAACTCAGCAACAGCAAGTATAGAAAAAAGACACAGAGTCTGTTTGCATTTTGGAGCAGCATACAATTCCAACATGTCACAACAGGATCTTATTGTCATGAGAGAAGTGGGCACACTAAAAAGAGTGGTCATACTTACCATGGAAGGTGCTACTGCACAGATACCCATCTAAGGCTAGGTTCACACCACAGCATGGATCAGCTCACAGCAGGGGTCCGATGCATCACCATTCACCATTTCAGGTCCGATTTCAGCCCGAATTTTGGGCTGAATTCGGACCTGAAATGGACCAGAATACACACGGGACTCCTGTGCATTTCGCACCGGAGCCGCTCTAGAGATGTGTGAACCAGCACCATAGAGAGCTGGTCACAATCTGACATGCGAATTGGATGTGGGGAAACCCAGCCTAAGAGTCCTTATTGAAGGTACCACAGGTTATCAGTGGACTGGTAGAGGGTGAATAATCTCTATGATTTTATTTAATGTGACACTATAGAAAGGTAGCAGAGAGGCAAACAATCATAAGCTAAATCTTTATCAAACAATTTTTAGGCAGGTTGCCTATTTTAGCCTAGTTAGGAGCTGCCCCAACTGGGAGGGATAGAGGTAACTATGTTTCCCAGGCTTTTCTTGGTGGACTTCCTGGGTCCCACCCACTGGTCCTGTGCCATTATAAAAGTAACAGAGGTCCAGAAACTAGGGCTGTCATCGCTGCTGCCATTGTCATTCCCACTGCTGATTCCGTTGCCGGAGTTCATCCTCTCAGCCTGCTGCCAAGACCGGAGTGGCTGCTAATGAACATCTTGCTTCAGGAGCCTTCCATAGAGGACTGCTGGGACCAGCAGTCCATCCTGAAGATACCAACCATGGACACTGCCACTTTGGACTTTGCCAAAAATGTACAGTACGCTTTTCTGTGCAGGTACACTGGGGCAGCCACAAGCCTGAGTTATTGTAAGTATTAGTTTAGGGAAAGACTGTTGTCTTTGTTTGATTGTCATTCCTATGTTATTGGGTAAAGCTTTTGAAACATTGTCTTTGACTGGTCTGAAGTTACTAGGGGTGCAATGCATGTAACTGGCACAAATAGTCTGCAGTCAGTTAAAGCAGATTGGGATACGAAGACAGCTTTATAGGAATTAACACATTATGGAGTACAAGCGAGTGGTTACCAAGGGTAACAGAGGTATCACAAAAAGCCTGTCATAAGTGTGGGCCAGTGGCAGGTAGGATAGCCTCTTGCAGGGGGTATTGTTGTTGGCACTCTTATTGTGAGCAGTCCATCTCTCATAGCAACTGGAGCAGATCAGCACAACAGAGGTCCTTAGCCTGTGCCTGGGGAACATGGAGAAAGTACCTTCCACCTGCCCTACAAATTACAGATACTTGGACATACCGGTGGTATAGGTGTAGCGCTCACCTCTGGGGAGGGGGGGGGGGTGTGCACATCAAAATAGACAGGTTTTCCCTAGTAGTACAGAGGCTGTCAGTCACACAAGCCCAGTCCCATGCACACCATCAATTCAGGCTCAGTCTAGGCAATGGCGTCACTGGGGGGGAGGGCAGAGGGGGCCCTGACCCCCCAACATTATGCTGTGCCCCACCATGTGCCCCCCAATTAAAAAAAAATAGGACAGGAGAACCAGCCTGTAAATTCCAAGAGATGATGAGATCTAAGAGATGCCAGACCAGCGCTGTCAATAGCAGGGGCAGGACAGCAAGAGGAGGCTGGGGAACCCCACAGTGGCAGAACACCAGGGCCCGGTGGCAAGACAACCTCTGCAACCCTGATAGTTCGCCCACTGCTTTGGACCCTTATATTTTCTTGGTATGCTGGGGACATATATCTCTTGTTTTCTGCCACCCTGGGGGGGCCCCAATACAGTAGGAAGGGAGCATACTGCAGAACATGTGAAAGGGCCATTGTGGGATCGTAGTAAAGGGCCCAAGTATATATATATATATTTGCATTTTATAGTTTTATAGTTGCCCCCCTACTTTTGGCCCTGTCCCCCCCTTGTGCCCCCCCTAAATATGAAAGCTGGAGATGCCACTGAGTCTAGGGGATGTCTTTTTAGTAGAGGAGAGGAGTTAGGGATCAAAGGATACTCCAAAGCAATCAGTAGCAATGATAGGAGGACAAACTATTCTCTGTACTCCTACAATAACAGCACTTCTGGAGGTAATACGGAATGGCGAGTATATCTAGGACCCTACAGCAGCAGTCCTTATAGCAATCTCTGGCACTTAATTCCCCTCTGGCACTTGCACAACTATTAGTTTCCTTCCAGATTTTGACTCATAGGGGGTTATTTACGAAAGGCAAATCCACTTTGCACTGCAAGTGCACTTGGAAGTAAAGTCACTGTAGATCCGAGGGGGACATGCAAGGAGAATAAAAAACAGCATTTTAGCTTGCACATGATTGGATGATAAAATCAGCAGAGCTTCCACGCATTTCAGATCTACCCCTTAGATTTAGAGCGACTGCACTTCCAGGTGCACTTTCAGTGCACTTTCAAGTGCACTTGCAGTGCAAAGTGGATTTGCCTTTTGTAAATAACCCCTATAGTGTCCCAAAAGCTGTCTGCCACCCAGCATTCACAGGTACATCCTCAGTGAGGGATATAACAACATCCTTCTCCAGACCAGGCCTTCAGTGAAGTGTCCTCCAGGACATATAACACTCTGGCAATCTTCCAGTCCACCAACTGCTGAGGTCTAAACTGTTCAGGTCTTGGTGGGCTGTCTCCAGGGGAAGCAGCCCCTAGAAAACCAAAACCCTCCATGGAGGGAAAGAACACTCTGGCAAAGGCTACCTAAACATTTATCACCTCCTTAGCCACCTTTTGAATGCTTCCTTCCAGGGATTGGCTGGGGGATGATTAATATTTACACTGATCATTTGAAGCTCCCTGCCCTATGCTCTATTTCAGAGGCAGGTGGGTAAAATTAAATTGTTAGCTCAGGAAACACTAAGAAGACCAGAACAATCAATCACTGCTTTACTCACTACAGTGGACCCCCAAGAACTAAATTTGCCTTGCAGTCTAACGGATACAGATCTCTAAAAGGGTGCCTCCAGACAACATTTTATTTAAAGGGTAATGCCACTTTTGTTGATTCAAAAAACAGTCTCCTCTGGGTGATCAATGTACATTTATTAAACATTGTTTCAGATTCATACCTGTTTCTGCCCTGAAGAAAAAACAGTTTGTCTATGTTGATGTGCAGAGTGAATCTGAATGAGAGTGATTTTTTCATTATTATTCAGCTGATGCACTTGCTGTGTTCTAATGAGGAAACTAGCAGTATCTGCACCCCTTTAGAAGTAGAGGTTTAAAATTTGGTGTAAACAGCATGAAAGCATAGATCCATCCTGCCTTGTATCAACGGTTCAGGCTGGTGGTGGTGTAATGGTGTGGGAGATATTTTCTTGGCACACATTGGGCCCCTTAGTACCAATTGAGCATTGTTTAAATGCCACGGCCTACCTGAGTATTGTTGCTGACCATGTCCATCCCTTTATGACTACAGTGTCCCCATCTTCTGATGGCTCCTTCCAGTAGGATAATCCACCATGTCACAAAGCTCAAATCATCCCAAACTGGTTTCTTGAACATGACAATGAGGTCACCCTACTCCAATAGTCTCCACAGTCACCAGATCTTATCCAATAGATGGGATGTGGTGGGACATTCACATCATGGATTTGTTGCAGCCAACAAATCTGCAGCAACTGTGTGATGCTATCATCAACATGGAGCAAAATCTCTGAGGAATGTTTCCAACACGTTGTTGAATCTATGCCGCGAAAAATGAAGGCAGTTCTGAAGGCAAAAGGGGGTCCAACCGGGTACTAGCCAGGTGTACCTAATAAAGTGGCCGGTGAGTGTATATAGAGTTGCACTTTAAAATCATTTAGTGTTTTGAACAAATGGTTGGGGTCAGTCTCCATTTTTTTCCCAAAGGGGTAATCCCTTTGGGAATATCTCACCAAAACTGTTTTTTTTTTGGGGGGGGGGTGCCTTAAATCTGTCTTGCATCTTACTGCAGACTTAAGGGAATCATTGAGCTAATCATACAAGCGGAAGTGATATTTTAGGAGCTGTTCCGTACACCATAGGTGTAAGGAACATCTCCAGGTTGCCATATTGCACTGAGTTTTACAGAAAATTAAAGCATTACTGATTGAAAAGGAAGGGTCATTTTTTAAAACCATTAAAGTTAACATTAAATTATACAGCTTGTGTAGCAATTGTATATACAATAATATTATGCTACATTATTTTTTATATGCAATTTTTTCCCTATGAAAGTGGAGTTAACCTTTAAATTTAGGATGGAGTTAAAAAGATTTAGAACCTTTGTCAGGTTTTTTTCCCATAAAATGGAGGCCATAAATGGTTTATTGTCTTTATTTGATCAATTATTAATAAACATGATAATTCCATTATTTTTTATTGCACACTCCTTAAACATTATTCATTACATTCACGGTACCAGTACATCAAAAAGGCATATTTAAAAGATATGAGCTGGGCCCTGCAGAAGGCTTTAGCATTATATGGTAGCATCACATTATTATCATGGCTGGGTGAATTGATCGCTAATCTGCTTTAGATATTGAAGGTCTGAAAAAAATGGAGACTGACCCCAACCATTTGTTCAAAACACTAAATGATTTTAAAGTGCAACTCTGTATACACTCACCGGCCACTTTATTAGGTACACCTGGCTAGTACCCGGTTGGACCCCCTTTTGCCTTCAGAACTGCCTTCATTCTTCGCGGCATAGATTCAACAAGGTGTTGGAAACATTCCTCAGAGATTTTGGTCCATGTTGATGATAGCATCACACAGTTGCTGCAGATTTGTTGGCTGCACATCCATGATGTGAATCTCCCACCACATCCCATCTATTAGATAAGATCTGGTGACTGTGGAGACTATTGGAGTACAGGCACCTCATTGTCATGATCAAGAAACCAGTTTGGGATGATTTGAGCTTTGTGACATGATGGATTATCCTGCTGGAAGGAGCCATCAGAAGATAAGTACACTGTAGTCATTAAGGGATGGACATGGTCAGCAACAATACTCAGGTAGGCCGTGGCATTTAAACAATGCTCAATTGGTTCTAAGGGGCCCAATGTGTGCCAAGAAAATATCTCCCACACCATTACGCCACCACCAGCCTGAACCGTTGATACAAGGCAGGATGGATCTATGCTTTCATGCTCTTTACACCAAATTTTAACCCTACCATCTAAAATCAAGATTCATCAGACCAGGCAACGTTTTTCCAATCTTCTATCGTCCAATTTTGGTGAGCCTGTGTCAATTGTAGCTTCAGTTTCCAGTTTCTTAGCTGACAGAAGTGGCACCCGGTGTGGTCCTCTGCTGCTGTAGCCCATCTGCTTCAAGATTCGATGTGTTGTGCGTTCAGAGATGGTATTCTACATGCCTTGGTTATAACGAGTGGTTATTTGAGTTACTGTTGCCTTTCTATCATCTCAAATCTGCCGATTCTCTTCTGACATCAACAAGGCATTTTCATCCACACAACTCCCGCTCACTGGGTATTTTCTCTTTTTCTGACCATTCTCTGTAAACCCTAGAGATGGTTGTGCGTAAAAGTCCCAGTAGATCAGCAGTTTTTTTAAATACTCAGACCAGCCTGTCTGGCACCAACAATCATGCCACGTTCATAGTCACCTAAATCCCCTTTCTTCCCCACTTATGCCACTTATCCAAATCAGCCTTAGCCCTCGTTCATGTAGCAGCATTCCCGACCTCCAAAGGCCTAATGGTGACCTCCAGAGTTAGGGAGAGCTGACATCCTTCTTCACTGTATGGGTTACTAGGCATGGTGGGTGTAATGCAAGTTGAAAACATGGGTTCCAGTCACTCTTTGGATGTGAACAAAAGAGTTTTAATGTCTCTTAACAAGAACTGAGGGAGAGAGGGTTAGGGCCAGGACACCCTTAGGCAGATGCAATAACAATTGGCAGACTCAGAGACAAAAATAGGCAGCCAGCTATACAGGTAGAGGGCCTTTAAGCTGGATGCAGCAACTGTATTTGTAGGACTGCTGTCTCCTATGGCAACTGAACTTTGAACAGTCAATAGAGATCTATACATGTAATTCACAGTAACCCGTTAAAGATCTTTTCTCACATCTCACAGTATCATACTGTGGATCTTCACTCACTGAGATCCTGGTCTATCACTAGACTGCAAGATCCCAGTCAAGCTCTTCCACAGCTAACCCACTGTATACTCCTCAATAGCTTCCACAGCTAACCCACTGTATACTCCTCCCCTGCTAATCCGCTGGGTCCCTGGCTTGGCACTCTACTGAAGCTTTCCCACTTGTTTACCATCCCCAGCTAGTGAATAAGGCTGCTCTGGTACTTCTTCAGACTTCCATAACTGGCCTCTGATAACTAGAGTGGTTGTCCCTTAATGGCAACTGTGTCTCTTTTATCTCTAACCTTGATCCTCACTTGCCTCTGGTAACAGGAGTGGTTGTCCCATGTGGCAACTGCTTCTCCCTCACCGCTGGCAACAATGCGATTCCCCATCCCCCAAACCTCTGCAACTTGATTGGGCTTCCGGCCGAAAGTCCCAAACCCGCTCTGCCTCTCTCAAACCTGGATAGGCCTCAGACAGCCTAGCAGCCAGGTGCTGCCGGGATAGGCCTCAGGCTTCTGGCCTAGCAACCCAGAGCCTTGTGACACACGTTCAACCAGACAGCCGTACAGGTGGCCCAGAACAGCGATCACCTAACTCCTCCCGAATAAATAGACTATCCCAGCAGGCCAAGGGACTAAAGAAACCCCTGCCAATTGGCTGAGACAACCCATCCACTCCTAGTCCGAATTCACTATGCCCTAGTCATTCTAATGCCACAGGCAACAATGCCACCTAGTGACAGAAGAGAGAGGTGCATCAAATCTAGAGTTAGGGAAAAGCCAGTGAATCCCCTTTCAATAAGCCAGGCGAGTTACCACCTAGCAAGCTAAATTTGTAAGCAACCCTGCTTACTACCAGGGTGCTACATTCACATTGGAGGTGGGTTTTAAACCCGCATTTCCTTGCAAGTTCGGGAGCGATTTGAAAGACACCGGTGCAGGTTCATGCACAGATGTCTATTGAAATCGCCCCCTGAGGTCGCCAAAAGTAGTGTAGGATCTACTTTTGGAAATCAGTGCGGTGGCGAAAAGTCGGCAAATGTCAAATCGGCCAGATTTGGGGCTCATATTAAAATCTCTGTTCGAAGCTGTCACATTGAGCTCTCCTCATTTCCTGTCCATGGGACAGGTGTCAGACAAAACAGGAAGCAAGGGGATATTTCCTTAGTGGGGACACAAGTATGATTTAAAACCTGACACAGGTCCTACAATTTTATACTGAATTTAAGTCTAAAAGAAAAGGTTTTGGCTGGTCTTAGGCATTTAGCATAATGGGAAAACCAAGTACATGTTTGTATCTAGAAGGGATAGGACGGAAAAACAAACCCCCTCAATTCTAAAGGGTACGGCCATGTGAATTAATGCCGGAGAAATCTTTTTATGATATTGATATAAAGCTACATTCATAGGAGGATAATACTGAAGATTTTAAACCACATAGAAAGAGGCAATAGATGTTAATATGCCCCATGAAAAAAAGTTTGATTCCCTTCTTCTGTAGAGGACCATAAAGGTTCTGTTATATAACACTCTTGTAATCTGTAATGAATGGTGCTGAATGTTGGACACTGTTACAGACAGATAAGAAACGGCTTGGTGTATTTGAAAGGAGAGTGCTTAAAGGAATATATGTAAGGGTACTTTAAAAAGATTGTAGAAATACGGTTATAATAGTGAACTTTATGTAAGATATAAGGATACTAGATTATCAGCAATAATACCATATGCCTTGCTTGTAAAAAGTAGACAATATTACACAGATAAAAGATTGTATGCCAAAGAAGATCCAGAGAGCAAAATGATGTGGAAAGTGATATATTAGCCAACGCAGAGAATAATGGAGAGAATAATGGAGCGATTACATTAACCACTTGGCCTCCGGAAGATTTACCCCCTTAATGACCAGGTCATTTTTTGTGATACTGACCTGCGTTACTTTTAAAAAGATGGACAATTTTGAAAACATATTTTTTATGTTCTGCTATATGTTTTTGGTTAAACGAATCCCAATAAGCGTATATTGATTGGTTTACAAGAACGTTATAGCGTCTACAAGCTATGGGATATATTTATGGATTTTTTATTTATGTATTTATTTTTATACTAGTAATGGCAGCGATCAGCAACTTATAGTGGGACTGGGACCACCTAGGGCGTACTGTTGCCTAGGGGGCGCAGCCACGGCTGCTAACTTTCCCTCTAGCCTGGCCGGGGAACACCAAAGGCTGAAAAATGTCTGGCGGGCACAGCTGAGGAGGAAGCGGAGGAGGACAGTGGGGAGCCGGACAAGGCGGACACAGCTGGGGAGGCAGAGGAGGACAGTGGGGTTCCGGCTGAGGCGGGCATATCTGAGGAGGCGGAGGAGGACAGTGGGGAGCCGGACAAGGTGGACACAGCTAGGGAGGCAGAGGAGGACAGTGGGGATCCGGCTGAGGCGGGCATATCTGAGGAGGCGAAGGAGGACAGTGGGGAGCTGGACGAGGCGGGCACAGCTGAGGAGGTGAAGGAGGACAGTGAGGAGTCAGATGAGGCAGGCACAGCTGAGGAGGTGGAGGAGGACAGTGGGAACCCGGATGAGGCGGGCCCAGCTAAGGAGGTGGAGGAGGACAATAGGAACCTGGACAAGGTGGGCACAGCTGAGGAGGCGGAGGAGGACAGTGGGAACCCGGACAAGGTGGGCACAGCTGAGGGGGTGGAGGAAGACAGTGGGGAGCCAGATGAGGTGGGCACAGCTGAGGAGGCAGAGGAGGACAGTGGGGAGCCAGACAAGGCGGGCACAGCTGAGGAGGCGGAGGAGGACAGTGGGGAGCCGTACGAGGCGGGCACAGCTGAGGAGACGGAGGAGGACAGTGGGAACCCGGACGAGGTGGGCGCAGCTGAGGAGGTGGAGGACAGTGGGGAGCCGGACAAGGCGGGCACAGCTGAGGAGGACAGTGAGAACCCAGACGAGGTGGACACAGCTGAGGAGGCGGAGTACAACAGTGGGGAGCCGGACAGGTCAATGAGGCGGGCACAGCTGAGGAAGCGGAGGAGGACAGTGGGGAGCCGGACGAGGCGCGCACAGCTGAGGAGGACAGTGGGAACCCGGACAAGGTGGGCACAGCTGAGGAGGCGGAGGACAACAGTGGGGAGCCGGACAGGTCAATGAGGCGGGCACAGCTGAGGAGGCGGAGAAGGACAGTGGGGAGCCAGATGAGGTGGGCACAGCTGAGGAGGTGGGCACCATCAGGTCTCTGGACGTAGGTGAAACTATCCCTGCCCATATGTCCAGAAAAAGCTACGTGATTCATTTTGCGAAACGCGTTGACGACACCAGCGTCACGTGACGCCTTTCCTTTTCATCGTGTCCCAGAAGTGAGCCTACAGCAAGCCAGGGAGGCTGGATGGCTGCTGCACAGCATGAAGAGTGCTATGAGGTTTGAATACTGGAGGAGACATACGCGCTGTTTAGCGCTCATACCGAGGGACAGCTGCAGGATTTGTAGACAAAGCACATGATGTTACTATCCGAAGCCGCTTTACCATGGAGAGTACTACTTCAGGAGGGTATCGTATGGCCGGCTCCTACATTTAAAACTGCTTGATATATCACGCTGGGCATGGTGAAGCAATAGGGCTGATTACCCTGATCTCTGACTATATTACATTACCTAAGGACTGAAATTTAGATCTTGTCATTCTGATGGATGAACCAGGATGCAGTTCCAACATAGACTGCTTTAGGACTTTAATTGCAGCGTGATCCACAGTCTTTTTGGTTTCACTCCTCCTGTTGCCCTAGTGGCATAGTCCTAATTACACAGGTGTAGGATACCACACAGCAATTTATCATATGGCTCAGGACTGCATGTCTAAGCCACCAGCATACTAGCAACTGTTTCCTTGTTGAAATATTCATTATTCAGCAATGAAAATTGTTCTCTTACCATAAATACATATTATTATTTTGTGGATTTTTTCCATCTACAGCCAGCAATTACTTTATGGTGTCCATCAGTCCATCCCCTCCCCTTTTTCCATCTGTAACTTGTAGGCTCGAGCCCCTCAGGGACCTCTGCACAGATGTACATGCCATATATTTACACTTTTTATATTTTTGCAAATGACGTATTAGTCGTGGCATACAAAAAGAAGTTGAGATATAGAAGACTAGGGGCTGGGCCAACATCCCCGTGTACAATATACAGAAAGCAAGGTTCCCCCTTGTGGGATTTTAAAGGCCCTAGTGGTGATATAACACCAAAAATTAGTATAAATGATAAATATAGAAAAATAAAAATGTATTGTAGTATATACAGTTAACAAATTTAGCTCATAAATGAACAACAAACAATGAAGAAATCCATGAGAAAAGACGTGGCTAATACAGTCACAGATTAAGGATGAGTCATACACCCCCCCCCCCCCGGTTCGGTTTGCAAACACATGAACACCGTTAAAGTCTATGGGACACGAACAGGAAAAATCAAAAGTGCTAATTTTAAAGGCTTATATGCAAGTTATTGTCATAAAAAGTGTTTGGGGACCTGGGTCCTGCCCCAGGGGACATGGATCAATGCAAAAAAAAGTTTTAAAAACGTCCGTTTTTTGCGGGAGCAGTGATTTTAATAATGCTTAAAGTGAAGCAATAAAAATGAAATATTCCTTTAAATATTGTGCCTGAGGGGTATCTATAGTATGCCTGTAAAGTGGCGCAGTTTTCCCATGTTTAGAAAAGTACCACAGCAAAATTACATTTCTAAAGGAAAAAGTAATTTAAAACTGCTTGCATCTGTAATGAATTGTCGGGTCTCGGCAATATAGATAAAAATCATTGAAAAAAAAAGGCATGGATTCCCCCCCCAGTCCATTACCAGGCCCTTTGGGTCTGGTATGAATATTAGGGGGAACCCCGAACCAAAAAATAATTGCTTGGGGGTCCCCCCAAAATCCATACCAGGCCCTTCAGGTCTGGTATGCATTTTAAGGGGAACCCTGTGCCAAAATAAAAAAAAAATGGTGTAGGGGTCCCCCCCCAAAATCCATAACAGACCCTTATCCGAGCACGCAACCTGGCAGTGCCGGGTGGGAGCCCATAAAAAGCCCAAGGATCGGAGTGGCTTCGGAACAGGTGAGCCCCGGATGGAGAAGGCTGAAGCAACTCATGTATGAGAACACAAACTCATAGGAATTGCAGCAAACATACAATGCATATATATATATGCAAGTTTATAAAATATTCCTATTTGCGATGGGGTAGATGTAAAACTACATTATGTTACTCTAGCTATCAGACCACTACACTATGTAGCAAATCGAAAAGCCCCCCCCCCAAAAGAAATGTATCTTTCCCAACCCCCCTAAGGAAAACTTTCCAAGAAGGGTTTAAAATTAGTGGCCTCATTCATACCTGGAGGTGAAGTAGCTCCAAGACGATAAATCCATCATAGTTCAATTTGAAGTAATTTTTTAATCCAATCACCCCCCCATACTTTATCCAGGAACTGAATACAAGGGAATTTTTCATTATGTGTGTCTCCCTGACATGTCTCCCCCATGGTAGACCTGGGTTTCATGATTTCATGCTTAAGACGTGTCTGTATGCATGCTTCCAAAATTCCTATATGGTTTTACTCACATAGTCATGGCATGGACATCGGCGCATAGATATCTGGCATCCGGATGATTGTTTATATATATTTGATTTGCTTTTTTTTGTTTTTTGTCCTGTGCTGTGTGTTGCCATATCTGGTGGCTATTTGATGCAGTGACCTTCGGATATATGTCATGTTCATGTGTCTTAAGTATTACCTCCCATTGGGGAGTTTATTGAATTTTTAACTAATCAATACATTTTATAGTTTTTCTACTTATCCCTACATTGTAGGCTGTGTCACTCATTTGGTCCTCTGGTTCCCCGCTGTCTTGGTAGGGACAAAACCCCTTCTTTTTTGATATATATGAAGTTTTTTTTCAATAGAGTGACGCTACCTATTAACTAGGTAAACAATGTTTGAGGATATTATTGTGTGTCATCACACATAAATTTTGGGCCCTCTTATGTTTTTTTTGGTTTGTAGTATACTACAGGTATTGAAGATTGGTGATCTGCTACAGGAAACAGTCAGAGACTAGGGACATGTTATGTGTGAATGCTAGAGATCACTGCCATTAGACGCTGTTTTTTTTATCCAATGCTCCCATTCCCACTACCGGCATCTGTATAGGGCCACACAAGTACCAAAGACCTGCATGTGGCTATCAGGCTTCAGGTTGGGCACCAGGGAGTTATGCCCCGTACACATGATCGGATTTTCCGACAACAAATGTTGTATGTGAACTTGTTGGCGGAGAGTCATGTGTATGCTCCATCGAACATTTGTTGTCGGACTTTCTGACAACAAATGTTGCCTAGCAGGTTCTCAAATTTTCTGCCAACAAAACTTTGTTATCGGAATTTCCGATCGTGTGTACACAAGTCCGACGCACAAAAGTTCACGCATGCTCGGAATCAAGCAGAAGGAGCCGCACTGGCTATTGAACTTTCTTTTTCTCGGCTCCTCATACGTCTTGTATGTCACCACATTCCCACGTTCGTAATTGTTGGCCAACATTTGTGTGACCGTGTGTATACAAGACAAGTTGAAGCCAACAACCTTCGAACAAAAATCCATGGTTTTGTTGTTGGAAAATCTGATCCTGTGTACGGGGCATTAGAGTTCACCTTAACTTTACACATGGTAAATAAAACAAAATAAAAAATGAGGAATAATAATGCTCTCTGCTTTCACTGGTTACACATTTTAGACTCCAGTTCTGGCTATAAGACACACAAACAAGGTAAGCACAGCGGTGGGAAAAGTAGTTTATTGGAAATTATTTTTACAGCCTGCTGAAGAATTGTCACTTTCAATCAGGCGTATACTCAGTTCTTACAGTATGGACATCTCTAAGCTAATGTAGATGTATTTGTGACCACAGAAACACTCTCTGCTATGAATGTGTGTTTAGAAAGCAAAACATGAATATTTTACAAGAAAATTACTTATTTTGAGATAAAAAATACATATCCTTTTTATCTTGTTTACGTTTTTAGCTTAATGTTCTCGTACCGCTGTTCCACCGACTCCTTCCACCCACCTCCTACAATGAAAAGACGCCACACTGTGCAGCCAAAACACTTTTATTTGAAATCTGTGATCTCCCAGTCAAGAGTTGTTTTATTGCTGAATTGCCAGCTTATTGGCTGCAGATGTAGATTCGATTAAGCCTGGAGATTCGGCACAGAACATATTTATTCTGATTGTTGTTGTTGTTTAAAATCAACTTCACTGGTGCTTTGCCTGATTTGTCCCCACAATCCACTTCATGGCATGAATATCTGCTGTTATTCATACATTTCCATACCACAAGATAAGGTTTAAATTGTTTAAATTGTTCTTAGGATGGAAAAAGAAGAAAAAAAAATGTATCCTTCTGAGTTTTCACGTATAATGTATTCCTGTGTAATCTGAACACCAAGCTATAAATGCCGTGATCACCTTCCACAACCTTACTACCATATTGGCTGTAGGTTTTACCAGGCTGCTACTACTGAAGGTGGTAGGTTCACATTTTTTTTAGCCCACAAACTGAAGTGATTGTAAAGGATCGTTTTTTTTTTTTTTTTTTTAAATAACAAACATGTCATACTTACCTCCACTGTGCAGCTCGTTTTGCACAGAGTGGCCCAGAACATCCTCTTCTGGGGTCCCCCGGCAGCTCTTGTGGCTCCTTCCTGCATCAGATAACCCCCTATGAGAAGCGTTCTCCCTAGGGGCTTACCTTGCGGGTGCGCTCCCGAGTCCAGCATTTGCATCCATAGACACGAATGCCGGACTCGGCCCCGCCCCTGATGTCATTGGATTTGATTGACAGCAGCGGGAGCCAATGGCTGCGCTGCGTTCAATCTATCCAATCAAGAGCCGGGACCCCGCCAAACAGATGAAGGGGCTCAGGTAAGTAAAACAGGGGGGCTGGGGGGCCGGTGACTGCCAGGTGTTTTTCACCTTAATGCATAGGATGCATTAAGGTGAAAAAACAGAAGGGTTTAAAACCCCTTTAAATTCAAAATGAAAGATTAAAAGTAAAATGTTCGATTTTTAGCATGCGTTTTGATTCCTATTAGTTTAGGATATGAACTATGAATTTGTAGGAAAGGAAGTTGTTCCCAAAAAAGTAGTTGAAGATCTACAACTTCATCTCTTACTGTCTGCTAGCAACAGGCTCAGAGAGGCAACAGAAGCAGGTAAGGAAGTTATTAAGACCACTCTATCTATCTATCTATCTATCTATCTATCTATCTATCTATCTATCTATCTATCTATCTATCTATCCATCTATCTATCGTTGATGCCCACTTCCCATTTCTAGTGAGTGTTTTGATGAGATGTATTGCATGTATGGCTTACCTGTAAGTAATTACAATATATACTCATTAAATGTATTTTCTTATCTAAAAAGATGTATTAAAGGCTCCTGAAGAAGCGACTAGGTCACGAAACATGTAGAGCTGTAAAAGGTTAACCAAGGAAAAGTGTAACTCCAGCACCTGGAGAAACTTGAACACTTGGTGTACATCTCTTTATGTGCATGGTCTCCATGTGTGCGGTTACGGTATACACCTTTAAAGAGGTTTACACCTATCTATCTATCTATCTATCTATCTATCTATCTATCTATCTATCTATCTATCTATCTATCTATCTATCTATCTATCTATCTATCTATCTATCTATCTATCTATCTATCTATCTATCTATCTATCTATCTATCTATCTATCTATCTATCTTTTAGGCTGGCCATACATTACATAGTTTTCTTCTACAACTTTCCTTTGGTAGATTTACCAAAACCATATATTAAAAACTAATTTGTGCTTATGTATAATTATGGTCCAATAATTTTTCTCGCACAGGTCCCCTTGAGGAGTCAGTCCATCTTTGTAGGAACTCACTTTAGAGTATAAAAAATATGCCCCATTTTATAAATATCGAAGAAGTAATATATCAACCATAATGTATGCACAATGTGTAGGGCTGTGCAAGATAGGTGTACTATTTGTTTCAAAGCAATAATAAAAAATAAAAAAATGTACTATTGTGAAAGCATACCATTTTCTGCATGCATTATAAATCTGCATGGGAGACTTTTTTTTCCAAATGATCAAGGAAAACATTATAAAATATTAAAGGAAATACCCAGCAGAATTTCTGAAAACGTAACACCTACATCTGACAGGCTCATCGCCATAACGTTAAAATTTAATATGTAAAGTTGAAAACATTGTGTTTACCTCTGCAGGGTTCTATTTACTAGCTCAGAAAACTTTTCAAGTAGAATTGGACTGATTTATAGAAGGAAGTGTCTCTATAGGAACTACTCAGATAAAGCTTTTCGTTATTTTTAGTTTGTTGTAGAACAAAATGAATGAATTAAATGTATGCGAATTACTGTTGTGGAAAAAACAACAGTATTCAATTCAGTGATCTTTAATGACTCATTAATAACGTTCCTAGAGGATAGAGAGTAAAGGAGTGAGTCATATGATCCTCTGGCTCAGAAGTACTGGGTACCACTAAATAGAGCAGCACAGAAAGGGATTGAACTGGACTTAAAGTGGTTCTAAATGCAGAAGGTTTTTTATCTTAATGCGTTCTATGCATTAAGATAAAAAAACTTCCGTGTGCATCAGCCCCCCGTAATATTTACCTTAGCCTCATCTTGATCCAGCGATGTTGCACGAGAGAAGCAGCTGTCCAGGACTCCCCCTCCTGATTGGTTGAGACACAGCAGAGGGCGCCATTGGCTCCCA
The DNA here is from genome assembly GCA_037952925.1 of Lithobates clamitans. Lineage (NCBI taxonomy): Eukaryota > Metazoa > Chordata > Amphibia > Anura > Ranidae > Lithobates > Lithobates clamitans. The sequence goes on along the minus strand of JBBGZY010000103.1, from coordinate 3,588,807 downwards.
CTGCTTTAAATCAAAGTCAATGAGCCAATCAGGAGAGAGAGAGAACAGAGGCCGAGCTGCAGCTCTGTGTCTATGGGGGGCTTGACTGCCCTACATAGCAAGCTTCTTGCTGTGGAGGTGCTCGGCAGGAGGGAGGGGCCAGGAGTGCGGGCAGGGGACCCAAGAAAAGGAGGATCTGGGCTGCTCTGTGCAATACCACTGCAAATAGCAGGTAAGTATAACATGTTTATTGCATAGAGGATCTGAGGCCCAGTTTCCCCTGACCATAAGTATGAGAGCTACACTTAAAGCACGGGACTGTGTTCAGGACCTGCTGCAGCTCGCCTCTGATTCCTTCTCACCGGCCTCCCCATTGTGGATGAACCCCCGCCTCTCTCAATTTCTTACCATTCCTGACTCCATTATATGGGCAGCTAAAGGGATAAAGACGTTAGGGGATATCACCAGAAGGGGTGAACTTTTGTCCTTTGAAGACCTTAAGTTGAGATTTAATTTACGTAATCCCTACCTATTTAGACCTACAATTATGACACACGTTTACCTCCCAATTTGGCTCTGTTAAGGTGGAAATTAAGCCATCAAGCTTAGAAAATTTTGCTAGATGAAAAAAAAAACACTCTGAGTTATAGAAAGAACTTTTCCCTGTACCTCCTCCCTTGGCGTTTAAGTGTAGAGAGTAATGGGTAGAAGAGGTTTCTGGATCTTGGAGGGGAGGATTGGGATGATATGTGGAGTTTCCCCCTTTACTCATCTGGTCTCGGCAAGGGATTGGCTAATCCACTTTAAATTCCTACATAGGATATACTACACACGGGCAAAACTAGTCAGAATTTATGGGTCTATCGGCTGGCGCTGCTCCTTCTCTCTGGCCACCTTTGGTCATGTGTTTTGCCATTGCCTGGTGGTCAGGGATTATTGGACCGCTATTCTTCAGTGTATAACAGAAATCACCTCTTTACCTATCCCCATGACAGTGCCGGTCTGCCTGCTCAGGTTGGTGGAAAGCTTGGAACCTACCAGGGCTCAATGAACATTGTTGAATTTGCATTTGTATTATGCCCATAAGGCATTAATCTTACATTGGAAAAGACCAACCACACCTTCTATTTCCTACTGGAAAGGATTGATTAATAAAATGTTGTCACTTTATAGAGCTACATACTTAAGCAAGAGTTGTCCTAAGAAATTTGAGAATGTTTGGCAGACTTGGCTTGATAGCCCACTGTCAGAAACCATGAATCAGACCGAGACAGAAGTACAGTTAAAGCACACTTGTTAAATAATAAAAATAGAGCAAACGTAGTCAAAACATAGCCAAAGTTTGATAACTGGAACGGATAGTCAGACAAGCCAGAAAGTCAGGGTCGGGGCATGGTCTAGCGCTGGACCGAGATGGCCGCCTGAACAGATCTCACAAGGGGGCCATAAACTTCCACTTATATGACAATATGAGCTCCAAAACCATGGGGAAGAATGACCACAACACTCCTACTCCCCTCAGCCACAAAGACTCGCTCTCTCAATCATCTGTCAACATACTAGCGATGTTCCATATGGCTTCAGGAGACAGACTTGCAGCATCAGGGATGGAGCAGCCATGTTCTATACACAGCTCCTCTCTGCCACAGAAAGCTAACGGAGACCCTCCTGCCTCAGTCACACAGTCCTTGTGCTTCACGGATCTTCAGGCAGTGACAGCCGATATAAAAGCCACCCTGACAGCTGCCATCACTGACTTGCGGGCACATACACAAAATCACGGCTCGGATGGGGACAGTGGAGCAGACTACTACCCGCCATGCAGAAGCCATCAGACAGGTGCAAAAAACAACTTTCAACACAAATCTATCCCATAGCCTTGAGATCCATAGACACCTGGAAGATTTGGATAACTGTGTCCGCTGCCACAACGTATGTGTCAGGGGGATCCCAAAAACTGTAGAGCAACAGCTTATAGAGCAAACAGTGGCTGGGATATTTAATGACCTACTAGACAGACCCGCAGACTCCCCTATAGAGATGAAGAGGATTCATAAGCCAGTGAAACCCAGGGAACTGGAGAATGATCCTCCAAGAGACATTATTTGCTGTGTGCTTAATTTCCCACTAAAAGAAGCAATTCTCAGAAAAGCAAGAGAAAGGAACCAAGTACTCTTTAATGGGAATGAAATTAAGCTCTTCCAGGACGTTTCCACCATTGCTCTCCAACACAGACAAGCACTGCGCCCCCTGCTAGACCAGCTATGCACTAGACTAGAGGAATCCCATATAGGTGGAAATTTCCATTTTGCCTGTCTGCCACGTGGAGGGGACATACACAGCGCAACTCCGTACCCGTGACAACCTTCAAGTATTCTGCGAATCCCCGAACCTGCCCCTAACAGAAGTACGAGACTGGTACAGTTCCTTCTCCATTTCAGAAACCTGGATTGAAGTTTCCAACAACTGCACTCCAAGAGCGCAAAGACATCGTCACCAACGCCACAGAAACTCAAATTCCTCGATGCATACTCCAAACCGCAGACGCAAAGCACCCAGGAGCCCTGGCTCATCCCCGCCAAGAAGGAGAGACCACATGGATACCTGAAGTTCCTCGTTAACCCTCCTTGCAATTCTCAACTTTAATCAACATCACTTGCAGGAACCTTGTACCTGATCTGACATTATCAATCCCAACCTAATCTCCTTTTATACGGTGTACACCATCCTATATCCCCACCTACACAGCAGACAAAGATCTCCTTAATGGTAAAACTTTTTGTGCACTCCAATGCACCATGCAATTACCAGATACTAACTTTTCCTTCCAGTTATTTTTTTCCAGTGAAACAGGATGAACACTTTCCCGAGATGACCCTGGAAAATCCTTCTGAACCACAGGATAACCCCTGAAATCCATCAAACAACCTACACAGGTCGCTAAACTTACGCAGCAAGTATATTTTATTTACCAGTGTCCTTTGCTTTTACTCCACGCACAGATCTACCATCAAACGCGAGCTATATGGTCCTATCTTTGATACTATTGATAAGATCTTTTAAAGTGGAGTATCCTTCAGGCGCTACTTATCAATACATCTCTCAGACACAACATAGAATAGCTGTCAATAGACTCCCCATTTAACATTGCAATCCCCCATAATTTCTCTTGTTATTGGTCACCATAAATAAGGTTGCTGATAAAATAATAAACCTGGATTCATTTAGTTTATTGTATACGTTATCCTCATAACACTCACCAATAGTCCTCTTGAGGCAATTACTAAGGCTTTCACTGTCAACTGGGTCGGTACTAATATATTATTAATGTGCAAACACAGACATCAATCTTTTACAACTTCTTAATGGATGAAAAGGACTTAGCGGTCACGAAGGAGACATCAAAGCATTATAAGGGATAAAGGTAGAACCCTTGACCCACTACCACACCAACCCTTACATACAGCGTCATTACTAATAGTCTTTTGTTTTAGTTTTTATTATGTTTTAAAGGCAGACTAGGTATGACACTGAGCATGCTGGAACGGGTCAGAATAAATCTTATTAGAGTATCCTAAGGTAATACTGTAGTAATGGCAGTAATCTAATTGATCTTCACAGGTTTAATGTATGATAAAAGGTTGTTTAGACTGGTTTTAAGATTTTGCTAATAAGGGGGGTAAGAGTAGTTTTTATGCTCTTATCCATCCACATTACATTATTCTCAAAGTTATCCTATTAAGATTGTATATTAGTAATTTACAGAGTCTACCCCAAGAAATGCTTCAACGTTGTCTTAACATGGTTACCTTAACTAACAGCAGGTATATATTTTTATAACAAGGTCAAAAAACACTCATCTTCAATTGTTTTATTGCCAAAAATTCTCCTGTCTTTCCACTTAGTTTTTTTTCTCAGATAGTACTGCTTACTGGTGCCTAATACAACCCCACTGGGATCTCATTTCAGTTGATAATCCCTACTATCATAATCTCCCCACTTTACTTTTCAACTCCTATCCATCTTTACCTACCCTTACTCATAAAAAGCATAGCTCCAAAGTTGCAGGATTTTGTTCTCCTCCACAGTCAACTAGAACCCGTACCCACTCAGAGAGAATTGTACTTCTCCTCTGACCCATTCAGATTCCCCTTCATCCTCTTATTCCTCCATCCCATTTATCCATTATGTAGAATAGCCAGTCTATCTCCACCTCCGGTCTACAATCCTCTTTTTCCCCTTCTAACAACCTTTTCCAATACAGCCTCCTTTCATAATCCCTTCACCTCCTGCCTGTCTCTCCTCCGACACCCCTTTCTCTCAATAAATAAAAAAAAACGCTACAACAGTAAACTGCTTATCTAGAAAAAAAATCACTTCACAATTTCAGCTGTTCATTATAAGAGATCCAGCTTACCAATTTCCACCATGACAGCACACAGTCTGTGATCCTCTCCTCTCTAACTGAAAATGGTATCTATTAATGCCAAGGGCTTAAACATACCCGAAAAACACCCCCAGTTTTTACAAGATTTTTTCGTAAACTTAGAGCCAATATTGTTTGTGTCCAGGAAACACATTTTCTGTCAGACAAAACTCCTAAATTCTCAGACAGAGAATTCCCACTTGTATTTCATGCAGAAAATAAATAATCCAAAACAAAAGGGGTTTCCATGCTCATCTTTAAACATACACCATTTCAAGTGATAGATTCAATGTATGACGCAGCAGGTAGATACATCCTTCTGAAGGGTAAGATAAGCTCACAGCCTATCACAATCGCCAACACCTATGCTCCCAATACCAAACAAGTCGCATTCTTTAGCCAAATAGGGGGCCTTTTGTCCTCCCTTTCAATGGGGATTCTTATTCTTGGGGGAGACTTCAAAGTTCCTCTCAATCCACTTTTACATATATCTTCAGGCACTTCAGTCATGCCCTATAGAGCACTGAAACAAATCAAATTGCAACTCCAAAGCCTTACGTTACGTGATACCTGGAGAACATTCAATCCACAAGGTAAAGACTATACTTATTTCTCTCCCCTACACCAGAAGTACTTGATTATTTTTTCATCTCCCAACCTGATATCCCCTTCTTACAAAAAGCTACAATAGAGCTCATGACACTCTCAGATCACCACCCAATCACAATTCATCTAGTTTTCCCAGAAATTATCTCCAGAACAAAAACTCGGAGACTCAATACCTCTATACTCAAAGACCCGGCAGATACACAAAGGTTCTATACATGTATTCAAGAATACTAATTATGCAATGACACCACAGAGACATCACATCTCACTCAGTGGGAAGCACATAAATGTGTCATTTAGAGAGAGCTTCTAAAGGTCGCTTCAAAAATAAAAAAAGAACGCCAAGCAAACATTTCATTCCTCATGACTTGCATACGCTCACTAGAAGCGACTCACAAAATATAGCCTCCACAACCCATCAAGAACTAGTACAAACAAGACTTCTTCTTCTTGAAGAACTCAATATGAAAACCAAAAGGGAGTATATTTTACGACGCAAAACCTATTATGAACAAGGTAATAAAAGTGGCAGACTCCTGGCCAAAGCAGTTCAAAACAAAAAAAGTAGTGCCACAGTCCATCACATAAAAGATAAACAGGGAACCCTATACTCCTCCAATGAGGGTATAGCACTCCAATTTGAAAAATATTACCAATCACTCTACAATTTTCCCTCCAACCCCAAATGCCCCTATAACACTGAAACAAGAACTTACGCCATCCAAAACTTTCTCTCAAAATATGGCGCCGCACCAATATCTACGGAATCCTCCCGTAAACTCAATGTCCTCCTCTCAGAAGAGGAATTCCAGAAAACCCTCAAAGACATGAAAGTCGGTAAAGTGCATGGCCCAGGTGGCCTCCCGCTACAATATTACAAAACTTTCAAAGATACCCCAAAAGCTCGCTTCCTTCTAGCCTTTCGCTCATTTAAATCTGATACCCAACCCTCCCCACATCTCGTAGAAGCACATATAGCGGTTATTCCAAAAGAAGGAAAAGATACTTCTCTTGTTACAAACTATCGCCCAATATCAATTATTAACGTAGACGTTAAAATTACCACCAAGATCCTTGCCAATCGCCTTTTACCACTCCCCCCCTCCTTAATTTCCCTGGACCAAGTGGGCTTTATACCTAGTAGAGAAGGTAGGGATAACACAATCAAGGCCTTAAATATTCATCATTGGCTTTCTCATAATGGAAAACAAGACATTTTCCTCTCCCTCGACGCAGAAAAGGCATTTGACAGGGTGGCCTGGGATAATATAGAAGCAGTCCTTACATCGATCGGATTACCTAACCTAATGCTGTCATACATAAAAGCACTATATTCCTCTCCAATGGAGAGAGTTTGTGTAAATGGCCACCTGTCATTCCCCTTTACTGTTTGTCCTTACCCTTGAACCTCTATTAAACAAAATACACTTAAATCCCAATATTAGAAGCGTCACCATTAAAAATCAAACATATAAGCTTGCAGCATTTGCAGATGACCTGTTGCTTTTTTTAAAAAGAACCCCACATCTCTCTACCAAACCTGCTAAAAAACCTAAAACAATTCCAGACACTCTCTAATCTAAAGATACACCATTCAAAATCTAATGCCTTAAACATTACATTGCCTCCAGACAAGGTCTCACAATGCCAAAAAAACTTTGCCTTCTCTTGGGTCAAAGACTCAATCACCTACCTTGGAATAAAAATTACAACATCCCTGTCAACTCTTTTCAAATATAATTTCACCCCAATTTTAAAGGAAATGAGGGAATATCTAAAACGCTGGAATGTACTTAACATATCCTGGTTTGGCAGAGCCTCTTTACTCAAAATAACTATTCTCCCTCGCTTCCTATACTTGCTACAAACCATACCCATATGAATACAACCTTCCTATTTTCTCTCCTTTCGTCAAGCTTGCTCCTCTTTCATTTGGAGAGGTAAACCGCCTAGAATCAAATTTAATCGCCTCACCCTCCCGCAAAATAAAGGAGGCATCGCCCTCCCCGACTTATGCCGCTACTACTAGGCAACTCATCTAACTCGCGTAGTAGACAGGAAAATTCACCGCATTGTAAAAGATTGGGTCACACTAGAACACTTAATCTCTCCCCAATGGATGAGATCCTTACCGTGGTTGCATTATTAAAAATACTAAATTCTATTCTGTAACAGTATATAAACAATATCTTAAAAACACAACAATGTATACATATAAATGTATACGAATAAAATGTCTCTGTATACATTGTTGTGTTTTTAAGATATTGTTTATATACTGTTACAGAATAAAATTTTGTAATTTTAATCAATTTGTGGTTATATCAGTACCAAGAAAGTCCATTTAAGCTCCTCCGGTATCTATGTGTATGGGATAGCCTCAGCAACTACCCCCACATTCCCCCCCCCAAACATATACACCATTTCAAGTGATAGATTCAATGTATGACTCAGCAGGTAGATGCATCTTTCTGAAGGGTAAGATAGGCTCATGGCGTATCACAATCGCGAACATTTAGGCTCCCAATACCAAACAAGTCGCATTCTTTCACCAAATAGGGGACCTTTTGTCCTCCTTTTCAATGGGGATTCTTATTCTTGGGGGAGACTTTAACGTTCCTCTCAATCCACTTTTGGATACATCTTCAGGCACTTCAGCCATGCCTTATAGAGCACTGAAACAAATCAACTTGCAACTCCAAAGCCTTACCTTACATGATACCTGGAGGACATTCAATCCACAAGGTAAAGACTATACTTATTTCTCTCCCCTACACCAGAAGTACTTACGAGTTAATTATTTTTTTCATCTCCCAACCTGATATCCCTTTCTTACAAAAAGCTACAATAGAGCCCATGACACTCTCAGATCACCACCCAATCACAATTCATCTAGTTTTCCCAGAAATTATCTCCAGAACAAAAACCTGGAGACTCAATACCTCTATACTCAAAGACCCGGCAGATACACAAAGGTTCTATACATGTATTCAAGAATACTTCTTATGCAATGATACCACAGAGACATCACATTTTACTCAGTGGAAACACATAAATGTGTCATTCAGGGAGAGTTTCTAAAGGTCTCTTCAAAAATAAAAAAAGAACGCCAAGCAAGCATTTCATCCCTCATGACTTGCATATGCTCACTAGAAGCGACTCACAAACAAAATATAGCCTCCACAACCCATCAAGAACTAGTACAAACAAGACTTCTTCTTCTTGAAGAACTCAATATAAAAACCAAAAGGCAGCATATTTTATGATGCAAAATCTATTATGAACAAGGCAATAAAAGTGGCAGACTCCTGGCCAAAGCAGTTCAAAACAAAAAGAGTTGTGCCACAGTCCATCACATAAAAGATAAACAGGGAACCCTACACTCCTCCAATGAGGGTATAGCACTCCAATTTGAAAAATATTACCAATCACTCTACAATATTCCCTCCAACCCCAAATGCCCCTATAACACTGAAACAAGAACTGGCGCCTCACCAATATCTACGGAATCCTCCCGTAAACTCAATGTCCCCCTCTCAGAAGAGGAATTCGAGAAAACCCTCAAAGACATGAAAGTCGGCAAAGAGCCCGGCCCAGGTGGCCTCCCGCTACAATATTACAAAACTTTCAAAGATACCATAAAAGCTTGCTTCCTTCTAGCCTTTCGCTTATTTTAATCTGATACCCAACCCTCCCCACAACTCCTAGAAGCACATATAGCGGTTATTTCAAAAGGAAGGAAAAGATACTTCTCTTGTTACAAACTATTGCCCGATATCACTTATTAATGTAGACATTAAAATTTACACCGAGATCCTTGCCAGTCACCTTTTATCACTCCTCCCCTCCTTAATTTCCCTGGACCAAGTGGGCCTTGTATCTGGTAGAGAAGGTAGGGATAACACAATCAAGGCCTTAAATATTCATCATTGGCTTTCTCATAATGGAAAACAAGGCTTTTTCCTCTCCCTCGATGTGGAAAAGTCGTTTAACAGGGTGGCCTGGGATTATATAGAAGCAGTCCTTACATCGATGAGATTACCTAACCTAATGCTGTCATACATAAAAGCACTATATTCCTCTCCAATGGAGACAGTTTACATAAATGGCCACCTGTCAAACGCCTTTCTCCTTCATAATGGCATCAGACAGGGATGTCCTCTTTCCCCTTTACTATTTGTCCTTACCCTTGAACCTCTATTAAACAAAATATGCTTAAATCCCAATCTCTGTCTCTCTGTCAGACAGAGACTGACAGAGAGACAGAGATCTCCTGCGTTCCTGTTAAAGACTTGCTTGGCTGACATTCCTTCTGGCTCCAGATCCTTCTTGCTGTTCCACTATGCTGATCCCTGGCTTCCTGACTTTCTTTTTTTTTTCATAATTTTTTTTTCAAGAGAATGAGACATACAAGAGATATATTTCACATTCCAACAGTAATACAGCATAAATTAACAGGTAGTTAATTGAAACACAAGAACTTTGCAAGGGTTACATAAAACATATATTAAAGAGTTTTTTTTTTTCAAATCAATGTGACTCTATGTATTGTATTCTGAACACAAATAAACGTAGAAGAAGTTTGGCTAGATGACAACTGTGCATAATCTAGGGCTGAGTCAGTTTTAAAGAGATATTGTTTGCTGTGTAGTATAGTTTTCATTTTTCTTTTCTTTTTTTTTTTTATCAGGAGATGAAGGTAGAAGAGTAGAGATGAACAAACAAGAAAAAAAAAAAGGGGAAAGGAGGGAAGATAGGGAGGGGGTTTCCAGACATCCCTTACTCTCCGCTAAAGCTACAACGGGTTAGCTAATAGAGAAGCTTAATGGAGTTGATTCTATATTGTTAGAAGAGTGGGATGATCTCTCTGTTCTACAGTTACATGTTAGGAACCAGGTGAGGCAAAATGTTGTTTGTTGAGGCAAAATGTTTGTTGGTATTTAAGTTCAGTAGGGCGGCAGTGTCAAGAAGAGATCAACGCATGATCAACGAATATTCAGATGTTGTTTTATAGTGTTGCCAACTGTACCATGTTGCTGTGAATTTGGAGATCTTTTCATGGGAGATACTCATGAGTTCCTCAATTTGTTTCTGTATTGTTAAGTCTGTGATACCACTCCTCCCTCGTAGGAACAGTAGGGGACCGCCAATGGCAGGGTATGCAATACCTTGCTGCATTTATCGTAAACATCGCTAATGATTTGAGGTATCGTCTCTTTGGGATAGCAGTATGATGAAGCAGGTATACAGCTGGGGAAAATTTCACATTTTCTGAGGTGACCGAATGGATTGTGTTATGTACTAACTTCCATCAACAGCTGAGTCACTGTGGAGAGATGGGAGCTGGCAATTAGCTGACAGCTGAGCGGCCAGCTCAGAGAAAGGAAGGGCTGAGCCCAGCCCTGACACCCTACAACCGTTACTCAGAACATTTAGGGGCACAGCAATTAGGGTATGATTACATAAATGGGATGGTGGTTGCTGGGGAGAATTGTGCTAGAGTTTATCTCACACCGTTGCATGGTACCCCTTCTTGGTCTCATTTGCTCCTTTGGTCTTTAGGGCCACACTCTCTGGGATGATCCCCCCTGAAGGGACAAGTTGTGATTGCCTATGATTCTTTAGAGGGAACTGCATTATTTACTCCTGAGGGACACACAGCATTTGATGCCATGGACAGATTTCCTGGGGTACTGCCTGGTGGGGGGTGGGTCGGTGTTTTAGTGGGGATGGTTTTTATTTCTGTTTTGAGCCCTGTATGGCTGAAACCTTGTTTTTCTTATTCTTTTTTGCTAAAATAATAAAATACATTTCTAAAAAAAAAAAAGTATAACATGTTTATTATTTAGTATCACATTAAACATTAAGTGGATATTTGGTTTACTAAAGAACTGCATACCATAAACAAACCTCATAGCTTTTTTTCACACAAAATATTGTTTTCCCTTTGTGCAATCAATTTTAGTCTTATGCTGCATACACACGACCAGACTTTCCGTCAGAAAAGGTCAGACGGAATCATTTCATCAGATATTCCGATCGTTTGTGGGCTACTTCGGACTTTTTCTTTCGAAAATTCTGATGGACCTAGAAATAGAACATGTTTTAAATCTTTCCGACGGAATCAGTTCCTATCAGGAAAACCGTTCGTCTGTATGCCATTCCGATGGACCAAAAACGACGCAAGGGCAGCTATTGGCTACTGGCTATTTAACTTCCTTTTTCTAGTCTTGTCGTATGTGTTGTACGTCACCGCGTTCTAAACGATCGGACTTTGGTGTGATCGTGTGTACGCAAGTCAGTTTCAGCGGAACTCCGTCGGAAAAAACGGTCGTGTGTATGCGGCATTGGTGCAGCGAATCTCCTCCAGCAGTGTGCATCTTTTAAATACTGTAATTGTCAGATACAATTACAATGAATAAAAAATTAATGTTTAAAGTGAAAAAAAATAACAAACACGTTATATTTACCTGCTCTTTGCAGCCGTTTTGCACAGAGCAGCCCTGATCCTCCTCTTCTCGTGTCCCCGTCGGTACTCCTAGCCCGTCCCTCCTGCTGAGTGCCCCCAGAGCAAGCAGCTTGCAATGGGGACGCTCAAGCAGGCGCTCTCACAATCTGTTGCTCTGCGTGCCCATTCACAATTCCCTGGCACTGCCCCCTCTATTTCCTCATTGGCTCACTGGATGTGATTGACAGCAGTAGGAGACAATGGCTGTCTCAGGCAATAATAAGGGAGAGTCCCCAGAGAGCAAAGGCTCTCATGCACATTGCTGGATTGTTATGGGCTCATGTAAGTATTAGGGTGGTTGGGGGGGGGCTGCTGCATAGAGAACGTTTTTTGCCTTCATGCATAGAATACATGAGGGTAAAAACCGTTAGGACCACTTTAATCTTTTTGCTACCGCTGACTTCGGTAGCAACGGGGAGGGGGGGGCTGTACACACACTGTGTAAATAAAAGTGTGTGTATTTTTGACAAGCCAACTGCTAGCTGTCAGATAGAAGCAGGTGGCTATTCAGTGGCCCCATCACTTCCACACACCCCAGTAATGTATACCCCCCTGTGTGCACCCCCACCATGCTTCCTGTGCTCCTGCACCCATTGCTGTGCCCAGAACTGGCATGGCGGATGCTGCTGGGTAGACAGAAGGGAAGACAGGTAATATCCATTTGTTTTTGCTATCCTTCCTCTTGCTGACTCAGAAGTGCCAGGTCCCCTTGTTACTTTCCTTGGCCTGTATGGCTGGGGGAGAGTCGAATGCAGTGCGATTTATCATGCATTGGACTCATTGGAGGACAGGTGAGACATCAGGGTTTTTTTTAGACCCTTGGTATCTTTTTAAAGAGAGCCTGTGATAAAAAAATAGTTTAGTAAAAAAAATAAAAAAAAAAGTGTAAAAACGTTTTACCCAAGCATTTAAAATCCCCCACCCAGAAACATTTTTGAGCCCATTTCCCATACATGCACGTGCGAACATAAATGTATGCGTCAGGGACGCCTACACATGAAAATTTTAATTGTGCTTTACATGTTACATATCACCGCACATGCCAGAGTGAGAGCAATAATTCTAGGCCCATTATTCATGGTTAACTTTAAACTTATGACCTATAAGGGATTTTAAAGCATCACCTATGGAAAATATAGGGCACTAAAGTTTGTCGCATTTTACGGGTGCATGCAATTTTAAGGCTTGACATGTTGGGTATCTATTAACTCCATGCACCCTCATCTTTTATACTCTACCAATAAATTTTATTTTTATTGTGTTCGTGTTCCTGAAAATTAACTTTAGAATATTTTTTGCAGAAAATTTACATTTCACGAACCACTGTGTTAATATCGTGTGACATAAAAAATTGGAAACTGACATTATTTTATTCTCTAACAAGTCTGTTTGCATTTGTCAGCCCATAATAAAAACACTTTTTTTTTATTTAAACAATGTACCAAAAATAAATCTTTATATATTAAAAAAAATAGGCATGCAATTGACTCTAGATAACCTATGCAAGCTGATTTAATTTGGCCTAGACATCTAGGCTTTACTGGCCTCCAGTCACAAAAGGGTTAATATACATCCAATGGCAGTATTTATTACAGCTCTTTAAAAGCCATTGCTTTAAAATATTATAGGATTTTTCCTTTAATAACATTTGAACTGTGCATCCTTCTTGACACAAAAATAGCCAATCAATAGTCTAATCCCCCCACTTTATCGTTAGGCTAGGAGTAAATGCTGGTATTAGGCTATGCTTACAATGGGATTGTCAACTCATACATTGTCAGTTGAAAACTATCACAGCATAAATAAACAACAAATAATTATTTGGATGACATCTTGAATGCTATGCTCTTAGTTTATATTCAGCTGGCATTCTGCAACTCGCCTATTAGGTTATTGGCTACAATAATACTCACAAATCCATTTTCTGATTCCTTTCGGCGTGACATATGGTTGTTTTTCTGGAATAACCCAAGTCAGCTGAATTGTTGTGCACAATAAGATAAATATCGTTTGACCTGTCCTTTTCTTTTAACCTGTCCATTATTGGAAATGTGTCACGGCTCATAGTCTTTAATTCTTGCTTTTTTTTTATTTAATATAATCTGTGCCATCCAATTATGAAATGGGAAATGGGACCAATCTGCAGCTTGTTACAGCCAATGTATAAAACACATGTGGTTATTGAAGATGGCCTTTCCACCGAGTTCAATTTATTTCCACTAAAGTCAAAATTCAGTAATGCTTCAAGGAGTTACCTCTGGATCCCATCCCATCTACCTCCACCCAATCTGTATTTTGCTTAAGGGATCCTACCTGAATCCTCTGTCATTTGATTCCCCACTTACCAGAAATGGGAAGTTCCTCTCTTCGCTCTCTACTGCTCACCCAACCAGTCGGCATAATATCATACTTCAATACTTCAGGACCCTGCGATGTACTTGGTGATGGATACTTGTGGCAGCCAATGATTAGTCCCTACATTACCAGGAAGAGATGTGAGCACTACAGATCAGATCCTTGCACATTGCAAAGCAGAAGAACCTGGGCCCCGGCCTTTCATGGGACCAGAGCTTTAGGTAAGTAATAGCTGTTGAATAGATTTTTTAGCATTTTATAGACAAAAGGATAAAGAAACGGCAACAATGTTGTGTATTGTCTCAAATATTTGTGAAAAAAATAAAAAGAAGCCATTTTTGTACTCCTAATGTACTAAATAGAATTACAGTAAAACATTGGATTGCGAGCATAATTGGTTCCGGAAACATGCTTGTAATCCAAAGCACTTGTATATCAAGGAAAAATTCCCCATAAGAAATAACGGAAACTCAGATGATTCGTTCCACAAGCATTTATTCATAGGTCCTTCAGTTTATAATCCATATAAAAAGAATATAGCAATGTGATAGGTTGTGCAACCATAAAATGTCCATCCACAAATGCCAGCCTCCACAAGAGGATTAAAAAGAGAAGAGAGGCGCCTCTAAGTGTAGCAATATGGTTACCTTAAATGAAGGTACAACTTTTAGCAACTCACATGGTTGATGAATAGAACAGGCCCATCTAAGTATGCAGGCATCCGGGGTAAAGCTGTCCACATAGACCGTCCTCCGTCCCGCCATCTGTTATTCCTTTCCACTTTTTGCTCCACGGGCGCTTCAAGCCTCGCTTTCAGATCGCTCTACTGCAAGGTAGTCTTCCTGGTCACGATTGCAGACTGACAGCGGTGAGAGCCAGCGGTGAGAGCCAGCGGTGCGGAGGATGGTCTATGTGGACAGCTTTACCCCGCATACCTGCATACTTAGATGTGCCTCTTTTAATCATCAACCATGTGAGTTGCTAAATGTTGTACCTTCATTAAATGTAACCATATTGCTACACTTAGAGGTGCCTCTTTTCTCTTTATACCCAGTTGTGACATGATGCTACTTGTAAATCAAGACATCGCTTGTTTATCAAGTCAAAATGTATTAAAACATTTTGCTTGTCTTGCAAAACGCTCTCAAACCAAGTTACTCTCAAACCAAGGTTTTATTGTTTTAGTTTTGAATAGGATGGAGAGGGATTAGAACACCTCTGTTTCCTCGTTGTGGAGATTCATCCTCTCTGTTTGCCCTGTTTACCATTATCACCGAGAGTGAAAGATAATCCCAAATTTTGAGTGATTAAAAGAGGAGTATGGGGTATATAAAAAAAAACAAAAAAAACATACTCACCTAGATGAATGCAGCATTGATCCAATGCTTCAATAGATATGTGAATCAGCTGAAATAAATCAGACTGAAAAAAGAAGATAATTACAACACCCATGCAGCATTATTACTATGACTATTTTTCCTGATTATTCTGCAAGGGTGTTGTAATTACCTTCTTTTTTCAGTCTGATTTTTTTCAGCTGATTCACATATCCATTGATATGTTTTGTCTGGTATATACACCCTCACCCAGTGTAGTAAGACAGAGAGCGGTAGTTACCTCACACTTCTATAACCTGTGTGGTATTCTGTTTGCTTGTATTGATCCGATGCTGCATCTGTCCCCTGCCACCTAGGCACTGAGAACTGAGAGACCAAACACCACTGATCGCTCAGTTCTCCCCTCCGCTCTGTGCAGAGAGCCATGACTGTCAGGCTTTCTTCCCTGCTCCTCCAGCTCTTAATGGAGCACTGGGCTGCAGAGGGAAGGGAGCAGTTGGCTCAGTCTCCAAACTGAGAGGCTGAGTTAGCTGCCAGTCGAGGTATCTGGGTGGATCCTGACTGTGAAGTCAGGATCTTTCCCCAGCCTGGACCGGCTGAGTGATGTCAGCTGAGGCGGCTGAAAACGGGTCCCAGGAGTGTAGAACAGACTGCACTCCATACAAGAAGTAGGGCCAAAAAAGCTTAGGCCATCCTTTTTATTTAAAGGGGAAATCTTCCAGTTGGGATACTAGTTCTGGTGACCCTGCTGACAACTAGGGATACTCTCACTTCAGAGTAATTTCCTCTCAGCTTCTGTTTTGGCTATGGAACAGAAAGTGAAGGGAAATCTCCCCAATGAGGAATATATGCATAAATAAAACTGACAGGGGTTACACAGGTTTGCCTTTAGTTCTTGCAATAAAATATGTTATCCAGCACTTAGTACAACAGTTCAGTCTTCACTATCCCTTCCCCACTTTATTCCATTTATTTTATTTAATTGATGCCTATGTTTGTCACTTTTTGTCTTTTTATGTTTGTACACGGTTTGTTGCACTGTGTGATGAGTAAGGATGCGGGTCCTCAGGCCAGCCCTGAAAGTCTTGGGAAGGGGATGGACATGGCCTTTTGACTTAGTTCGCCCTTTCTCATGGGGTCTCCCTTCGGGGGAGCCTCGCCTAGTACTTGGGTGGGTTCTGTTTCGGCAGGCCCTCCAGAGAACGGGGTATGTCTGGTTTCGGCCAGATGGACCATTTGTAAGGTACCCTTGTCCCCGTCTGGAGCCTAACGCCCCGGGGGTTCAGGGCATTGGCACGTCTATGTACCCGTTGCATTTTTTTGTGTTCATTCTTTATGTGTGCGCACATTTTTTTAGCACCGGGGTGAACTTTTTTGGGTGTGTTATGCATGCCATAGGCTTTCAATAAGGAACAGTTCAGTTCATGATGCATCCACGAGTAAGCAAGGGAATTAAATTTCAGGCGTAATAAACAATCCCACAGCTCCTCCAACAGATCAGTGGGTGATCCAGTCAGTAACATGCAAAGGAAACAGAGTAGCAGGCCGCAGACATTAAAATATTTTAGCACTTTATCTGTAAACAATAGAGTCACTTACAGGGAGGTAAACTGTATTAGGTTCACCGTGCAGAAGATGTATCACCATAATAAGATGGAACAAAAGGATCGATGTAATCAGTATGACCTTGACTAAGCACAAGACCCACCAGATGATGGTGATATTGGTGGCAGCTGTGACAGCTCTATATGCACATCCACACTGTACAACTCAGCCCAAGGTGCGAGAGGGGGTTGGGCGGCAACATGTTTCGAGGGCTCTGCCCTCTTTGTCAAGCCTGCCCAACCGAAGGAGAAAGACGACTTTTAAGCCTGGCTAGAGGGTGGGGGAGCATTGCAGAGCTGGGCTTAGTAATACTGCAGGCAGACTACAAGTACCAGAGATTAGGAATAAAAAGGAACAAATTAAAAAATAACACTTTAATTAAATACTGAATTAAACCTAAAAAGAAAAGAAATTTTCCTTCAATCTATTGCAATCCTCTAAAACGAATTGACTTACTTAATGAAATTTATTATAGCGGATACCCCTGATATAATGTAAATATACAACAGAAGATAATGGATGGTAATTTTAAAAATTAACTAATAACCATATAGTTATAGTTATACTTACATAACACAAGCTTGAGAAAGGAGGAGTTCCTTCAAAACATGTTACTAGGATACAGGGATCTAGAAGTGGGTGCTTCTTTTCTCCTTACTTCTCCCGCCCAATGCCCAGCAACTAGGATGGCATCTGCTCCATCTGTAAAGGGGGTTCTCTGCTGCTCATCCTGCACTCATATCCTACAGCTGGCCAAGGAAAGGGAAGAAACTTATAGTGGTTGTAAAGGCAGAAGTTTTTTTTTATCTTAAAGCGGTTGTATAGTGTTTTTTTTTACTTTTACCTACAGGTAAGCCTATAATAAGGCTTACCTGTAGGTAAAAAAAATATCTCCTAAACCTTTACGGTTTAGGAGATATTCCCCTTGCTATGCGCCGCTGACTGCAGCGGCGCATGCGCACAGGGGATTCTAGATTCTATGCGGTGCATACTAGCTCATTATGCCTTTTGCTTTACAGGGTTAAAAAAAAAAAAAAAAATTGCGGGTATACAACCGCTTTAATGCATTCTATGCATTAAGATAAAAAACCTTCTGTGTGCAGCAGCACCCCTCAGCCCCCTTAATATTTCATTGAGCCCATCTTGATCCAGCGATGTTGCAGGAGAGTCTCGGCTGCCCGGGACTCTCCCTCCTTATTGGCTGAGACAGCAGCGTGGCGCCCTTGGCTTCCACTGCTGTCAAAGTCAGTGAGCCAATGAGGGGAGAAAGGGGGCAAAACCCAGCTCCGTGTCTTAATGGACATACAGAGCAGCAGCCTAGTTTAGGTATCCCCATATCAAGCTGCTTGCTGTGGGGGCACTCAGCGGGAGGGAGGGGCCAGAAGTACCAGCGGGGGACCCGAGCAGAGGAGGATCTGGGCTGCTCTGTTCAAAACCAACTGCACAGAGCTGGTAAGTATAACATGTTTGTTATATTTAAATGAAAAAAAACTGAGACTTTAGTATCACTTTGATCTACTAGGACTGTTTGATAAATGTCAATTCCATGTTGGTGAGTGGATCTTTGTTTTTTGTAACGCATTTTTAATGATAATGGACTAGATTGGTTCGCTTTGTTTCTCCCCCATTCTATTTAATAGTCTTTCTGGTTTTGAAGATATGCTGTATCACTGTGCTGATTATCGTTGAAGAATTAGAGCAAGTTTGATTATTATTACTCCAATGCAACATTGAATGTAAATGCTTTTTAATCCTTTTCATCTTGAATGCAAAATTGGCTTCTTTTTTTTCCACATACATCTAAGTTAATAAACAAGGTCATAGTGCCTTTTCTTTCTTTTGTTGTCTGTTACAGTTGTGGTTTCTCTTCATACCCTTTTTGACCAATAAGACTTCTTACATCACTATTTTATTTTAGGAATTACATTGGCCTGTTGGACTTTTTGTGCTAAAACCTTCCATTCTAGTCGTTCTGAATTTTCCTATCTGGAGGCTTATTTCTTTTCTGTTTATTGAGAAAATATTTTATAAAGTGGACCTGATTTTGAAGAAGAATTGAAGGTATGGATATTTCATACATAGTTCCATTGGTCCAGATTGGATCAATGTAACTATGCATATAAAATAACTGGTCGTTGTCCTTGGAAGCTGGAAATCATTGAAGTGCAAAGCCTTCTCTCAATGCCTGTACACCTCCTTATTTCAGAATGTAGCAGGACAGCCGCTTGTAACAGGATCCAGAAGCAAGTGGATATCACTAGAACAATGGTGTCTGTTTCAGTGTCTTCCATCTTCCAGGTGTCATGGTTCCATGTAGACATGTGCGATTCAGTTTCGTAGTGAATAGATTTTCGTACAAATTTGTCAGTATTCGTATATTTGGATCAATTCGAACATCAGAATAGCTGAAAGAACCAAAATACGAAAATTACGAATAAGCAAAATAACAAACTTACGAACGGACAAACTTACGAAAATATGAAACTCCGAAACAGTAAAAGAAAGAAAATTACATCTATAACTAATGATTTACATTTCGTATTTTCAATCCTTTGTCTGTTCATAATTTTGTATGTTCGTATTTTCATTTGTGTGTTCGTAATTTTGTTTCTTCGGCTTTTCACAATTTCGTTTGTTTGTGTTCTCGAATCGTTCTTTTGAATGGACAGTGTAAGTGTATCTTAATATGCATGTTCGTAATTTCGTCTGTTCGTAATTTCGTGTTCTCGAATTGTTCTTTCGAATGGGTAGTGTTAGTGAGTGATGTATCTTACTTAATATCTTTAGCCAATCAGCTTATCCCTTTTGTGTCTGAGTCACACGGCATTCCTGAATCTTTTTAGATTCAGTTGAGGAGGAGACGGAGTCCGGTCTCGTGACAGGGAGTGGACTGGAGTAAGTACAGGACTCGAATCAAAGAAAATTAGACTAATGGAAGTACGAATCATTTCGTATCAAAGAAAATATAACTTATTACGAAAATACGAACGAGTTCGAATATGAAACCTCGCGTCTTACAAAATTACGAAACATTAGACTAACAGAATTATGAATCATTACGTATCAACGAAAATATATCTGTTATGAAAATACTAACGAGTCTGAATATGAAAACTCACGTCTTACGAAATTACGAAGCGTTACCAATCAACGGAAGCGTAAAGAAACTAAACAAATTTTTTTGTCGTGCATGTGTCTAGTTCCATGTACATTAATCCAATGCCGGGTTTGGGCTGCTCGGGTTCCTGCCAATCTGCCCTGAACCTAGGTATTATTAAGCTTTTGCACCTGTAGTTTAGTATTCGAGCAACGTTTCTCCACGCTGAAGCCAGACCTCCCTGTTCCTCTGGCGTTTGCTGTTCCTTCAGTACACTTGTACTCTGTGTGATTGTTTGGTCTTGTCGCTGTTCTCATTGTTTTCCCTCTTGCTGTGCTCTTGTATTTCCTTTGGTGTCAGTCAGTGTATCCCTTAGTTTTCTGTTGCTGTGGGTGCTCTCCACATCATTGTTTCTTGTCATTTTGCTTTGCCGCTCATTCCTGCTTGCTGTGTCCATCTCTTTCTGCGTTATTTCCCAGATTCCCCCACTCTCCCGTGCTTCTTGCTTGTTCCCTGCATCCTCCTCCTAGTGTCTGTTCTTTTGCTTGCTGCTGTAGTCTTTCCTTTGGTCCTTGTATCCTGTGTATTATCTGCTGCCACTGTGCCTGCATGGGCATGTTAGTGAGCCACAACCTGGGGGCTGCCTTGCAGCTCAACAGCCACACCTCTAGTGGCTCTGGTGAAGACCAGGCGGCTCCTTAGATCCTGCGACTCTGACACCGACCCGTTTGCATGCGGTCACACTGCTCCTGCACCTTCCAGGATCCATACCCTGGCACACCCATTTATTTGCCCCTGCTGCTCAGCTAGACCCGGAGTTTTAAAGTCCCAGGTGTTCCAGACCTCAGACCATGACACCAGGGGCATCAGGGACACCAGGGGCATCAGACAGCTTTGGTATATGCATAAATACACTGTACAATTTATCAAAAATATCCATACCTGGAAATATTTTTTCTAGAATTCATTGTTAATGTTTATCAAAACACAGAACACTTACATTCTAGATTTGAGGAAAACTAGGCAACTGTAAGGTGCCTGTGTAAGGTAGAGTCCGAAGTGGAGCTTGGGCTGTTGGGCTTAGGCATAAGCATAGTCAGGCAAGCCGTGTCAGCAACAAATCTGGCAGAAAGGCACAAAATCAGGATCCAGAAGAATAGTCAAGGGCAGGCAGAGGTCATACACATTCTGGCAGAGGAAAGCAGATTCATCAGGCAGAACATTAGTCGAGTAATCAGGCAGAAATCCAAAACCAGTAGTTCACACAGGAAGGCAGACACCCAGGGAACAAATCCACCCACAAGGTCACAGAGCACAGGAAGTCCTGCTATTTAAAAGCTGAGCTGATTGCAGATTGACTGCAGTTGAAAGGCAAGTAGATCTATTCTAAAGAGTCCAAGGGGCAGAAGCATTAAGCAGAATACTTGCTGCAAAGACTCAGATCTGCCTGTGGCAGAGTGAATAGAGCTGCAGCACCAAAACTAGAAAGATCCAGGTTCAAAGACACATGACAGCAACAATAAAGCGGTGTTCCAGCCGAAATTTTTTAAAAGTCAGCAGCTGCAAACACTGTAGCTGCTGACTTTTAATAAGGACACTTACCTGTCCAGGGAGCCCGCAATGTCGGCCCCCCGAGGCCGATCTGTCCATCAGATCAGGTGCAGGTGCCGCCATTCCAACTATGGGAAACCGGCAGTGGAGCCTTGCAGGTTCACTGCCAGTTTCCGACTGCACATGTGCGAGTCCCGTGGCACTTTGTGAATGGCCAGCTTGTCTTCTGGGACATGCACATGTCCCAGAAGACAATGGGGGGCTCGCCGCAGAAGAAGATGTGACTTCCTCGACAGCGGCCCGGCTGGATCGGTAGTACTCTTGGTACTTCCAAAAAAGGTAAGTTAGAAAGTAAATTTTTTTTTTTAAATGTCCAAAAACGAGGGGTGGAGAGGTGGTCATTTGTTTAAGACCATCTCTCAAAATTGGGTGGAAAGCTGCTTTAATTAAAAAAACTTGCACTAATCGAGACCTGAAATGCTGTATTCTGTGTTGAGTGGAAAGACGGACCTTATTACGGTAATTATATAATAGGTTAACACTGGGCTTCAAGAAGACCCCATGACAGGGCCTCTTAGATCTGTTAATTCTATATCTACAGGGCTCTAACAGGTGCTTGCCTTTCTAACAAATACAGTGCTTTATCTATACTAAAAGTGTTACATTTATGAACTGCATAGTTCACAATGACCTACCTGTCATGTTTTATCTTGAACCACTCATAGTATTTTTGGAATAGATAATATTTTATAATGCCTCCACAGAAATACATGTGCCTGCAATCAAATCCCTGCAAGCTAGGCAAATAGCACATAAATGTATATACTGTTCTTTTATCCTTTGATATGTAATAGGACGAGGCCATGAGGCTATTGCGGACATCTGTAAAGTGTACTTCAACGGGCCCACATTGTTATCATAGGCTGGAACTCCGTGAATAGCATTTTCTTGCAGAAGCTTTAACAATTATATTGTCCAGGAAGATTGCTGTTTTACACAGGTTGCTGGGAATGGCTTGGCAATCAATTTCTGTAACACTCACAATGATCTTTTCAACTTCTGCTGTGTTAGATTTATGAGGCAAGTTAATCTGTTGCTACTTCACTGTCTATAGCTGAGTATCTGCAATACCATATGCACCAGTGCCGATTCAAGACAAAAAAGGGGAACTTGTATTATTTTATGTCCCATCTTATAAAACTTTAAAATGATTTATGTCTTACCGTTTTTCATGGCTGAGTAAAAAAAAATGAAAATGAATACAGTTCAACTGCAAACTTTAGGAAAATGGTTAGAAGTGTCACCCAGATTCTATACTCTAAAGCCTCATACACACAATCGGATTGGCCAACAAAACCATGGACTTTTGTCCGAAGGGCGTTTGTCCAAACTTGTCTTGCATACAAACGGCAAGGAATTGTCAGCCAACAAATATGAACATAGTGACATACTATGTTGTTTTTCAGCTCTTTAGCGCCACCCTTTGGGCTCCTTCTGCTAATTTCTTGTTAGTAGATGTTTGGTGAGTGTTGATTTGCGCTTTTCATTTCACGCTTTTCATTTCACGCTTTTCATTTCACGCTTTTCATTTCACGCTTTTCATTTCGCACTTTTCATTTCACGCTTTTCATTTTGTGCTTTTCAGTTTGTTTCTGAACGGACGTTGGTCAATCATCCATGTTGTGGAATCGGAGGAGATAACGTGTTATTTATTATTGGCCTTGGAGTTATTGCTTTGACATTAATTTTTTGGTTGAATAATGATTTGATTTGGTATATTTTCTATATTTTTGGATGCATAGAATGCACTTTTTGGTTAAGTTCTATTGGCAGATAGCATGTCTAATTTTATTTGTTTTCTTTTTTTAATGCACAATAAAAAAATTGTGGAGAATAATACTTGGCTATGTGTTTTACTTCAAATGACAGTTTGGGAGTCGGCAGTTACATTTAAAAAAATACAATGTAAAATTGACAAGGTACACCAACATAGTTGTATCTTTGATCGTAAAAACTATTGGATAATGGTGTTGTGGTAACTTGCCCAAATAAAAAAAAAAAAGCATAATAATATTATTCTTGATATCACTAGAAAAATCACCATCACCAAGTATCACCAGCAAAGCAGTTTCATTATTATCCCATTAAAGAAGAAGAGAATTGTGCGCTGCATTTCGAAATTTCATAATTTGCCACGTCACGAATGTTGATTCTCCATTACGAACGCTAGTTTACAAGACCGACCGCTTCTGGCTCGTCTTTGCTTCCGAGTATGCGTGTTTGTACTTTGGACTTTTGTCCAATGGACTTGTGTACACACACTCGTAAGATCCAACAACAGACATTTGTCCGTGGAAAATTTTAAAACCTGTGATTCAACATTTGTCCGTAGAGAATCCGACAACAATTGTCCGAAGGAGCATACACACGGTCAGATTTTCCGCCAACAGCCTATCATCACACATTTCCCGTTGGAAAACCTGAACGTATGTATGAGGCTTTAAGGAAAACCTTTCCTAAGCAAATGATGCATTTAATGGCATCACACACTATTTTTTGTTATAAAGTGCTATTAAAGAGGAGCTTCATAATGGCCCTGCCCTCATATAGTTGCCAACAGTCCCGAATTTCCAGGGACATTCCCTGTAAATGGCGCAAGGACTGAATGGGATCACCGATACAAAGCAGCATGGACTAGCTAGATTTGTGGTGACAAAGTGCGGCAGATCTGTGGTGAGAAGTGCGCTGGAGCTGAGGTCACCAGTAGACATGTGCACACTGAAATATTTTGTTTCGGAATTTCGGGTTTGTCCGAAAAATACATTTATTTAGTTACTTCCAAAATTCGTTTTTATTTATTTTGTTTTGTTAAAAAATGCATTTGTACGAAAATATGAATTAATTAAGGTCAAATGTGTCAATTGAAGGCTTATAGTGTCTGTCGGATGTTCTAAGAAGATTTGACGAAGCAGCTAAACTGTACGAAGCCGTGATCGTACATTTCCAGTCGAATGCTCCAGTAGAATTCTAATGTTGCTTGACTAGTAATAATTATAATTTTTAAATATTATTACTAGTCAAACAACATTAGAATTCTTCTATAGCCTATGGGCAGAGCATTTGACCGTAAATGTCTGCTTGCGGCGATTGTATGTTTTTAGCTGCTTTGTTGAATTTTTATGTCTCTATAATATTGAATATTTTGTCTCTACGTTGAATAATCTTGGACTAATAGAGTTAAGTTAGGCACACTCAACCGCAGGTTCGATAGACGCAGATCGCTATTGTCACCGTCATGTCGAATCTTCTATCCATCTATATTGAACTGTTGACGCAACAATACGAAAATATAATGGATACGAAAATAAACCATTTTCTATTTCGGATCTTTGGGATTTCGGATCCTGCGCATTCGTTATCATTTTGTTAAAACAAACATGAAAATCCCCGAAATTCAGACGACAGTACATTCGGACGATAACGAAAGCATATGTCTAGTGACAAAAGCGCTGCAGATCTGTGGTAACAAGTGCACTGCAGATCTGTGGTGACAAGGGACACGCTGCATCTGTGGTGAATTTGGAGTTATTTAGCAGACTATGATACCCTATGAACGGCTCTTGAGGAAGCTACAGAGTTAGCGTAACGCGTTCACCTATAGATGAGCAAACAATCCACACACCTCCACCCTATGGTTATGTACAACAAGTATATCTGCAGGTGTTATGTGATCACTTTGTATCATATTCAGATAGTATTGTGTTGTTTTTAATTAACTATGCACTATGTGTCTTTGATTTTAAAATACGTTATAAATATGAAAATGGGAATTTTATGAAAATTGTTCTTGTCTCATGCAATGCCATTAAAGTCCATTACAAGCAGGGTTAGTCCTTGCAACCTTTTTTTGCTATTAGAGATTTGGATGTGGCATGGGTAGAGATCTTCCCTTTAAAATGTATCTAATATTTTTTTTGGGGGGGGGGCTGGAGCCAGGCGCACATAACTTGTGTCTTGGGATGAAGGTCCACTTTAATGCTCCATTTCGTTCTGTGGTTGTTGTAATTATCTAAAACTGACAAAAAATGTAAGTGCCCCTTTCTAGCAAAAAGACATACTGGGACACTCTGTACATCATGGACCTTTACTACGAAAAGGCATTTTGTTAATGGCAGTTCATTGATCATGGGTGAAAAAGCAAATTGTATGCTTTCAGAATTTACTATGCACCAGCAATGCACGTAGATGCATGTGAACAGGCAACAGAGTATATATGCAAATTTGTGAACATGTTTTTTTTTGCTATAGAATGTATTCTCCAGAATCTGAATGAACACTGGGCTAGGCATGCCTAAAATGTGATTTAAGAAAAAAATGGGTTAATCTAACCTCTAACCTAGAAATAAAACTGCATCAAGGGCACATAGCTTCCATTAAAGGAGGCTGTATATACCTTAATTTGTAAAAAGCCTCAGTGAATCATATCATGATTTGTATCATAATCATTATTTTTTTTTAAATGTGAATGTGCAGTAGCTCATGCATTAGTCACAATTTCTAAACAGCGGTGCTTGAATTAGAGATTTCAGTCATAAAAATACAAACATAAGTTACCTTTTTTTCTTTGATAATTGCATACAGAACTTTTTGTCATGCCATATACACCTTGGTGCATAGACGTGTCATTGTTCATTGTTTAGAGAGCCAATCACAAAATTTATATGTATTTATTTATTTTTTTTACTTTATTTTTCAGAAAATGTTGATGTGTGCGTTCTGTAGCGTACCTCAGATGGCAGAAGAGCAGCATTTTTTTGTGTTTTGGTAGATTCAGGAATCAAGATCTCTAGGTGTTCAGATATGCACGCACGTGTGTAAAAATGTATCCATGCTCTTATTCATTTGCCTTAATAAATCAAGGTCTTCCTCAAAAATCCAATTTCCTGCTTGTGTGATCAGCTTTTTCCAGAAGTCTGTATAGGGCTATAAGTCAAATTAAAGCCATCCTCTGCAACAGGAATTTCATTTTTGATGAGATACTTTAAAGTCTCATCCGTGCTCACGTTATCGGTCACTAGAGTTTTAATGTAATCCAATAATAAGAAGATCCTCAAAATCAAGGACCCTGTCCATGACCACCTCTAGGTAAACTATGATTTTTTTTTTTCTAAATTGTGCCTGCTGGGGGAAGCAATGCTCTTACCGTTCCTAATAGCCTAAGCTAACATCTCCATTATGGACGGAGGAGAACCAGTGCAATAATGTCTGATCTATTCACTGCTAAGTTTTTATAGGAACTAGTATCTGGGACTGTATCTGACCTGTTCTATCACCTAGGGTGAGCGTGGTATAAGGGGTGGTGTGCTCTCTGATCTTCATTATGTTGAGGAATGCTACTCAATATAATAATTTTCTTCATTTTCAGTGGACTTATTTTAGAAGAGCTGTAGTCTGTCTCAAAGAAATGGGAAATTTTGCCAGGGTACCCAGTCAGGACTTCCTCTTCATTAACCACAAATTCCAGCACTGGGGAATTCTATTGGCCAAATAGGAACATTAATCCCTTTGGTGAGTTTCTCTGGGGTTGGTATTGAGGAGTTCCTAGTACAAAGACTCAATACCCACCCCAGAGTTTATCATCTTCTGAGCGCTCGTTCTGTCACAATAAGAAGTAGCAGCCTAGGACCAGAACAAGGTCCACCTTCATTATACCTTCTCTTACATATCCACTCTAGACATAGTAGTAAGACGCAATCCATTATATAGAAATCAGAATAAAACCTCACTTCTATTGGTCCAGCACTATCATACACAGATCTGGTGAGTTTCTGGCACTGTCCTGGGCCCACCCCAGAGAAGGTATTCTTGGAACTGTACCAGTTGGAGTCCGTCCATATAAAACTGCTGAACCAACCCAGCTGATAACTCTTTAATCAAAGGAACAATGTCTAATTTTAGAGCCTAATTGCATTATTGAACTTTTCGTCACGTCGTTTTTTTTTTTTCTAAATTAGGACCCATACCCTGCATGAGTATGTCTCCAAATTGCAGTGATGCAACATGATGAGCCTCTGAGTTATTATTATCATTAGAGAACAGCTAATTAAGGAATATGACACAATTCAAAAGCAAGCCACAACAGACTTCAGATCTGTTCCAATAATGAAGAAATGCATTGAGCAGAACATTACATTGATGTAGCTGTGTTATATGTATGCAAAACAAGCTGAAGCTGTTTTACTATGTTTATAAACCATGGTATTAGGGTATACTTCTGCAAATGCAGTAAAACAAGTACATTCCCAGACAGTCTCCCTCCAGTATTCTTCTCTATCACCTATATTGTCTCTGGCTGTGAGACTTTACCGAGAAAATGTAGTATATGAATAGAATACATTCATCCGGAGGCTGAACTATCTTTACAGAATGTACTGGCTGATTCTACTTGTTTAAGCAACAAAATAATACAGTGCTTTCATTAATTGCTAAACTACACTGACCAGACAGAAAATTACCGCCTTCATTTAAGGAAACTCTAGCAAGGATAAAAGTCAACAGACAGTAAATTCTCACACTGGTTACGTACATTGGATGAAACGGGGCAATTGATAATTTCTTTGGCTGGACTAAAAGATGTGGGATGTAAGTGTAAACACAGGCAGGGGAAGTGATGTCATCTCCCTCTCTGGAATTATTTTCTGTTCCAGAGAGAGGAGAGAGGACATTCAAACGTGAGTTGCACCAACACTACACTGACACAGTACACGTAGGTGCACATTTCACCCCCCCCATCACCCCCCCGATCGCCCCCCCCCCCCAGTTAACCCCTTTACTCCCTGTCACTGTGTCACCCACTCCTCTGTGTTCATATTTTTCTTTGATCACTGTACTGGTGTCATTTGTGACACTAATCAGCGTTAGGGTACTTAGTAGTAGGCCCAAATAGGTCTACGGACCCCCCCTAAACCCCTCTAATAAAGGTTTAACCCCTTGATCACCCCCTGTCACCAGTGATCACCGTATCAGTGTCACAGGTGACACTGGTTAGTTGGTTATTTTTTTATAGCGTCAGGGCACCCGCCGTATATTACCTAATAAAAGGTTTAACTCCCTGATCACCTGGCAGGTGATATCAGTTAGGTTTTAGCGTCAGTTAGGGTCTGCGTCACCCACACAGGCACCATACACCTCCCTTAGTAGTTCATGCAATTCATGCAATTTTTTGCACATGCGATTTATTATATTTTCTTACACATTGATTTACTTTTTCTCCATCTTTTTACTTATTAAGTGGCCATTTGTTTATATTTGTTATTATTGTTATCAAATATTGCATATGCGATTTTTTGCACATGCGACTTTTTGCACATTTTTAATTTTTTTCCACTTTTTTGCCTATTTAGTGGATATTTGTTTTTATTTGTGTACATTTTCATGTCCCTTGTTGTAATCAATTTTTGCACTGTTCCTTCAACTTTTATATGAAGTTTTCACTCCTTCTTGACTGCACATTGCACTTTTTGGAATTTGAATATTTGCTAGTCTGCGCGAGATCACTTTATTCATCTTCTTCATAGTGTCTGAACGGATCGATATCTTTGATCTGATCAGAACTATATTAGTGTCCCCAATAGTTTAGGGTTCCCAAAAATGCAGCGTTAGCGGGATCAGCCCAGATACCTGCTAGCACCTGGGCCCCTCCACCCAGCCCACCCAAGTGCAGTATCAATCGATCACTGTCTTTTACAAAACGCTAAACACATAACTGCACCATTTGCAGAGTCAGACCTGATCCCTGTGAACGCTAATGCCCTGTACACACGATCGGACATTGATCGGACATTCCGACAACAAAATCGCACAAAGTTGTCAGAAAATCTGATCGTTCTGAATGTGGTAACGTAAAACACGTACGTCGGGAATATAAATGGGGCAATAGCCAATAGCTTTCGTCTCTTAATTTATTATGAGCATGCATGGCACTTTGTGCATTGGATTTGTGTACACACGATCGGAATTTAACCGATTGGATTTTATAGCCTGCTCTCAAACTTTGTGCGTCGGAAATTCCGACAGAAAAAGTCGGATGGAGCCCACACACGATCGGAATTTCCGACAACACAATCCTATCGCACTTTTTCCGTCGGAAAATCCGACCGTGTGTACAGGGCATAACAGTTTTTTTGGTATCGTTTAAAGCAGATGCTGGCAGTCAGGTGCTCTTTATTCCTGTGAGTCTCACTAGTTGTACCAGTAAATTTAGAGGCCAAAATGTCCAATCAAAGGTACACTATAGAAGAGGCCTACGCGCTTCCTATCAGGACAGATGAGTGTGAAGAGGAAGTCACTCATCTGCCAGATTCAGGCTCAGAATACGAACCTGTAGACAGCAGCGGCTCCATGACAGATAGCTTTAACGACAGAGTAGTGGTCCCTGCCAAGATCAGGCGTACCCGACCCCGTTCTTCTGCTGTTGTTGTGGTGCAAGAACCACAGGTCCCTCGTATGGAGCAGAGAGCCAGTACTAGTCCTACTCATTCTTCTGGTGAACTGGCAAGCACCAGCAGCCTAGTACATACTGGTTGTACATCCAGCACTGCAGTAACACTTGGTGACGTGGCAAGTCCCATAAGTGCAGTTCAAGCTGGTGAGGTGGCTAGCACAACTAGTGTCCCAAAGCCACCAAGAAGACAAAAACAGGCCCGTCGAGCCCATAGTGCCATTTCTGCTGCATTTGCCAATCCAAAACCTACTACTTCTGCAGCACCCGTTCTTCCCCCATTCACTGGCCAACCCGGAATTCAGGTGGAAACAGTTGA
The DNA here is from genome assembly GCA_037952925.1 of Lithobates clamitans. Lineage (NCBI taxonomy): Eukaryota > Metazoa > Chordata > Amphibia > Anura > Ranidae > Lithobates > Lithobates clamitans. The sequence continues at coordinate 3,558,521 of JBBGZY010000103.1, read as the reverse complement.
TTTTACGTCACTTGATTTTTATTCGCTGTTTTTCACGGAAGATCTCTATAGATCTATTTAGGACCAAAGCAATTTGTATGCTGGTCAATTCATCGCCGCTAATCCCCATTTGACCCTTGCCAGAGATTGGAGACCTATTACGGTCTGTGAATTTAAGACCTTCCTGGGCCTATCCCTCTTCATGGGCATAACAAAAAAAAAAGTGAGTTGCGGTCATATTGGTCCACTGACCCAATTCACCATATGCCCGTGTTCTCTGCCTCCATGACCAGGACACAATATGAGCAGATCTTACGGTTCATGCGTTTCAATGACAATGAACACTGTCGTCCTTGGGGTAACCCTGAATACGATCCGCTCTACAAAATTCAGCCCCTCGTAAACCACTTCAACCAGCAGTTTGCAGCCTTGTTTACTCCCCATCAAGTTGTCTGCATTGATGAGTCCCTGATTAAGTTTTCTGGCTGCTTACACATACTATATTTCAAACTATTCTCTGCAAGATCTTTTTAAAAGGTCAGAGAAAAAAAATGCTAAATTTGTGAAAAAAATGGCAGTACAGAAAAAGTAAGAATGTGTGAAAAGAAATAAACCAAATCATCTAACAAGCAGAAAATAGTTTAATTAATATTTTCCTTCCTTTAATTTACATTTTCCTTCCTTTAATGAATATTTATAGCAAGTACCTAGGCAGAGAAAACACTAACTACTGGCTGCTTGGGGCCCTAGGGCCACACGTTAAGCACCAACAGGTTTTATGCACCAGTCTGCTCTATGCAAAAACCTTAATTACAGGCATTTTTAACGCTAAATTCCACATATACTTTACCGTCTGCCAATAAAAATATCTGTTTCCCATAACTATGCTGATTTCCAAACTAGTTTACAGTCATGGAAATGTTTTACTTTCTCATATCGTTGTATTAAAGAATGGGAAATAAGTGAATATAGTTCATGCTAATAAAAAAGAATGGTGCACAGAGCTAATTAAATAACATTTGTTTAGATCACTTTACATAGAAGTTCAGTCAGTGGCATCGTATATCCGGGATAATTAGGAAAAAGCAAGAACAAAAGCAAAATTGTTCCCATCAGTCTCTTAAACTGTGTAAAATGTTTTGCAGCTCATGTATGATTATTGTATAATAATATCCCCCATAAAACACAACCATTTATTAAGAATATAGTTTTGGTAAATATCTTTTAAGTCACCTGTAGAGTATCCTTCTAAAGTCTCACACTCACCTCTCCGCACTCTTGGCAGATCCATGACCTGCACCCCACATAGAGCCCCACAGCCACATCTACAAACTCTCTAACCTGGTCCCAATAATAGATGGCCTCTCCATTGGAATGAACTAGATTTTTCTTTGCATGTGTTAGCGAACTGAGTAACTGGTCATGAGAGTTTGTAGCAGTAAAGGTGTGGCCTCCCATGGATGGCACAGAATGGATTTAGCAGGAACCTGGGCAGGTAAGTGTAAGGCTTTGGGAGAGTGCTGCCAAAAGGGGAGGTGGATAACTTAAAGTGATACTAAACACATTTATTACTTTGTTTTTTCTATGTTGGTGCTGGCACTGTAATTATTAAAAAATAAAATCTAACTACAGTGAAACCTTGGTTTGAGAGCGTTTTGCAAGACAAGCAAAATTTTTTGTAATACATTTTGACTTGATATACAAGCTATGTCTTGATATACAAGTAGCGTCATGTCACAACTGAGTACTACTGAGTAGTCCATATATAAAGATTATAGCAATGTGATAAGTTGTGTAACCATAAAATGTCCATCCACAAATTGCAGCCTCCACAAGAGGATTAAAAAGAGAAGAGAGGTGCCTCTAAGTGTAGCAATATGGTTACATTTAATGAAGATACAACATTGGGGTGGCACAGTGGTGTAGTGCATAGCACTTTCACCTAGCAGTAAGAAGGGTCGCTGGATCGAATCCCAACCACGACACTACCCGCCTGGAGTTTGCATGTTCTCCCTGTGCCTGCGTGGGTTTCCTCCGGGTACTCCGGTTTCCTCCCACACTCCAAAGACAAGCTGGTAGGTTAATTGGATCCTGTCTAAATTGTCCCTAGTATGTATGAATGCGAGTTAGGAATATTAGATTGTAAGCTCCTCGAGGGTAGGGACTTATGTGAATGTACAATGTATATGTAAAGTGCTGCATAAATTAACGGTGCTATATAAGTAACTGAAATAAAAAAATAAATTTAGCAACTCACATGGTTGATGATTAAAAGAGGCACATCCATGTATGCCGACATCCGGGGAAAAGCTGTCCACATAGACCATCCCCCTCACCGCTAGGGATGAGCTTCGTGTTCGAGTCGAACCCATGTTCGACTCGAACATCGGCTGTTCGGTCGTTCGCCGAATTGCGAACGATATGGGCCGTTCGCGCCAAATTCGTGTGGCGCGTCACGGCCCATAATTCACTGCGACATCGCAGTGCATTGCTTGCTGATGATTAGCCAAGCATGCACTATGACCCGCATGCTTGGCCAATCACAGCGCCGCATGAACAGAGAGCCGTAATTGGCCAAAGCCAAGGAGGCTTTGGCCAATTATGGCTCAGGGGATTTAGTACACGCCCCACACTATATAAGGCCGCCTGCACGGCGGCCCTGTGTAGTGTGTGTTCCGGCGTTGAAAGAGATAGACAGAGAGACAGTGTCATTTGATTTGAGTTAGATAGATTAGGCAGAACAGTCAGTCAGTTAGCTGCACTTACAGTGTATTGTGTATATATATGCATCCCAGGTGTTGCATATATATATATACACTGTATTCAGTTTAGCTAGATCCGTTCCTGTTATCTTCTAGACTATTTACATTTAGTGCAGTGCGTCCTGCTCTAAGTGTTCAGCTAGATCCGTTCCTGTTATCTTCTAGACTATTTACATTTAGTGCAGTGCGTCCTGCTCACAGTGTTCAGCTAGATCCGTTCCTGTTAAATTCTAGACTATTTACATTTAGTGCAGTGCGTCCTGCTCACAGTGTTCAGCTAGATCCGTTCCTGTTATCTTCTAGACTATTTACATTTAGTGCAGTGCGTCCTGCTCACAGTGTTCAGCTAGATCCGTTCCTGTTATCTTCTAGACTATTTACATTTAGTGCAGTGCGTCCTGCTCACAGTGTTCAGCTAGATCCGTTCCTGTTAAATTCTAGACTATTTACATTTAGTGCAGTGCGTCCTACTCACAGTGTTCAGCTAGATCCGTTCCTGTTATCTTCTAGACTATTTACATTTAGTGCAGTGCGTCCTGCTCACAGTGTTCAGCTAGATCCGTTCCTGTTATCTTCTAGACTATTTACATTTAGTGCAGTGCGTCCTGCTCACAGTGTTCAGCTAGATTCGTTCCTGTTATCTTCTAGACTATTTACATTTAGTGCAGTGCGTCCTGCTCACAGTGTTCAGCTAGATCCGTTCCTGTTATCTTCCTACTGACAGGCAGGCTTGTCTTGTTATAGTATTAACAGCTACCTAAAGAAAATTACTGGTGTTCTTTTGATCCTATTAGTACCACGGTCAGGCAGCTAGACTATTTACATTTAGTAAAGTGCGTCCTGCTCACAGTGTTCAGCTAGATCCGTTCCTGTTATCTTCCTACTGACAGGCAGGCTTGTCTTGTTACAGTATATAAAGCTACCTGAAGAAAATTACTGGTGTTCTTTTGATCCTATTAGTATCAAGGTCAGGCAGCTAGACTATTTACATTTAGTGCAGTGCGTCCTGCTCACAGTGTTCAGCTAAACCTACAAATTAGTGGGGTGCGTCCACCTCACAGTGCTCAGCTAAAGCTACCTGTAGAAGGTTGGTGGTGTTCTCATACTACAGGCAGGCAGTTGATTTTGCTAGCTGCAGTATATATATATATATATATATATATATATATATATATATATATATCCCAGCTTAGTGCAGCTACAGGCCATTAGTATGTCTGGAAGGCCAAGAAGGAGAGGCAGACAGTCACAAGCCAATAAGAGAGGGCAAGCAGGCTTTGTGTCTAGTGCTGGTCGTGGAGACGGTGCATCCTCATCAGCACGTGGCCATGGGACACGCTTGGCCTTTTTTTCGGCAGCTGGCCGCGTTGAGCCGCAACATGCGGAAGACTTGGTCGAGTGGATGACCAAGCCGTCCTCATCCTCCTCATCCTCTCTCACCCATGCCCAGGGTGCTTTGTCTGGCAAAGCAGCGGCCTCTTCCCTCGGCTCAATGTCATCAGTGACTCCTTCCCTAGCTCCACCATGTCCTCCTGAGGAGTCCCTCGAACTGTTTGACCACAGTGTTGGGTACATGCTCCAGGAGGATGCCCAGCGTTTGGAAGGCTCTGATGATGATACTGAGCTCGATGAAGGCAGTAACATGAGCACGGACAGAGGGGGTGCCCAAGAAGGACAGCAATCTGGCAGTCATGCTCCCCCTGCTGCAGCATACTGCCAGGTTTGCTCCAGTGATGAGGAGGGAGGGGATGAAGAGGTCACTGACTCAACGTGGGTGCCTGATAGGAGAGAGGAGGAGGAGGAGGAGGCGGCACATCACCAACGAGGCAGGATGCCCTCCAGGGGCCAGCCTAAGGGCAGCACATTGACTGCATCACAGTTTGCAGTTTGCTCCCAGCCATCCACATGCCCAGCGGTTGAATGCTAGCTTGGCAAAATTGCTGGCACTTCAACTGCTGCCTTTTCAGTTGGTAGACTCTGCCCCCTTCCGTGAGTTTGTGGAATGTGCGGTTCCTCAGTGGCAGGTACCCAAACGCCACTTTTTCTCACGGAAGGCGATTCCGGCTCTCTACCGGCATGTGGAAGGCAATGTCCATGCCTCGCTGGACAGGGCGGTCAGCGGTAAGGTGCATATTACCACTGACTCATGGTCCAGCAGGCATGGACAGGGACGTTACCTAAGTTTCACGGCGCATTGGGTGACCCTGCTGGCAGCTGGGAAGGATGCAGGACAAGGTGCAGTAGTGTTGGAGGTTGTTCCGCCACCACGCCTCCAAAATGCTAATGATTGTGACACACCTCTCTCCTCCACCCCCTCCTCTTCTTCTTCCTCCATGGCCTCTTCCTCGGAACCAGCGGTGCTCCGTAGTCGTTCAAGGGGCTACGCAAGTACGCAGGCCAAAAGATGCCATGCGGTGCTTGAGCTGGTGTGCTTGGGGGACAGGAGCCACACTGGGGCAGAGGTTCTGTCAGCTCTGCAGGGGCAGGTTCAGAGGTGGTTGACGCCACGCAAACTTAAGGCAGGAATGGTGGTTTGCGACAATGGCACCAACCTCCTCTCTGCCCTCCGACAGGGACAAATGACCCATGTGCCCTGTTTGGCTCACGTCCTTAACTTGGTGGTGCAGCGGTTCTTGGACAGGTACCCGGGCTTACAGGATGTCCTGAGGCAGGCCAGGAAAGTCTGTGTGCATTTCCGCCGGTCATATAATGCCAGTGCTCGGCTGACGGACCTCCAAAAGGAGTTTAACTTGCCCAAGAACCGCCTAATCTGTGACATGCCCACCAGGTGGAAGTCAACGTTGGCCATGCTGCAGCGGCTGCACACGCAGCAGAGGGCCATCAATGTGTACCTGTGCGACTATGGCACCAGGACAGGGTCAGGGGAGCTTGGTTTTTTTTCCCCACGCCAGTGGGCCATCATCAGGGATGCATGCACTGTCCTGTCACCATTTGAGGAGGCCACGAGGATGGTGAGCAGTGACAGTGCATGCATCAGTGACACTGTCCCCCTTGCCCACCTGTTGGAGCACACGCTGCGTGGAATAGTGGACAGGGCACTTGAGGCAGAACAGAGGCAGGAAGAGGAGGACTTCCTTAGCTCTCAAGGCCCCCTTTATCCAGACAGTGTTCCTGCGTGCACTGTGAGCAGGACGCAGAGACTGGGAGGTTACAAACTCCTGTTTCTGGACAACGTGTTGCTGAGGCTTCGGTCAGTCAAAGAAGGAGCGGTGGAGAAGGTGGCCGTCTGACCGATGCGTTCAGACAATTTTTTGGTCCGCAGCCCCAAGGTATGATCGGTTCCAGCAACCATCGCCAGCGTCTGTTTTACATGGTGCAGGAATACCTAGGGGCAAGATCAGACTTAGACACCTTTCCCACCGAAAATCCTCTGGGTTACTGGGTCTTGAGGATGGATCACTGGCCAGAGCTTGCACAGTATGCAATTGAGCTACTGGCCTGTCCTGCATCCAGCGTTCTTTCGGAACGCACATTCAGTGCTGCTGGAGGCGTGGTAACCGATCACAGGGTGCGTCTGTCCACCGACTCGGTCGATCGACTGACCTTCATAAAAATGAATCAGTCTTGGATCACCACCAGCTACCAAGCACCTGATGCTGATGTAACCGAATAATTTTTTTTGAAATCTCAGATCCCTTCAAAGACTGCCTATGCTGATGCTGAGTGACTATCCCTGAGTAATTGTCCTCTTCCTCCTCAATCATCACGCTGATAGCTTGTAAGAACATTTTTGGTTCTGGGCGCCACCACCAGTGCCTAAGGCACAATTTTTCAGCCCCTGTTTAACAGGGGCGTGTAATTACAATTTTTGATGTAATACTTTGCAGCAGGGCTCGTTCCTGCATTCCAACTAGAGTGTCTGTGAGGGGTTGCAGTGTTGTGGCACCAGCACCAGTGCCCAAGGCCCAATTTTTCTTCTCCTGCCTAACAGGGGCGTGTAATTACAATTTTTGATGCAATACTTTGCAGCAGGGCTCGTTCCTGCGTTCCAACTAGAGTGTCTGTGAGGGGTTGCAGTGTTGTGGCACCAGCACCAGTGCCTAAGGCCCAATTTTTCTGCCCCTGTCTAACAGGGGCGTGTAATTACAATTTTTGATGCAATACTTTGCAGCAGGGCTCGTTCCTGCATTCCAACTAGAGTGTCTGTGAGGGGTTGCAGTGTTGTGGCACCAGCACCAGTGCCCAAGGCCCAATTTTTCTGCTCCTGTCTAACAGGGGCGTGTAATTACAATTTTTGATGCAATACTTTGCAGCAGGGCTCGTTCCTGCGTTCCAACTAGAGTGTCTGTAAGGGGTTGCAGTGTTGTGGTACCAGCACCAGTGCCTAAGGCCTAATTTTTCAGCTCCTGTTCAACAGGGGCATGTAATTACAATTCTTGATCTAATATTTCACAGCAGGGCCCTGTGAGGGCTTACAGTGTTGTGGCCACAGCAACACCTAAGGCCCAAATTTCTGCTGAGTATATAGGGCAGGACCCTACTTTCAAACATCTAACTTACAAACGACTCCTACTTGCAAACGGAAGGAGACAACAGGAAGTGAGATGAAATCTACCCCTAGGAAGGGAGATTCTCTCATGTAAGAGTTAATATGGGAAAAAAAATTCTCCTTTCCACTGATGCTTTCCAATCCTTGTTCCACAAAAAAACCCAAATTTTCAAAAAACATTTTTCATTGGGACAAAAAGTGAGGTGAAATCTTCTGAAGAGGAGGAAAGACAGCAAAACAAATGTCACAGGGGTGATAACCCTTCCCTATGTTTTCCAAAAAGCTTAAAAAAGATTTTTTGGCTGGAGCTAAACACGTTAAAAATGTACCCGTTCAAAATTACAAAGAGATTCTACTTAACAACAAACCTACAGTCCCTGTCTTGTTTGCACCGCCTGTATACTGCTGTTCAGAGTATATAGGGCCTGGTGGCCCCACAGCTTTCCTTATTTTAATTTGGGTGCTGGGCAGAGGCGTTTCTAGGGGGTGGCTACTGGGGCTATAGCCCCGAATCTAGGGCCCATAGCCCCGAGTCTCTAGGGCAGGGGTCAGCAAGCCCCTGCAGAGTGATCCTGGAAAGCCACCTCCCACACGCAAAAGCCAGTCTGATATTCAGCGGCTGTATATGAGAAGCTGTGCGGCTGGTTCCCGCCCACCTCCTTCACGCTGACATTGGCACTATCGATCTGTGCAGTGAGGGAGTCGGATGCCCTGGGGTCAGACAGAGTAGTAGTAAGTGGCAGCGGCAGTCTTTTCTCATCTGGGTCATGGCCAGGCTTCTGTATGTTGAGTGTTCATCTGTTGTTTCTGAGCACTGCTTGTAACTAAGTAGCCACGCGACTAGCTGAAGGAGAGAGCATGTTGGCTGTGGAAGGAGTTTTTTTTTTAACAGGTTGGTTGTATAAGCAGGGTGTCACTACAGGGGCGGAGGGCTGCTGTGCTTAAAAATCTCGGGAGTCTGGTATTTTCCTGCCCCTGCCTAATGCAGCTCAAAGTGCACACAGGGAGGGGTCCACTCCCCCACTGCTAGCAGAGAGCATAGCGGACTGAGTGCACAAGTGACAGATAAGAGTGTTATCTCTTCCCCCCTCGGCTGAGAGGCACGAGAGCAGAACACCTGGAGCTGTATGCCGGAGTTCTGGATGCCTTTGCCCTACAGATGGTCACTTTACTCCTAGATATTTTGCCTGTTCCAGGTCACAAAGCTCTGCATCCCTAACAAGTTTCCTGATGAAATTCTCCCCTGGGATAAGGTCAGCAAAGAGACACAGACAGTGCCAGAGCAGAAAGGAATGCTCAGGTCCAGGACAGGGGCAGAGGGTGAGGGGGGGTCGGGGTGGTGGCAGCCTGGCATTGAACTACAGTGAACAGTAAAGTTGGGACAGAAGTGACAGCAGTAAAGAGAAGAGAGCTTGAAGGAGCAGGCTCTGCTGTATTCCCCCTCCTCTAGAACAGTCAGAACAGTGCTGTATTATACATTACTGCCCACTCTGTACTCTGCCCTCCCCACTTGCCCTGCACTGTGCCCCCCCGCCTGCTCTGCACCCACCTGCCCAGCCTGTACTGTACCCTGAAGCCTTCACTGCACTGTACCCTCCTGCTTTCCCCGTACTGTACCCTCCTGCCCGCCCCGCACTGTACCCTCCTGCCTTCCCCTGCACCTTCCTGCCCACCCTGTACTGTAACTTCCTGCCTTCCTTGCACTGTACCCTTCTCCCCGCCCTGCACTGTACACTCCTGCCCGCCCTGCACTGTACCCTCCTGCCCGCCCTGCACTGTACCCTCCTGCCTGCCCTGCACCTTCCTGCCCACCCTGTACTGTACCCTCCTGCCCGCCCTGCACATACCCTTCTGCCCGCCCTGCACTGTACCCTCCTGCCCACCCTGCACTGTACCCTCCTGCCTGCTCTGCCCCTTCCTGCCCACCCTGTACTGTACCCTCCTGCCCGCCCTGCACATACCTTCCTGCCCGCCCTGCACTGTACCCTCCTGCCCACCCTGCACTGTACCCTCCTGCCCGCCCTGCACTGCACCCTCCTGCCTTCCCTGCACCTTCCTGCCCACCTTGTACTGTACCCTCCTGCCCGCCCTGCACATACCCTCCTGCCCGTCCTGCACTGTACCCTGCTACCAACCCTGTACTGTACCCTCCTGCCCACCCTATACTGTCCCCACCTGCTCACAATGTACTGGCTTTGTGAGAAATGCTTTATATCTGGCTTTGTGAGAAATGCTTTATATCTGGCTTTGTGAGCAATGCTTTATATCTGGCTTTGTGAGAAATGCTTTATATCTGGCTTTGTGAGCAATGCTTTATATCTGGCTTTGTGAGCAATGCTTTATAATTGGCTTTGTGAGTACTGCATAGCCAGTTTTATAAAGCATTTTTTTTACAAAGCCAGTTACAAAGTATTTATCACTAAGCCAGATATAATGCATTTCTTACAAAGTCAGTTATAAAAGAGTACTGCTTTATATCTGGCTTTGTGAGCAATGCTTTATAACTGGCTGCGCTATACGCTGTAAAAAAAATTCCAAAACTGTGTATAAACAATAGAAGAAAAAGAATCAACAAATAATACTGGGCAATAAATTTAAATGCAAATATTAATAAAGTGAATAGTGCTTAAAGTGCATATACTGTATTTAAACATATGTTTACTCATTCAAGTGCATCAACAATAGTAATTCATCAATGAAGTCCATTCAAGATATGCAGCAAGTCAAATTCTTGTGATGGTGCTCCAATATTTTCAATGCGACAGCACATGTGTGCTTCCCCCCGCATGCAGATATGTAACAATAATATATATATATATATATATATATATATATATATATATATATATATATATACACATACACATACACATACACACACACACACACACACACACACACACGTATATTATATACATGTGTATGCCCACCCAAGCGTATGACTTTCTTTACTTCGCTGCTATGGGCTCTAGCCCCAGATCTTTTGTAGACCTAGCAACGCCCCTGGTGCTGGGTTCCCCTTAATATCCATACAAGACCCAAAGGGCCTGGTAATGGACTGGGGGGTACCCATGCCGTTTGTCTCACTGATTTTCATCCATATTGCCATGACCCGACATTACATTAAACCCGCAAGCAGTTTTAAATGAGATTTTTTCCTTTAAAAATGACATTTGGTGCAGGGACTGTTCTAAACACGGGAAACACGCGTCACTTTACAGGCATACTATAGACACCCCCCAGGTACGATATTTAAAGGAATATTTTACTTTTTTTTTTTTTACTTTAAGCATCATTAAAATCACTGCTCCCGAAAAAACGTCCGTTTTTAAAAGTTTTTTTTGCATTGATACATGTCCCCTGGGGTAGGACCCGGGTCCCCAAACCCTTTTTAGGACAATACCATGCAAATTAGCCTTTAAAATGAGCACTTTTGATTTCGAACGTTCGAGTCCCATAGACGTCAATGGGGTTCTAACGTTCGTGCGAACTTTCGGTCCGTTCGCAGGTTCTGGTGCGAACCGAACCGGGGGGTGTTCGGCTCATCCCTACTCACCGCTGTCAGTCTGCAACCATGGCCTGGGAAGACTACCCTGTAGTAGAGCAATCTGAAAGCGTGGCTTGAACCGCTTGTGGAGCGCAGCGTAGAAGGGATGACATTGATGGCGGTGTGGTGAGGAGGATGGTCTATGTGCACAGCTTTACTGCGGATGCCTGCATACTTAGATGTGCCTCTTTTAATCATCCCTTTGTCATCCCTTCCACTCTGCACTCCATGAGCGGTTCAAGCCACGCTTTCAGATCGTTCTTCTCCTTTATACTCTGTAGCTCTTGATGGATTTTGCTTCTAATCCCCTTGTGGAGGCTTCCATTTGTGGATGAACATTTTATGGTTACACAACCTATCAAATTGCTATAATCTTTTTATATGGACTATAAACTGAAGGATCTATGAATAAATGGTCGTGGAACAAATTATTTGAGTTTCCATTATTTCTTATGGGGAAATTTGCTTTGATATACAAGTGCTTTGGATTACAAGCATGTTTCTGGAACGAATTATGCTCGCAATCCAAGGTTTTACTGTACCTTTTTTTCCTAATTGCTATACAGCTGTCACATGACCCAGCTCTTCCCTAGCCTGTCTGCAGGGAAACATAAGCAGGAGGAGCGTCTAGTTCTCTGCTACTGGTCACATGTTCACAATTTTAAAAAACAGCCTTTGGGATACAGAGTAAACATAAATACTTTCAATAAACTGTTTTAAATTGCCATATAAATATATATTTTGAAATGAAATCTTTAATATTTTTGGCAATAACATGGTGTGGGCGGATTCCTAGTTGCAGACTGTATCACTTCTCTCCAGCCCAGTGGTCTCAAACTGGCGGTCCTCCAGCTGTTGCGAAACTACAAGTCCCATAATGCCTTTGCCTGTGGGAGTCATTCTTGTAACTATCAGCCTTACAATGCGTCATGGGACTTGTAGTTTCGCAACAGCTGGAGGGCCACTAGTTTGAGACTCCTGCTCCAGCCTGTGTTTCAGAATAACAAGGAGGTGAAGCCTCCATCAATCAAGATGTAATATCCCACCCCCATTGTGTTTAGCTGGTTAGTAGGCATGGAGGAGGAGGAGGGGGGGAGTGGGCTGTCATTTACCACTGTGTATACGCCCACATGTGTGACTCTATAGTCACGTGGGCTCCTCAGATGTGATAGGGAGGAAGTACTCAGGGTAGAGAATACACTGAAAACTGAGCATGTGCAGAGCTGCCAACACTGTTCCTCTGTAAAATCCTCAACTGCAGTGGGAACATGGACAGAAGGGGGAGATAGAGAACAGCAGGATCAAGAGTTTTTTGCAGAATATAGAAAACAAATTCCATAGTCACTGACTATGAACAGCATGTAATACACCACGTATTGATATTTTTAATGATGTGGGTTTAGTGCTACTTTTTAAGAATAACTATACAAAAAGTATAGTTTTCCTAAAATACAAAAAAAATATGAGTTAAAGCAGAAAAACAATAAAATTGGAACAATTTTCAAAAAAAGAAATGTCATTAATGTAGTTTGCTATGCCCTTCCTAACAGATTACATTTAGGATACATTCCTGCATTACAGAATTAGTTTTAGGCCTTGGCATCTGATGACTTGTCATTAATTTACCTGTCACTCCATAATCCATTATTAGATCTCTCATTAAGGTCGAGCAGATGAGATATTACAAGTACAGTACATAAAGAGTTTAAGTTGAGAAACCGTGTTAATGCATAAATATTTTATCAAAAACAAATTGGTAGGGAGCCATTATCAAAGCAGTGCTGGCTCTTGCTTGGGGCATGCTCTGGAAGACAAATGATCAAAACTACTTAGAGATTAACTACTTGAGTTTTGAAGCTGCAACAGGTTTGTAACATCCCATAGCTGATACCAAATGAAGGATGCTATATTGTAGATAAAGTCATAGCTGTTAGATCCATATCAATTCATAATTCTGCTACTGGGCCCAGCAGTACAGAAGAACAATAAACAGAAATGAGAGCGAGGGCTCAAAATCCTGATCTCTAGCTGCAAATAGTAAAAGACATTATCTGCTTATTAGATCAGGGATGTATCTTGAAAAAGGCGCTCATGTGTCCCAACTCCTAATATCATGTTCTGGCTTCAGTTTTATTTGAAATATGTGGCCAGCACAAGTGTAATCTTCACTATAGGTAGGAAGTTAAAACAAGGTCCTCTATTTACATTATTATTATTATTATACAGGATTTATATGGCGCCAATAGTTTACGCAGCGCTTTACAATATAAAAGGGAGACAATACAGTTATAATACAATAAAATACAGGTTTAAGAGGGCCCTGCTCAGAAGAGCTTACAATCTAATAGGGTGGGGCAGGTGGTACAAAAGGTTGTAACTGTGGGGAATGAGCTGTTGGAAGTGGTAGTAGATTAGTTGGAGGCGTGATAGGCTTTCCTGAAGAGATGAGTTTTCAGGGATCGCCTGAAGGTAGCAAGGGTAGGGGATAGCCGGACAGGTAGCGAGTTCCAGAGGAAGGGAGAGGCTCTGGAGAAATCCTGGAGACGAGCATGGGAGGAGGAGACGAGAGAGGTTGAGAGCAGGAGGTCTTGAGAAGAGCGGAGAGGACGATTTGGGTGATATTTGGAGACAAGATTGGTGATGTAGCTTGGGGCAGAGTTGTGAATGGCTTTGTATGTTGTGGTTAGTATTTTGAATTTAATTTGCTGGGTGATTGGGAGCCAGTGTAGGGATTGGAGGAGAAGGTTGGCAGACACTGAGCGGTTGGTAAGGTGGATAAGTCTGGCAGCAGCATTCATGACAGACTGAAGAGGGGATAACATATGGAGAGGCAGGCCAATGAGAAGGGAGTTGAAATAGTCAAGGCAAGAGATAACAAGGTAGTGAATGAGGAGCTTGGTGGTTTCATTTGTGAAAAAGGGGCAAATTTTACATCTGTCCATACTAATGTGGGGATGAGTGGCTTGACTTTGCAGGAAAATGATTGCTTCTAGAAATATGGCCTTTCATTTCCCAACGTGGCACTAGTAGGAAAAACTAGGAACTATGTGACACTAATATGAAAAAGGGTTTTACGTGGCTTTGTTTTTAAACAAATCCATGTCACATGCTGGTGGTGAATGGTTTTGTTTATCAACAAAGCCACGTGATCTCCATCTCCAGCACTTAGGCCTCATGTACACTGCTGCCGGTAAACAGACGTTTAAGAGCAATTGGGCATTTTTTTAACTCTCCTCTATGTTATCTTATCAGTACATGTACACAGGTTCGTTTATCGTCGTTTCTAGGCAGTTGCGTTTAGAGGCTTTTTTTGTAAAAAAAAAAAATGCGTTCAGAAGCTGTGTTTAGGGGCATTTTGAAAGCCAAAGGCGGCTAAACTCGGCTAAACGCGTCTACGCGCATTTAGGCGCGTTTTCGTCTAGTAGTGTTTTTAAAGGGAAACATTTTATTTATTACTTTTGAGCCTGGAAAATGCTAAAAACACACCAAAAACTCAATTATCACTGCCTGCAAGATATACCATGTGATATTCCCCTCATCAGCCAATTATGCTGTACAATACACAGCTTGCATTACTTGACGCTGAAGTTAAATAGGAATTTCACTCACCCGTCAACCCCACAATAGGGATAAAACTTTTTTGCGGAAGGGAGTTTAACAAGACTCGTGGCCACTCATTAAAATTAGAAGAAAAGAGGTTTAGCCTTAAACTACGTAGAGGGTTCTTTACTGTAAGAGCTGCAAGGATGTGGAATTCCCTTCCACAGGCGGTGGTCTCAGTGGGGAGCATCGATAGTTTCATTAAACTATTAGGTAAGCACCAGAACGACCGCAACATTCAGGGATATACAATGTAATACAGGGGGTCCCCGGGTTACAAACAAGATAGGGACTTTAGGTTTGTTCTTAAGTTGAATCTGTTTGTAAGTCGGAACAGGTAAATTTTTTTAAGTGTAGCTCCAGCCAAAAAATCTATTTTTAAGTTTTGTAGATAGCATAGGGAAGGGTTATCACCCCTGTAACATTTGTTTTGCTGTCTGTGCCCCTGTTCAGAAGATTTCACCTCACTTTCTGTCCCAATGACAATTGGATTTTGAAAATTTGGGGTTATTAGGGAAATAAGGATAGGTGATGAAGCATCAGTGGAGAAACCTTTTTCCCCTATTAACTCTTACAGGAGAGAATTTCCCTTCCTAGGGGTATATTTCCTCTCACTTCCTGTTGTCTCCCTCCGTTTGTAAGTAGGAGTCGTTTGTAAGTCGGATGTTTGTAAGTAGGGGACCCCCTGTACTGACATATAATCACACACAAAGGTTGGACTTGATAGACTTATGTCTTTTTTCGACTTCATCTACTATGTAACCATGTTAACATTGAGAATTTGCAGACTAGACGGGGTCTAACCTTTTCCAAGAGAACGTCAAAGGTGGCAATTGACATGCGAGTAAAATTGAAAAAATTCACTGGGTAATTACGCAGCTGAACATACGTATTAGAAAAGTATCCTGTGGACATGCGTTGAGCCATCAATGGATGTGTCCAGTAGTGACGAACTCTGGTCCTCCGAACATCAGGAGCATTTCCTCACACATGCTCATCATGGGATCCATATTACCAAACTAACCGAAAAATAATAGCTAGCTACAAGCACACTGCTTTCTCAGCTGCTACTCACACTGTTCTCTCACAGAATGGCGGAAATAGTTAATAAATACTTGTTTTTAGTGCTTTCTAATCATTTGGGAGGCTCTCCTGAGGTTATCTTTAGTAAACGCTCCTGAACGCAAACGCGGCTAAACGCCGCTGAACGCGGATTGTAAACGCTGCTAAACACGCGTTTTTAAACGTGGATCACTAGCTGTGATGTTTCAGCGTTCAGGAGAGGTTGAGAAACGTCCCGTGTACATGAAGCCTAATGAGGGGTATTTGGCTTTGCCTTTAACCTCCGTGGCGGTATGATTATTTCGGATTTTAGGTGCTGAAAGCGGTACAATTATTTTGCATGGAAATTTGGCGTTTTATATTGTAGGTCTGTAATTCTTAACAATAATACACTTAAATCTGTCCAAACAAGAGTCTAGTAGATATCCTGGGTATGATAAAGTTTGAAACACAAAAACATAAATTATAATATAATAAATAAAAATAAATAATTAAAAAAAATAAAAATAAATAGTAATAAAATAAATTTCCCCACGATTCACTACCGCTCAATTCTGCAAGTGTTCTAATTTATTATCTCTGTTTTCTAGCTGGTCTAAAGCCACTTTTGACGTAAAGGGACACTTTTTGGTTGCTATGGGCAATCTCCAGTTTCCAGGCAGAAAGAACAGTATATATCATATAAAACTGCATGCAGGGCATGGGCCAAAGCACTGGGGACAAAAGGGATGTGAAATAATTTCATACAGTACTGTAATCTGTAAGATTACAGTACTGTATGTGTTATGATTTTTACTTTTTTTTAAATTTTCCTGCCAGGCTCCGCCCCCGTGCGTCGCGACGCTCGCAGGGAACGGAGCCTGGCAAGGAGACGCTTCGGAGGAGGACGGAGCCCATGGACACTGCAGGGGACATCGCAGGATCCCGGGGACAAGGTAAGCTATTCCAGTTCCTAGCCATGAGATATTTTGGGATCACTAGGAAAAGGGAGGTGGAAGCTGGCCGTGCCTGATGTATTCAATATTACACCAGTAGAATCGGAGGGTTTGAAAGGATACTTTTTGTTTCTTTGTTTTATTGCAGAGCTGTGAAACGAAATCAAGGTCATGTCACGTAATCAAAGTACAACAAATATTATTTGTATCTGCTTACAGCAGAAGCTGAGGTGCTTCATAATACAATTCGCTCCCGACAAGCTTTGTTTACCCAAATGAATAACCAAACTATGTTAAAAGACACAAAGTGTGAAATTGTAGAGCAGTAGGCTATTGATTCGGTTCATATTTCTGTTAAAGCTGTCACAATATAATAGAGGCACTGCACATAATTTCCCATCCAATCATGATTCATGGCATAAGCGGCTCAAAAGTCATATATATTTCATCACCTTGCTTGAAGGAAATACATTTAAATGAATTATACAGTGAATGTATACTTTTGTTAACACATATCTAAAGTCAAACCTTTTTTTTTTGCATGGTTTAGGGGAAGGTAAAAACGCTTTCATAATTTTTCCTAAAGCTCTGATATGAGGAGGTACCAAGATGGATACCTCTACACTGAGACACAAGACAGGACATGTGCAAAACAAAACATGGTAAGTCCATCATGGGGAGAGATCTGGTTCAGGGAGACCACGGGGGCAATTCTGGTGACCAGTACCTCATCCTTCGTTTACCTTTTTTTTTTTGAGAACAGCTTCCAGAGTTCGGTTTCTCTTTAAAGTGAGCCTGGGCTTTGCCCATGCTGGACAAAATAATGAGAACATTAAAAATAGCCCTTACTAGAAGCATAAGCTTACCTTAATTTTGCTCCCCTGCTTTGGCTCTAGAAATAAAGCCAAACCCTGTGCCGACTGAAGTTGCTGCCTACACAGGGCTATGGACTGTATGGCAGTGCCTATTGGCCTTCCATTGGCACATGGAGTAAATTACATGCTCTTCTATGTTTGGAAGTGTTGGTATTTCATTTGACTCCTGGTGCTAATCAAAGGGCCTTTGGCTCCTGGTGCTATTTCTGATTGGCTGAGGTGGAGAGATGGACTGATGATGTCATGATCTCCACCCTGGCCATTCAAAGGAAGCCCTGTATTGACAAAATACAAGGCTTTCTGTGAATGGCTGAGCGGCACTCCACCCAACTTGATTTTATTCCAGGAACAGAACAGGACATTTATGTGCCACTGCTAGAATTTAGTACTTTATACTGTATGTAGCTGATGGTACAGGCACTTACCCGCTCATGTGGCAGGGCTGTGGTATCCTCTCCTTCTCTCCTGGAGTGCGGGCATCTTCAGGATCTCCTGAAGCTTTGGCCTATCGGGAAACAGGTCTCACAAACCTGCCTCCTGATTGGCGGGGAGGAACTTTAGTGAGATAACAAAAATTAATTTTGCTATGGTCACACAACTGGGTGGGCTCGGAGTGCAATGCTCTGCACTCCGAGGCCACCCTTTTCTGAAGCCTATTAGAGCCTCTGGTTCTAATCAGGTGCTTCAAAAAACACCCAACCGCATTGGAATCCATGTTCTGGCACCACTGATAGGTAGATCAGGGGGCCGGACGCATGGATAGGGGAGGCGGCGGCCGTGCGCCCTCTATGGACGGGCCGCCACTGGTGCCCGACTGAGACCACAAGTAATAGAAAAGGAAATAGTTTGTTTGGGTCAAATATAGACAAAATTATCCACAGCGCAAGCGTGAAAATGTATCAGTCCTGCAGCAGAGAACTTAAAATTCCAATCCTCCAGGAGTATTTACCATGAAATCAAACAAGTCAAATAAATCCTTTAAAAGAGAAGTATGGGTTTGGTTTTTTCCATATTCATACTTACCTAGGTGAGTGGCGCATCGATCAGATGCTGCATCTGTCCCCCGGTGCCTCTGCACTGAGAACCGATCAATCAAACACCGCCAATCGTGACTTGAGTCACAAAGAATGGCATGACAACGGAAATCACATTGTTTTCAATGGTGCCCATTAAATCAATAAAACTCAGCATGACATGATTTTGGAAAAGGTTCCTGTACTACTTGTGATTCCAGCATGATTTTGGCCCCACAAAATATGCAAACCACATTCAAGCTGCACTACATAATTGCACTGAAAGTCGTATCAAAATTGGATTGCAGCAGTGTGAACCAAGACTGAAGTGTCTCCATCCTGCCTCTTGCACATTGTACTGATGCAAACTTATTGAAGTAAAACTTCAGTCCCGCTCAGGACCGGCTCAACCCTCCCCCCCTTTTCTGATGCCACCATTATAGCCCACCATTATAGCATGATACAGTATGCCAAAGGGCTCTGCAGGGCCTTTGGGTCCTGGCAGAACCCTTTGGCACATTTGCACACATGCATGTGATTTCCTGCTCAAGTATAAAATGGCAAAGTAAAGTAGCGGGAAACAGGTGGATACTAATGCCGCGTACACACGGTCGGACTTTACGGCAGACTTTGCCCGGCGGACTTTTCGATGGACTTTACGACAGGCTTTCCGAATGAAAGGACTTGCCAACACACAATTCACCAAAGTTCGTCGAATTCGTACGTGATGACGTATGACCGGACTAAAATAAGGAAGTTCATAGCCAGTAGCCAATAGCTGCCCTAGCGTGGCTTTTTGTCCGTCGAACTAGCATACAGACAAGCGGACTTTTCGACCGGACTCGAGTTCGACGGATAGATTTAAAACATGTTTCAAATCTAAGTCTGTCCAACTTTTGAGCAAACAAAGTCTCCTGGAGCCCACACACGATCGAATTGTCCGACGAAATCCCGTCCGCCGGGCAAAGTCTGCCGTAAAGTCCGCTCGTGTGTACGCGGCATTAGAAGTGCTGCAGGGCTTGCTCGAGGCCCGAAGCCCAGTTGCACCGGGCGCAGGAGAGTAATTCTCATTCAGTTAAAAAACATTGATATCCAATTGCAAGAGAGGAAGGAGATGGAGTCAGCTCCATCTAGTGGTCATAATGTGGTATTTCCCTGATTCACACTACTCTTATTAATGGAAAACATTTGAACTGGAAAGAAAATAGCCAAGTAACATTCATTTTTGCCCCACTTCATGCAAACAAAATGTACATGCAGTTTCACAGGATGATTAGCTCTGCCATTTTCTTAAGTACACCCCACAGTGCAGAGATCTTCCTGCCTCATATTATTTCCCCTTCTGGGTGAATGCTCTTAGCCCATAATGGTATGGCTATTTTCTTAATTGGTTAAATGTTCTTTAACCACTTCAGCCCCAGAAGGATTTACCCCCTTAATGACCAGGCCATTTTTTTGCGATACGGCAATGTGGTACTTTAACTAACAATTGCCCGGTTGTGCAACGTTGTACCTAAAAAGAATTGACGTCCTTTTTTCCACACAAATAGAGCTTTCTTTTGGTGGTATTTGATCAACTCTGCAGCTTTTATTTTTTGCGCTATAAACAAAAAAAGAGCGACAATTTAGAAAAAAAAACAATATTTTTTTTTACTTTTTGCTATAATACAAATGTAAAAAAAACAAATGTCTTCATCAATTTAGGCCACTATGTATTCAGCTATATATTTTTGCTAAAAAAAATTCCAAATAAGCGTATATGGATTGGTTTGCGCAAAAGTTATAGAGTCTACAAAATAGGGGATAGATTTATGGACTTTATAATGGCGGAAATCTGCAATTTTTAGCGGGACTGAGACATTGCGGTGGACAAATCTGACCCTAAGTGACACTTTTTTGGGACCAGTGACACCAATACAGTGATCAGCGATAAAAAAAAAATGCACTGATCATTGTATAAATGACACTGGCAGGGAAGGGGTTAACACTAGGGGGTGATCAAAGGGTTAACTGTGTTCCCACAGTGTGTGTTCTAACTGTGTGGGGGATGCACTTACTGGGACAACACAGAGATTGCTGTTCCTGATCACTAGGAACAGACAATATCAGTGTTGTCCCCTGTCAGAACGGGGATCTGCCTTGTTTACATCCCCATTCTACCTCTCTGTGGAGCGATCGTGGCTGGCTTTAAGTCCGTGGGACCCACGTGCACGCCCCCCCCACAGCATGCCCACAGTATCTTATGCACGAAACAATGTACAGGTACGTTGTTTCACGCAATAGAGCCGCCCTGCCGCAGTATATATGCGGAGGGTGGTCTTTAAGTGGTTAAAGTGGATTTAAACCCTCACATACAGTCATGGCCAAAAATATTGGCACCCCTGCATTTCTGTCAGATAATGTACCACTTCGCCCAGAAAATTGTTGCAATTACAAATGTTTAGGCATTCTCATGTTTATTGCTTTTGTTTGTATTGGTATCACACAAAAAAGTGGAAAAGCAAAAAGCCAAATCTGACACATTCCAGGCAAAACTCCAAAATGGACTGGACAAAATTATTGCCACCTTCTCAAAGTTGTAAGAAATAATTGCATTCCAAGTTTGTGTTGCTCCTGTAATTTGTAAGCAAAGTCACCTGTATCCAGTAACACGTGCTGACAATATAGAAATCACACCGGCAACCAGCTAAAATGGTGAAAAATTCACTCAACCTTTCTGTTGTGTGTTCCTGTGTGCCAAACGAAGAATGGAGAGGAGAAAGAGCAGGAAATAATTGTCTTGAGGATTTGAGATCAAAAAATGTGGAAAAGCATGGACAATCTCAAGGTAAAAAGTCCATCTCCAGAGATCCTAATGTTCCTCTGTCCATTGGGCGCACCATTGTGAAAAAGTTTACAGCCCATGGCACTGTACAGTAGCTAATCTCCCCGGACGTGGACAGAGAAAAATTAATCAAAGATTGCAACAAAGGATTGCTCGAATGGTGGATAAAAAACCTTGACCACTTTTCAGACAAATTCAAGCTGACCTTTAGTCACAGTTGTCAGCTCTCACTATACGTCTCCATCTGAATGAAAAGGGAAAGTATGGTAGGAGACCCAGGAAGACCACACTGCTACACAGAAACGTAAAAAAAGCCAGATTTAGAGTTTGCCAAAACTTAACTGAGGAAAATAAAAATCCTTTTGGGAGTATGTGCTGTGGACTGATGAAACAAAATTTACAGCTTTTTGTTAAAGCTGTCAGTCTAGTGTTTTCAGAAAAAATGAGGCCTTCAAAGAAAAGAATACAGTCCCTGCAGTAAACCATGGTGGAGGTTCACTGATGTTTTGGGGTTGCTTTGCTGCTGCATGGCATTATGAAATCTGAAGACTACCAAAGAATTCTGGGGTGCAGTGTAGGGCCCAGTGTCAGAAAGTTGGGTCTCTGTCAGAGGTCATGAGTCTTACAGCAGGACAATGACCCACAGCACACGTCAAAAAATACCCAAAAATTGTTTAAGACAAAGTGCTGAGTACTGAACTGGCCAGCAATGAGTCCAGATCTATATTTCATAGAGCACCTGTGGAGATATCTCAAAACAGCAGTTGGGAGAAGGAACCCTTCCAATCTGAGAGACCTAGAGCAGTTGGTTAAAGATGAGTGGTCCAAAATTCCAGTAAAGAGGTGTAGGAAACACATTGATGTTTACAGGAAGTGATTGATTTCATTTTTTTTTCCAGGGCCTGTGCTACCAACTATTTAATTGAGGGTGCCAATAATTTTGTCCAGTCCATTTTTGAAATTTTGCGTGGAATGTGTCAGATTTGGCTTTTTGTTTCTCACTTTTTTGTGTCATACCAATACAAACAAAAGAAATAAACATGAAAATGCTCAAACATTTGTAATTGCAAAAATTTTTTGGGTGAAGTGGTGCATTATCTGACAGAAATGCAGGGGTGCCATGACCGTATACTCAGTTAACAGCCTCAGATATATATATATTCTTTAGAAAGTGCACATCGTGTTAGAGATTTTTTCTTCCTGTTCAGCACTGGGTGTGGAGTCTGGGCATACACTGTGTGACAGCTGATTGGAGGAAAGGCACCCCCCCCTCCACATAGGCAGACGAAGGAAGGATGTGCAGAGCTGTGCTGTGAATAGACCAGCTCTCTGCTAATTTATTTATAACACCCTCCCCAACACAAATTTCCAGCTGGTTTTATCGCAGTTGTTGGAAAAATTGTCAGAAGTTATCATGCTGATAACAGAGGAACGGAGCAGTAGAAAGACAGGGGACTTAGGACTTTGGAGAGAGATAAGAAAACACTGCAGATATATGTGCTTAGGTCAGATTTCATGAATCATGTGGTCGAAGGTACTCCAATTTGTGAGAGTGCTACTGTACCTTTATAAAGAAGTGTGGGCGCTACTTAAACACTTGCCGACCGCAATACCCGTAACCCCCCCAGTATGTTTTTTTTTACAGCTGGCAGCTGGATTTCTCATGAAAGCATTTCCGAGCAGCTTATGAGCCACTGGAATGCTTTCAGAAGCTGCGGGGGGGGGACGTCCCCCTCCTGCCACTTGCCAGTATTTTTTGGACTTACTATTTCTGACAGTTTGCCCAAGAAACGATCCAACTGCGCTGCCAGGTGGTCACACAGTCGATCATAGAGTACGTGTTTACAATTTTTATTTGCATTTTCTCTACACAACCATAGAACAAATTTCAGCTATTACGCTTCTTTCATAGTTTATAGACATGTGCAATTCGTTTTGTTCCGAATTCGTTTTTTTTTAAAGAATTTTGACAATTTTTTAAATTTGGAAATAAACGAATTAACGAAAACCCATTTAACAAATTTTTCCAAATATTCGTAAATTTTAAAATTCTTGGAAAATCATAAATTCAAAATTCGATAATTCGTAAATTTTTCAATTCGAAAACTCGTAAGTTCTAAATTTGAAATTCGAAAATCCAAAAACTAAAAAAATCAGAAATAATAACTAACTTATAATAACTTAACTATTACTAACTATTAAATTCTAGGTATTGGAATTTCCTTTTAAATTTCGCTGTTAGTGAACGTAACGAATTCAAATTTATCCAGAAGTTACGAATTATCCAAAATAAGTAATGGCATATCAAATTAATAATAATAACATAATAACATAACAAATGAATAATAATAATAATAATAACAACTTTTTATTATTATTAATATTATTTATTATTAATTTGTTCCATTCCATTTGTTTAGATGCTGCATTCGTTATTTCGGATAATTCATAACTTCGGATAAATTCGCATTTGTTACGTTCACTGACAGCCAAATTTTTAGTTAGTTAGTTATACTTTCAAATTTTCTTCCTTATTTTCGGATTTATATATATATATATATATAAAATATATAATATAATATAATAAAGACATTCAATGTTTTTTCTAAAGAAGATATTTATTTATTTATTTATTTTTTTGCATTATTATTATTATAAGCTCCCACCAGTTTGGATCGTGGCTCAGCACAATATTTCTCTAGCTCCTCCGTAAGACTTAACAATACTTGGAAAAAGTTTAATCTCATTACTGTCCAACATGTACAAGCTGCAGCCCTGAATATTTTAAAAGATCTGTCTGCTGAATTCACTCTGTGGGAGCAGAGGACAAGAAAACACTAAAACTGGTAATATTCTGTGCCAATCCTAAAAATGAAAATTGCAAACGCCCAACATAATCATAAAGCCAACATTAAAAGTGTTTTCTTGTTCATCTGAAGGCATAATTAATTTATCAGGCCGACAACTCATTATGCAGAGTGTATGGCGCTTGGTGGCCCAAAGTGACACGACATTTTTGTCTTGCCCCCAGACTGTGCTGCTGGATGGCCAAGGATGTTGTGTATGATGATTGTACATCATGCTCTGCCTGCAATATGTAACTATTAGTGCAGAATGAAACACAGTCAGTTTCTGTATAAAGCGCTCTCTTGTGTCTCTCCTAATACACATCATTTCTTTCTTGCTAGCAGGCTTCCGAAAAACCGGGCCCACAAGAGACTCGTTTCCTCAAGGGCACGCTGGACGTTTTTGCTCATTATCCTTCAGTTACATTCACTAGAGTCTTGGGATGTAATGAGACTTTCACAACTTTAAGAGACTTCAGTTAAGTGTTTACATGGCTGAAGAAACACATATTTTAAAGCTGAACTCTAGGCAGACATAAACAGAAATTAATGAAGCTCTGTAATTACGAATACATTATTGAATGTCTTTTCCTAAATACAACCAATGTATTTACTAGACATAGTTACATAGTTATATAGTAGGCAAGGTTAAAAAAAGTCCATCAAGTCCAACCTATGTGTGTGATTTTATGTCAGTATTATGCATGTGCAATTAGTTTTGTTCCAAATTTTGACAAATTCGTTAATTCGGATATTCGAAAATTTGTAAATTCGAAAGTTCGTAAATTCGTAATTTCATAAAAAAAAAAAACTGAAATAATAACTAACTAATAATAACTTAACTATTACTAAACTCGCTTAACACATTTTTTTCCGAATATTCGTAAATTTGAATATTCGTAAATTCATAAATTTGAAAATTCGAAAACTGAAATAATAACTAACTAATAATAACTTAACTATTACTAACTATTAAATTATAGGTATTGGAATTTCCTTTCAAATTTGGCTGTTAGTGAACATAACAAACACAAATTTAACCAAAGTTACGAATTTTCCTGAAATAACAAATGCGGTATCTAAACGAAAGGAACGTAACAAATTAATAATGATAAATAACAATAATAATAATAACCCCCCCCCCCTTTATGGCAATCCTATCTACAAGATATTCCAACCAAGGAGGATGTTAAACAGGTCATGTGAAATCCATGTGCCGCATTGAAATTCAGTGTCAGGTCACCTGTATCCAGGTGACAGATGCACCCCGTTGGGGTCAGGAGTGCACCGCTATGATAGTGGACAATAAGGCTGACTGCTGCAGATGGAACTCAGGTTGGTTCAGGAAGGCAGGTCCCCTGGAGCACCAACACGGATCCCACAGTGAGTTAAGAGCATAGATTCCCCAGGGCGTGGAGTCTAAGAGCCAGCAGGTGTTCACCAGAGCCTCTAGTGGGGAGGATGGACTGGGTTGCAACTGGCTCCAGGTCGCTGCCCCCAGGGTCTCCCAGCTCACGCTCATGGTAGGCTACAGGAGGATGGAGAGGAAACAGCAGCCCAAGACAGCAAGGAATAGTAAGGAGGTAGCCAAATGTTGGGGCGACTAGCAGACAAGGATAACAGAGAACACGCCAAAAGTCAGGGTCACAGGCAAACAGGGATAGTCGAGAACGCGCTAAAGGTCAGGGTCACAAGCAGACAGGGATAGTCGGGAGCATGCCAAGATCGGTAACAGAGACAGAGACAAACTTAGAGCACACAGCAAACAGGAAGGCAAACACACAATATTGCACGGCAAGGCAGGCTTGGAGAATACGGTGTAAAATAGTGGTTCCTGTTGAGGCTAGGGTGGAGCCACACAGAGGGAAGATTACTTAAGCATGCAGGTGTGAGAGTACAAGCCTCAAGGCTGATACACAGACCAGGTAAGAGACAGACAGGTCATGAATGTATTACTGCAAGGTCATGACATTCAGGCACTACACACAGGCCTCAAACACCTAGCGGAAAGTGGAAATGGCTGAGGAGGAAATCCAGGAGACCAAATTCAGGGTGCAGGGCACCACCTCTTGATAAGGGACGTGCAATGCCATGTTGAGGATCTCGACAACAGGGGGCGCAGAAACAACATCTGCGTGTGAGGCCTACCTGAATCAGAGGAGGCTGAAGACCTACAGTCCACCCTGCAGGCCCTGTTTAACAACCATCTGGGTGAAGCACCTGACAAACACATTGAGGTGGACAAAGCCCACCATGCCCTCCGGCCTAAGGGCCCCGCTTCTAAACCACGCAATGCCATCTGCAGGGTCTATTGCTATCTGCTGAAGGAAGACATCATGTGCAAAGCTCGTTCCATCCTCAAAGTGCTCTTTGACAACAATCCGGTGCAGCTGTTCCCAGACCTCTCCTGGATCACTCTTCAAAAACATAAACTCTTAGAACCCCTTATCCATACCTTACAGGAAAAGGACATTATCTACAGATGGGGATTTCCTTTCAGCCTGACGGCAAGACACCAGGGAAAAATCGGCCATACTGCGCTACCCAGAAGACTTGGATGCCTTTTGTGATGCACTTGGTATCCCTGTTCCTCGGCTACCTGATTGGGACCTTGTGGCCACCCCTCCTCCACCACCTGTGGTTTGGCAGAATGTTCCCCCCACTAAGCGATTCTAGGGACCAGATACCCCCTGCAAAGCCACCAAACACAGAAATGGCTGATCCCCCTTGAGTCACATTGGCTCTTTCTTTTTTCTTTTTTTGTTTTGCTTGGACTGAACCACAATCTGGTTACTGCCCATAGGGTTACTCCAACTAATACCATGCCGTTAATCTCCATATGCCCCTGCTTCATTCTAGTTTAGCATAATGAGCTTGTCTCGGCTGAGACACGAGAGAGGTTGACTTCTTGTTTACCAACCCCCTTTGGTTTACCACCTAGAGTTCCCCCTATACCCTTATGTTAGCTTTTTTTTCTCAAAATTTTTTGCACAGCCCTGTGTCCTCCTGGCCCATCCTAGTTTTGTTACTTGGTCGGGATGACATATGGGAATTACATTAGTCTCCTGGCCCCTGGGTGTCACAGGGCCTTTTGATGATGTATATTGTACTCAATGTGTGTTATATTTTTCTAATCTCTTTTTTCTCTCCTAGCTTTTTCTCCCTCTCATCTCCATCCATTAGCTCCTCACGGGGTCCCTGGCGGCCGATCCGGATCTCCACCTGCGGATGTCACGCTTCTGGCTCATGCATATGGCATACCACCGACTGAATTACATAAGTGCACCTGTAGCTCCCCCTACCTCTTACAATGGTTAAGATTCTGTCACTGAATGTCCATGGCCTAAACTTCAATAGAAAAAGGCACATGGCACTTAGGGAATTTAGGCAGTCGTGGGCAGATGTCATTATGATCCAAGAAACCCATTTTGATAGGGGGGCTCCTTTGCATTCGCTTCCAGACATTATCCTCAGGTTTTCCAGGCCTCGCTATACTCTTTAAAAGAGTTCACCTGCTCTGCCTCCTACATGGACCCATGGAGACATTTCGTCATGTTATGTGGTCTATGGCAGACACAAACAGTTACCTTCTGCGCCTTCTACGCCCCGAACGTCCATCAGCTGAGATTTCTGACAAAGTTGTTCACCTGTGTCTTTAGGTTGCCCCATGAATTCCTAATAGTCGGGGGTGATTTTAACCTCTCCAACTCCACGACTTTTGATCGCCATGTGGTGAACCTGGGCAGCCCATAAGGTGGTCATCCGGGGCCGATGTCTTCAGCTATGAAGAAGGACGCAAGGGCCAATAAACTACAAACTGAAAAGGAACTCAAGGTCCTTTAACCCAGTTGCAAATCTCCCCATCCCTATCCCTCCTCAAACGGATTACGCGCTTACGTATGACCCTTTAAGACCTGGTGGTAGGTCAGGTGGAGAAAGCATTAGTCTGGCTCAAACAACTATACTATGACAAGTTTAATAAAGCACACTCACTACTAGCTAGAATGTTAGCTGACTGTGCCCACACATCGACCCCGCACCAAATTAAGAATAGGTCGGGTTGCTTACTATCCCATCCCCAGGACATCGCTAAATCCTTTGCGGAATACTATACTGACCTGTATAAGGTCAGGATCCCTCCTAATCCCCCCCCACCAGACCTAGTAGATGGTATATCCCACTATCTAGAGCAGCCTGGGATTCCCCAACTCCAACCCTCGGACCTTCTTGCGCTTAATGCGCCCATTACAAAAGAAGAACTTACGTCGACCATAAAAGCCCTACCCCCTCATAATTCCCCCCTGGTCAGGACGGTCTACCGTACGAGTACTACAAATCCTTCCGTCCTCTACTGCTCCCACACTAGTGTAAACTATTTAATGCCTTTCTTCAGCAAAGTGACATGCAGAGAGCCTTCCTTACCCTGATCCCAAAACCAGACAAAGACCCTTCCTTATGTGCCAGCTAGAGGCCCATAGCCCTTTTGGACTCTGACCTAAAAATATTCATGGCACCTCGTGCCAAAGAACTCTCTGAGGATCTGAAAAAAATAATTTTCAGATCCTCAGAGGGTTCTTTGCCACAAGGTGCCATGTTGAACTTCCAGTGACCAGTATGAGAGAGAGCGATAACACCAAATGTAACACACCTGCTCCCCATTCACACCTGAGACCTTGTAACACTAACAAGTCACATGACAACGGGGATGGAAAATAGCTAATTGGGCCCAATTTGGACATTTTTACTTAGGGGTGTACTCACTTTTGTTGCCAGCGGGTTTAGACATTAATGGCTGTGTGCTGAGTTATTTTGAGGGGTCAGAAAATTTATACTGTTATACAAACTGTACACTCACTACTTTACATTGTAGCAAAGTGTAATTTCTTCAGTGTTGTCACATGAAAAGATAGAATAAAATATTTACAAAAAACGTGAGGGGTGTACTCACTTTTGTGAGATACTGTATATCAGGTTTTCTCAACCAGGGTTCCATAGAGCCCAAGGGTTCCTCAAGAGGTTTCTAGGGGTTCCTTGAGCAATGAGCAATTTCTGCCTTTCAGATAAGTTCCCAATGACACCATTGATCTTTTTAGCTATCTAAGGGGTTCCCTGAGACCAGAAAGTTATTTCAAGGGTTCCTCTGTGCTGAAAAGGTTGAGAAAGGTTGCTGTATATTATTCATACCATTGATTTATATCATCAGACAATCTTATGTCACTATGCTTATGACTAAAATGATATTAGCAGTCATGAAAATCTGATGACTTTGGAAGATTGAGATTTATACGTCTGCAGCGGAATGAATTGCCTGTAGCCAAAGTCCAGAAGTTTTATAATTAATATATGTAATGTATAGGTAGAACACGACATTGTTTTATTTGACTTCAGAATTTCAGATTTCCATTTATTGTAACTGAGCAGAGTTCCTTTAATAAATCAGATATAGCTGGGAGCATGTTGTAGAGCTTCAGATATACAGTGCTGGCAGTGCAGGAAGCGAATAACAGCAAAAAAAGAAATGGATGTAAAAAGAGTTTCTCAAATCTTCGGTGACGTTGAATGTCAAGGCCAAGCACACAATGTTTTTCTTGTTTTTAGAAGCAAAAGCCTATGCACGGTATAAGGTGTTATTAGCTTGTCACGTTACATAAATCCTGGAGCACGCAAACATATGGCTGAGCTGAATTTAGAGGCTGCCGTCTAGCAGAATATAAAAAATACTAACGGAAAGAGCACAAGAATACAGACTAAATATTATACACAAAAGAACATTGATATTCAAGGTGCTATGCCAGGAGAGCTCTTCTAGGCAGTACATCTGTATTACATATAATGTGTAGGCTGTACGTTATTTTTATAAATAATTTACATAATAGTTTATTCTGATATAGAATATGTTATGTTATTTTACTCTATCAGGGAACTTATAGGGGTTGTTTTACATCTTGACCCCGATCATGCTTGGATATTAAAAAGAAAATATGTTTTTATATCAGATTATAAATTAAGCTATATTCATGCAGTTCTCTTATATTGGAAGTGTATATAAACAGTGTACAGGCTAAGCAGAAAAATTCTTCACGGTCATTTTATTGATGCAGTCATGGGATTTTTCTTGGTGGAGTGAATAAAAACAAATCGCCAATACAGTTTAATACCTTTACAATGATCTGTCTGAGGATCCAGAGATCTTTAGAGAGATGTTGTTATCATTCTTGTCAATGGGAAAAGCAGAATCAACCACTTAAGGAGCGGAAGGATTTACCCCCTTAATGACCAGGTCATTTTTTTTGCGATACGGCATTGCGTCGATTTAACTGACAATTGCCCGGTCGTGCGCCGCTGTACCCAAACAAAATTTATGTCCTTATTTTCCCACAAATAGAGCTTTCTTTTGGTGGTGTTTGATCACCTCTGCGGTTTTTATTTTTTGCGCTATAAACAAAAAAAGAGCGACAGTTTTGAAGCAATATTCTTTACTTTTTACGATAATAAATATCCCAAAAATATATATAAAAAAACAAATTTCTTCCTCAGTTTAGGCCGATATAGATTCTTCTACATATTTTTGGTAAGAAAAAATCGTAATAAGCGTATATTGATTGGTTTACGCAAAAGCTATAGCGTCTACAAAATAGGGAATAGATTTATGGCCTTATTTTTTTATTTTACTAGTAATGGCGGTGATCAGTGATTTTAAGCAGGACTGCGACATTGCGGCGGACAGATCAGACACCTAACGGACATTTTTGACACTTTTTTCGGACTTGACACTTTTTTGGGAACCAGTGAAATTATTACAATAATCAGTGCTAAAAATATGCACTGTTATTGTACTAATGACACTGGCAGGGAAGGGGTTAACATCAGGGGTGATCAAAGGGTTAAATGTGTTCCCTGCAGGTGTTTTCTAACTGTATGGGGGATGGGCTGCCTGGGGAAAACACTCAGATCCGTCTTCCTGCATGGCAGAAAGACAAGATCTGTGTGATCTCCCCTGTCAGAACATAGATCTGCCTTGTTTACACAGGCAGATCCCCGTTCTACCACTGCAGGGAATGATTGTGGGTGGCCGGGGGACATCAAGTCCCCCCCACCCGCTGGTTGGCTCCCCCGCTGACCAGTGGGCGCGCCCACACAAGAGAGTTCTCAAGCCGACGAACAATGACGGTGATTCACGGGCACGAGCCGACCTGCAGCAGTACAATAACGCCGGCTGCTCGGCAAGTGGTTAAAGTATAAAATAAACCCAAGAACGAAAATTTTATATATTACTTCTATATAATTTTCTTTCAGGCTAAATACATTTTCTGCAAACACAGACATGCTGATCCTGCCAGAAATCCAATGTCCTTGTCACTTCTTGTGCACTGAACTGAAATCTCAAACAAAGTTACCAGCTTTCTCAGTTTGTAGTTGGGTGCAGCGTGGTGCGGCGGTAATAATTCACACACAGTCCAAGTGCAATCAGTATTGTGTTGTTGCAAAGGAAGAACTTGCAGGCAGAACTTGCATGGCAGAAAAGGCAAAACTTGTTTTGTAGTAAAGGCAAACAGTTCACAACAAACCTGGTGGGAGAGGACCCAACTGGGAGCACTCACAAATACCAATAGCGTGTAGTGGAGCAGGTATCAGCCAAACTGACAGCGTCTGTATGGATGGGTAGAATGCAGCCTGGCTATCTCAAACCCAAACGGGAAGATGTCCAAGGCAATTGCGAGCCCTAAGCTTTATCTCCTCGTCTGTAACCTCTCCCTGCTGCTAATACTGCCTCTGACACATGGGCAACCTGTCCCTACACTACCCACAGGTGAAGGCAATTAAGTCGTTTTTTTTAAAGAACAAGCACTCCTGCAGATGTATAGATGAATGGATAGAGGCAAACTATTTACCACTGACAGGGGTGTTTACAATGATCAACTTTTATTTATTTATGTCAACCTAAAGGAAGAAACCTGTTTGCTGTAACTGCTTATAAAGTGTAAGCTGAAATTTGGCTTACATTTTTAGTGTATCTAATTCTAGAACAACTTATGCCGCATACACACGACTGGATTTTTCGGCAGAATAAACTCTGACGGTTTTTCCGATGGAGTTCCAGCGGAGTTCCGCTGAATCGGCTTTGCATACTCACGATCACTCCAAAGTCTAATCGTTTAGAACGTGATGACTTACGATGGGACTAGAAAAAGGAAGTTCAATAGCCAGTAGCCAATAGCTGCCCCTGCATCGTTTTTGGTCTGTCGGAATAGCATACAGACGAACGGTTTTCCCGATAGGATCTGATTCCGTCGGAAAGATTTGAAACATGTTCTATTTCTAGGTCCATCAGAACTTTCGAAAGAGGAAGTCCGATGAAGCCCACACACGATCGGAATGTCCGACGGAATGATTACGTCGGACCTTTTCTGCCGGAAAATCTGGCTGTGTGTACGCGGCATAACACTCCCCAGACCGCCAATGCTGCTGTTCAAAGGTGCCCCCTGTGCTCCTTCATCCAGAGTGGAGCACTCTAATACAGGAGATGTGTTACTGGCCAGATCAACAGGTGAAAACAGAGGAAAATTAAGCTTAAACAAAGAAAACAAATGCAGCCACCCCATCTAATGTTTGGTAAACAGCAATACTGTATATTACATTTTTGGCAATGCTGTTACTCATAGTACTTTAGAGGTGGGATTTTTGGTTTCCTTTGCAATCCTTTGTATTGCCTCACTGCAACCTTCATAGTTGTACTGTTTCCCTGGACTCACAAACCCCTATATCATAGAGCCAGTAAAGCCATATTTTGCACCGATAAGAAGCAACTGTAGCAAGTTAATAATACTGGTTTTGTAAAATGATATCCCACTTACCTACAGTATGAGCAGAAACTGAGCTCCGGTCAGGAGTGTGTAAATGTTCTTGTTCCATGACAGCTGCTGATCTCATTCCAGCATTCTGGTTTTGGCTGTGATGCATTCTCCCTGTCTGCCTGTCCACCTGCAAGATGATTGATGAAGTCTCTCGGTGGAGACCAAAGCTGATTTAAGCCTGCCAAGCCTGCAGTCTCATGCTTATGACAGTGTGTTTAACGCATGTCCCAAGCACCCTGTTTGTCTGCCCTGTCTGCTAGTTTGGATTCCCTTGCTGATGACTTTGGATTGGATATTGAAGACGCTCTGAAACCCAGCCTGCTCTGAACCAGGACTGTCATTGACCACTCTGCCTGTCTGCCAACAGCAAGTTCGCTGTGCTCTGTTCAAGTACACGTTCGCTGTGCTCAGTTTGCACCTGCCCTGGAATGGTAGCCTTATGGGAAAGGAGGCTGCTATCTGTCAAGAATACAGAAGACAGCTATAGTGCCTGACCACCTGCGTTAGGGGTAAGCGTGATAGCTCCTTGTTTTTGAGTTTTGCGCTGAATGTGAGGGTGTGTAAATACCTTCTGTTAGAGAAAAGCAATGCTATGTCTCTCAGTGCTTTAGACCAGTGTTTCTCAACTCCAGTCCTCGAGGCGCCCCAACAGGTCATGTTTTCAGGATTTCCCTCAGATGAAACAGCTGTGGTAATTACTAAGGCAGTGAAACTGATCAAATCACCTGTGCGAAATAATGGAAATCCTGAAAACATTACCTGTTGGGGCACCTTGAGGACTGGAGTTGAGAAACCCTGCTTTAGACACTAGACATGTTCGGTTCGTTTCGTGCCAAATCAACATTCGGACAAATTTTCCGTTATTTGGAGATTCGGATATATACGAATACCCGAATTACAAAATAAACAAATTTTACCGAATGCTCCGAATAACGTTCGGACTGGAAATTCGGACTGAAATTCGAATGGAATTTTACATTGAACTCCAGTCGAATTCTAAATACACATATTTCTGAAATCAAAGACTGTGTGTTATTAGAGTACTGTTTCAAAATAATGTTGTTTTTGTTAAGCCAAAGGTGATTTAAAGACTCATTGTAATCATTTGATGAAGATTTTTCTTTTGTTTGTTCACTTTGCTGCATTCAAATCAAAAGCAATATAACATTTTGTTTCGACCAATTCGAAAATGTATCGACTTAAACATTTCGAAGCGAAAAAATCTGTAAACTCGAAGAAAGTTCTGAATACGAATTGAATTAATCAACCGAATTGAACTAAACAAAATAATTAGATTAACTAATCAAAACGAAAAGAAACAAAACAAATGTTTTCGTCATGCACATGTCTGTGACATGGTTTTGATTCACTTTGTGCCATCACACTATGACCCTAATGGCTTTTTGGTTCCCGCCTCACCGCGACCTTAACGGTTGTGCTTTTCCCATGGACTCACAATCCCTACATCATAAAGCCAGTAAGGCCCCTTTCACACTGGCTGTCCGATCAGGTCCGCCTGTCAGTTTTTCAGGCAGACCTGATCAGACACTCCATTCACCTTTATGTAGCGGCGGATGACATGTCCGCTGACACCCGCTGCTATCCGATCCCCTCCGCCACAACCAGACGGATGGAGGTGCTATTTTCCATCCATCTGGCGGATGGGATCAGGTGAAAACAGACAAGCAGTCCATTGTCATCCGATCTCCCAATAGAGGAGAGCGCAACTCTATCCATCTCTGCTCTGCTCAGTAAGCGGAGACGGACCTGTCATCCACCTTCTCAGCGGGGATCAGCGGAGTGATCCCCCGCTGAGCAACAAATCCTGCAGAATGGAGGCGCCTGTGTGAAAGGGGCCTTCAGCCATATCTTGCACTGATGGGGACTAAGGCCTGGTTCACATCTATGCAGGTTGCAATTAATGCATATTCCGGGTGCATTTTGCCTTTTTCAATACACATTTTTGATCCATTGAAGTCTATGGAACCAATAACAACCTGCTGGTCCCTGGCCCTTTCCATAAAATGCACAGATGTTAACTTGACCCATAGGAAACCATGTTAAATGGACTGTAGCATGTTTCTGCAAAACTGAAAACGCACTAAAAAATGCATAGGTGTGAACCAGGCCAAAGAAGCTTGATACAGCAGTATGCAAGTTGCTAATACTAGTTCTGTATCTTTGCTATATAACAACAGATCCAGCCCAGATAGCAAGGATAACTTGCCACAAATTTGTGGCAGTGTTGAATTGTAAGTCTGTTAACTTGCTGCACATTTTTACTGGCTAGTTGTACACTTGCAAAGCACTTGAAGCACAAGTAATTGACAATTTTCCAATTTGTAGCAAATTTGCGTGGCAAGTCTCTAACAAGAGCAAAGTTGCAGTGGTGAGTCTACAGCAAGAGCTCTGCAAGTCTACAGCATGAAAATTCAGCCACAGTGACCCCCTCTGGTGGGATGACTATTGCACAACATAACCGAACCAGAACTTGCAGCAGACATGCAGAATGTTTGCAAAGATAGTTGATCTGGAGTGATGCAATGCAGACTTTCTGTAACTGTGCAATAAACTTGTGAAGCCTGGTAAGTCTAGCAATAGCTTATTTTCAAACTTGCAGCACAATTACTTGCTACCTGGGAGATGCATGGATGGCTAAAATAGCAAAAAAGAATGATTTGCTTGACTCTGCCTACTCAGATAGCAAGGATAATTTGCCACAAACGTGTGGACGTGTTGAATTATGAGTCTGTTAACTTGCTGTACATTTTCACTGGCAGGTTGTACACTTGCAGAGCACTTGAAGCACAAGTTCTAGTTGACACTTTTCCAATTTGTAGCAAATTTTTCATGGCAAGTCTATAGCAAGAGAAAAGTTGCAGTGGTGAGTCTACAGCAAGAGCTCTACAAGTCTCTGAAAATTCAGCCACAGTGGCCCCCTGTGGTGGGATGACTATTGCACAACATAACTGAACCAGAACTTGCAGCAGATTTGCAGAATGTTTGCAAAGAAAGTTAATCTGGAGTCATGCAATGCAGACTTACTGCAATTGTGCAACCCGAGAGAAGCCTGGCAAGTCTTGCAATAGCATAGCAAGTCATTTTCACACTTGCAGCACAATTGCTTGCTATCTGGGCACCTACCCATAAGCAGCAACTAAGCTCCTTGATGTTGAGCTTTGTGCTAGAGAGGAGGACATGTATATACCTTCTGCTGAAAGAAGACAATGCTGTATCACACTATGCAAGAAATGTGTGGACAATATACACCGCCTCTGCCTCACATTAATCTGCGCCTCAAAATTACTCCGTAATCTGCTGTAGTAGACTCAAGCAGCTACTTTAAATAATAGACATGTAATCAAGCAATAAGTCTTAAATCATGAATAAACGTGCCAAGTCTCTGATTTGTTTTACTTATTGCAGCAGCGCTGAGTGTCCGATGTCATAAAACACTCTATATAGAACAAATATTGGAGAGAAAAGGAAAGTTCAAAATGGAGCTGTGGTCTGTGGGTATGTAGAAATACGTAGAAATCCTTCCACCAAGAGTGAATACCGCGTGAGGGGGTCACCCCACGTGAGATTGCACTCTGAATGGTAATCTTTAAAACTCTCCGTCTCCTTAGTTCAACCACCAGGTGGCGTAAAACACTCTCGGTTAGTGTAACATAGGGAGAAAATAAAATACCATATAGCGTAATATTGCTTAAGGATGTTTATTAAATATTCCAAAAAAACACTCCCCCCTTTAAAATATGTGTACCAGATGTATTGTATAATTGAGCATTTGAAAAAGTGCACTGTGCCTGTATTTTTCGTCCCCCGGGAGGTGTTCCGGAATGCGCGCTGTATACAGCTGATCTTTTGCTTCCTAGTTACCTTCCGGTGCGTGGAGCGCACACGTCACTTACGGTAGATTACGCCACTGACGCGTTTCATCACTTCCGGACGTCGTCTGAAGTGACGAAACGCGTCAATATTTGTTCTATATAGAGTGTTTTATGACATCAGACACTCAGCGCTGCTGCAATAAGTAAAACAAATCAGAGACTTGGCACGTTTATTCATGATTTAAGACTTATTGCTTGATTACAATGCTGTATCACAGGTTACGAATAGTAAGCTATTTTTTTCTGCAAAGCGATGTTCATTGAGCCTGATTTATGGCTCAAGTTACGGCCATTTGATTTTCACAGCTGTTTATAAGTTGCTTTTCATAGCAGTTAAAACAAATACTAGCACTGCAAATTAGACCTAAAAAAAACCAAAAACAAATGCTGCTTTGTAATTAATCCAATTTATTAAAACAAACTGAGGTGTTTCATGGCCCCTCCGCTCCAAGACGTAATGAACATTAAACCAAATTCTTTTAAAATGTTTCCTTTTCTCCCTCCTCAGCTTCCACTAGTTCACTTCATCGTCCCCTGAGTGTTTTATACCGCCGAACAGACAAATTGTTTTGTAATAATTGCAGATCTTGCTATCAAGAACAAATGCATTAATCCATACGTTATTCTAAATGGCACATTAAAAGTCTACAAAATGTACTTAGAAAGTAATTTACTGTACTGGGTGAATTGTTTTTAAAGTGTGTACGGTGTGATTTTGAAACAAAGACTCGTAGATTACAAAGAATGTTTTTTTTAATTTTTTTTATAGAAATGTGGAAGTCTTAAAGGGGATATGTAGTTTTTTTCTATTTTATTTTTTTTCTAGATATACATGTGTAAGAGATAGACTTAATTTAAATATACTTCTTACTACGTATTTGATTCAGAAACCTTGCTTCTAGGTACAGTTTGTATTTATATATGGATGGGGATTCTTGTTTGCTCGTGGCTATTGCTTCTAATGCCCCGTACACACGAGCGGAATTTCCGTTGGAAAAATCTTGGATGGTTTTTCCGACGGAACTCCGCTCAAGCTTGGCTTGCATACCCACGGTCACACAAAAGTTCTCTGAACTTTCGACCGTCAAGAACGCGGTGACGTACAACACTACGATGAGCCGAGACAATTAAGTTCAGTGCTTCCGAGCATGTGTCGAATTGTTTCCAAGCATGTGTGGTTTTTTGCGCGTCGGAATTGCATACAGACGGATGGAATTTTCAATAGGAACTTTTTCTGTCTGAAAAATAGAGAACCAGCTCTCAATCCTTTGCTGGCGGAAATTCAGACAGAAAAAGTTGGATGGAGCATACACACGGTCGGAATATCCGACCAAAAGCTCCCATCACACTTTTTTTGATGGAAATTCTGACCGTGTGTATGCAGCATTAGTTTGTGCCTTGTTGATGGTTGTGTCTCCCTTCAAATCTACTCTATAGGCTCAGACTGATTGAAAACAAAAAAACGCTCTGACATCTATAATGAGGAAAAACAACCATAATTCTCAAGAGGCAATCTAGACTGCCTTATTTTTTAGCTACTAGGGAGTTTAGGAGCAGCACTTTGAAATTATGCCAAGAAAGAATATGATTGTACTCAAAATAATAAAGCAACTTGGAAATGTTGCCACATGCATAGCCACCCTGGCGGTCTGATTATGTCAGATTTTTGCATCTCAAAGCTGTACTTTTGTTTTGCATAGAAATTTGGCATTTTATATTGTATAAACATACAAACAAATGTTGGATGTGAGCTTGTTGGCTGAAAGTCCGACCGTGTATATGCTTCATCGAACAATTGTTGTCAGACTTTCCGCCAACAAATGTTGGCTAGCAGGTTCTCAAATTTTCCGCCAACAAAAATTTGTTGTCGGAATTTCCGATCGTGTGCACACAAGTCCAACACACAAAAGTTCGCGCATGCTCAGAATCAAGCAGAAGGAGCTGCACTGGCTATTAAACTTCCTTTTTCTCGGCTCGTCGTACGTCTTGTACTGCACCAGGCTCCCACATTCGTAATTGTTGTCCAACATTCGTGTGACTATGTGTATGCAAGACAAGTTTGAGCCAACATCCTTCAAACAAAAATCAACGGTTAACGGTTTTGTTGGCAGAAAGTCCAATTGTGTGTACGAGGCATAAGATTACAGTGTACTGTATGTGTACTGGAGCTCTGTCAGAGTGACCATCAGGTTCTTGGACACCTCTATGACTAAGTCCCAACCCCCCCCCCCCCGATCGCTCAGTTTGGTCAGGCAACCTGCTTTAGGAAGAGTCCTGGTGCTTCCAAACTTCTTCCATTTACCAATGATGGTGGAGGCCACTGTGCTTATTGGGACCTTTAATCATGCAGACATTTTTCTGTACCCATCCCCAGATCTGTGCCTCGATACAATCCTGTCTCGGAGGTCTACAGACAATTCCTTGGATTTCGTGGCTTGGTTTGTGCTCTGACATGCACTGTTAACTGTAGGACCTTATATAGACAGGTGTGTGCCTTTCCAAATCATGTCCAGTCAACTGAATTTACCACGAGTGGGCTCCAATCAAGTTATAGAAACATTTCAAGGATCAGTGGAAACAGGATGCACCTGAGCTCAATTTTGAGTGTCTCAGCAAAGGCTGTGAATACTTACTGTATGTACATGGGATTTTTTTCGTTTTTTATTTTTAATAAATTTGCAAAGATTTCAAACAAACTTCTTTCACGTTGTCATTATGGGGTATTGTTTGTAGAATTTTTAGGAAAATTGAATGTAATCTATTTTGAAATAAGATTGTAACATAACAAAATGTAGAAAAAGTGAAGTGCTGTGAATACTTTCCAGATGCACTGTATAATGAGCCTAATCCTACAATTTACATATTGCTGTATAGGTTGAAGTGTTGAGGACTGCCATAGATTAAAGTAGGCGTACAAGACACAGAGATGACTTGAGGTGGCACACAGCTTCCTCATATACTTGCAAATGTATGCAACTGAGCAATATGTTTTTGTTCTATATTGGAAGCAGGTTCAAGAGGTCCTTTTTTTGCTGGGGAATTTCCTATCGTTTGGAAGACTCCAACCGCTAAGTCAAACAAACTGCAGTGCATTGGTTGCGCAGATGTTGTCATGTGAACCCATTTCTGACAAGAATCCGAGTTATGATAGAACAAGCACACTTATACCCATGGGAAAGTACACAGTGGATTGATGTTTACTAAGAAAAAAATTGTATCAAGCATGAAGATACTGCAGGGCACAACAGACTGTAAGTTTGAAATACACGCAGACATTTTCCAAACAGCTTACTGAATATTAAAGATGGCATTTCACAAGTGTGAGCTTTCATGAAACTCACCTTGACATCCTACAAAAGAAGAACAATGACTTCCATGCGCTCCTGCTTCTTTTTTGTAATTTTATTTTAAATTTATGGACTTTTTTTTTACGAGTAGGGCAAAAAAATGAAAATGGACTTCAGATTTCCTAGCATACCCTGCTTTATTTAATAATTACAGGTATTTATATAACACTGACAATTTTTACGTATCACTTTATATATCGTACATTCACATCAAGGAGCTTACAATCTATGGTGCCTATCTCACATGCAAAGAAAATATTGCAAGCACACCATTGATCTTCAAAAATCCTCCTGCACAAACTTAATGTTACGGAGTTAAAGTCATGTCATATCTTCTTCTTTTGAGAAATAAGGACTCACTCTGAATAAGTCCCTAATCAGGCTCTGATTGCTCGCTGCTACTAGGCCTGAGGCCTGCAGCACCTCTCCCCGGAGGCCTAGTAGTTTAAAAGCATGTCTTTAAGTGGTGCTCTACTGCTCCCAGCCAGCCCAGCTTGCAAATCCTGTGCCCTCAGGCCACATCAACACAAATCCCCACAGTCTCTTTTCTGATCCAGGACTCCACATCATTCTCCATGTGACTGATGAAGACTTTGCTAATGACCGCGTAGAAGCAAAGTTCCCTCACAGACTTCCTGGCACATCCAGCCCTCCACTGTGGTAACACTCACTGACCTTCCACTGCCCTGAGTCCTTGATGAGGAATTTGACTGGACCATACGTTCCGACAGCTTCACCTGCCCCTTTGCTCCAGGAGTTCCTCACCACCGACCTTGTGGTGATGAAGACATTGCCAATGACTTTGTAGAGGCAAAGTTCCCTCACAGCTCTTCCTGGGCCTCCTCCTGTGATCGGTACACCCCCCCAGATGGGGGTGTCTTCCTGCTGCAGCCTAGTATTCCATTCCTCACTTCACTCAGCCAACTTCTCCCCCCCCAGTGGCATATCACCTCAGCTTATATAGGAGGCCTGCCCCCTGCCAATACCATTTGGGGATTGGCCGGGGCTCCCACATGAGCTGCCTGCCACTCCAGTTCCAGGCCCAGCCCCTCTTCCAGAATCTTCTCTCTGGAAGCAGGGGAAGTGCCCCCAGAACTAGAGCGCAGGTGGTCACAGCCACTGTTACTCTGACCACTCCCAGCCCCCAGATCAAAACAGACAGGCCTAGCTTGCAGCATAGGCCTGTGTAAATTTACCTGTGCTGACTGTCCCTAGTAAAAAACTATTGCTAGCACCTACCTATTGGTAGAGGGTGCTACATATAGATAAACAAATGACTTATTATATAAATTCATTAGTTTAGGCACAATGCACTTTTATGCAATACTACAACTAATATTAATAATAATAGTTATTATTACATTGTTTTATTATGGTATAAACTGAGAAAATGCCAAAGTGTTTTATTTAGCTTTTAATGAGCTGCTGATGATGTTAGCAGCTCTGACAGGTTACAATCTTTTTACTTATTGGGGAGATATCCCCTCACTTCCTCAGGAAGTGAGGGGAGATTTCTCCATTGGGGACACCAACAAAAACACATTTTATTAGAGAGGAAAAGGGTTAGGCAATGTTTATATGGTTTATATATCTGTGCTTTTCTGTTACAGTGACAACCGCTAATTTCTTGTACAGATGTCACAAGGACAGGAAGTGAGGTAAAATTTCCCCAGGATACAGTACTGCAACTCATATTTTTCCTAGAGTTAGTCTTTAATTCTGCAATATGAAAAAATGTGAAGAAAAGCGAACTTGACCTTTCTGCAAATGACTTCAACTTGTGTAGTTACATTGTCCACTCAAAGTGCCCTGCTACTGAAAAAAAGTAGGATGTGATCTTTGTATTTACTTACAGTATCATCATTTGCTCGAGAATCTAGGTTTGTATACCA
Organism: Lithobates clamitans; assembly: GCA_037952925.1. NCBI lineage: Eukaryota > Metazoa > Chordata > Amphibia > Anura > Ranidae > Lithobates > Lithobates clamitans. The sequence goes on along the minus strand of JBBGZY010000103.1, from coordinate 3,516,581 downwards.
TTCGATCATTTGTAACTACGCTCTAAGAGCAACATTATTCCAGCTCCAATCAAATTCAGTCCACCCATCCCTTATGTATGTACAAAAAAGGGTCTTAAGTATGGCTCAATTGCTCCGTTGGTTCCCATTTTCCCACAGTTGTGACCTACTGGTTCCTTTCCGAAGATTGATTTTCATTGACTTGACATTTTTGTGTCAGCCAATGCAGATTAAACTGTTTGAAATTATGCGTCACTTTAAGTCAACAGTCAACATCAATTGCTTTCATATTTCCAGTCACAAAATGATTGATAGATGGAGTGGAAAATTATGGAAACGACTCAGCCTCACTCAAATAGGTGTTTCCGATCAATTCCCAATACCCATGCTTCTATATTTTCTATCTATTTTTTCTATATATTTTTACAAATATTAATATATTATGCAGATGAAATGAGGCTATACAGTGGAATAACATCCTTACATGATGTCTCCAACTTACAAGCCAACCTCAATGCACTGTTTAATTGGGTAACTATGTGGCAATGTACAAATAATAAGACCTCATTTGGAATATGCAGTTCAGTTTTGGGCACCAGTTCTAAAAAAAGATGTCGGAGAACTGGAGAGAGTGCAGAGAAGGGCAACCAAACTGATAAGAGGCATGGAGGAGCTCAGTTATGAGGAAAGATTAGATGAACTGAATGTATTCTCTTTTCAGAAGAGGAGATTAAGGGGGGTGGGGGGGGGGGATATGATTAACACATACAAAGACATAAGTGGTCCATATAGTGAACTTGGTGTTGAGTTATTCACTTTAAAGTCATCACAGAGGACAAGGCATTTAATCTCCAAATACAGAAAGGTTTATTCACAGTGAAGAGCACTTCACACAAGAGCTGTGAAAGCCTGAAACAGACTCCCTCAAGAACTGGTTCTGGCCAGTTCAGTAGATTGCTTTAAAAAGGCCTGGATTCTTTACTAAATGTACATAATATAATATATAGCCAAGAGGCCCATGGTAACTCTGGAGGAGCTGCAGAGATCCACAGCTCAGGTGGTAGAATCTGTCCACAGGACAACTATTAGTTGTGCACTTCACAAATCTGGCCTTTACGGAAGAGTGTCAAGAAGAAAGCCATTGCTGAAAGAAAGCCATAAGAAGACCTATTTGCAGTTTGCAAGAAGCCATGTGGGGGGGGGGACAGCAATGTGGAAGAAGGTGCTTTGGTCAGATGAGACCAAAATTTAACTTTTTGGCCTTAAAGCAAAACGCTATGTGTGGTGGAACACATCACTCTGAACACATCACCCCCAACTTGAAACATGGCGGTGGAAGCATCATGTTGTGGGGAGGCTTTTCTTCAGCAGGGACAGGGAACCTGGTCAGAGTTGATGGGAAGATGGATGGAGCCAAATACAGGGCAATCTTAGAAGAAAACCTGCAAAAGCCTTGAGACTGGGGCGGAGGTTCACCTTCCAGCAGGACATTGACCCTAAACATACAGCTAGAGATACAATGGAATGGTTTAGGTCAAAGCATATTCATGTGTTAGAATGGCCCAGTCAAAGTCCAGACCTAAATCCAATTGAGAATCTGTGGAAAGACTTGAAAATTGCTGTTCACGGACGCTCTCCATCAAACCTGACAGAGTTTGAGCTATTTTGCAAAGAAGAATGGGCAAAAAATGTCACTCTCTAGATGTGCAAAGCTGGTAGAGACATCCCCAAAAAGGCTTGCAGCTGTAATTGCAGCGAAAGGTGGTAAGGAGTATTGACTCAGGGGGGGCCAAATACAAATGCACGCCACACTTTTCAGATATTTAGTTGTAAAAAATTTTGAAAACCTTTTATCATTTTCCTTCCACTTCACAATTATGTGCCACTTTTTGTTGGTTTATCACATAAAATCCCAATAAAATACATTTACGTTTTTGGTTGTAACATGACAAGATATGGAAGATTTCAAGAGAAATGAAAACTTTTTCAAGGCACTGTAGGTAAATTTGATTCCTAGAATATCTGATTGCCTCTCGGGGGATCAGGAATGATTTTTTTCTGCTGCTGGAGCAAATCGGATCATGCTTTTCTGGGGTTTTAGCTTTCTTCTGGATGAACTGTGGATATGGGATTGTATTTTTTTTCCTCCTTTTATTGGTTAAACTAGATGGACTTGTATCTTTTTCCAACCAAACTATGTAATATTATTCAGTGTTTAAAAAAGACTAGAAACATTTAAAACCTAATATGAAAAAATCACTAGTGGCTTACACCTGAAAGTCATCATATAACTTAGCCATATTATATCCAGATCATTGTTCCTAATTTTTAAAGTGATACTATAGGCAGCCGGCGCTTCTAGCTCCTCCCCTTGACCAGTGCCCCCAATAGCAAGCCACTTGCTATGGAGGAACTGCTGCATGCTCGCTCCTGAGCCCCAATCCATGCGTCCATAAGACACATAGAGCCACGGCTCGGCCTGTAGTCTGAAATTAGTGCATTAGGTCATGAATCACGGCCTTACAGGTGATTTATGATAGCCAAGAAGAGATAAAATCTCAATCCTCCCTTATTTTACGTTAAAGTTTAATCTTTTTACATTTTGCCTTTACTGGTTCATATCTCCCCTTTCACCAAAAAACCTTTTCATTTTCATTACGAACCTTATTTTAGAACCAGTTATGTCATCACTTGTTGTATGTGCTTCTCTATGCAATGTAGGCAGATCATGGCTAATTGGAAAAGCTGTACATAGGTTCCTGAAAACAGTAGACTATGCTAGGTAATACCTACATACGATGCTAATTGTCCATGATTAAAACAACTGAAATCCAATGAATGAAAGGAGCCACCCAGGGACAGTAAGGCTAGGTTCACACTGCTACAACAGGATTTTGATACAACTTTCAGTGCGATTATGTAGTATGGCCTAGATGCAACTTGGATGTAACATTGGTGTAACTTTGATATTGTTTGTATATTCTATGGGACCAAAGTCACCCTGAAATCTCACCAAAGTAGTACAGGCACCTTTTCCAAAATCACTTGTGCTGAGTCGCATTGATGTGATTTCCCGTGTCATGCATATCTGTTTGACTCATGTTGCATCCAATTTTTCCTTGCACTTGTTTGTCACTAATTCACTCATTATGGCTCATAACTTCCATGCCTATGATGTCTTTCAGCAATTGTACCCTATACAGTGTCCCCTGTGTCCGCTGCGGGGGGATTACCCAATTCTTTGGGTGCCTCACACATTGCTGCCCGTGACCCCGCCTGGGTCTTGATCGGTAAGACAGACTCAGCTTTATTAGTTTACTCCAAGTACTATGTAATCATTGTATGAGAATGTCTACTCTCTCTTTCTTCCCCTTCTTGCTAATTATTAACTTGTATATCTTGTGACATTACCAATAAAGAATTGTATTTTTCTCTAGATGTATTAGGCCAATTCCTCCTGAGGAAGCAAATTTATTCGCGAAACATGTAGAGGAATTCGAATTGGACCTACATCTTCAGAAGCTCCACTACATTGTGAGGTTCTTGCCTTGTAAAATCTGTATGGAATAATTTGTATGCTTCTGTATGCAATAATGTTTTAAAATCACTTTTTGTATCTATGTGCAAACACTGTTTATGTACAATAAAATTTTTATATTTTATCTTCAGTCGCGTCATCACTGGGTACCGAGATAGTCCATTCCCAGGACTAGACAAGGCTAGTCAAGGCTAGATGATGCTGGACACACCACAGCCGGTCACTGAAGTGTGCTCTGACTAGCTGCAGCTTCTAATGCACACTGTGAGAAGCTCACAGTGTGCAGTGAAATCAGAGTAAGCAATTGAGTGCAGGAGAGGAGCCTGCACAACTGTGCAAGACTGAAGGAAGGCTGGAGTTCAGCTTTAAGCAGTACCTTGTTTTACGCTCCATAAGACACACTTTTTTCCCCCAAAAATATGGGGGAAAATGTCTCTGCGTCTTGTGGAGTGAATATACACCAGGCAACCCCCCCGCCACCGCCACCGGCACCGCTCCCCGTCGCCAGCACCGCCCCTGCTGCCATGTTAGTACTGGAAGAGAGGCAGGGGAGCGGAGGACAGACATCCCAAGCCCCCTTGAGCGCTGGGTGATCTCCCGGCTGGGCCTGACACTGTTGCTGCACTGTTGCTGAGACAGAGGATAGAGCAGCCCGAGCGGCCGAATGGAGTACGGGCGCTCATGCTGCTCTGTCTTCTGTCAGGCAGGTGTGATGACATCAGGTAAGTCTGCATTAATGGCACTAATAAGGCTGCATTTATGGCACTAGTAAGTCTGCATTTATGGCAATGGTCAGGCTGCATTTATGGCACTGGTCAAGCTGCATTTATGGCACTAGTAAGGCTGCATTTATGGCAATGGTCAGGTTTCATTTTTTTGGCAATGGTCAGGCTGCATTTATGGCACTAGTAAGGCTGCATTTATGGCAATGGTCAGGCTGCATTTTCTGGCAATGGTCAGGCTGCATTTATGGCACTGGTCAGGCTGCATTTTTTTGGCACTGGTCAGGCTGCATTTATGGCACTGGTCAGGCTGCATTTGTGACACTAGTAAGGCTACATTTATGGCACTGGTCAGGCTGCATTTATGGCACTAGTAAGGCTACATTTATGGCACTGGTCAGGCTGCATTTATGGCACTGGTCAGGCTGCATTTATGGCACTGGTCAGGCTGCATTTATGGCACTGGTCAAGCTGCATTTATGACACTAGTAAGACTACATTTATGGCACTGGTCAGGCTGCATTTATGGTACTAGTAAGGCTACATTTATGGCACTGGTCAGGCTGCATTTATGGCACTGGTCAGGCTGCATTTATGGCACTGGTCAAGCTGCATTTATGGCACTAGTAAGGCTGCATTTATGGCAATGGTCAGGTTTCATTTTTTTGGCAATGGTCAGGCTGCATTTTTTTGGCACTGGTCAGGCTGCATTTATGGCACTAGTAAGGCTGCATTTATGGCAATGGTCAGGCTGCATTTTCTGGCAATGGTCAGGCTGCATTTATGGCACTGGTCAGGCTGCGTTTATGACACTAGTGAGGCTACATTTATGGCACTGGTCAGGCTGCATTTATGGCACTAGTAAGGCTACATTTATGGCACTAGTAAGGCTACATTTATGGCACTAGTAAGGCTACATTTATGGCACTGGTCAGGCTGCATTTATGGCACTGGTCAGGCTGCATTTATGGCACTGGTCAAGCTGCATTTATGACACTAGTAAGGCTACATTTATGGCACTGGTGAGGCTGCATTTATGGCACTGGTCAGGCTGCATTTATGGCACTGGTCAGGCTGCATTTATGGCACTGGTCAGGCTGCATTTATGGCACTAGTAAGGCTGCATTTATGGCACTGGTCAGGCTGCATTTATGGCACCGGTCAGGCTGCATTTTTTTGACACTGGTAAGGCTGCATTTCTTTGACACAGGTCAGGCTGCATTTCTTGGGCACTGGTAAATATTTTAGTACACCATTTGGTTCAAAATATTTTTTTTCTTGTTTTCCCCCTCTATAACCTAGGTGTGTCTTATGATCAGGTGCATCTTATGGAGCGAACAATACGGTATTTGTCTCCCGGTTAGTTAGCAGTGTGTCCGATGATTTGTTGTGTCTACAAGATAGAAGCTGTAGGCTTTACAACTTTTCTTTTATATCCCTGAATCTAGGCACTAAGAAAAGGATCATATATTATCGATTAGATTATACATTTTCTATCTATGCTTCAGAAGTATTTTCATCCAAGAATGTTTAACAAGATCAGTATGGCCGAGAGGGCGAAAACATCCATGTGCAATAAAATAGATATAGTGAACTAATGCCTGAGTAGCAATTTGTTATTCTTAAGCTATTTATTGATGTAATACACAAGGAATCAATACTAAAGTGTTGTCTGATCCTCTACACTTCATAACAAAGAATAATTGTTATAGAGCATTGCACCAGGTTTACAATACACTTGTAGATAACTTCCACATTTTTAAAGCAAAGCTCCATATAAAATAGGTTTCCGATTTCCTGGATGCACTCTTTCTGTTATGAACTGAATCGAGCATTTCTGGCAGTTGGTAGAGGCTACAGAAGGTGACTTCAAAAATACATTGCACATATGTCAGAGGCAGGTGGATGAGCATCAGTAGGAGTGGGGGGATCAGGAGTAAGGGGAGCAGCAAGGGAAGTCGGATGAGGAGCAGAAGGGGAAGTGGGAGAAGATGCAGCAAGGTTAGTTTGAGGGGACACAGCAGATGCAGAGGAAAGAGGTACAGAAGGGGCAGTAGGAGGAGGAACTACAGGCACAGTGAGAGGAGGAGCAGCTGGGGCAGGTGGAGGGGCATCAGTAGTAGTGGGAGGAGGAGCAGTAGGAGTAGGAGGAGCAGCAAGGTAAATGAGAGGAGGAGCAGCAGGAGCAGTGGGAGGAGGTACAGCAGGGGCAGGTGGAGGAGAATCATTAGCAATGGGTGAAGATGCAGCAGGGTTAGTTTGAGGAGGCACAGAAGGGGCAGAGGAAAGAGGTACAGAAGGGGCAGTAGGAGGAGGAATAGAAGTCACAGCGAGAGGAGGAGGAGCAGTAGGGGCAGTGGGAGGAGGTACAGCAGAGGCAGATGGAGGAAAATGATTAGCAGTGGGAGGAGGAGCAGAAGGGGCAGTGGGTGAAGATGATATGGTGAAGATGTAGCAGGGTTAGTTTGAGGAGGCACAGCAGATGCAGAGGAAAGAGGTACAGAAGGGGCAGTAGGAGGAGGAACAACAGGCACAGTGAGAGAAGGAGCAGCCGGGGCAGTGGGAGGAGGTACAGCAAGGGCAGGTGGAGGAGCATCAGTAGCAGTGGGAGGAGGAGCATAGGAGTAAGAGGAGCAGCAAGGAAGTGAGAGCAGGAGCAGTGGGAGGAGGTACAGCAGACACAGTGAGAGGAAGAGCAGCAGGGGCAGATGCAGGGGTGAAGGAGGAGCAGTGGGTGAAGATGTAGCAGGGTCAGTTGAGGAGGCACAGCAGATGCAGAGGAAACAGGTACAGGAGGGGCAGTAGGAGGAGGAACAGCAGGCATAGTAAGTGGAGCACAAGGGGGGGCAGGTGGAGGTGGGTGGAGGAGGGGCAATGGGAGGTGGTGCAGAAGGAACAGTGGGAAGAGTTACACAGGGGATAGTAGGAGGAGGTGCAGCAGGGGAAATGGGGGGTGGTACAGCAGGTGCAGTGAGTGGAGGTGCAACAGGGAGAGTGGGAGGAGATACAGAAAAGGCAGTAGGAGGAGGTTCAGCAGGGGCGGTGGGAGGAGGTACAGCAGGGGCAGTGGGAGGAGGTGCAACAGGGACAATGGGAGGTACAAAAGGTGTACGAGGAGGTGCAGCAGGGGAAATGGATGAGTGGTACAGCAGGTGCAGTGAGTGGAGGTGCAACAGGGGCAGTTGGAGGAGGTTCACAACTGGCAGTAGGAGGAAATGCAGCAGGGAAATGGGGGTGGTACAGCAGGTGTAGTGAGTGGAGATACAACAGGGACAGTGGGAGGAGATACAGAAAAGGCAGTGGGAAGAGGTACAGCAGGGACAGTGGGAGGGAGTGCAATGGGGACAATGGGAGGAGGTACAAAATGTGTAAGAGGAGGTGCAGCAGGGGAAATGTGGTGAGGTGGTACAGAAGGTGCAGCGAGTGGAGGTGCAACAGGGGCAGTGGGAGGAGGTACACAATCAGTAGTAGGAGGAGGTGCAGCAGGGGAAATGGGGGAGTGGTACAGGAGATGAAATGAGTGGAGGTGTAACAGGGACTATGGGAGGAGATACAGAAAAGGCAGTGGGAGGAGGTACAGCAGGGGTAGTGAGAGGAGGTGCAGCAGGGACAATGGGAGGAGGTACAAAATGTGTAAGAGGAGGAACAACAGGAGAAATGGGGGGAGGTGGTAAAGCAGGTGCAGTGAGTGGAGGTGCAGCAGCAACAATGGGAGGAAGGGCATTGGGCAGTGGACAGAGATACAGCACTAGAAGGTGAAATAAGTAGGGGAAAAGTGCATAAGGAACCGGAGGAGCAGCAGAAGCAGCAGCAGGAGGAGCTTGAGGGTAATAGGGGTGGAGCAGCAGGGATAGCAAAGGGAGGAGCACAGGGCAGTAAGTGGAAGTGCAAAATAAGCAAGAGCACAGTAGTTGAAAGAGCTTCCAAAGCATCAACAAAAGCAGAAACAGGACTATGGTTGGTTGCGCAGGGGCAGTGGGAGGAAGAGCAGAATCTGGGGGAGTAGCACATAGGTAGTGTGAGGAGAAGCAGTAGAGGCATCAAAAATAGGATCAGCAGAGGAAGCGGGAGGAGGAGAAGATTCTGCGAGAGGAGCACAGGGCAGTGAGTGTAAGTGCAGCAGAAGCAGGAGGAGTAGCAGAGTAATCAGGAGGATACGTAGCCGTAGAAGAAGAACATTGGCTGTAGGAGAAGGAGCATCAGTGAGAGAAGTGCAAGGGAGAGAGGAGAGGAGCAGTAGGGCCAGAAGAAGGACGGGCAGCTTAGGCAGGAGGGGCAACAGTCGGAGGAAAGATGGGGCCGATCATGGAGGAGCAGCAGGAGCAGGAGCTGGAGTGGGAATAATTTTAAGAGCAGGAGACGAAGGTGAAAGAACATAATTATAATAAAATAAACTCTGGAGCTTGGAATTGACTTTTCTTAAAATGTTTATTGTTTAAAAAAAAAAAGTTCAAATATTTTGTGTATACAAAGTTGATGAGAAAAATCCCATGCATACTGTAGGGGTATACAATTAAAAAAAAAAGTAACTTTACATTTTAATGGCTTTTACAAAATAACTCCGTAAGTAACTTTGGTGAACAAGTTACGTGTTTTAAGTGTGTCAGAGCAAGTACAGAGTGACAGTTGTATCTACTTCCTTGTGCTAATGACAGTTTAACATGGTGACACTTTCACAACAAGATTAATCATCATTTCATCACTCAGACAATGACATTATAACATCAATACAGCATTTTACTTGTCAAGAAATACAGTTTACATGGGTGTTAACCGGGAATGTGCTTTACAAAAATAAACATAAAATAATAAAAAATAAAGGGATTAACTTTTACAAAAAAAAAGTTTCTTACAGAAAAACATAATAGGCTTATAATTGTCACTTTATTTTGACTTTATACATTGTGCATCATAACAGTAATTTGCATAATCAAAGCAACTAAAAACATACAGTAACTTACATCATAATGGCAAATAGAGAGACACTGACCATGATGTTATAAAAAATAGCTTCAATATGAAACAATATTTTGTGTAGAATTTCATTTTATTTATTTTCAGAGATACCCTTTATAAAGTAGGCAGGTTAGGTCACCCGAAATCTACGGTCCGCTTGACATTTTCTCCATCTGATAAATGATAAAGAAAATCCTTCCCTTTTGTCTGCAATGTACAGTGTTGTATGGCGGGCATTCTATCTCATTTTTCTTAGTCGCAGTCTATTTTCTTTGTCCCTTTTTTTCAGCAAATTGATAAACTGGTTGAAAAAATGTTCCTGGTCTTTTGTTTTCTGAACCACACGGAAGCGTTGGTCTCTTCCATATTTCTCTGCAAATTCTTTAAAGGTGGTTCTAAAAAAAGAAAAAAAGAAAAAAAAAACAAATGGATAAATAATTCAAAGTAAGCCCAACTCATGAGGTCCACTGGGAAAGGCTGCAGTCTATGTGTGATGCTGGTCATGTACTCAATTACTTTAAAACGGAAAAACTCAGCGCAGATATAAAAGACACAAAATAATGCAGTATTCCAGCACACAAAGGAATGCTGTATTCATTATTGCATCACTACGTATATATTGTATATATGTATAATATTTCACTTGGAGCAATCCCCTGTACAGCAGCACTAAGACTGGGGGAAGGAAACATAGCAGAAGGAGCCAGCTAGGTGTGTTGCATTCCTTATGTGTTAACAAGGGACGTGCTGATAGAAGGAAAGAGCAGGGTGACAGAGAGATGAGCTCATTAGTCTGCTGCTTCTTCTTCATTCTTCACTGTCCTGTTACTGGCTGTGGAGGGGGGGGGGGGCAAGACCTGTGAGTGTTACTTAACTGCAACAGAGAAAAATCAGGTCTGCAGCCCTACCAGACAGGGCTGTGCTATGTGGAAGAACTGTGCACATTTCAGGGATAGATAAACAGAAAAACAAATCTTTTCACAGATAAAACGGCTCCTGTATGCGCCCCCTGGTGTCCATTACATCGCCATTGGCTCCCTGGTTGGAGGCAACAGGAAGTTGAGTTGGGTGAGTGGCAATATGATTTAACATGGAAACCGGTATTTAAAATTATGTTACATGTATGTTATGAATTGTTATTATCTTCAAATATGTTTCATTTTCTATGTATGAATGTTCAATTTCTATGCATGATGTATGTTTCATTCTTTATGTAGTGATATACTTCTTGTCACAATTATATCCCCTGAGGAAGCCCGCGGTGGCGAAACATGTCGGGATAACCATTCAATTGTCACCCCTTATAAGACAAGATCACTTTCTCCTTGACGACACATTATAAGACAAGTTGTATTTGATGTTCATGTTTGTATATTAACGAACTTTTAAATAACCTATTTTGTACTATTAGAAAAAAATACTTTTATATATATATTCTTGTTTTCAATGTCTGCTGGCACCTTAAAAATCCCCCCCAAAAAACCTCTCTGTAGCTATTGAAATTTCAGGGATGTAGGTGCCTTTTTGAACCTGTCACAAATCCATATCACCACCCCCCTCAGCTCCTATATATATTTCATCTGTGTGTTTAGCTGTTTATCTGGAGTTCAAATTTAAAGTTTTAAAGTTGAATTAAACCTCAAAGCTCACATTTTTTTATATATTGCAGCTTATCAATTCTTTGATGTGATGGGTGTATTGGTTTTCTTTTTTTAGCCTTTTTTTCTTAATTTTCACTTGATGATCCTGCCAGTAAGTTTGTTTTTTTCACAGATGTAGCAGCTAGAGGGCTCAGACAAACAAATTAACACTGGCAGGAGTGCTTACAATGATCAGCTGTTAGTTATTTATGTAAAACCTTTATTCCAAAAGGAACAAAACTGTTTCTGTAACTGTGTGTGGGGGGGGGGGGCACTGGAGCACTTAGGATCTGGTGCAGCTGTGTATGGTAGCCAGTCAGCTTCTGACTTCAGCTTGTTCAATTATATTTTGACTATAAAACCTGGAAGCTGATTGGCTTCTATGCAGAGCTGCACCAGTTTTGCACTCTCCAGTTTTAGTAAATCCCCCCTGTGTACAAGTGTTATCAGGAGTTTGGCTTTAATGTGTTATGCCGCGTACACACGATCGGTTTTCTCGTCGGAAAAAGATATGACGGCTTTTCTGATGGGATTCCGCTTAAGTTCTCCTTGCAAACACACGGTCACGCAAAAGTTCACTGAATTTACAACGAAAAAGAGGTCTCTGACAGGGAGTAGTACTAAGCAGAGGGTGTGCCACATCCCAAAAATCCAAAAAGACCAAAACATTCCCCTAGAGCGGGACTTTTGAGGCACTACCATCAATGATGCAATGTAAGTAAAAAATATATAATTTTATTACAAAATTCAAAAGTACAACAAAAAATATATACAAAAATACAAATCAAACACAAACAATATATACAATGGGATACATCAAAAAGCAAGGATATATAATTTGGACACAACTGCATCACATTGAAAGGAAAACCAAAAGTGGAAATGTAATAAGTCTCACTGAACCGACGCGTTTCGGGAAATCCTTCATCAGGGTTCATTAAGTGAGAGTTACCATTTCCAAAATACATGTGCTATAGAAGTATCCAAGGCATAAAAACAGCTTCACAATGGTCTCCCAGGCCATGTGCATACAAAGAGAGCCAGATCGCGGACCATGTAGAGTGAAATTGTAATGACTGGTGCATATAATGCAATCCCAATGGGTGCTGAAAACCACCGCGCCTAAGATTTGGCGTGGCGCTTGTGCGCGGGCTGGGGTCCAAAAATTAACCGGACCTGTAAGCTAGATCCAAACGGGGGAGACCTACAGGTTGTGATGTAGGGGGAAGGAGGAGGACTCGGGGTCCGGGCTGACAACCATAAAGCTGTATAATCAGTCCAACAGCATAGTATCAACGAGGCATCCTCCTCCGATCATCGGTGATCGGAGGAGGATGCCTCGATGTTGTATATACTCGATGTTGTATATATTTTTTGTTGTACTTTTGAATTTTGTAATAAAATTATATATTTTTTACTTACATTGCATCATTGATGGTAGTGCCTCAAAAGTTCCGCTCTAGCTGAATTTACAACTGTCAAGAACGCGGTGATGTACAACAATACGACAAGCCGAGAAAATGACGTTCAATGCTTCCGAGCATGCATCGAATTGTTTCCGAGCATGCGTACGGATTTTGCGCGTCGGAGTTGCATACAGACGATCGCATTTTCGGATAGGAACTTTTCCTGACCGAAAAATTTAGAGCATGCTCTCAATCTTTTGCTGGCTGGAATTCTGCCAGCAAAAGACCGATGGAGCATACACACGGTCGCATTTTCCGACGAAAAAAATCTCATCTGTCTTTTGCGGGCCGAAATTCCGACCGGGTGTACGCGGCATTAGTGTATGCTAGTATATCTAAAGGCCTGTACAAACGATAGGACTTTTTGACAACAAACATGCAAATTAGCTGTTTTAAGGCAACATCCGACCGTGTGTACGCTCCATCGGACAAACTTTTTTCGGTTTTCATCTGACTTTTGTTGGCAGTGCGAACGGGCAAACTTTCTGACAACAAAAGTCAGATGGAGCAAAATCTGATCGTGTATACACAAAACCATCAGACTTTTGTACAAACTACAAACAGGCATTCTCAGAACCAATGCAAAAGATCAGACAACAATACAGAAGTTGACCAAAGGGTGGCGCCGGAGAATTGAACGTCCTCTTTTTGAAGTGTCGTCAGTACGTTGAAACGTACATACGTTCGTGTTTGTTGACGAAAAAGTCCTGCCGTGTGTGCACTTAATTAGTTTACGGCCTTTGTACAAAAATCCACGGGAAAGTTTGTACAAAGTCCGATCGTGTGTATGAGGCCTAACACTCCTCTCCCCCCAGACTAGCAATGCTGCTGTCCAAAAGTGTCCTTGTTACTCCTTCATCCAGACCGTAGGCACCCTAATACAGGAGGTGTGCTACTGGCCAGATCACTAGGTAAAAACATAGGGAGAAAAGACTAAAAAAAAAATGCAGCCACCACATCTAATGTGGCAAACATTTTTGGTTAAGATAGATAGATAGATAGATAGATAGATAGATAGATAGATAGATAGATAGATAGATAGATAGATAGATAGATAGATAGATAGATAGATAAGATAAGATAAGATAGATAGATAGATAGATAGATAGATAGATAGATAGATAGATAGATAGATAGATAAGATAGATAGATAGATAGATAGATAGATAGATAGATAGATAGATAGATAGATAGATAGATAGATAGATAGATAGATAGATAGATAGATAGATAGATAGATAGATAGATAGATAGATAGATAGATAGATAGATAAGATAGATAGATAAGATAGATAGATAGATAAGATAGATAGATAGATAGATAGATAGATAGATAGATAGATAGATAGATAGATAGATAGATAGATAGATAGATAGATAATATACAGTGTCTTGAAAAAGTATTCACACACCTTGAAATTTTCCACATTTTGTCATGTTACAACCAAAAACGTAAATGTATTTTATTGGGATTTTATGTGATAGAACAACACAAAGTGGCACGTAATTGTGAAGTGGAAGGAAAATGATAAATGGTTTTCAAAAATTGTTTTACAAATAAATATGTAAAAAGTGTGGTGTGCATTTGTATTCATCCCCCTTTACTCTGATACCCCTAACTAAAATCTAGTGCAACCAAATGACTTCAGAAGTCACCTAATTAATAAATAGAGTCCACCTGTGTGTAATTTAACCCCAAAACACCCTCCACATTTTGAGGGCATCTGGCCTGTTACGGTTCAGGTCCCCTTTTCCTGCAACCTGCCAGGTTGCGTGCTCGGATAAGGGTCTTGTATGAATTTTAGGGGGGGACCCCTACACCATTTTATTTTTTTCATGCACGGGGTTCCCTTTAAAATCCATACCAGACCTAGTATGGGGCCTAGTATGGATTTTGAAGGGGGCCCCCACCCGATTTTTTATTTTTAATTTGGCACAGGGTTCCCCTTAATATCCTTACCAGACCCAAAGGGCCTGGTAATGGACTGGGGGGGGGGGGACCCATGCCGTTTTTTTTCCCATGATTTTTATCTATATTGCCGGGATCTGACAATACATTACAGCCGCGAGCAGTTTTTCCTTTACAAATGTAATTTTGCTGCTCTCATTCATAAAACTACCGGTATGTACGGCTGCCGTGTAAGCAGCCCTAAATAGTGTGGGGTGTGGACTCACCCCCCCTGAGCCATGATTGGCCAAAGGCACCCTACATTTTCGTTAGCACACACAAATAATATAAGATTTCTTTTACACGTTTATCTAAAAATAATGTTAAAAGAATATATAGACTTTTAAAAAACTTATAACCCCAAAAAATCCCCTAGAATAATATACATGTATTTAGCATTTTAACTTTTATCTACCTGCTTTTTTCTTTCTTATTTTTATCCTTTTTACACCGATATACATCGGCAAAGTGGCACGGGTGCGCAAAACAACGTACCCATACGTCGCTGCATCATCCACGGCTAGCGGACATGCACACCCACCGCACGCCGAGGGAGCATGCCCGTGGGTCCCATGGACTCGATGTCTGCCAGTGGCCTGCGATGGTGGCACAGAGAGGCAGAACGGGGAGATGCCTATGTAAACAAGGCATTTCCCTGTTCTGCCTAGCAATATGACAGGGATCCACTGCTCCCAGTAACCTCTTTAATGTTCTAGTGAGCCCATCCTTCCTACAGTTAGAACATGCTGAGGAAACACACTTAACCCCTTGATCACCCCCTAGTGTTTAACCCCTTCCCTACCAGTGACATTTACACAGTAATCAGTGCATTTTTATAGCACTGATCGCTGTATAAATCCCAATGGTCCCTAAATAGTGTCAAAAGTGTCCAATCTGTCCACCGCAATGTTGCAGTCATGATAAAAATCGCAGATCACCGCCATTACTAATAAAAAAAAAATATTATTAAAAATGCCATAAATCTATCCCCTATTTTGTATACGCGATAACTTTTGCGCAAACCAAATCAATATACGCTTATTGCAATCTTTTTTTACCAAAAATATGTAGAAGAAAAAACGAAACTAAAGGCCTAAACTGTACAAGAAACGTGTTTTTTTTATATATTTTTTGGGGATATTTATTATAGCAAAAAAATATTGCTTTTTTTTCAAAATTGTCGTGCTTTTTTTGTTTATAGCACATAGAATAAAAACCGCAGAGGTGATCAAATACCACCAAAAGAAAGCTCTATTTGTGGGGAAAAATTTCTTTAGGGTACAATGTTGTACGACCGCGCAATTGTCAGTTAAAGCGACGCAGTGCCGTATCGCAAAAAAGGGCTTGGTCAGGAAGGAGGTAAATCCTTCCAGGGCTGAAGTGGTTATAGTGGAACCATTCCCCTACCTAGCAATAATTTAAAAAGATGTTAAGTAAAAATGACATAAAAGTAACAGAACATAACTACGGTAAAGTTAGATGTCAGGAAAGCAATACATTCGTTGAGTGCTGATTAGAATACCTTGGAGACAGCTTGGATTCTTCAAGAAGCTTTTTAAATTCTTCTTTGGCAAGCATTAATTTACTCCTTTTTTCTTTATATTCTTCCTTGATTCGAGTCTTTACAAACTGCTCAAAGACCTGCAAGTGAATCATATCATTAAATGAATATCCATCTTCACCTGGTTTGACCTAAAGAGTAAATTTTGATTGGTTCCTGCACTTCATACTAAGTACCTTAATGGAACACTATAACCATTTTCTTTTAAGCTTTATACATCTTTAAATGTATGTTTTTTTTTTTTTTTAACTGTTCTTGGTTTATAACTGTTGGAATAAGCTACTTAAATCAGTTGTTTATTTCCTGCTGCTGAAATGCATTAACATAACTTTTTTGGCTTTTTATGATGAAATAAATATACTTGGTCTATCACCTACTGGTGTGGTGCCCTTCTTTTTTCATTCCCCTTATGCCGCGTACACACGAGTGGACTTTTTAACTGGACTGGTCCGACGGTCTATCCGATGGACTTTCGGCGGACTTCCGACGGACTTTCCGAACAAACGGACTTGCCTACATACGATCACACCAAAGTCCGACGGATTCGTACGTGATGACGTACGACCAGACTAAAAATAAGGAAGTTGATAGCCAGTAGTCAATAGCTGCCCTAGCGTCGTTTTTTGTCCGTCGGACTAGCATACAGACGAGCGGACTTTTCGACCGGACTCAAGTCCGTCGGAAAGATTTGAAACATGTTCCAAATCTAAAGTTCGTCAGATTTTCGATCGAAAAAGTCCGCTACAGGTCCAATGAAGCCCACACACGGTCGAATTGCCCGCCGGACTCGGTCCATAGGACCAGTCCGGTCGAAAAGTCTGCTCGTGTGTACGCGGCATTAGATGATACTAGAAGGTAGGGCTACAGTATAGAACCTTTATTGCTAACAGGAATATGGTAGTAACATGACATGTAAGTGGTTGAGTGCCATCCCGTATAGCTCTGCCACCCTAGGCCTTGGCTTGTGTTGACTATGCAGCCATCCAGCCTTGGTGAGAATATGTACTCTATATGTCACAGTGTTGCACCTCATCACCTCATTGACACATACGTTAGGGTTCATGGGTGGATGAGTTTTATCTATGAATGCTGGGTTTTGCATTTCAGTGTAGTCCTCCTCAAAAGTACAGGGGCATTGGGCCTTCTGGCTATGACCAACTGTAGTAACTGTTCTTATCAGTGTCAAGTAGGGGTGCTCCACCATCATTCTCGCCTTCCGGCTAGGATGGCTGGCTGTATAGTATCCCTTCTGGTATGATGAAGGTCCTGAAAGATTTTCCTCATAGGAAGGAGCCCAAATTGTGTGCCCACCACATAAGGTGGAGGTTGGCAGTGCCTCCTAATTCGAGCAGTGCTGCCTTGTCTGACCAGGGTAAATTTTAATCACATTTTTCTGATAATCATGAAAGTTATATATACAACTGCAGAATGTTCTATTATACAGATAAATAAACATAAAGAGCTGCGCTCAAAAACCATATATCTAAAGAAATGATGAAATTGGTATATGAAACCAAAAAAGTGCAAGTGAATAAGTGTGACAAAAAAAAAAGTCCAAAACATAAAAATGAAAAATAAAACAATAAAAAATATTTTATATTGAATGATGTATAATATCTAATAAATAAACAGTCCTAAAAAGTTTTCCAAAGGAAATATATGTGAGTGATTGTAACAAGACAATATGGTGTTTGCTAGGAGTAAAGGAGACACCAGGCTGCTCTGTGGCTGCTGGTCTCTAGGAGTACCTGGCTTACTGGCCATCGGAGGGATTGGGAGGATCAAAGGCCCTGGCTGGGTATTAGCCACAATCTCTAAAGCTTGTGCAGCAGGTAAGCTTGCACTCTATGTGGTGGTGGATTCACATTGTCCCATAAAGTCACAGGAGACAGTCACCGTATTGTGTTGTTACAATCACTTACTTATTTTTCCTTTGGAGGACCTTTCAGGACTGTTTATTTATTAGATATTATAAATCATTCAATATAAAATATTTTTTATTGTTTTATTTTTCATTTTTAAGTTTTGGACTTTTTTGTCACACTTATTCACTTGTACTTTTTTGGTTTCATATGCCAATTTCATCATTTCTTTAGATATATGGTTTGTGAGCGCAGTTCCTTATGTTTATTTATTGTATTTGTGTGTATTTCACTTTGAGTTGCAGCTTTTGAGGTAGGTTAACAGCACCGTTTTTTCTTTATATTTCTATTATACAGATATTGGCATTATTCTCCTTCCTTGGTATATTCTACTATGTTGTTTGTCTAGGCACCTTCACAATCATCCCCTGACGAAGATTTCTCAATAATCAAAACGCGTTGGGATTTTTGTGACTTCAGTATTCAGTATTAATACATATTATTGTTTCGCATGCCCATACTGTGAAGACAGAGCCTTGTGCAGGTACAAAGACCAGAATTTTAAAATTTAGTTTTTACATCTAAATAAACCTTAAATACCGCGCTGTGATACAATAAACCAATTGACTGTGTTTGACAAGAAAATAAAATAATAAACCTAAAGAGCTGCTGCTAAAAGTGGGATACACATATGCTCAAATAAATAAGGGGGAGGGGCTGACGTGCTGACATCTCGCGTGCTGTGTTCGAGGGACGGGTATCCGTACAAGCCGGCCGACTAATTTGCTTTTACTGCTCTAATATATTGTAAGTGGCTTTCCTTTATTTTAATAAATGATGCATAAACAGTGTTACGCTATGGTGATCCTTTTTTGTTCTGGGAACATCTGAATATCACCGTATTCCACCGGGTCATGGTCTTTGGCTGATGAGTGTGGCGATCCCCATGCTGACCTCCTAGAAGGGTTTTTCCTGGAGATTTCCTGTGTCCCCATAACTGGATAAAGGCCCTGGGCGGGTATAGGTCGCAAGCTTATTTTGCTTGCCATCTGGTAAGCGAGCATTCTTTTATCACTGGTGGTGCGGTGGAGGACAAAGTTTAATATTTTGGACTATATTGCAATTCTTGGTTGATTCTTGCAGCACTGTCTATTCACATGTTTGGACTTTTCATATTGTTTTTATATCATTGATTTGATTATCATTGGTGCATGTTACTTAGTTTACTTAGCACTGCTACTTATTATTTAGTTTTTACATCTGTTTATATTAATATTGTTTTTACATATACTGCTGTTATTCTTTGGTTGCAACAAAGTCCCAAGGGAGATGCTTCCTTGTTTTTGGGTCATGAAGGCAGAGTGCCTGAAGTGCCACTACACCTTTTTTTTTTTACAACTCCTCATTGGCTAGGCTTTTTGACCAAAACTGGGGCAATTTTTGTTACAGGTCGCAAGGCCTAGCCATTGCACCTGCAGTGTCACCTGCATTTATTTTTATGCCTTTCTCCACTTGGATTGTAGGGTGTAGGTGTTTGGGCCTACCCTGCCTTGAGTGAGAAAGTGTGGCCCTTAGATTCCTCCTTCCCCTTTCTTGGGGGGGTGTCTCTTTTCAGGAGAGACCCTCTCCTAGTGCTCTCCTAGTTGGCTTCAGCTGATCATAAGGAATGCGGTCCATTGGCCTTTTGACTAGGTGGACCTAAGTGTGTGTTACCCTGTAAGGAGTCTAGCAACCCAGAGGGGTCAGGGAAGGGTTCTTCCTCTTTCAGCAGAGGACCATATGACACACCCCATGTACACTTTTTTTGGGTGTGCTCATAAATACTTTTTTGGTTCACTTTGGTGTTTCATTTTTGCACACTGCACCCCAGGCAGGGCTGAGTATTGTAAGAGTACAAGGGCTGAGTTTTTTAAGATGTGAAGTCTGAAAGAAGTCTTTACTCGCACCTTGAAGAAGGGGGGGGGGGTGGGCAGGTCCCTGGCTTTCTCAGAATAGCCTGCAGCTTTACAAAAACATCAGTGGCAGACGCTTCATCATTGCCACTGCAGTAGGTACAAAACTCTTCTTTTCTGATTACACTAACCAGGGCCTAGTCATTGAAAGGTCTGCTTAAATGTTATCTGTTAGGTAGAGTCTAGAGATAATAGGGAGCAGAGGTTGGTACCTACTGGAAGAGTCATACTGAAGTCAGCAATAGTAGCACCCATATTTCTGTCACAACAGGTTCTCTTTAAAGCAGCACATCATCTAGAACTTAGTGCTAGCAAATTTATGATATTCTTTGCAAAAATGTTTAAATACATAAAGTCAATATATATGTGTTATGCTATGAGAACACACCTGTTTCCGTTCCTCAGAGTTTAGCAAGAGATACCGAGGATCAAAGACGATTTTATGAAGCTCTTTTTCCCATGTGGAGAATGCAGACACCTGTGGAGCATTGCCAACAGTTAGAATGCTCAAACCCCACCTATTCTCATAACAAGAACGTACACATTTCATCCTGCTATTATTTTTCAACACTTTCATGAAGTTGAAAATGATCTAATTAAAACATCCCTTGCTGAGGATCCCTTTGAGTTTCTTATATGAATTTGTTACAGAAACATAAATATTTTAGAACAAAGCAATAAGACCGCATTCTGAACCTTTTTTTAAAAACTGTTCTGTTTAAAGCAAACTTGTATGCTTATTTTGTCAACTTAAAGGGATCATCCATATTTATTGACACAGTGGGAGGTCATTTTAACCTGGGAGCCATTCAGTTTGGAGTCTTGAAGTCCTCAGGGCTAGTTCTTGTTTGCATCTGTTTACTCAAAGTACTTGAAAAAAAAAAGTTCAGAACTTAAGCTTATGAAGTACCTTGCTGCAATACATTTTGCTATATGTGTTATCCCTGAAAGCACAGAAAAATACACATTGATCTGCCAGAAATGCACTCCTCTCCTAATTCTCATTGTGTTGTGGACTAATTGGTGTACGCCCTGCCTAGCTGTCTTTTAATAAACTATTTACCCCCCAATACAAAGACCTAGGGGTTGATTTACTACAACCAGAGAGTGAAAAATCTGGTGCAGCCGTGTATGGTGGCCAATCAGCTTCTAATTTCAGCTTGTTCAATTAAGCTTTGACACCCTGGAAGCTGATTGGTTTCTATGCAGCGCTGCACCAGATTTTGCACTCTCCAGTTTTATTAAATTACCCCTTATTGTTTTGTAGTCCCATCCAAAGAAATGGAAGGGTTAATTAGGCTTCCTGAAATTACAAATGAAATGTTGATTGAACACAGCAAATCTCAGAATTTTTAGGATCAACAGGTTTGAACAGATATAATAATATTTTGCTTTTTATAATTAATAGACCAAAAGGGGACAAATAAGAAAAGTTTATTAACCACTTAGGGACCAGCCGCGTTTTGGATTTTAGGTATTAACATGTTTTAAATAGGTTTTTTTTGCTAGAAAATTACTTAGAACCCTCAAACATTATATATGGTTTTTCTTCTAACACCCTAGAGAATAAAATGGCGGTCATTGCAATACTTTTTTTTGCACCGTATTTGCGCAGCGGTCTTAAAAGCGCACCTTTTTGGGAAAAAAAATCACTTTTTTGAATAAAAAAATAAGACAACAGTAAAGTTAGCCTAATTTTTTTTTATATTGTGAAACCTAATGTTACACCAAGTAAATTGATACCCAACACGTCACGCTTCAAAATTGCGCCCGCTCGTGGAATGGCGTCAAACTTTTACCCTCAAAAATCTCCATAGGTGACGTTTAAAAAATTCTACAGGTTGCATATTTTGTGCTACAGAGGAGGTCTAGGGCTAGAATTATTGCTCTCGCTCTACCAGTCGCGGCGATATCTCACATGTGTGGTTTGACCACCGTTTTCATATGCGGGCGCTACTCGCGTACGCGTTCGCTTCTGCACATGAGCTCGTCGGGACGGGGGGTTTTTAAAAAATAAAAATATTTTTATTATTTATTTTACATTATTTTATTTATTTTTACACTGTTTTTTTTAAAAAAAAATTCACTTTTATTCCTATTACAAGGAATGTAAACATCCCTTGTAATAGAAAAAAGCATGACAGGTCCTCTTAATTATGAGATCTGGGGTCAAAAAGACCTCAGATCTCATATTTACACTAAAATGCAATTAAAAAAAAAGGCAATTAAAAAAAAAATGACATTTGAAAAAATGTGCCTTTAAGAGGCGTGGACGGAAGTGACGTTTTGACGTTGCTTCCGCCCAGCAGTGTCATGGAGACGAGTGGGCGCCATCTTAGCCTCACTCGTCTCCAGACACAGCACGGAGAAGGATGCGATCGTCTCCGCCGCTACCGCCGGCTCCGGTAAGCGGCGGAGGGCACCGGATCGCGGCGGGAGGGGGGCCTCTCCCGCCACCGATAAAAGTGATCTTGTGGTGAATCCGCCGCAGGGACTACTTTTATCTGAAAGCCGGCCGCCGCGCAAAAACGGGGATACCGGGGTTATGGCAGCTAGCTGCTGCCATAACAACGATATAGCCCTTCAAAGTTTGGACGTACATCGTAGTGCGGCGGTCGGCAAGTTGTTAATAGAGTTTACATACAATTTAAAGATTCAAGTACAATCTCTCTTTTTTTAGTGGTGACCACTGCCACCGAGATCGAAAGTGAGGTGAAATATAAAATATTAGAGTTGTCCCCAGCAGAAGAAGTAAAAGGAAATATTCCAATGAGGACCATGGGAATGAGTCAAATTTGAATTCCCATCACAGAACTCCTCTAAGTTCCTGTTGCATGTCTGGGAAAGGAAGTAAATTGAAGCTTTCCCACAGCAAATAAAAATACACTGGCAGGGGTTTGAACTCTTCCCTACTCTATCCAAAACGAAAATAAGGGTTTTGGCTATCTATACCCTTGAATGCATTATTCTATATGCCTAAAGTTCATCTTTAAATTTGAAACTTAAAATGTAAGATTTCACTAAGATGACCATTGTGGTGTGGTCATATGATGATGTCTCTGGTTCTCTTACCCCTCTTTCTAGAAGCATGTTCCTGAAACATGTCATCCTTTCATCTAAAGATGGGACTGCTTTAGGAGATGGGGGCTGCTCACTTCCCTCCTCAGTGCTGGCCTGCTCAGTTGTATTAGGATCGTCAGTCCTTAAAAAAAAAAAAAAAGAAAACAGATTTCTTTTATAAGGCTTTTGTATTGTATAGATATATACTGTAGATGGCATGAGGACAAAGCAATACGCATTCTAGAAAACACATTTAAAGATATCTTGTTGCTAGACCGTTCGTCTCAACAGAACAATTCAGCATAAGATTATATGTGCATTTAACATGTTTTATGTATGTTATTTACCTGTAAAAGCCTACCTTTTTCAGATATTCAAAAGCCCTGAGACTGCAGCTTGACACCAACATCCCAGCTCTTTTCCTAGCAGCTACATAAAAGGTTATGTAGGGAATTAAAGTGGGGGTGGAGGAGCTGCACCAGCACAGACAGGACTTAGGTCTTAGACATTCTCAGAAGAGGACAGGGCTATGGGGAGGGGGGATGGGCTGTGCTGGGGAATTGACTCTTCTTGAAGTATGTCCAAAAAAGAAAGAAAGCAGAGCAGGATTTTTTCAAAGGTGCAACCTCTCAAGGAGTAACACAAACACATATACTGTATATGCTCTGTTAAAAGCACTTATTTGCTTACATAACTGTCCATACTGGGCCCCTCCGGGAATTCCCTTTCAGTTTAGCTTTTTTGATTGGGGGTTTTATATGGCTATTGGGGCTATTCATATATATTTAATATAATGCTATTAATTTAATCTAACAGCACCTTTACCCTCCTGATGAAGCTAAATGTGAAACGCGTAGAGTTACAACCACTCCCAGTTTCAGCACAACTGCTTATCGTTATGAAAACAACATGCCGATACTATCACTATAACATATAGATGTAATTATGCATATGCGGTTGTATTGATCTATGTGTTTATCATCTATGGGCAGATCATATGAGGTCCATAAATATATTATTGCTGCATAAATGCTGATCTACAACTATATATATTTGTTTCTATTTTTGGATTTTGATTTTGGATTAGATGCAAATGTATGTGAATACATACGTGCTTTTAACAGAGCATATACTGTTTGTATGTGTTTGTATTCCTCCTTGAGAGGTTGCACCTTTGAACAATTCTGCTCCAATACCTTCCTTTTTGATATATGATTGTAGTGTTAAGGGTTTGGCGCTGGAATGATCTATCATGACACTCACTCAAAGTATATATTCTTGAAGTAAACAAATTTTCTAGCAAGTTCAAAGACACATTGCAAATAAATGAAAAATGTCCCCCCGGTGGTCTTTTGGGTTTCATATATTTATTGGTGGCCTGTAATCCCCTGAAGAAGCCATTGTTGGCGAAACATGTTGGGAAAACACACCAACTTGTCACAATTGGTCATCTGAAAAATACCATCTTGTAATTACCTACTAATTGGAATCCTTCCAGTTAATCACCACAGATGGAGATATATAAGGATATATCATGCTTTTTAGGCATGTGCAATTCGTTTTGTTCCAAATTTTTTTTTTATTAACGAATTTTGACAAATTTGTTAATTCGGAAATATCCAAATTAACGAAAACCCGTTTAACGAATTTTTGCAAATATTCATAAATTCGAACAATTTGTAAATTAGTGAATTTGTAAATTCGGAAATTCGGAAATCTGAAGTAATAATTAACTAATAATAGCTTAACTACTATTACTAGAAACTATTAAATTATAAGTTTTGTAATTTCCTTTCAAATTTGGCTGTTAGTGAACATAACACAGACAAACTTATCCAAAGTTGCAAATGATCCGAAATAACAAAGGCCGTATCCAACGAATGGAACGTAATGAATTAATAATAATAATAAATAACAATAATAGTAATAAAAACATTTTATTTTTATTATTATTTATTATTAATTTGTTCCGTTCCATTTGTTTAGATGCAGCATTCGTTATTTCGGATAATTCGTAACTTCGGATAAATTCGTATTTGTTACGTTCACTAACAGCCAAATTTGAAAGGAAATTACAATACCTATAATTTAATAGTTTAATAGTTA
The DNA here is from genome assembly GCA_037952925.1 of Lithobates clamitans. Taxonomy (NCBI): domain Eukaryota; kingdom Metazoa; phylum Chordata; class Amphibia; order Anura; family Ranidae; genus Lithobates; species Lithobates clamitans. The sequence goes on along the minus strand of JBBGZY010000103.1, from coordinate 3,491,791 downwards.
GTTACTATTTCAGACTTTCGAATTTTCGGGTTTTTGAATTTTCAAATTTCGAATTTACAAATTTCCGAATTTTCTAATTTACAAATGTACGAATTTACAAATGTACGAATTTACAAATGTACAAATTTACGAATGTACGAATTTACGAATGTACGAATTCACGAATGTACGAATTCACGAATGTACGAATGTGCGAATGAACGAATTTACTAATTACGATCATAACAAATGACCTGAAAAACGAAAAAAATAAATAAACTAATGAAACGAAGACAAAAATGAACAAATTTTCTGGCTGTGCACATGTCTAATTTATTTTTGATTACATTTTAATCATGTTTAAAATAATTGTAATGTTTTAAATATTTCATGTTCTCATTCTTTGTTGGCACCGCTATAATCCCACTTCAAACCTTTTTTTTTCCATATTTATGGGATGAGGTTCCTGAAATGACGTGTTCACCTAGGTCGGACCAAATATAAAAAAATATATTCTTGAAGTAGTCACATTTTCTAGCAAGTTTAAAGACACATTGCAAATAAATAAAAAATGCTTATAGAAAGAAAAAGCTGCAAGTAAGCATTGGAAACACTTAATTTAAGAGTAGACACAGCTAAATACATATATGTAAATCTCAGTCCCTGTCCCATTCTTTTTTCCTGCTGATCAAAAAATTAAATGATTGCATTAGGATTGATTCAAGTATTTATGCTAGCTCTATGTAAAAATGTATTTAATTGTCAATAATTGCTTCCCCCTACAGTTTAAACCTTGCTTTAAGAAAAACAACTGTTCCATGGACATCTAATAATACATGACATTCATGTTGTGGTGCGCTGTAATGTGTTTTCTAGTTCGTTGGGGTGACATTCAAAATGAGCTGCATTGCAACCTACTGTGAAAATTGTAGCACTGTGCATTTTAATGCGGGGGTACCACAATTCAAAAATTAGAATATGCCCTGATACAGATATACATGACACTAATTACGTGCTTGCAAATAATACCGAACCATTACTATTTTTAACTCCTATAACTGTTGAATATTTATATATTGTTAATATGAATTTTAGCTAAATCAGATTTAAATTTAAGCAGGTGAATAATTAGCTGTCTTTAATTATTGTTCCTGTTAAACACAATGCCCCAATTTTTGAATGTGTAAAATTAGACAATATGGTGTATTTACAAAGAGTACACATTTTAGTTATTACAGTAGTTTAAGTTTATTTTAAAATTACATTTTGATGTGAAAGTAAGAAATAAAATAAAAAAATAGAAGACTAGATAGATAGATAGATAGATAGATAGATAGATAGATAGATAGATAGATAGATAGATAGATAGATAGATAATATACAGTGCAATGAAAAAGTATTCATACCCCACATTTCCACATTTTGTCATGTTATAGCTAAAAATTTAATTGGGATTTTATGTGATAGACCAACACAAAGTGGCGCATAATTGTGAAGTGGAAAGAAAATGAAAAATGTTTTTCAAAAATAAATAAATAAACAAATAAATATGTAAAAAGTGTGGCGTGCATTTGTATTCAGCCCCCTTTACTTAAGATAGAGCGATGTTGTGTATGTTGGTTTAAAATAAATATAATTGAAGGACTTTAATAATCGTTGAGACTCCTCTCTTTGCATGAATTATAAAGTGGCTCCCATATTCCTTTCCTTTGGCTTCCCCTCTCCCTCTTAAGACTAGGAACAATCCCTATTGATAGTATGGTCCCAATGGGGTTGATAGGGTTTATTAAGCCTCCTTTTGATTTGTAACTCATTAACAGCATTTGCAGATTTGATTGCTAACTCCTTTGTTTATATATCCAGTTTATGTGTATTTTTTTTTCTCTGTATATATCTGTAAGTATACCGAGATACACTTGTAATATATTTGATACGCTAATAAAAATTTGAAAGTTAAAAGAAAATAAATAAATAATTGCATACATATAATAATCATTCTGGCACATCAAGTGAAGGAACAGGATAATCTGACTACTCCAAGCCATGCTAAAGCAGATCCTATTCAGGCAATGCATAAAATGTAAATAACGCTCTTTGCGTTTCTATGATACACATTTTAGCAAACTAGCTCTGACTTATGAAAGGATTGGTATAAAATGCCTGGTCGTACAATGTGCACAATTAAACTATTATGCACCTGAGGATTGATATGGCTTTATAAATGTTTTACACCATCTATAAAAAGAGCAGCAAATAGATAGGAGTAAATTATTCACTGGTTTAAAGGAAGAAGCGCAGAGTGAAAAATCCACCATATACAGGAATGGACCCACAGAGGGCCCATAACACACAGGTTTAAATTATATACTTACTTGAACACAGCTGGAAATGTCAAAATGACAAATGTTCTGCTTGTCATTCATAGGCTGCTCGAGAGCCGAGGATAACTGTATGTTGAAAAGCACTTGACTCGCTATTTAAAAGCTCTGACTATAGCACACTGTTGTAGCTATAGCAGATCGACCCGGTACAAATCTCTGCCTATGTAATTTCAAGAACAGCTCCAGATCAGCACATGTAAAAAAATACTTTTATGTAATGTATTTATTCATTCTAAAGCCTTGCAATTATTTATTTCTGATTAGGAAAAGTGAGCACCTCAAACTTGTCTTATACCAGGCAGTTACAGACCAACTCAAACATGAAATTGGGCTTGCAGTAGTAGTATCTTCTTAGTAAACTGATCCTAGGAGATATTCTCATTTAGGCTTTCAAGAGAGAGGATTCACATTGATCCACAAATGTGGTAATATTCATTATGGGCAAAACTGAGAAATGCCCCAATTTTTACACAAATTTGGCCATTTTGGTGGAATGCATTGGAGTGAAAGGAGCAGGCTAAGTTGCGGGTCTTCAAACTTTCTAACCAAAGGGCCAGTTTACTGTTCCTCAGACTTTTGAAGGACTGAACAGGGTCCTGTAGAAATAGAAAACATCCTGGCATCAGTGGGAGTAAACTTTGCCCTATCTTTGGTATTAGGGGGGCAAAAGTGCCCCATCATTGATAATAGTTGGCGGAATAGTGCCCCATTGTTGCTGTTATTGGGAGGCATAGTTCCCCATTATTGGGTTTAGTGGGAAGAATAGTGCCCTATCATTGGTGTCAGTGGCAGGAATTATGCCCAATTTTTGGTTTCTGTGGGAGGAATGGTGCCCCAAGGGAAGCAAAGGGCAACATTTGGCCAAAGGGTTCAGTTTGGAGACCACTGGTTTAAATTAAGGTGGTTTGGGTTGTTTTTAAGGGTGCAATGGACTTTAAATGATTCCTTAGGGTTATGGAAGTTCATTTCAACTATCCTAGACCTGCACTAAAAAAATTACACCTTATTACCTTGGAACATGACATTATCTAATACAAAATGAGAATGTCTTACAAATGAGAAACAAAGGAACCCTAACACCTATCCTAACCATAATACTGACACCAACACTAACCGTAATGCTATGTTTCAAACCTAATGCTATCTTTTTGTATATCAACAAAGCTATCAGTGCTGACATGGCAAAGTTTAAAGAATAAAGTTGTGTGATTTCCTTTTCAAGCAACTTTGGCTAAGGCAGTCCACACGGTAAAATCTAGGGTTAATTTTGAAGAAATTTCATCAAATGTGAAATCTGTATTTTTTGAGGAAAATCATTACAGGCAAAATTAATCTGCTCATCCCTATTCACATTACTAAGGTTGGATTGATATTTTTCCACACACCCCAAGTGAACTGTCTTTTTTCATTCTCTAATACAACAACTGATTGGTTGGCATTAGTATCACACAAGATAACTGAGGCCAAATGTGGACAAACAATTGGCCGACCCTGCATCGGTACACCTAAAACTGATCATTAAAAGAGTGGAGGATATTGCCAATATATTTATGGTGAATGGACCAGAGAAAACCAAAAACATTCTTGCAACAAACACACACACCAAAATGGATGGCACTGGCAAAAAGGGTGTTGGTCTGAAAATGTTTCTTATACACAGGAATGTGTTACTGACAACAGTATATGTGGATGACTGTATACCGCCTGTATGTCCGGAAGGCCACCAAGGAGAGGCAGACGCTCACAGGCCACTAAAAGAGGGCAAGCAGCCTCTGTATCTACAGTCAACAGTGCTGGTTGTGGACATCCTCTGTAGGTGGCCGTGGGGCACGCTTGTCCTTTTTTTCTGTTGCTGGTTGTGTTATTGAGCCAGAACAAGCAGAAGAGTTGGTGGAGTGGATAACAAAGCCGTCCTCATCCTCCTCATCCTCTGTCACCCAGGCTCACAGTAGTTTGCCTCCCAATGCAGCTGCCAAAGCGGCCCATTCCACCGGCTCCTTGTCCACAGTCACTCCTTCCGTAGCCCCACCATCGTGCACGGAGGAGTCCCCAGAACTATTCAACCACAGTGTTGGGTACTGCTGTAAAATGCGCAGCGATTTGAAAGCTCCGATGTTGGCTCCCAGGTTGAGTTAGGGAGTAACATGAGCCTAGAGAGAGGGGGTGCCCAAGAAGGACAAGAAAATGGCAGTCATGCTCCCCCAGCTGCAGCATGCTGCCAAGTTTGCTCCAGTGACAAGGTGGGAGGGGATGATGAGGTCACTGACTCTACTTGGGTACCTGATAGAAGAATGGGGGGCAGCTTAAGGGCAGCCATCCTATTGCATCATACCACAGAGCTCCGCAGGTGCAGGGCGCTGCTGACTCCCCGCTGACTTTTAAAAGTTCCTTGGTGTGGGCCTTTTTAAACACATGTGCAACAGATTGCACCGTTCGTTGCTGTTTGCAACCTATGTCTGAAGCGGATCAAGCATGGCCAGACCAGTAGCCGCCTGGGCACTACATGCTTGACCAGACACATGACGACCTACCATGCAGTCCATTGGCAACAGCACTTGAAAGACCCACATCAAAGAAAAAGGTGGACTTCTTCTTGCTCCTCATCTGGGATCTCCAACCCCACTATACCTCCAGTCCTCTCAAAAACCTGCACTGAGAGGAATGAAGGTATAGCAATAGGTGTCCCAAGTACTTGCAGCCAATCTGCTAGCAGTACACCACCATCTGATTTTAGCAGGCAAATTTCCCTATCCCAGTTACTGAACCATAAAAAGAAATTTGGTCCCAGCCATCTACATGCTCAGCGTCTGAATGCTAGCTTGGCCAAATTGCTAGCACTGCAACTGCTGCCTTTTCAGCTGGTAGACTCTAACCCCTTTCATGAATTTGTGGAATGTGCTGTACCTCAGTGGCAGGTTCCAAAACGCCATTTATTTTCACGGAAGGCCATTCTGGCTCTCTACTGCCATGTGGAAGGCAATGTTTTGGCCTTGTTGGACAGGGCGGTCAGCAGTAAGGTGCATATTACCACTGACTCATGGTCCAGCAGGCATCGGCAGAGACATTACCTTTCCTTCACGGCACACTGGGTAACTCTGCTGGCAGCTGGGAAGGATGCAGGACAGGGTTCAGTATTGTTGGAGCTTGTTCCGCCACCACACCTCCAAAATGCTAGTGGTGATTCTGCCACAGCTCTCTCCTCCACCTCCTCCTCTTCTTCTTCCTCTATGGCGTATTCTGCAGATTTGTCCTCTGAACCAGCGGTGCTTCGTAAGCGTTCAAGGGGCTACACAAGCAATCAGGCAAAAAGATGCCATGCGGTGCTTGAGTTGGTCTGCTTAGGGGACAGGAGCCACACTGGGGCAGAGATTCTGTCAGCTCTGCAGGGGCAGGCTCAGAGGTGGTTGACGCCATGTCACCTTCAGCCAGGAATGGTTGTATGCGACAATGGCGCCAACCTTCTCTACGCCCTCTGACAGGGACACTTGACCCATGTTCCATGTCTGGCACATCCTGAATTTTGTGGTGCATCGGTTCTTGAGCAGGTACCCATGCTTACAGGATCTCCTGAGGCAGGCCAGAAAAGTCTGTGGTCATTTCCGCAGGTCATACAATGCCAGTGCTCAGCTGGCTGACATTCAAAAGGAATGCAACCTGCTCACCAACCGCCTCTTTTGTGACATGCCCACCAGGTGGAACTCAACATTGGCAATGCTGCAGCAGCTGCACGTGCAACAGAGGGCCATCAATGAGTACCTGTGCGAGTATGGCACCAGGACAGGGTCAGGGGAGCTTGGTTTCTTTCTTCTTTTTGCCACGCCAGTGGCTACTGATCAAGGATGCATGCACTGTCCTGTCACCATTTGAGGAGGCCACGAGGATGGTAAGCAGCGACAATGCATGCATCAGTGACACTGTCTCACTTGTCTTCCTATTGGAGCACATGCTTCATGGAATAATGGACAGGGCACTTGAGGCAGAACAGTGGGAGGAAGAGGAGGACTTCCTTACCTCTCAAGGCCCCCTTTATCCAGATGGTATTCCTGCGGGCCCGCCAAACACACAAGAAGAAGAGGAGGAGGAGGAGGATTGTGTCAGCATGGACGTGGAGGATAACACTCAGCAGCAGTCTTCAAGTGATGCTTTTCAGTTCCCAGAAACCCAAGGAGTTGTACATGGCTGGGAGAAGGTTGTTACGGATCATGTGATCCTTAGTGACCAAGAGGACTCAGAATCTAATGCCTCTGCAAACTTAGAAGGGCAACCAAACTCATAAGAGACATATATGAGCTCAGCTATGAGAAAAGATTAGAGGAACTGAATGTATTCTCTCTCTTGAGAAGAGGAGATTAAAGGGGGATATGATCACCATGTACAAATATATAAGGGGTCCATATAGTGAACTTGGTGTTGAGTTATTCACTTTACGGTCAACACAGAGGACAAGGGGGCACTCTTTACGCATAGAGGAAAAGAGATTTCTCCAAATACGGAAAGGTTTCTTCACAGTAAGAGCTATGAAAATGTGGAATAGGTTCCCTCCAGAGGTGGTTCTGGCCAGCTCAGTAGATTGCTTTAAGAAAGGCCTGGATACTTTCCTAAATGTACATAATATAACTGGGTACTAACAATTATAGGTAAAGTTGCAGGGAAAATCTGATTGCCTGATCAGGAAGGAATTCTTTCCCCTGTTGTAGCAAATTGGATCATGCTTTGCTGGGGTTTTTCGCCTTCCTCTGGATCAACGGTGGGTATAGGATTGTGTTTATGGGATTGTATGATATTATTTTTTATTTATTTATTTATTTTTATGGTTGAACTAGATGGACCTGTGTCTTTTTTAACCTGATTAACTATGTAACTATGTAACTATGGCAGGCCTGATACTCTAGACCAATGGTCTCCAAACTGCTGCCCTTTGCTTGCCTTTATCTGGCCCTTGGGGCACTATGCCATCCACTGACACCAACAGTGGGGAATAATTCCTGTCACAGACACCATTGATGGGGCACTATTCTTTCCACTGTAATCATCAAAAGGGCACAATTCCTTCCATTGACACCAACGATGGGGCACAATTGCTTTCATTGACACCAACGATGGGGCACAATTCCTTCCATTGGCATCAACAATGGTATACTAGTCTTTCCAATGACACTAAAGATACAACATTGTTTACTTCCACTGGACACCGGGACATTTTCTACTTTCAATGGTCCTAGCCCGCCCCCCCTAAAGTCTGAAGGACAGTAAAGAGGCCCTTTGTTTAGAAAGGTTGGAGACCCCTGCTCTAGTCCATAGCCTATGTTGCCTATGCAGAAATCTTAATCTGCTAACAGTCCAAAGCGAAGGTGACTTGGTATTAACCACTTGCAATACCCTGTACAAGAGAGCTCAGAATGGAAGAGGAAAAAGGAGTCAATCAGATGGGCTGCATTGTTTATGTTCTAGCAAGGAAAATGCTGATAGAAGAAGAGAGCAGAATGACAGAAATAAACTCATCAGTCTACTGCTTTCACATGCACTGTCCAGTCAGAACCTGCGGGAGGGACGAGACCTGGTTGCATTACTCAACTGCTCTAGAGAAAAGTCAGGTATCCATCCTGGCTCTGCTATCTACCAGAGCTGTGCAAATTTTAGGAATGAATAAAAATAAACACAAAAACTATTTTGCAGGTGAGCTCCTCTAATTTATATATCCGTGTCTTTAAAAGTTTGTCTGGCGCTTAGCTTCAAGCCTAGAATCTTGTGAACATTTATCCCCACCACAGATTATTGCTATTCTGCCGGGAAAATATTCTGAAAATGAAGACCAATCTACGAGGTACATATACCAAGATTCATCTTCTGAAATCTGGACCGCGGCCGCTCCGGACATGTGTGAAGCGGCTCCATTGAGAGCAGGTCACACTCACCTGTCATGTAAATTGGATGCGGGGAGCCCCACATCCATTTTCCATATATGTGAACCCAGCCTTAAGGAGCTTCCAGTCTTGTCCCTGTGTTAAGTACACCCTTACTGCCACCCTCCACCCCCTGTTATACAGAATTAGCTTTGTGGTCCAGGGCTAGTTTTCTTTTCTTCTCTTGATAAAGGGTTTTATTTCTCCTATAACTAGGTTCCCAGTCACGGCTGTTATAATGTACTGGAAAAATAAAAATTTTACCGGTCAGTTCTAAAAGACAAACAAATACCACCGCACGGGCTGATACGTGTGATTTTATGCAGTTTACATGAGTGAGCTTTCTAAACCAGTTTTACTATTCCATGCGATGTGCAGCTTTAACTGCTGCTGGAGGTTTGTGAAGTGGAAAGGCTCCAGTCTTTTTTTTTTACGTAATCCATAAAATGTGGTATAAAAAGGTTTAGTGGGCTCTCGAGGTCCGGAGCTGGCTCCCCATTCGGTTTTCCGGAATAGCAATGAGGAATCACGCCAGCTTTGCTCTCCATATTTTATTCATAGATGTGCAGCCATGAAAGAATGATACAGTCTATGATATACCGAGCCGAGATGCTGGAAACAAGCATTGTTCAACCACGGAGCCATTTATCAAATACCGCCGTCACCAGAGCTCCTTACACTAAAATTTATGTCCATAAAAATTGGCAAATCAATAATTCTATTTCCCTTGCTATTATTTACAATTGCTGATAGACAAGGAATTCCCCAGGAAATATGAATAGGCGAACGGAATTCTGACAGGCAGTACCACAGCACAAAAAAAGCACAAGGGTTTTTTTTTTAATTTCCTAATATTGTCTGTTCCAGATTTGCATAATTAAAGGAACCCTGTCGCCAGACTGTTCATTTAAACAAAAATGTGTCCCATAAGAATATCTGTGCACCTAATGTATTTTATGTATATTTTTTACCTGTAAAGGATTCTTTTGTGTAGACATTCAAAAAGGCCCCCAGACTGCTACTGGTTGCCACCATCTTAGAAGTGATAGAAGCAGCCCCAACAGACTCTGCACTATCGCTCAAGTGATACTCTGTACCAGTGATGGTGAACCTTGGCACCCCAGATGTTTTGGAACTACATTTCCCATGATGCTCATCAACCTTGCTGAGTCCATGAGCATCATGGGAAATGTAGTTCCAAAACATCTGGGGTGCCAAGGTTCACCATCACTGCTCTGTACAATAACCCTTCACTCGTCTCTGACAGCTACATAAAAGCTTATGTAGGGAGGTGAGGGCAGGATGGAGGAGCTGGGCCAGCCTACACAGTAATTAGACACTCCCAGAGAAGAGGGCTATGTTGTTCAAGGATTAAAGAATACGTAAACCCAGCAATTCATATTCCTGATATATGCCTGCTGCACCATGTACTTGTGCGAAAAAGTATCCTGGATTGCCTCGTTTGTGTGAAATCCCTGGTGTTCCTGCCAGTCCTGCCACTTTACTATCAAAAACTGACCACATTAGACATGAGAACACGGCGTGGTCAGTTCTGTAGCTGTGCTCAGAACTGAGCCTACTCCCCTCCATTGATCAGAATTGTCCTGATAAACACCCCTGCACAGCCATTTACTGGGAAGATCAGTGTACTGCTGCCCCCCCCCCCCCAGCTCTAATGCAGCTAAGAACAGAGGGTATGTGATCACTTTTAAAAAAAGTAAAAGGGTATGTATAAAGTTTATAAATCTATACACACGTTTTGACTTTCATTTCTATTTTAAACTTTTAGCGGACGTTCAGTCATTTTTTCAACTTTCCATCTATTAAATCTTCTTCCCTTGTTGTTGTTTTAACTTTGGTTAGTAAAGCATTTTTTTTTCTGCCAGTAAATACCTTATACAGCCCACTTCTTGTTTCTTGTCTGATAAAAAGCCTAGGCTAATGACATAATGCACAGCTCTCTCTCTCACACATGTGGGAGTTTGCCAGGAACTGAGGGGAGATGAGTCATAAGAGAGCCAATGAGAGCTGCAGGGCTTCAGAGCTGGAGGTGTGCCCCTGTGTAAATCCAGGAAGTGAACAGGCAGCAGCTTCAGCTGCCCACAGTCAAAATGGTTGCAGCCTGACTTAGTGGAGGGACATTTCTGCAGCATAATTGGCAAGTACAGAATCACAGTATATATATATAAAATAATATGCAAAGTGGTTGGAGGGAAGATTCAGAATGGCAAAGATGTTTTTTTCTACAAATTATGTGAGCAGACTGCAGTTCCTCTTTAATGGGTTCTGTTACAAGGTGAGGGTTCACATATACTTTAAGTAGGCTGTAGCAGTCTGAAAGAGGGGAGTAGGGTGGAATCTTTACGGTACGATACAACCAACAACAGTTCTAAAAATGTGTTAAAAATGTCAAATTTTTAGAACTGTTGTTGGTTGTATCGTACCGTAAAGATTCCACCCTACTCCCCTCTTTCAGACTGCTAGAATAAGTGACAGCAAAGAATAAGTGACAGCAAAAAAAAAACAAAAAACACATCATTAGTTGTCTGCTGTCACTTATTCTTGGTTGGTGGTAATCTTTTAAAAGCTTTGTGAATAAATTATATCATTTTTTCGAATTTTGGTTGGTGGTTGTATGGTACCGTAAACGTCCTACCCTACTTACCTCTTTTAGCCTGCTACATGTTAATGGGGATGAGGTACCGTATATGACCTAGGCTGGGATTTAGCATCAAGAATATACTTTAAGTGGGCTGTTTGCAGGAATTGACTCTTTCTGGAATAGTCAAATTTTCTAGCAAATTCCCAGGCAGATTGCAAGTAAATGAAAAAGCATATAGTTACATAGTAGGTGAGGTTGAAAAAAGACACAAGTCCATCAAGTCCAACCTATGTGTGTGATTATGTGTCAGTATTAAATTATATATCCCTGTATGTTGTGGTTGTTCAGGTGCTTATCTAATAGTTTTTTGAAACTGTCGATGCCCCCCTACTGAGAGCACCGCTTGTGGAAGGGAATTCCACGTCCTTGCCGCTTTTACAGTAAAGAACCCTCTACTTAGTTTAAATCTCTTTTTTTCAATTTTAATGAGTGGCCACAAGTCTTCTTATACTCCCTTCTGCGAAAAAGTTTTATCCCTATTGTGGGGTCACCAGTACGGTATTTGTACATTGAAATCATATCCCCTCTCAAGCGTCTCTTCTCCAGAGAGAATAAGTTCAGTGCTCGCAACCTTTCCTCATAACTAAGATCCTCCAGACCCTTTATTAGTTTTGTTGCCCTTCTTTGTACTCGCTCCATTTCCAGTACATCCCTCCTGAGGACTGGTGCCCAGAACTGGACAGCATACTCCAGGTGCGGCCGGACCAGAGTCTTGTAGAGCGGGAGAATTATCATTTTATCTCTGGAGTTGATCCCTTTTTAATGGCAATATTCTGTTTGCTTTCTTAGCAGCAGCTTGGCATTGCATGCCATTGCTGAGCCTATCATCTACTAGGACCCCCAGGTACTTTTCCATCCTAGATTCCCCCAGAGGTTCTCCCCCCAGTGTATAGATTGCATTCATGTTTTTGCCACCCAAATGCATTATTTTACATTTTTCTACATTAAACCTCATTTTCCAGTTATATGCAAGAGAAAGTAAGAGATTCATTTTAATCCCACCATTTCCAGCATAATCACCTCTCATTCACTCCCCTACCTCTATGTTCAGTTGAAAGTAGCAGGAGAAAGTGTCACTGAAGTTGTGACTTATATAGCGCTATGAACTCTCCTATGTGACAGTGCTGGATTTTGGTGATTGGCTGGCGCATAGAGTGATTCACATGCTCCGTCAACAGAGCAATAAAGGTAAATATCTGACAAAATCTGTGCTGTGCTAAATCAATATTAGGCAGCTGACACAAAGGCAGTATAGCGAACCTTAGAAACACATAAATAAATAGTGTTGCACCAGAATAAATGTGATGATATCTAAATCATAAAACTAATAGTGACAATAATAAGTGCAGACAATCTTAATTAACATATTAAAAAAAAAGTCCAAAGAATGTTGATAAATTATATAGTCCAAATGCATATGGAAGTAAAGAAAGATGAATTATATGCAACTATTCCACCAGTGAACATGAAGATCTATGTCAGATTGTGTCCAAATAGATGAACCACCACCCTCGAGTGAATTGTAAGCTCACCGGAAACAAATGCCTTCCATCACAGCAGCACATGCTCCTTACAGCATGTATGGAAATCTCTCTGGATGTGTCACAGAACGCAACTCACGCTGGAAACTCTATGTGGAGTCCAACTGAGAATGAAAAAAGCTCACCAGGAGCCCAGATGGATTTTCCATTGTGTAGGATGTTTAAAGTTCCAATGTTAAAAACAGCATAAAACAAGAGAAGAAAATCACTGAATGAAAAGCCGCTGGCGACCCGGAATTGCACAGCGGCAAGACGTCAGCAGCAAATATCCCGCCCCAACTTGTGGTATCGACCAGCCTATAAGCCAATCGAATTGGCCCTGTCTAACTGTTTACGTTAAAAACAGAAGGTTTTGTTTGCACACATTTGCAAATATATGCGTAAGCCACAGTGCCCATGCCAAGGGGCGTCCGCATGGGAGGGCAGGGGGGGGGCAAGCGCCCCACCTACCCAGAGCAAGGTGTCTGCACACTGACAATCAGGGCTGATTCTGGGCAGGTGCATCGCACCTAGGTGTCGTAAGCTGCTGCAAATGGGGAGGAGGGGCACCGAAGCTAATCACTTACTGTTACATTCAGCAACAACACTGCTCCTACTCCCTAGACCAGTGTTTCTCAACTCCAGTCCTCAAGGCGCACCAACAGGTCATGTTTTCAGGATTTCCACTAATTATGCACAGGTGATTTGATCAGTTTTACTGCCTTAGTAAATACCACAGCCCTTCCATTTGAGGGAAATCCTGAAAACATGACCTGTTGGTGCGCCTTGAGGACTGGAGTTGAGAAACACTGCCCTAGACTATTATTACACAGCCTGCTGGCCTCTCTGCTGCCCGCTGCACTGGTTGCTAGACTCGCCTGCTGTCTAGCAACCAGTGACGTCACGTCATGAGGCCGAGGCAAGGCTTCAGAACTTCTTCCTCCATTGTGCCTGGTCCATTTTGGCTCCACCCACCTCTTCCACCTTCTCCAGGCAGTGCGGCTCAGTGCCTGAGGGAAGGAAGGGAGCACGTCTGAAGAGCTGAGTGTGAGTTGTCCATCTGCACAAGCGCCTGCCTGAGGTGAGGCAGCTTGTGTCCATGTTCTGGAGCTCATCTAGCAGCACTACTTGTATAATTGCGGTCAAGGTGTTCAATTATTTCATGATAGATATGCGGGAGATATCATTGCTAACCTTCTAAAAATGCTCTTTACTTTGCTGTAATGCTGACCCGTGGGTCTAAAGGCTTTCTAATGCCTCGTTTCCACTGAGCGGATCGGTTCAGTTCGGTTCGGTACGGTACGCTATTTTGGGTGTTTCCATTATGAAAGCGGCCCATACAACCGAACCGAACCGGTCCATTCAGGGTCCTGCTTCAGATGTGGGGCCATAGAAAATTTAATGGTTCAGTTAGGGTGGAGCTACGATACATTCCACTGATTGGCTGACAGAAAACCCTCTGCTGTGCTATGCTGAGGCATTTTTTCTAAACCCTGTATGGCCCCTTGTGGTCCCACTTGCAGTGGAAACGCTCACCAGAATAGGCCGGACCATTCTAGGCTATTCAAACTGTACCGACCCAAACCGATCTACTCAGTGGAAACAAGGCATAAGTCAGTGCCTGTATGCACATCAGAAAAGTTTAAGGAAAGTTAAACATTCTTATCTGCATACCTCCTCCGGGTTAATGAATATAAATATTGGAACAACAGAGCCATGGTGCTGCCATTTTCAGAAAGAAAAGTCAGTAGTGGAAACCTCTGTAATGTAAACATAACAACAGATTAGAAATTGCTAATCAGACAATGGCAGCTTGATCCTTCTATTAAGCTTTTGCATCAGGTTTCTCAAACCTTTGCATGCCTGCACTTTATGTAATAATGACTAAGCCCCTCCTCTTCATGACATTGTCGAAAAGGAGAGGAGCATGGGTGAGCTTAAAACGATGCCCCCCCCAAAAAAAAAAGTTCTGTGGACGCCCATGACTGTATATACTGTGGTCCTAACTCTAAATTTCCTAACTCCTAACTCCATGGATTGTCGATGGATTATACATTTATATGCCTTCTTGATGACTTCCCAAATGTGAGTGTGATTGACACATGATTTATGAATAAATTGTTTTTACGTCTACACCTAGAAGCGCCTCTCTCTTTTTGTGCTTCTCCTCAGGATTTTGGAACCCGGTTTCAGTTCCCATTGAAGGCAGCCCTATGTGGACTTACTGTCCTGGTTTTGGACCTCTGGACTTTTTTCCCATATACACATGTTTTCAATACTACAGTAATAAATACCTATTATTGTGGCTTTTTCATGCACCTGTCTTTAAATATATTTCCATATTCCGAGATATTTTTAAATGTTCTAAATGTTTTTATTTAGATATATATATGTTTTTTTCTTTCATACATACTAGTCTGTGGGTTAGGGTTGTTTTCTCCAGTTAACTGCGCCTACAATTGCATATTAAAGCAAAATGCTTTATCATGCATGTTATTAGCCCCGGGTCAGGTGGGAGATCGGTCAGCCTCTCTGGAATCTGTACAATCTCAAATTTCTGCCCGGACAGGGAAGGAAAAAAATTATCGCTTTTATCCCTGAAAGGTAGGGCTGCCCTATTATACCAACCTACAGATAGAGATTTCGGTTTTACAAATGCCCATTTTGGCTGATTCTTATTAAAGATATACCATACAGGAAAATCTAGTAAGGATGTGAACAATATGGTCCTGGGTAACTCTGTTTTATACATTTACAGACTATACAAATCAAGTCTTCATTTATTTGTTCACGACATCTAATTAAGAAGTCCATTAGAACATTAGTGTCACATAGATGCTTGATTTAATGCCAGTGAGATTAATTACTTGCTTCTGCTTGAATGATAAATGACAACGCTAGAAAAATGGAGAGGGTGCAGGTTTAATGAAGTAACAGTTTACTGATGCAAGAATCTTTATAACTAGAAGAGGGATGTATATTGGCTATAGGATGTAGATGCAGGTTTGGGTGAGAAAATCTCTGTATAATTCAATATTATTTTATACTGTCATCCAAGAAATGTCCAACTTATTAAAGGGGTTTGTGGTTTGCATATATATATAGTAAAACCTTGGATTGCAAGCATAATTCGTTCCAGAAACATGCTTGTAATCCAAAGCACTTGTATATCAAAGCAAATTTCACCATAGGAAATAATGGAAACTCAAATGATTCCTTCCGCAACCATTTATTCATAAGTCGTTCAGTTTATACTCCATATAAAAAGATTATAGCAATGTGATTGTGTAACCATAAAATGTCTATCCAGAAATGAAAGCTTCCACAAGGGGTTTAGAAGCAAAATCCATCAGGAACTAGAGAGTATAAAAGAGAAGAGATGCACCTCTAAGTGTAGCAATGGTTACATTTAATGAAGGTACAACATTTAGCAACTCACACAGGGACAACGTTGATGGCGGTGAGGTGGATGGTCTATGTGGACAGCTTTACCCCGGTTTTAATCATCAACCATGTGAGTTACTAAATGTTGTACCTTCATATTGCTACACTTAGAGGCGCCTCTCTTCTCTTTTA
This sequence comes from Lithobates clamitans, assembly GCA_037952925.1. Classification (NCBI taxonomy): domain Eukaryota; kingdom Metazoa; phylum Chordata; class Amphibia; order Anura; family Ranidae; genus Lithobates; species Lithobates clamitans. Next base: position 3,475,770 of record JBBGZY010000103.1, on the reverse strand, counting down.
TACTCAGTTGTGATATGACGCTACTCTTATATCAAGACATTGCTTGTATATCATGTCAAAATGTATTTTGTCTTGCAAAACGCTCTCAAACCAAGTCATTCTCAAACCAAGGTGTTACTGTATTTATCCAAAATATATAGGGGTTCAGTTAATTTAAAATGTGTTATTAGCACTGGTTCCTATTTCTTGTTTTCTTGTATATTTTTATAGTTTTCACTATAAGGAAGGCAGCTTTATTGTTTAGATCACAAATTGAGAAGGCACCTTTGTATGTTTATTACTAACATTGGTAATGTGGCAGGGGTGTGTGCAGCACTCCCCCCCCCCCCCCCCCCGCAGGATCCGCTTGTAATTGAGCCTATTTCCCTCCGTTTAACACATGCATAGCCAGGCACATGGTGTTTTCAGTATTCTTCCACTGGCTCAAGAATTAGTCTAGGGTTTTTTTCTTTTTTGGGTTTTTTTTGGGGAACAATGAACTTGGATAGGGATGGGAGCATGGGATACTGTGAAATATGTAGATATTGAGGATTGCTCTGTACAAATTGCTGGCTATATTGCTGGACCCTGGAACTCTGCACCCTGGCTGCCAAGCCTTATAATATGTATAGGCTCCCCAACCACCCACTGTATAACCCTCTCCAGGGATTGGCCAGAGACCCATAAATATTCAGGCTGCTTGTTCTGCTATCCCTTCCATTATACTTCCAGAACTATCTAGAAGAAAAGGGGAAGTAGCAGAACTGCAGCCTGTGAAACACTGAACCGCTCAAAGCAATCCACTCCTGCTCCAGAGAAGCTAACTAAATTTGTCTAGCAGCCTACTCTAAACTAGGAAGGTGCTACATGTGTGAATCACAAAAGTGGCTGAACAGAAACATTATTTTTAGCGCTAAAACGCCTGTAAAACACCTCAGTGTTAAAGTGGCCTAAGTGCTTATATGCTAATGTTAAGTTCTTTATATAGTAGGTTCACTTTCTAGAAGTTACTTTGCAAAAAGATTTTGTTGGACCAATGTTCCTGGAATGTGTTGTTGTGCAGTCTGCGGATAAACAATTACAGACAATTTGTTTCCTATTTAGCTATAAATAGCCATAGCTATTTATGTGTGGTCTGGACAAGTTCTTAAAGAGTTAACATGTAAGATTTTTTAGGAGATTCAACATGGCAAGTATCCAAGGCTGGTGTTTATAAAAGCTCCCCATGATGAAGACATCAGATCCAATTTCTGATCAGATCTCTGTATATTATTTCCTCTGCTTCCTAATTATTTATTTTGTAATTGTTCTCGTCTAAACAAACTTTCAAATTTGTTCACCGTGAGAAGAGATTGTTGGTCTTCCTTATCACTGAATAAGCTTTACATTGGGAGGAAAGAAGGGTACCACCACCATGGGCTCTCTACTCACCTGTTTCTCTTAATCTTTGCGCTATGTTCGTCAGTCAGATCTTCTGGGATAAGTCCATCTTTTTTAGTAGCTGGTAGAAGACAACAAAACAAAAAAAAAGTTCCATAATCCAGAATTAACATAACGTTTAAATACCCAAATGAACACCCTTAATGACAATTTTATGTTCCTATTTGGAAGCCAAGTATCTCAATCCAGATAGAGAGCACTAATTCCCATCTCAGGGCCACATACACAATACCTAATGAACTCATAAGTTTTAAAAATACAAAGCCTTGGTTTATCTGAGATGCTGAAGAATATCCCTGTGCCAAATTGATTTAGACTGCTGGCAGGGAAATTCCTTTTCGATCAGATCTCCAGCTACACTGCAAATGCTTTTAAATATTTCTAAATGTTTTTTTTTTCCCACATCAGACTAGCTACTTAAAGGGGAGAGGAGCAATGCAATTAACGTTACAATGAAATGGCAAATCTGTTAATGATCAGAGCACATATTGTTGTGGTCATTGGGTATAACAATTAGTGCATTGCCAAAATATCTCCCCCTTCGCCTTTCTAAATTTGTATGCCAGAAAAGTGCACAAAAGTACTAAAATTAAGGTAAAAAAAACCCTGCGTTGAGAAAATATGAAAGACATAATACTGAAGCCAACCTCTCCTGAAAATGCTACCTGTAGGCCATGGTGATCCTTACGCTTTAAAGATTTGAGTCACTGAGCTGTAACATAAGTAAGCAGATTAAAAGCTCTGATTTCACTCCAAGCTTCCTGACCTGTGCACTTATTCAAAATATGTGAATCAAAAAGTGCTGAAGACATTGGATCAGCTGGACAACTACCTCAGGAGGCCAGCAGTTGTTGCACAAGTATTGTGACCATATTCCTTTGGATATACTTTACATACATTAACAAGTCCACAGGAGAGCAAGTACAATTGATAGAAAGCCAGTTGAAAGTGGACCTCTCAAAAAAATATTTAAACTAGCTGAATAGTTCTTGTGGTTTCCACACCAGAGAAGGACATGCAAAACATTTATCATAAACTGTACAATTTATTTGAAGCTTGCTGAGTAGATGAGTACATTTTGTGGTCTGGGACCAAGCTCAGTTAATTTATATAACACGTCACTTTAGTGTATTTTATGAAAAGGTTGGTGTAGGACTCCCCAGCCATGAGGACCCTATGTATAGCTTTTGAGCTGTCATGTTTTGGCTAAAATACAAACTTATGTTTCATGATTTTTACATACTAAGAGGTCTAAGAGTTTTACAGGATTGCGAGTAAGATGTTTAATTATAGTAAGTAACATAAGAGACTGTGTCTGAGCATTGAGCAACGGTAATCAGATATTCTGGTTTGTATGTAATATGCCTTTTACTATTCACAGAGAACATAACCTAAATGTCACTCAGTCAGGCTTCTACCATTATAGTAGACCAGATCTAAGATGTTACTTAGTGGGCCCTGCTCCAGTATAGTAGACCACATCCTAGAGCTTATGGTACCAATAGCTATTAGAATACCAATAGCTAATAGTTATCCCAAATAAGGAGCAGCATTCCTATTTAAAACAAGTTGATAATAAAGGTAACAATTCCAAATGTGGTCTAGATGGAGAAGACACCAAGATATTCAAACACAGAAGCAGCATTCCTAGCCAACACACTTTAATAGTAAAGGCAACAGTCTCAAATGTGGTCTACTATACGTATGGAGGACCTATGATGTGATGTGCAGGTCTAAATCTCCCATCTCTGGCTGGGACTAATATAGGTCACCACAATACTCCAAGATGGCCAATGCAAGAACTCCCACAACACATGGAAGAATACAAAGCTCATTAACTGAATTACACACACACTATATTACCAAAAGTATTGTGACGCCTGCCTTACTACACACATGAACTTTATTGGCATACCAGTCTTATGCCCTGTACACACGGTCGGATTTTCCAATGGAAAATGTGTGATAGGACCTTGTTGTCGGAAATTCCGACCGTTTTCCATCGGAATTTCCGACACACAAAGTTTGAGAGCTTGCTATAAAATTTTCCGACAACAAAATACGTTGTCGGAAATTCCGATCGTGTGTACACAAATCCGATGCACAAAGTGCCACGCATGCTCAGAATAAATTAAGAAACGAAAGCTATTGGCTACTGCCCCATTTATAGTCACGACGTACGTGTTTTACGTCACTGCGTTCAAAACGATCAGATTTTCCGACAACTTTGTGTGACCGTGTGTATGCAAGACAAGTTTGAGCCAACATCCGTCGGAAAAAATCCATGGATTTTGTTGTCGGAATGTCAGATCAATGTCCGACCGTGTGTACAGGGCATTAGTTTTGCAGTCTCTGCTCTGATTCATCCAAAAGGTGTTCTATCGGGTTGAGGTCAGTACTCTGTGTAGGCCAGTCAAGTTTCTCCACCCCAAATTCCCTCATCTATGTCTTTATGGACCTTGCTTTGTGCACAGTCTTGTTGGAACAGGAGAAGCAAGAAAGAGGGAAGGACGCACCAGCTAAGTGTAGTATCCCAAGGTTTAATACATAAGGCAGGATTAGGAACACTTACAAGATAAATATGTAAATGATCTCATCTGTAAATGGATGGCTGGACTGTTTTGAAAACAACTCTGTGCACCAGTTCCTTTCTCCTTGATGTTGGAACAGGAAGGGGCCATCCCCAAACTGTTCCCACAATGTTGGGAGCATGAAATTGTCCAAAATGTCTTGGTATGCTGATGCCTTAAGAGTTCTGTTCACTGAAGCTACAGGGCCAGGCCCAACCCCTGAAGGACAACACCCACACCATAATCCCCCCTCCACCAAATGTTCTGTTCCAGTGCGCAAAGCAAAGTCCATAAAAACATGGATGAGCGAGTTTGGGGTGGAGGAACTTGATTGGCCTGCACAGTCCTGACCTCAACCCGATAGAACACCTTTGGGATGAATTAGTGTGGAGACTGTGAGCCAGGCCTTCTCATCCAACATCAGTGCCTGGCCTCACAAATGCGCTTCTGGAAGAATGGTCAAACATTCCCATAGACACACTCCTAAACCTTGTGGACAGCCTTCCCAGAAGAGTTGAAGCTGTTATAGCTGCAAAGGGTGGGCCAACACAATATTGAACCCTACAGACTAAGACTGGGATGCCATTAAATTTCATGTGCGTGTAAAGGCAGGCGTCCCAATACTTTTGGTAATATATGTATATGTGATTCAGCCATGCCCTAAGGTGAGCAATTCCAAATGATCCCCTTTCATGTAGGTGCCAAATCCGTTAGATGCTCCTTTTCATTTTTCACTTCTAGCTACTTGCTTCACTGCCTAGGCAGTCTGTGACCTGGAAATAAAATTGCATCCAGTGAAGTGAATCCCCTGGGCCTGCACCAATCAAACCAAACCAGCAATGACTGCCCAGTACCTTTATCCCCACAAGCTCACTTTAAATTCTGCAGGATCTATTGTATTCAATAAGGCTTGCAGTAAGAGAAGAGGATCATTAGAGAGCAAATGGCCTATCCATGTACACTGAAACTACACAAAAACACAAGACACACCTTTTTAAATATTAACACTAGAAGTAGATTATTAGACTGATCTGTTTCAATTTTTATATCTAAAAGCATTAAAAAGGCTATTGGTTCTCTTCAAAATACCAGATATACGGTAAATCCTTATGTGGAAGGATACACCTTATCAATTCATAGCTCAACTGGATGGTAAGCGACTTCTTCAAATGTATGAACTTTTTATCCTATTACAGTGGAACCTTGGATTACGAGCATAATCTGTTCCAGGAGAATGTAATCCAAAGCACTCGCATATCAAAGCGAGTTTTCCCATAGAAGTCAATGGAAATTAAGATAATTTGTTCCGCATTGACTTCTATTGCATGCAATACCACATGTGGCCGGAGGTGGGGGAGTGCAGGGGGAGAACCTCGGAAATACTCGGGGACAGCTCAGCTCAACTCGGAAATCCTCAGAAAGGCTTGGAAACACTCGGGAACGGAGTATTTCTGAGTGTTTGAGTGAGTCCGAGTATTTCCGAACAGCCCCAAACTGTTCCGAGTTTCACCGGCGCCCCTGCACCACTGGCCAAATGCGGTACTGCACACCCTTATTGGCTTGAATTCTGCTCGTTTTGTGAGACAACACTTGCAAACTGAGTCAGAATTTAAAAAAAAAAAGTTGCTCGTCTTTCAAAACGCTTGTTAACCGCGTTACTTGTAAACCAAGGTTCCACTGTATAGATATCATTACAACATGTCATGCGTTCAGTATAGAATAGTAAATGGTAACCGCAGAGTTTAATTACTTGGAGGAGATTCCAATTTGCGCTTATGGGGCGGATCCTCGATAATTCGGTTTATGTCCACCCGATTCTTCAAATCGATTGGCTTGTCCCAAACCGACAACTGAATTGTTGGATTGAAGAAAAAGACTTTGTCATCTCTGGTCCATACGACACACCTGGCAAGCGCAATGAAAAGAAGAGAAAAAAAAGCACATTTGAAATGACCAGACCAGATGACATCTGCTGTAATTTTCAATAAGTACATCATATTCCATATGGTGCAAATCACAAAAAGTAATAAAACTGCGTACTTGTAAATTAAAATACAATACAGGAAGGATTTTCTGTGACCAAATGACAGTTGGTTTTTGATGGATGGACGTTAAACCAAATATAAGCTTACTCTCATTTGAGTCAGTTTACTTTTTTTTTAACTTTTAGTTATCTTTAGACCCCAAAGCAAAGTCTGTACTGAGAATACAATGTATTCCTGTAATGTAAAACATTAGTCTAAGATAAAAATTAGGCAAGTACCGGGGTGAAAACCCCCTGAACCCTACAAAGGTGAACAATAGCGACCATAAAGTGGAGACAAATTTAAAAAGATTTGATAGTTTATGATACAGTTTAACCACTTAAGGACCGGGCCTATTTTTCAGACTCAGTGTTTACAAGTTAAAATAATTATTTTTTTGCTAGAAAATTACTTAGAACCCCCAAACATTATATATATTTTTTTCCACACCCTAGAAAATAAAATGGCGGTCGTTGCAATACTTTATATCACACTGTATTTGCGCAACAGTCTTACAAGTGCACTTTTTTTGGAAAAAATACATTTTTTGAATTAAAAAATAAGACACCAGTAAAGTTAGCCCAATTTTTTTTTATATTGTGAAAGATAATGTTATGCCGAGTAAATTAATACCCAACATGTCACGCTTCAAAATTGGGCCCGCTTGTGGAATGGCGACAAACTTTTACCCTTAAAAATCTCCATAGGCGACGTTTAAAAATTTCTACAGGTTACCAGTTTTGAGCTACATAGGAGGTCTAGGGCGAGAACTATTCCTCTCGCTCTAACGATCGTGTGATACCTCACATGTGTGGTTTGAACACCATTTTCATAGTCTACTCGCGTATGCATTCACTTCTTCGTGCAAACTCGGCAGAATGGGGAGCTTTAAATTTATTTTTATTTTTTTCTTATTTATTTTACTTTTTATTTTTTATTTTGACACTCTCCTTTATAAAAAAAAATAAAATATGGGTCACTTTTATTCCTATTACAAGGAATGTAAACATCCCTTGTAATAGAAAAAAAATCATGACAAAACCTCTTAAATATGAGATCTGGGGTCAAAAAGACCTCAGATCTCATATTTATACAAAAATGCAATAATAGTAAAAAAAATTTCATTTGAAAAAAAAAATGCCCTGCTTATAGAGCATTGAGCAGAAGTGACGTTTGACGTCGCTTCCGCCGGTCAATGCTATGCAGTCGAGTGGGGGCCATCATTCCCTCCTTCAGCAGCCAGCCAAACAGAGGGAAGGATGCAATTGTCTCCGCCGTCGGGGACCCCGGGAGCACGGCGGGAGGAGTGTTGGCCCTCTCCGCCCCCCGATAAAAGTGATCTTGCAGCGAATCCGCCGCAGAAACCACTTTTATCCAAAAAGTGGACTGCCCGCTGAAGAAGAGAATACCAGGGCTATGGAAGCTAGCTGCTGTCATAACAACGATATTCCTCCTCAAAGAGCCATATAACGACGGATGGCGGTCCGTGGTCAAAATCACCAAAAAATGATTGTCCTCTCCCAGAAATTAAGGGGGGACTGAAAGATCCACATTATAAAACATAGTATGTGATTAGTACACACTTCAGCTCCGTAAGAATTTACCCCCTTCCTGACCAGAGCACTTTTTGCGATACGGCACTGCGTCACTTTAACTGACAATTGCGCGGTCGTGAGACGTTGCACCCAAACAAAATTGACGTCCTTTTTCCCCACAAATAGAGCTTTCTTTTGGTGGTATTTGATCACCTCTGCGGTTTTTATTTTTTGCGCTATAAACAAAAAAAGAACGACAATTTTGAAACAAAAGCAATATTTTTTACTTTTTGCTATAATAAATACCCCCCCAAAAAATATATAAAAAAAACACAAATGTCTTTCTCAGTTTAGGCTTGTACGTATTCTTCTACATATTTTTGGTAAAAAAAAAATCGCAATAAGCGTATATTGATTGGTTTGTGCAAACGTTATAGTGTCTACAAAATAGGGGATAGATTTATGGCATTTTTATTATTATTTTTTTTTAATTAGTAATGGCGGCGATCTGCGATTTTTAACATGACTGCGACATTATGGCGGACACATCGGACACTTTTGACACTATTTTGATACCATTGTCATTTATACAGCGATCAGTGCTATAAAAATGCACTGATTACTGTGTAAATGACACTAGCAGGGAAGGGGTTAAACACAAGGGGGCGGTCAAGGGGTTAAGTGTGTCCTAGGAAGTGATTCTAACTGTGGGGGAGATGGGCTACCTACAACATGACAGAGATCACTGCTCCCGATGACAGGGAGCAGTAGATCTCTGTCATGTCGCTGGGCAGAACAGGGAAATACCTTGTTTACATAGGCATCTCCCCGTTCTGCCGCTCCGTGACACGATCGCGGGCCACCCGGCGGACATCGAGTCCGGGGGCACGGTCACGGAGTACGCGCCGGGCGCACGCGCCCACTATGCTGCGCTTTAAAGGGGACGTACCTGTACGCCCATTTGCCCAGCCGTGCCATTGTGCCGACGTACATCGTCGTGCGCTGGTCGGCATGTCGTTATACAAGGTTTGTTGAACCGATTAATCTGCCAGTTTGGTGAATTCCATGCTACTGTACCTATCTGTGCACATGCACAGGGAAACCCCACACATGTGCAGATGCACTGCAGAACTATCAGGACCCAAAGCCCTGTGGCACATCTACACATGAACAGAATCTGGGAATAGGCGGGGAGGGGGGGGGGGGTTGACGTCATTTTCACCTAGATGAGAATTGAGAAAGTTTTAGGATGAAGAATCTCTTCAACCAATAGCACCAGTATGGAAAAGTGTGAATGGGTCCCAAAAAAAACAAAAAATGGGAATGAAGCTAGATAGATGAAATGAAGCTTATTAGTTATTTTTTTTCTACCTATACCGGGACTGCTTAACCACACTAAGCAACAGATGGAGTAAATATACGTGTCTGTGCCAGAAAGCAGCCGGGTGTGTGAGCTGTGTTATTAAACAAAGCAGAAAGCAATTAAGATGCATTGTAAATTATGCAGATCTCAGCTAGCACCCATAATACTATCTTGCAAGCGTACATCAACACCGTATTTCTTGAACTCAGCATGTTTATAAGGCTCTTTAATGCTAGGTGATGGGCATCCCTGCAAGAGAATAATTCGCTGCAAGAATTCTTGCTGCCAATTTCTCTATAAATCCTTGGTGAAATGGAATTGTTTCCTAAATAAGCATTGACTGCTTTGCTGTTGTAACGGGAATTGTTCTTTACAAGCTAGCAATCCGATTAGCAACTGTAGAGAAATTCACTACACAGAACCAATTCAAGGAAGACCCTTGTGTGTGTGACCATTGACGGATTACAACTCCTTCCCATTTGGTAACCCTTTGAAAAGGACTAGTTCACCTCCACCCAAATCTCTTCATTTTGTGGATGGAGTGTAATAGATTATCAGGAGTGCAGTGGAAAAAAAAAAAACATCAGATACTGACATGGCAAAGGCACCCATTGTGGTAGATAATGATGTCAATTAAGGTGATCAGCGTTGTGATTTAAATGAAGAGCAATCAGATCTATTTACACCCAAGAAAATGTGTTTCAAGCCTAAATCCACCACTTTGTCAGTTGTATGGTGTTAACATAAGTCTGCAATAAATACAGACCATGCAGCAAAGAAGCAAACAGAATATTGGCATTAAAAGGGGATTAATTCCAGAGATAAAACGATAATTCTCCCGCTCTACAAGACTCTGGTCCAGCCGCACCTGGAGTATGCTATCCGAATCTAGGATGGAAAAGGACCTGGGGGAGCTAGTAGATGATAGGCTCAGCAATGGCATGCAATGCCCAGCTGTTGCTAACAAAGCAAACAGAATATTGGCATTAAAAAGGTATCAACTAGAGAGATAAAACGATAATTCTCCCACTGTACAAGACTCTGGTCCGGCCGCACCTGGAGTATGCCGTCCAGTTCTGGGCACCAGTCCTCAGGAAGGATGTACTGGAAATGGAGCGAATACAAAGAGGGGGCAACAAAGCTAATAAAGGGTCTGGAGGATCTTAGTTATGAGGAAAGGTTGCGAGCACTGAACTTATTCTCTCTGGAGAAGAGACGCTTGAGAGGGGATATGATTTCAATATACAAATACCGTACTGGTGACCCCACAATACGGATACAACTTTTTTGCGGAAAGGCGTTTAACAAGACTCGTGGCCACTCATTAAAATTAGAAGAAAAGAGGTTTAACCCTAAACTACGTAGAGGGTTCTTTACTGTAAGAGTGGCAAGGATGTGGAATTCTCTTCCACAGGCGGTGGTCTCAGCGGGGAACATCGATAGTTTCAAGAAACTATTAGATAAGCACCTGAATGACCGCAACATACAGGGATATACAATGTAATACTGACATATAATCACACACAGAGGTTGGGCTTGATGGACTTGTGCCTTTTTTCGACCTCACCTACTATGCAACTACCCGGTATGTAACTGTAGTAAAATAACATTGAATAAGTTCATAGGGTAATTTTCCTTAATACGTATCATAGAAAATGAGCATATACCCATCTTGAGTTCATTTTACCATTCTTCTATTTACACATTAATACATGTAGCTTTGGTAAAGTGTGTATGTAAAGTATTGGCAGTGCCTTAAAAAGTATTCACACCCCTTGACATTTTCCACATTTGTCATGTTACAACCAAAAACGTAAATGTACGTTGGTACATGTAAAGTGGAAGGAAAATTATAAATGGTCTTCAAAATTTTTTACAAACAGAAAAGTGTGGTGTGCATTTGTATTCAGCCCCCTTTACTCTGATACCACTAACTACACTCTAGTGGAACCGATTACCTTCAGAAATCACCAAATTAGTAAATAGAGTCCACCTGTGTGTAATTTAATCTCAGCATATATACAGCTGTTCTTTGAAGCCCTCAGAGGTTTGTTAGAGAACATTAGTGAATAAACAGCATCATGAAGGCCAAGAAACACACCAGACAGTTCAGGGGTAAAGTTGTGGAGAGGTTTAAAGCAGGGTTAGGTTATAAAAAAATATCCCAAGCTTTGAACATCTCACAGAGCTCTGTTCAATACACCCCCTGACAGGGAGGTTGGTCAGAGTTGATGGGAAGCTGGATGAAGCCAAATACAGGGCAATCTTAGAAGAAAACCAGTTAGAGCCTGAAAAAGACTTGAGACTGGGGCGGAGGTTCACCGTCCAGCAGGACAACGACCCTAAACATACAGCCAGGGCTACAATGGGATTTTTTAGATCAAAGCATATCATGTGTTAGAATGGGCCAGTCAAAGTCCAGACCTAAATCCAATTGAGAATATGTGGCAAGAATTTAAAATTGCTGTTCACAGACGCTCTCCATCCAATCTGACAGAGCTGGAGCTATTTTGCAAAGAAGAATGGGCAACATTTTCACTCTCTAGATCCCCAAAAAGACTTGCAGCTGTAATTGCAGTGAAAGGTGGTTCTACAAAGTATTGACTCAGGGGGGCTGAATACAAATGCCCCCCACACTTTTCACATATTTATTTGTAAAGAATGTTGAAAAACATTTATCATTTTCCTTCCACTTCCCAATTATGTGCCACTTTGTGTTGGTCTATCACATAAAATCCCAATCAAATATATTTACGTTTTTGGTTGTAACATGACAAAATGTGGAAAATTTCAAGGGGTATGAATACTTTTTCAAGGCACTGTACATGTAGCCTCGGTAACGTGTGTAGGTAAAGTATTTTTATTGGCATATAATATGTTGTTTTATTTGACTTTGTTTTTACCTATATATTTTACAAAGGCTACCAGAGCATTAAGAGTGACCAATTTCTACTTGGAGATGGGTATACTCTACACACCCACTCAAAAGGTTGCATCTACCACCTTACTTGAAGATTCACACTCTAACCAAATTCAAGTTATCTCTCTAAATAGCCATCATCATAGTTAAGGTTGGGGGAAGGAAAGCAGCAAGGCCTCCTTCTGTGCTTCATGGATTTACTGGTAGCGCATCCTTTACTATTCAATTTGCATAAAGAAAACCCCTAAAATACACAACTAAATAGGACTTTAACAGTACCACCCCAAAAAAGTTTATATGTAAAAACAGTAAAATTTTATTGCAACATCCAATAAAAAAAAATCCCACACGAGGTACTAAATTGGACATGTAGTGAACACTATACAGTATACAATCTTAATATAGACAGTAACAAGAGGAATCACATTATCCCATCATGACCAATCCTTCAATAATATAACTTCAGAATAGATCATTCCAGCCAGCCGTAGCATCTTGATCATTTCTTCAACACGTTTCGCAGGACAGGGCCTGCTTCTTCAGGAATAACACTTTTTTTTATATATCACTGTCTATCAAAGCTGTGAACAACATATGCAAGTATGTAAAAGGCGATGTGAGACAACAAGCCACGTGGATGAATGAACCCCAAACAACAGACCTCTAAACAAAGTAACCAGATAACCAATGTATTACAGTCCTCCAATCATTATGAATCAAACAAGCTAGAAAAGCTCCAACACAGGATGGGTCTGTGGGAATAGCGCAGTGCCACATCCTCAAAATTACTCACCTCCTGAAGAAGCGTTTTCTTGCGAAACATGTAGAGCTAGCAATCTATGTTATTACTCAGTTTACATTGATATGTCTCATTTTGACATGTTTTTGATGTGATTGATCCACATTGGAGAGGTTTAGTCATCACTGCATTGGGCAGTATTTTTAACATGTTTTATGTAATATATATGTACAGTAATAAAAATGTATTCAATTGTTTCTATAATTGGTGCCTCTAAAGCCCTTTTTTTTATGTGCTTTATTCAAAGTCCTCCAATCATCTCTAGAGTATTTCAAAGGATTCAGTAAATATTCAGTAAATATTAAAGCTTTGATCCGCTACGGTTCCCTCGATCCTGTACTATCACATATCATCACTGTAGAAGTGGACCTCTCTGAGAACCACCAACCTAAAGACACTGTAATGGTTTATGCTCTTCCTCTTCTTTCCTGGTCTCTAATTGTTGAGTTTTCCATTCTTCGTCAGCATTTATGTTGAACTATTGCCTCCTATTAAAAATCATGTGCTGCAACATTTAATTATAAGTGCATCTGCCCTTACAGCTTTGTACTGGTTCCCCTGCAAAGTCCCACAAATACGTGTTGACCCTGTCAATGAAGTCCACCTAATGTATCTTCCTGTGATGGTGACTTGCATTGAGAACGTCCGATTGATGACGAAACGCATCTGGAGAGGCACGTAGTGACACGGAGAGGAGGACGGGCTCCGTTCTGTGTTTTGTTTATGCCAGACAGCTTTTTATACATGCAATTCTACTACTTCTTAACTGTAAGTGCAATACTACGTTTTATTAAAGTTACCTTGGATATATTACACTATGGCCAGTTCTCTTCTCTTTTGGGTTGTATACTGAGAGAATGGATACTTTAGCCGGAGCGAGTGAGAAAGGTCAACCATCTAAATCACCATCACTATTGTGATCATCTGCAAATTTTAAAGGCCCTGGCTGGGTTGTAAGCCATCTGCTTTTGTTGCTTGCTGTCTGGTGAGCCTAATCTACAGCTACGGTGGTCGGGCACTTCACCTTGTTTATGTGTGCACACCAGGGTGTTTGCAAGATTTTAAGTGCTTCCTTTGGATGTTCATAACCTTTTGGACAGCTTTCTTATTATACATAACACTGCCGCATTGCTGCTGAATTAAGAGCAATGTCGCCACCCTCATGTAGACTGTGCCTGCTTGAACTACAGTGGAACGAGAGGATGTTGAAGAGGGTGTAGCTATCAACATTACCACTGCTGATTCATGAGCCTATAGGTTGTCAATCAGCACCTGACTGCGCCTAGTCCCATCTCGTGCTTTCTGGAATGACAGCACTTCCTCTGTTGCTGAAACCCTCCCACTATGAGCTGCAGTGTCTGGGAGGGGGAGTGTGTGAGAAAAAGTGAAGGACAATTTGGCTCAAATTTATGAAGATTGTGTATCACATGGTAAATGTATTTGGTACTTGTTTAGACCTGTCATAAAAAAGGCCAACTCCAGGAATGAAAAAAAAAGATCCTCTCTTGCAGCATTAAATGCTTGTTTTGTCTAAGGGTAGAGAAATAAAATACTTTCCTTATTCTGCACTTCAGCAGGGTCCCTCCAGCACTGTGATGGGATCCCTGCCTTTGTAAGCTCAGACCGATCGCGGGTTAGTATATTTTACATTGTATGTGATGATGTGGAGGCTTCCCCCACAGACTGGAGCTACCGGCAAAGCAGTAGACCACTTTAGTCAGCTGGACTGGGGGGGGGGGGTATTCAGGTAAATACTACCTAATACTAATACTGTACCCCCCCCCCCAGACATAACAAGCATTTAACCCTTGCAAATCAAGAGGGGGCCCACTGCAAGGTTGTTTTTTTTTTCTATTTTTATAGTTGGGCTTTAAGTTTAGGGGCCAACATCAACCAAATACATACATCTTCAATTAATGTTTGCGTTTCATCAAAAAAGAAGTGCCTTCATCCCACCTTGAGTGTATTGCTGGCATAGCTTCTATTTCTATTCAACATCTAAACGTAGTATGCACAATACGTTGTAATAGCAGTTCAGGTCTGTGTCATGGCTGGCAGGTTCATTTTAAAGAGATCTTCTTGGCATTTATTTTGCACGCCGATATACGTCCTAACTTTGAAGAGGAATATCGTCGTTATGGCAGCAGCTAGCTGCCATAACCCCGGTATTCTCTTCTTGGGCCGGCGGTCCACTTTCGGATAAGAGTGGTCTCTGTGGCGGATTTGCAGCAAGGTCACTTTTATCGGCTGCGGAATAGGGGCCTCCCCCCTCCCGCCACGCTCCGGATCCATCAGCGGAGGCGATCGGATGTTTCCCCCTTGCTGGGTATGGAGACGAGTGAGGGGAAGATGGCCCCCACCCATCTCCATAACATTGCAGGGCAGACGCGATGTCAAAACATCACTTCCGCCCTTAGCTCTTAAAGGGTCATTTTTTATTTTTTTTTTTAAATGACAAAAAATGTTTTATTGCATTTTAGTGCAAATATGAGATCTGAGGTCTTTTTGACCCCAGATCTCATATTTAAGAGGTCCTGTCATGCTTTTTTTCTATTACAAGGGATGTTTACATTCCTTGTAATAGGAATAAAAGTGACACTTTTTTTTTTTAAAGAACAGTCTAAAAATAAAAAATAAAAGGTAAAATAAATAATAATGAAAAAAATTTTTTGAAACGCGCCCCATCCCGCCGAGCTTGCGTGAAGAAGCGAACGCATACGTGAGTAATGCCCGCATATGAAAACGGTGTTCAAACCACACATGTGAGGTATCGCCGCGATCGGTAGAGCGAGAGCAATAATTATAGCACTAAACCTCCTCTGTAACTCAAAACATGCAACCTGTAGCATTTTTTAAACATCGCCTTATGGAGATTTTTAAGGGTAAAAGTTTGTCGCCATTCCACGAGCGGGTGCAATTTTGAAGCGTGACATGTTGGGTATCAATTTACTCGTCATAACATTATCTTTCACCATATAAAAAAAATGAGCTAACTTTACTGTTGCCTTATTTTTTAATTAAGAAAAGTGTATTTTTTTTTTTTTAAAAGTGCGCTTGTAAGACCAGTGTGACAGAAAGTATTGAAACGACTGCCATTTTATTCTCTAGGGTGTTGGAAAAAAATGTATAATGTTCTAAGTAATTTTCTAGCAAAAAAAAACCTGTTTTTAACTTGTAAACAACAAATCTCAAAAAGAGGCTCGATCCTTAAGTGGTTAAAAAACAAATTTGGAACAAAACAAATTGCCCATGTCTTGCAGAGAACTATTGTGTACCTTGTATAGGAATGTTTATGTCGTTTTGTTACTGTAGAGCCTTGCCTCTCCATAGATCTTGTTTCAAAAACAATGCTAACCACTTTGTTAGCGTCTTGTCATTGAAATGTCCCATACTTCTCAATAGCAGCTCTAACTTTAACAAAATCAGTAAGTTAGTAAAATCAGGTAGTTCTGAGAGACAGCGCTTATGATTCTTGTCAGAGAAGCATTTATTATCCCAGCTGTACAACACGTTTTTATGATGTCTCTGCAGGGCCATTTTTTACTTCAGCATAAATTCAGCTACAAAATTCACAGGCACATTAAATTTAAATGCAAATCCAACTTTATTATCAGACCTGTCATAAAAATTGCTTTAGTAGTTTCCAAGTTGACAAAAATACAGACTTTTTGTTCAATATAGGCATAGTTTGTTGTGATTGCATTTAGATAAATATGTGTCATGCTAGCGGGATCGTCAGGATGTTGCCTTACTCAACATAATGTGACAGACAATCCACTTTATATAATAGAAATCAATAATGCTTCTTGCATATCATTTTCCGGTAATCAGGTCAATAAACCTTCATCACGACCTGGCAGAATGCCATGCAGTTTCCAAAAAGTGCGGGTGAGGTTAACGACTCTTTAGAACTGTTAGCGTCTTTAATACCACTTCAATACAGGGCACTTTCACCCCCTTCCTGCCCAGGCCAATTTTCAGCTTTCAGTGCTGTCACACTTTGAATGACAATTTCACGGTCATGCTACACTGTACCCAAATATCATTATCATTTTCTTCCCACAAATAGAGCTTTCTTTTGGTGGTATTTGATCACCTCTGCGGTTTTGCTTTTTTGCTAAACAAATTAAAAGAGACCGAAAAAATAAATAAATAAGTTTTTCTTTGTTTCTTCGTTTCTGTTATAAAATGTTGTTTTCTCCTTTACTGATGAGGCTGCACTGATGGGCACTTATGCGGTGGCACTAATAAGGTGGCACTGATGGGCACTGATGAGGAGGCACTAATATGCAGCACTAATAGGCAGCACTAATATGCAACACCGATGGGCACTGATAGGCAGCACTGATGGGCACTGATAAGTGGCACTGATAGGTGGCACTGATTGGCACTAATTGTCACTAATAGGTGGCACTGATGGTCACTGATGAGGTGGCACTGATGAGGTGGCACTGATGAGGTGGCACTGATGAGGTGGCACTGATGAGGTGGCACTAATATGCAGCGCTAATAGGCAGCAGTAATATGCAGCACCGATGGGCACTGATAGGCAGCACTGATGGACACTGATAAGCGGCACTGATAGGTGGCACTGATTGGCACTAATAGGTGGCACTGATGGTCACTGTTGGGTGGCACTGATGGGCAGCACTGAAGAGAAGGCACTGACAGTAATTACTGATGGGCACTGACAGGAGTTACTGATGGCACTGATCACTTACCCCCTTCCTGAGCAAAGCATTTGGCATTTTAACGGGCACTGATTAGCATGTGTGATTGGCACCTCTGATGGGGGCTGCACCCCCCATTCGGTTACAGCGTTGCATGGCCGCGCAATTGTCAGTTAAAGCGACGCAGTGCCAAATTGTAAAAGGTGCTCTTGTCAGGAAGGGGGTAAAATCTTCTGGGGCTGAAGCAGTTAATGGCTGCGTGTTGAGTTATTTTGAGGGGACAGCACATTTACACTGTTATACAAGCTGTACATTCACTACTTTACATTGTAGCAAAGTGTCATTTCTCCAGGTTTGCCCTATTGAAAAGATTTAATAAAATATTTACAAAAATGTGAGGGGTGTACTCACTTTTGTGAGATACTGTATACCATAGTTTGTAGACACTATAACTTTTGCACAAACCTTTTAATAAACACTTATTGAGATTTTTTTTTTTTTTTTTTACCAAAGACATGTAGCAGAATACATTTTGGCCTAAATTTCTGAAGAAATTTTATTTTTTTATTGGATATGTTTTATAGGAAGATAAAGGTGGCTGCACTTCCAGACATAAAAAAGTATCTTTATTGTAAATCCATTAAAAACGAGGACATGTCATGACATGCAGTTAGCTCAAATGTTCAGCAGACGTGTATCACACAGCTGTGCTTAGTCATTGCTTTATAACAGAAAGTAGAAAATATCTTTTTTTTTTTTCAAAGTTTTTGGTCTTTTTTTGATTGTATGATAAAAAATAAAAAACCCAGTGGTGATCAAATACCATCAAAAGAAAACTCTATTTGTGTGCAAAAAATTATATAAATTTCATTTGTGTGTTGAGTGACCGCCCAATTGCCAGTTAAAGTAGCACAGTGCTGAATAGCAAAGAATGCCCTGGTCATGAAGGGCGTAAAACCTTCCAAAGGTCAAGTGGTTAATGTGGTCCAAGCTTTGGAGCTCCTAATGTGCTCTTCCAGATGAATTATCTGCTGCTTTCTTCGTCTACTGCCAGTAACCTGTCTAAAACTAGGTATTACTTAAATGTTATCTTACTTACTGTGCAGTGCCAGTTGTTGTGTGAAAATGTATAATGCCTTTTTTTACCTATGATGTTTGCCCAAGAGTGTTCTTATTCAAGTTCAAAGTTTGTTAATTAATGTAGAAGAACAGCAGGCCCATCAAGGTGCAGGCAGCAGCAAGACTTTGGCAGCCCATAGTTTTTTTTAATAAAGCATAAAGTTTTTTTTTTACACTGTGTATAGCTGGTTGCTAAGGAGGGGGTCAGGAAGCCGTCCGCTGCATCCTTAACAACCGCTGAGTCATCAGCTGTCAGCGGGCCTTCCGCTTAATGTAAAAAAAAAAAATTGCCGGCTAAAAAAAACCTGGGGAAAAAAAAACAGCGTGGGGTCCCCCCAGGTCCATACCAGGCCCTTGGGTCTAGTATGGATTCGCCCCCCACCTCAAAGCACCTTGCCCCCATGTTGATGGCGACAAGGGCCTCTTCCCGACAACACTTGCCCAGTGGTTGTCGGGGTCTCTTCCCAACAACCCTTGCCCAGTGGTTGTCAGGATCTGCGGACAGGGGGCTTATCAGAATCTGGAAGCCCCCTTTAACAAGGGGGCCCCCAGATCCCCCCCATGGCTACCCATTCACCAAAAAATACAGTAGACAGTTTTTTACAAGTCTTTTATTAAAAATATCTTCTTCTTCCTCGCTTCTTCCTCCAGTCTTCCTCCATCTTCTCCCATATCTTCATCCTCGGGGGTTCTCCTGCTTCTACTTTCACTCTTCTTCTTTCTTCTGTCTTCTTTGTCCGGTGTTCTTCTTCCTCTGCCACTGATGACCCTCCTCCGATGCTGCCTCCCGCTGATCTGTCCGCGCCAGATGTCAAGCATTTCTTAGATAACTATGGAGGTGTGGCCATCAGATTATGTCATTTGGAGGTCCTGCCCCCTTGTGACATCACCACCCGGGGTATGATGGGTCCGTGACATCACAGGAAGGTGGGGCCTCCGGATGACAAAGATGCGGGAGAAGATGGAGGAAGACCGGTGGAAGAAGCAGGGAAGAAGAAGATATTTTTAATAAAAGACTTGTCAAAATCTTTCTACTCTATTTTTTCACACTACACTACTTTTTTTTTGGTGAATGGGTAGGGGTACAATGTACCCCATGCTCATTCACATGGAGGGGTCGGGATCTGGGGCCACCCTTGTTAAAGGGGGTTCCAGATTCTGATAAGCCCCCCTGCCCGTAGATCCCGATAACCACCGGGCAAGGGTTGTTGGGAAGAGGCCCTCGTCCCCATCAACATGGGGGCAAGGTGCTTTGGGGTGGAGGGGGGAAAAGCCCCCCTGCCCCAAAGCACCCATCCCCCATGTTGAGGCATGCCACCTGGTATGGTTGAGGGGGGCGCTTGCTCGTCCCCTCCCTTTCCTGACCTGCCGGGCTGGTATTGATTTTTTTTCAAAAATGGGATGGGGGTACCCTCAGAATCCATACTAGACCCAAGGGCCTGGTATGGACCTGGGGGGGGGGTGGCCCATGCTGTTTTTTTTTTTTTAGCTGGCAATTCTCTTTTTTTACATTCAGCGGGAAGCCCACTGACAGCTGATGACTCATCGGTTGATAAGGACGTGGCGTCCAGCTTACTGGCCCCCTTCTTAGCAACCAGTTATATACAGTGTATAAAAAAACGCAAAAACGCAAATCGCGGAAAAATCACAGTAAAATCGCTGTAAAAACGTGTGTCCAGAAACGCGGCAAGCACCACAAAAAGCATTAACGCTCAAAAGCAACATGCATAGATGTGAAACAAGCATTACATCTATGCAGGTTGCAGTTTGCATATTGCAGGTGCATTTTGCGTTTTTCAATACAAGCTTTTGATCTATTGAAGTCTATGGAACCAAGTGTGAACCAGGCCTAAAGCTTTGATCTTGTGGCATGGAATGAAGCCAGTTATACCCTACTTCTTTGGGATGCAAATTATTGAGCATTACATACAATGCGATTTCATCTAGCAGAAAACTGTCCGCCAAGAAAAACCAGAAATTTAATTGCAACTGAACTTTTATGATATGCCACTTTTAAAAGGGACAACTATAACCTCTAGCAATTACTCTTCTCACTCACTGAAAAGCGTATGGCCTAAAAGAACCTGACTGGATGCATAATGATTAATCCTTAAAGGAAATGCATTTTTCAAATAATTAGAAAGCTTAAAAAGAAAAAAAAAGAAAATCTTTTCTTTTTTTTAGAAATAAATGTAAAATGATCGGCTCAATGTAAGTACAAACACATATTAAAGTGTATTTTTTTTTAACACACAGTAATAAAGTCTTAAAACAACTAGAGATGAGAAGGTTAGTAGGCTGATTCCAAATAATTAGAAAGCTTAAAAATGAAAATATAATCTTTTATTTTTTTAGAATTTTTTTAGAAATAAATGTAAAAATGATCAGCCCATTGTAAGTAAAAACAGACAGAAAAAATTGTCCGGCGGACAATCCGATCATGTGTGGGCTTCATCGGACCTTCAGCGGACTTTTCCAGTCGAAAATCTGGCGGACTTTAGATTTGGAACAGGCTTCAAATCTTTACGTCGTAACTCCGCCGGACCCAGAAATCCGCTCGTCTGTATGCTAGTCCAACGGACAAAAACCGACGCTAGGGCAGCTATTGGCTATTGGCTATCAACGTCCTTATTTTAGTCCGGTGTACGTCATCACGTACGGATCCGTCGGACTTTTGTGTCATCGTATGTAGGCAAGTTCGTTCGTTAAAAAGTCAGTCGTAAGTCCATCAAAAGTCCGTTGAAAGTCCGTCGGACCACTCCGGTCGAAAAGTCCGCCCGTGTGTACGTGGCTTTTGTTAAGAATTTGTGAATAGTTGAATGTCCATAACAAAAACTTTCATTTCAATTTAAAGATTACATTACCCCAACATTTTATATTCCCGATATTTCTGTTGTACCATGTACTTGTGTTAAAAAGTACTCTTGTAGTACTCCTGTACTCCTGTACTTTTCGTATTCCTTCATTTGTGTAAACTACTTGGTAATCCTGCCAGTCCCCCGCTATCCTATTTCAAACTAACTACGCTAGGCAAAGAAGATCATCATCCATCCCCTGTGTGGCAGTTTTGTGGATGTGCCTGTTTGTCCTCCAATGGTCAAAATTATGCTGACATGTTTCCCCTGCACAGCAATTCACTGGAAAGATCAGGGTACTGCTGTTTCTCCACCTCCACCTCTCCAAGCACATTATGCAGCTGGGAACAGAGATTAAAAGATCACTTAGCCTGTGGATAACTGTGGGAGGGACCCAGCATTAATCTTCCCCCATTACAGCATGCCTGCAGAAAATTACATGGGTCGGGCAGCAACA
Source organism: Lithobates clamitans (assembly GCA_037952925.1). Taxonomy (NCBI): domain Eukaryota; kingdom Metazoa; phylum Chordata; class Amphibia; order Anura; family Ranidae; genus Lithobates; species Lithobates clamitans. The sequence goes on along the minus strand of JBBGZY010000103.1, from coordinate 3,454,039 downwards.
AGACCCCTGTCTTGTGAGGCCTCAGGTGGGCGACCAGAGAGCCTGGATGCTGAGACCTCAGAAAGTTGACTAAGGCGCTGTCTGCTGAAGATCTGAGTGTGGCTGGGATCGTGTGCGTGGCAGCGGACCTATCCATTGGGGGAAAACCTGGCCATAATTCCAGATCTACATTAATATTTGTTTTTTCCTGCTCTAGTAACAGCTGATTCTCTCCTTTTTTTCAGCTTTCATGTGGCTAGGAAGTGAGGTGTAATTTATCCAATGATGTCATGGCAGCAATACAAATGTGTCAGTAATTACGCTTTCCAAACCTATTCAAAACTAAAAGCAAGTTTTAGCTAGAGCCTTTACATGACACAGGCAGACAATAGAGGGAGAGTCTACAACAATAATCAAAATGCGGTACAAGAGAATCATGTCAATACTTTGCAAACAGTCATTGTAATGATTACTCCAAGGTTATAATTACAGTAATAACTCTAATTATATGCACAGTGGGAACAAAATAAACAAATATTGTACTGGTTTCCTATACTGGATGCAGTAGCAGCTACTAAGAGTTACCGTATTTATCGGCATATAACACGCACTTTTTTCCCCTGAAAATAGAGGGCAAACAGTGCGTGCGTGTTATATGCCGATAATTTTTTTTACCAACAGGGGGCGGGGATCGGACGGTCCGCCCCAGGTGACACACATTGGCGGAGTGTCAGGCCAGCCTCCTGGCCTGGGGACAGCACTGCCAGCATAGTCTAAAGTTAGATAAACATCACTGCCAGCCCCTTCTCATACACCGCTGTGTCAGTGTCATTGTCAAACAAAGCCTCTAAATACCTCATTATCTTCGTTCTTTATGGCCACTCTCCTCCTCCTGCTCCTCCTCCTCATGTTGGTTTAGATTGGGGGAGGAGAGCGGTCACATGACCATCCATGAAACGTCAGAGGAGAGCAGTCATGTGATCAGGTAGCATGAAAGAATGGCGCTAATGAGGTATTTAGAGTCTTTGATTTACAATGAGAGTGACACAGGAGGAGTAATGTTTGAGAATTGGCTGGCAGTGATTTTTTCTTAACTTTAGAGTATGCTGGCAATGCTGTCCCAGGAGACTGAGAGTGCAGGGGGGCTGTGTACTGTGCAGAGGTGGGGAGGCTGTGTATTGTGCAGAGGTGGGGGGCTGTGTACTGTGCAGAGGCGGGGGACTGTGTATTGTGCAGAAGTGGGGGCTGTGTACTGTGCAGAGGTGGGGGCTGTGTAATGTAAAAGGGGGCTATTTTTTTTCCCTGAAATTTCCCTCTTAGGCTCCATGCACACTGGAGCTCATAAACGGCTGTTTTTTGGAGTTTGGGCGTTTTTTTTTTAAAGCCCGTAAACTCCACTTTATGTTATCCTATGTGTTCATGCACACATGGACGTTTTTGGATGTTTGTCAGCAGTGGAGTTTATGGGCTGTTTTCTGAACACCATAAAATCTCGTTCAAGAGCAGTACTGGAAACGCCAGACACTGGTAAAAGGTGTTAAACATGGTTTAACGCTGTAAAAAGAGCGTTAAGCCTCGTTCGGAATTTCTCTGCCTCTATTCAAAATCAATGGTTCCCTATGGGAGCCCATTGATTTGAATAGAAGTCGCACCAGAAGTCGGATCATCATGCTGAGGATGAAGGAGAACCCAGCCAAAATGAAAAAAAAAATTGGCGTAGGGTTCCCCTCTCGGACTCTACCAGGCCCTTAGGTCTGATATGGATTTTAAGGGGAACTCCCCTTCGCCGAAAAAACAGCATGGGGGTCCCCCCAAAATCCATACCAAACCCTAATCCTTGCACGCAGCCCAGTCGGTCAGGAAAGGGGGTGGGACGAGCAAGCGCCCCCCCACTCCTGAACCGTACCAGGCCACATGCCCTCAACATGGGGGTAGGTGCTTTGGGGCAGGGGGGCGCTGCACCCCCCACCCCAAAGCACCTTATCCCCATGTTGATGAGGACAAGGACCTCTTCCCGACAACCCTGGCCTTTGGTTGTTGGGATCTGTGGGTGAGGGGCTTATCAGAATCTGGGAGCCCCTTTAATAAGGGGGCCCCCAGATCATGGCCCCCCACCCTATGTGAATGAGTATGGGATACATCGTACCCCTACCCATTCACCTGGAAAAAAGTGTCAAAAATAAAACACACTACACAGGTTTTTAAAGTAAATTATTAGGCAGCTCCGAGGGTCTCTTCTGACTTCGGGGGTCTCTTCCTTCTTCTCCGCGCTCTCCGGCCTCTTCTCTGCGTTCTCTGTTGTCTTCCTGCCAGGCTCCTCTGCTATCTTCTGCTCTTTTGCCCGCTCTTTTGCTATTGGCTGCCCGGTCTTCTCCGTCGTCTTCTTCCCTCTGCTCTTCACCTGATGTTGACACAATGCTCTCTCCCGCTGTAATGCTGGGTGCGTGGTGTGCAACAACTTATATTGGCATGGGGCGTGGTCACCAGGTGATGTCATCTGGTGAACCCGCCCCCTTATGGTGTCACCATCCGGGGCATGGGACGGTGGCATCATAAGGGGGTGGGTCACCGGATGACATCACCCGGTGACCACACCCCATGCCAATATAAGTTGTTGTGCACCGCGCACCCAGCATTACAGCGGGAGAGAGCATCGTGTCAACATCAGGAGAAGAGCAGAGGGAATAAGACGATGGAGAAGACTGGGCAACCGCTAGCAAAAGAGCCAACTTTAAAAACCTGTGTAGTGTGTTTTATTTTTGACACTTTTTTTCCAGGTGAATGGGTAGGGGTACAATGTACCCCATACTCATTCACATAGGATGAAGGACCGGGATCTGGGGACCCCCTTATTAAAGGGTGCTCCCAGATTCCGATAAGCCCCTAGCCCGCAGACCCCGACAACCAAAGGCCAGGGTTGTCGTGAAGAGGCCCTTGTCCTCATCAACATGGGGACAAGGTGCTTTGGGGTGGGGGGGAACAGCACCCCCCCTGCCCCGAAGCACCTCTCCCCATGTTAAGGGCATGCGGCCTGGTACGGTTCAGGAGGGGGGCGCTCGCTCGTCCCCACCCCCCTTTCCTGACCGCTCGGCTGCATGCTCGGATAAGGGTTTGTTATGGATTTTGGGGGGACCCCCACACCATTTTTTCGGCGAAGGGGGTTCCCCTTAAAATCCATACCAGGCTGAAGGGCCACGCCAATTTTTTTTTTCATTTTAGCGGGGGTTCCCCCTTATCCTCAGCACAGACGATGCACTGCAAGTCGGATCATCATCTGGTGCAACTTCTATTCAAATCAATGGGCTCCCATAGGGAACCATTGATTTTGAATAGAGGCAGAGAAACGCGGCTAAAAGCTAGCGCCGTTAAACGTGCTTTAACGGCAATGCAAAACGCTGATAAAATCACATTTTTTAAGCAGCGCTTTCCTGCCAGCAATCCGATGTTCAGAACAGCCATTTATGATCTCCAGTGTGCATGGAGACTTAAAATTAGGGTACGTTTTATACGCCTGTGAATTTTGTACGCCGATAAATATGATATGTATTACTGTTTGATATTATTGATCCAGAAGTTTTTCTGCCTTCTGCCTGTGTATAATGGCTAGTTTGCTGTTCAGAACCTACAAAAGCAGAATGCTACCTGTTCCTGATCCAAAAAAGCTATGGAACATTACCTTTCTTCTGAACAGTATATAAAGAATAAACAGATTTTTACTTTGTGCATATTTATGGCTGAATGTTTGTGTTTTGCCTGCAGGTTTCCTTTAATGAATATCTTTAGTATTGAAAACTCTACATTTTAGTTAGAAAGAAAATAGAAAGACATCTGTGAGAGTAATTTACCCAGAGTAAAGGCTGGCATTGTATGGGCTAAGAAGAAAGGTATGGGGATCTGCATCTCTTAAAGCTGTAACTGTTCTCAGTCAATTCTCAATGTAGATGGAATAATCATCCTTAGGGCTTGTTTACATGAGCTTTGCCTTTTTAAGAGCTATCTGCATTGGATTTGTTCTGGGAGATGTTATGTTACCTCCACATCAGTTAGTTTAGCCCAAAAAAAACAGCACCACCCAGGGCTGGACTGGGACAAAAATTTGGCCCTGGTCTTCATCCAGACCAGCCCACTTTAATTTTGAGTGTCCCCATAAACACCCACCTTACATCAGAGTGTCCCCAACAGCATCCCCCTTACATAAGAGTGTCCCCAACACCCCCTTACATCTGAGTGTCCCCATCAGCAGTCCCCTTACATCAGTGTGCCCATCAACAGTCTCCTTACATCAGTGTCCCCATCAGCAGTCCCCTTACATCAGTGTCTCCATCAGCAGTCCCCTTACATCAATGTCTCCATCAGCCGTCCCCTTACATCAGAGTTTTCCCATCAGCAGTCCTCTTACATCAGTGTCCTAATCAGCAGCCCCCCTTACATCTTTACATCAGTGTCTCCATCAGCAGTCCCCTTACATCAATGTCTCCATCAGCCGTCCCCTTACATCAGAGTTTTCCCATCAGCAGTCCTCTTACATCAGTGTCCTAATCAGCAGCCCCCCTTACATCAGTGTCTCCATTAGCAGTCCCCTTACATCAGAGTTTCCCCATCAGCAGTCATTTTACATCAGTGTCCCAATCAGCAGTCCCCTTACATCAGTGTCCCCATCAGCAGTCCCCTTACATCAATGTCTCCATTAGCAGTCCCCTTACATCAGAGTTTCCCCATCAGCAGTCATTTTACATCAGTGTCCCAATCAGCAGTCCCCTTACATCAGTGTCTCCATCAGCAGTCCCCTTACATCAGTGTCTCCATCAGCCGCCCCCTTACATCAGAGTGTCCCCATCAGCAGTCCCCTTACATCAGTGTCCCCATCAGCAGCCCCCCCTTACATCAGTGTCTCCATTAGCAGTCCCCTTACATCAGAGTGTCCCCATCAGCAGTCCTTTTACATCAGTGTCCCAATCAGCAGTCCCCTTACATCAGTGTCTCCATCAGCAGCCCCTTTACATCAGTGTCTCCATCAGCAGTCCCCTTACATCAGTGTCCCCATCAGCAGCCTCCTTACATCAGTGTCCCCATCAGCAGCCCCCTTACATCAGTGTCCCCATCAGCAGATCAACTGACTGACCGACCAACTGTATGGGGGGCCGGGTCCTTTGTTTTCAGCCCCCCCTCTAAAAAATGGAGCACCAGCCGCCACTGGATCTTACACAACCCAAATAAAAATCTCCGTCTGTTACATATTGTTGGGTGAACGTTTTGGGCTGAGCAAAAGTTGACCGTCAATAACTGGCTCTCTGTTCTGCCCCTCCAGTGCTCACTGCAGCATTGGGCTGGAGAGAGGACAGGACTGGCTGACTCCGGCTCTCAGCCATACACTGAGAGGTTAAACCAACTATCAATCAGGCATCTGGGTGGATCATGACAATATTGTTGGGATCCTTCCAGAGGCTGGAGCGGCTCTGTGTTGTCAGCAGACATCAGCTGTTGGCTGATTCTGGGTCACAGGAGAGCACAAGTGAGTGTACTCCTGTGACCCACGAGAGAAGTATGGCCAAAAAAGCTTTGGTCATACTTCTTTTTTAAATGAGGAATAAACCACTTTGTTTTTTTGGATTTGTGTTGGAAGATATGACATGTAAATTCCTTGTGTTTTACAAAGACAACTTCCTACCCACATAATATAGTCAGAGCTGATACTATTCCAGGACAGGATCAAAATGTAATATTATTATGTAACGGGAGGACTCAGATAAACAACACTGCTATGTTAATGCTATTGGAAGACTGCATCAACAGGGGCGGACATACTGTTTTGCAGAATGTACTGGACCATCAGAGACTTAGGCGCCTATTAATGAAACATTTGGCACAGATGGTTACTGGGATCCCCCCCCCCCCACACCATCCTGTAGACCTAGACTGCTCACTTCTGTCTAGCTGTTAATTGACACACAGTTATTAGGTGTTTTTGCGTGGTCAGTAGTTGAATGGGGGCCCAAAAACTGGCCTTTTTCAGGGACCCCTTGATAAACCACCCAATGTTACACTTAACGCGTTTTGGAACGCCCCACGCAAATATGCTGAGGCAGGGCGGTCCTCCTGCACTGAATCACATAACTGTATGTGATTTCATGCACTGGGTTTGGGGCGCACGCGCACTGCTGGAGGCCTGCTTCCACTGTGATTGGACACAGCGGGAGCCAATCAGCCAGTCCGGCGGACCCAACAATCGTTCTCAGGATAGGCAGAATGGCAGTTTACCTGACCGCAATTCTGTGAGAGTGGAAGATGGAGATCTTGTGTTTCTGCTAAGCAGGAACATTGATCTCTGTTTTCGCCCAGTCAAAGCTTCCCCCACACAGTTAGCAAGCACTCCCAGGGGACACATTTAACCCTTTGATCGCCCCTGATGTTAACCCCTTCCCTGCCAGTGTCATTAGTACAGTGACAGTGTATTTTTTTTTTAGCACTGATCACTGTATTAGTGTCACTGGTCCCCAAAAAGTGTCACTTAGTGTCTGCTGCAATGTCGCAGTCCTGCTAAAAATCGCTGATCACCACCATTACTAGTAAAAAAGAAAGAAAGAAAGAAAAATTCCATAAATATATCCCATAGTTTGTAGACGCGATAGCTTTTGTGCAAACCAATTAATATACGCTTATTGGGATTTTTTTTTACCAAAAACTTGTAGCAGAATACATATTGGCCTAAATTGATGAATAAATTCGATTTTTTACATTTTTTTTATTGGATATGTTTTATAGCGTAAAGTAAAAAATATTGTTTTTTTTTTTTTTAAATTAGAGGTCATTTATTTGCGCAATAAATAAAAACTGCATAGGTGATCAAATAACCCCCCAAAGTAAGGTCTATTTGTGGGGGAAAAAAAGGACATCAATTTTATTTTGGTACAGTGTCGCATGATTGCGCAATTGTCAGGTAAAGTAACGCAGTGCCGTATCGCAAAAAATGGCCTGGTCATGAAGGGGGGGGGGTGTAAAGCTTCCGGGGCTGAAATGGTTACATTTTAACTATGCTACTAAATATGCTGTACTCAATGCAATCTCTCATATGTAAAATAAAATGTAGTTTTGTCTAATTACCTCTTTTTTCCTGTTCTCCCTTAGCACAGTTACAAACAAACCATAGTTAGGCATGCATTCAAATTTTTTTTTTTTATAATTGTATTTTCATTAAAGTTTTATCAAAAGTACAAAAATTAGATCATACAAAAAACAAAACAAAACAAAAAAAAACATCACCAATAATGGAGGCAGGATTGAAAGTGAAAATTAATCGTTAATATCTATAGCACATATCATAGTCAAAGAAGGTGAGATTATTATTTTATTCATATTTAATGTAATATTCTTACCATGGTGAGCCTGGAACTGGCGTTGATGCCACTGGCTTGTTGCCTTTAGTCGTATAATCCTCACTACTTGCTACCTTCATAGCAACATCCTATAATCCAATACATGAAAAAGTTTAGTAAAGGCCACAGACCAATATTTCAAAGTTCATATTATTATCTAATAAACTTGGAAAATTAACTTACATGAAATAAACCCCAAGCATTTTTTATTATGCATAATATAGTTCATAATATACTGAATGCAGTTGCTGAGTTCACATTAAAACACTAGTTTCTGGGAAATTAAAAAGGATTACACTAGTAAGCCTCTAACTGCTGATGATTGATTAGTTAGGAACATTTCCTATCATAATAATTATGGGGCAGACATTTTCAATTAAGAGAAATAAAGAACTAGGTAACTAGGCTCCTGTCTTTGACAGGCTAATAAAAGTTTCTTAGTACTTGAAGACTGGAGAAGACAAACCTTTTGATCTGCCTTGGCAGTTTTATTTTTCCTCTCAGAATGTAAAATGAATGTGGCTGAGCAAGGCGCTCTGTTTGCTTCTTTGTTTTTATCTGTAAATGCAAAAAAAAAATAGATTTAAACAAACCTGTATATAAATTTAACAATGCATTCTTTTTTTTTCCTGCAGATTTTTTTTTTAAGCTGTACCCAAGAATAAAAATTAAATACATTGCAGTTTACCAGTCCTTATATTTGTTGGCTGCATTAGTTTACTTTTTTAAGCTTTATTTTTCATTTATTTTTGCCTAGTGATCCTGCCAACAACACACTTCCTTTCCTAGAAGGGCAGTACTTACTCAACCTATGGTATCTATTGAGGAGCGTTGCCACCCTATGATGGGATAGAATACCTCACCCTTATTTCTTCTACCTTCTCTCCGTTATAAGAATGCAGCACAGGCAAGGAGCACAGGAAGTCATTAGCTTTTCAAGCACTTTTAATGGTATATTTAACAGACCAAAAGAGAGCAAATAAGAGAATTTAATTCTTAAGGTTTACATACACTTTGATACTCTATTGAAACTTTTAATAATTTCCAGTGAACCTTTGGTCAAGTCTGTTCATTAACCTTGCACCATGACTTTAATAAGCACATAAATTAAAGCTTGTCCAAATTTGTAGAGTACTGGCTGAATATGCAAATAAAGACCTTTTTTTTTTAAGTTTAAAAGTTTTCTTGATTTTCAGAAAAAACGTTAATACAAAAAAAGAGAAAAATAATGATATTGACCGTTTCAGAGGCAAAACATATATAAATACAGACTTATAGAACAAGAGTTATTAAATGTACAGATTAATAGAGACATCCCTAAACCAAGGAGACTAGAGCCTAGTATTAGTGAATAGGTGAGACTACCTTCTGCCCCGACACCCCCATTGGGAACATACTGTGTCATGGGGCAGCTGGCGAGACCCCCAACAATCACCCGTCCTTAGGAAGCTTTGGGCTACCTTGATCTGGGACATGTCTTGATACTCTAGAAAGTAGTGAACAACTGGGAGGACTAGTCTGTTAAGATAGCAATTAAAGAATTTGAAATTGAGAACCACTCAATTTAAGCAAACCTACAACCAGTGGGTTCCTGGTTTTGTCATAAATCAAAGAACTCAAAACTACATTGTCAACGTCATGGGTCCTTGTAATCTTGTAGAGTAATAGAGGTAGAGGTATAGAAAAGGACGAAAGAAATGAGAGAGATTAGAGAAGAGTTTATAGATACTTGCCGGCCTCCAAGGTGTCCCCTCCCTAGCCTATGCATTGCTGGTGCTAGGTAAAAATGAGATACCCAAGTTGAGCCCATGGATCCCATATTCCATATCGCTTCAAATTTTTTAGTTGTATCTAGGATAGTGCTGACTATTTTTTCCTGGGCCATTATCCAAGAAATCTTTCTCTTAGTTGTTAAGATGGAGACCCTGGGTTGCTTCCAGGCCTTAGCTATGGAGAGACCTTCTTCTAAATAACTAATGGAACCTTCCACATTTTCCTTCCGACAGCTCCCCCCATTGGGTCGCATTGCAGTTTTCACTACCCCAGGCAGATTGGAATAGATTATAAGAATTTCTGCTTCGGTCTTGTGTGGGGAACACTGAATGGGCATTCACACAAGCAGAAACCTTCCCTAGGTTCAATGGAGATTATTTGGTGCACATTTTAACTTGATGCTTCCTTCTATGTGTGATGGCTTATCTTAATGCATAAGCATCTTGAAGTGGTTGTAAACCCTAAAATATACCCAGTGAAGTAACTAGCCTCAGGTGATACAGAGAGATGAAACACATCCTCCAACATAAGTTGTACCTTCTACAATACACAGATCAAAGGATTTTTCTCAGCTCCAAAAGGCAAGGGTGGGCATCTGACATCATTCACTGCAGTAAAGCACAGAGCTCAGTGTAATTTAAAACCTGAGTGGAGGGAATGGACACACACCGCTCTACACAGAATCATAAGGAAACATTCACAGCTGAGGCTGTCAAACACCTGTTGTGTACTGGATGGGGTGTTGTCAATTGTCTGGTGTTGACTCATACAGAGATAAATGACCCATGCAGATAGCAGAGGAGGGAGATAGCAGAGAGAAATGACACTTGGTGCATTGGATTAGGACTAAAACACACTATAGAAGGATATGCTTAATTTTTCATGTCTGAGGTTTACAATCACTTTAATGCCCCGTAAACACGATCGGAAATTCCGCCATCAAAAGTCCAATGTGAGTTTTTGGTTGGAAATTCCGACCGTGTGTACGCTCCATCGAACTTTTGCTGGCGGAATTCGTGCCAGCAAAAGATTGAGAGCAGGTTCTCTATTTTTCTGTTGGAAAAAGTTCTGATCAGAAATTCTGATCGTCTGTACCAAGTCTAATGCGCTAAATTCCTACGCATGCTCGGAAACAATTTGGCGCATGCTCGGGAGCATTGAACTTCATTTTCTCGGCTCCTCGTAGTGTTGTACGTCACCACGTTCTTGAGAACTTGAGTTCTTCAGAGAACTTTTGTGTGACCGTGTGTATGCAAGCCAAGCTTGAGCGGAATTCCGTCGGAAAAACCATCCAAGTTTTTTCCAAGGGAAATTCCGCTCATGTGTACGGGGCATAAGCGTTTATGATTATAGAAGTTATCATACATGCTGATGGTTGCCATGGTTTAGCTTTTGCTCTTTATTGCTCCACTTAGCAGAACCTATTATGTGATATAATTTAAACTACCACCATTTATGTTTATCTTTTCACTGTGTTTACCACCACCACATAGGGAGTTCACCAAAACCTGGGGTTGTGTCTTGTTATTTCTTAGTGCCCCTACACGTGCTGTTGGGAAGGCATGTGCTCATGTTGTTGGTGCAATTTACTGGAGCAGTCATTACTTACCCATAGCTCCCAACTGTCCCTGATTTTAAGGGACTGTCCTTGATTTGGAGCAATGTCCCTCTGTCCCCTCGTTCTTCCTCATTTGTCCCTCATTTTGGTCTGATCTATATAGATGTATATAAAATGCACTTTTTATCTATCAAAAAGTGTTTTCCAGCGCTAAACCTTTCATCTGATTTCTAAATTGCTGCATTTGTAAATTCCAAAAGCCAATATAAAGGAATAGTAGTGGTAAAAAAATAACTTTTTGAGTTTGGCCAATCTTGTTTTTTGTACAATTCATCTTTAAGGAGGCGTGACAAGGAGTGTGTCCTATGCCTGCATACTTTTGCTGATAGGTGTCCCTATTCCCATCTCAAAAAGTTGGGAGGTACCTCCAAATTTTTTGGGATGCACCTGTATATATAGCTTATTGTAAGTATTGCCTTAAAAGTCTAAGTTCTCTTTTGAAAGAATTTCTATCCAATACCATTGGTCTTTCACTTTTTTTTATACATCCTTTGCTCCTGTCACCGCATCCCGATGGTAATAAAAAAGTAACATATTGGTCTTACACAAAGTCTAACCTGCACAGTGAATCAAAGGCTTTGAAGCAGAACACTTAATTATGTTCCCCAGCCCAGATGGAACATTACAGGCCACTAATCACCCTGCTGTAACAATTACAAAATAAAATAACTAAAACCTTAACTCAGTTGTATATGGGGAGAGATTGGCCTCGGATCATAAACTCGATGACTGCAATCATTTTATTGTAATAGTGCAGAATGGGCGGCAGATTTCTCAAGATCACAAAAAAAAACCCTTTTTATTTCTCTAATGATCATAATGGAAATAAAAGGGCTTTTCTATATGCAAGCTACTTTTGGAAACAGTTAAAAAACTATAATGGTAAAGTTTTACAATAAAAAACATAAAGCCATTTTACATAATTAAAATCAATCAACTTCCACTGAATGACATTATAAAAAAATATGACATACACTGTATAAACATATGCTGACTAAATTGTAAGCTGCAGTAATCTTTATAATGAAAATAACATAAATCTTTTGGTAGCTGTGGGAGAATGAATTCAAGTGTATCTGAAATCAAAACTTTTTTTGACGTTTTGGAGTGGTGAGGGGTCATATAGGTGATCACAGCTTGGGGAGCTGTCATTTGACGAGCTTTGTCTTTTTCTTTTCTTTTTTTTTAAGCGAGTCGGTGGATGACAGGCATTGTGATTGACGGCGGATTTTTCAATGAGGCACACTTTCTACGTGCATCACAGAGATTCACACCTTCACAGGCAGAATTAGGACACCCCCATCAGGCATGTTATTTAGCCATTTGCCTACTGGGCACTTTTACCCCCTTACGGCCCAGGCCAGCTTTCAGTGCTGTTGCATTTTAAATGGCATTTAAGCGGTCATGCTACACTGTATCCATATGACATTTTTTATCATTTTTTTTCACACAGAGCTTTCTTTTGGTGGTAGTTAATCACCATTGCATTTATTATTTTTTGCTAAATTAACAAAAAAAAGACCAAAAACGTTTTTTTTTATAATTTGTTACAAAATTGTTCAATCAGGTAATTTTTCTCTTTCACTGATGTGCACTGATGGGCACTGATAGGCTGCACTGATGGGCAAAGATGGCCAATGATAGGCTGCACTGATGAGGTGGCACTAATGGGCATTGATGAGGAGGCACTAATGAGGCAGCACTGATAGATGGCACTGATGGACACTGATAGGCAGCACTGATAGGCAGGACTGATAGAGACTAATAGGTGGCACTGATGGGCACTGATAAGCGGCACAGATGGGCATTGGTAGATGGCACTGATAGGCAGCACTGATGGGTGACCTTGATGAGGAGGCACTGATGGGCACTCTTTGGCAGCACTGATGGTGTCAGGAAAGGCATGGCCATGCAGCTGGAATAGCTCAGCAGATGTGCACATTAATGCCCCGTACACACGGTCGGACTTTTTTCGGACATTCCGACAACAAAATCCTAGGACTTTTTCCGACGGATGTTGGCTCAAACTTGTCTTACATACACACGGTCACACAAAGTTGTTGGAAAATCCGATCATTCTGAACGCAGTGACGTAAAACACGTACGTCGGGACTATAAACGGGGCAGTGGCCAATAGCTTTCATCTCTTTATTTATTCTGAGCATGCGTGGCACTTTGTCCGTCGGCTTTGTGTACACACGATCGGAATTTCCGACAACGGATTTTGTTGTCGGAAAATTTTATCTCCTGCTCTCCAACTTTGTGTGTCGGAAAATCCGATGGAAAATGTCCGATGGAGCCCACACACGGTCGGAATTTCCGACAACATGCTCCGATCGGACATTTTCCATCGGAAAATCCGACCGTGTGTACGGGGCATAACAGTGCATCGGCGCGCACGTGTATGCGCGCACACGTGTGCCTGTCACCAATGTTGGCACCAAAGGGGCTATTTAAAGTGAGTGCACCAGAGACTCCTTGCTGTTTGGTCTGCAGCTCCTGTGTGTCCTGAATCCTGTTATCTGTGCTGACCTCTGATCCTTGACCCGGCTTGCTCTTACTAACCCTGTCTGCTAGATACCCCGACTCCGGCTTGTTCTTTGGACTTCTCTTCTGCCTGCTGCTCTGCCTGATCTGCCTGAACATTACCGACCCGGCCTGCTTGACTCTGCATCCACTCCTCCAGCCTGCTGCAGTTCTGCTCTGCGAATCACATCAGTTCCTGTGACCTCTGTGATCCAGCCTACCACAGTCCTGGTCTACTCAGCTCTACCGGCCTGCCTGCTGCATCTCCAGCCACCAGCATCCGGCCATACCGATACTGGACTGATCCTAGGCACTCCTGCGTCACCGTGCTTCTGTGGCTGCTGTCTCAACCTCAGGGGCTCACAAGCCGGTGCGGCAAGAGAGGCTCCCCTCTACACGTCAGGCTCATGATCCAGGTAGGTGACAGATGGCCACTGATAGGTAGCACTGATGGGCACTGTTGGGGCTGCACTGATAATCAGGCCATTGATAATCAGTGACCTGATTACCAGTGCAGATGTCCCTTTCAAACAAGCTGGTTACCAGCTCTCCTCTTCTCTCCTCATTCTGTCAGCATGAGGAATAAGATGCCGATAACGGGCTTGTGTTTACAACAAGATCAGCTGTGATTGGACACAGCTAATCACGTAGTAAAGGGCCGCTGTTATTGGCCCCCTCTAGCCTGATTAGTGAGGAACTGGGTCCCAAGGACACAGGAATTACAGAGCGCGCTGCTAGCGTGCCACGGCAGGCGCGATCATGGGAGGACATCATACGATGCCCTCCCAGAACTGACCGACTGCCGCGCTGTAGCTGTGATTTAGCTATAGCGCAGTCAAAAAGTGGTTAAAGCAATTGACTTTTTAATGTTTCATTTTAATCATTTAAAAAAAATCACTGCTCCTGACCAAATGGATTTTTCAAAAAAATCTTTTTTCATTAGTACACGTTCCCAAGGACAGTGCCCACCCCTCATGCTATTTTTTTGGGGGATGCTCATGGCATAACTGACCTAATATGGCCATGTATACACATAAAATAACTAGTTTAAATATGCTATAAGGATAATATTGTTAATCTGTATTTATTAATGAAGCCCACAAACAATGTTTGCAGGTATCATTGGTGCATGAGCTATTGTTTGCACTCCTACACAGAGACTAAGACCTGGTTGTAAACATGATAGCTGCCACTAATGATTTCTAATGGTACATGGGATACACCAGAGGAGGAACACCAGGGCATCCGATGCACACCCAAGGTTTTTTTGTGAGGTTTTTAGGATGTTCTCTGTATGTCTAAAGTCCCAACTGGTTGAAAATACAATAATGTGTCCATTAGCGCAAGAAACAAGTATCAAGTATATATGCAGACAAAACTTTTCTCACAGTTTGCAGGTCCTCGAATGAATTAGTATGTCATATTTGGAAACAGCGGCAGCTGTTTGTCCCAAAAGAAATGAATATGACACCGGCACAGCATGCCCGTACCAGTAAAAGATGGCCCTGCATGGGAGACGCATGTCTGAGTCCCGTGTGAATGGACCCTTCAACTTCAGTTTCAAAGGAAACCCTTTATAGAGGAATAGGTGACTCCTTTTCTAAAAATGCTAGTAGTCTGGTTGTCATGGTCATTCTTTGGCTTCAGTACTTTCAGAGTAATAAATACAGAACACATCTAGGAAATATGATAATTTTTAAACACTCATGTTCTGGTTTGTGACTCAGAAATACTAAGGTAGATACAACCAAGGCAAATGAAGGAGAAGAGAAGCAGAAAGAAAAAGGCAGCAATCAAAGACACCACATTGCTCTGATTCCAGTTGTAACTTCAGAGGATATGAACCAGATAAACAATACTACTACTATATTTTGAGGATCCTATCTACCTTAAGATTCTACATGAAAGTTAAAAGAAATTCAGGGACTAAACTGACTTTTTCCAAATCTAAGTAAATGTGTCGGAATGAGGAAAACGCAACTTGCAAACACAAGGCCCAATTAAATGGAGGCACTGGCATAGGAGTGGTACAAAAAAATTCCAATCTACCACCCAAGCAGAAGATCACCCATCAGTTGCCATACAGCTACATAAATATTTTGTAGTCTTGAGAAACAAAAAAATATCTCCATTTAGCTAGCAACATGCCTGTGGTATTTTTTAGCACGATGCAATTTATGGAATGTCCACTTTACTTAACTTGCCCAAATGACAGTTTTTAGGGCTTAGTACTTTTTATAACAGTTGACCTGACATTCTTTTTGCATATCTCCACATATCCTCATCTCTCTTTCTTATTAATCACCTCATCCTTCCCGGAAAACCTACTTCTTCCCTGATACAAGGCTTCAGGTACTAAACAGTGCCCTGCAGATGAGTTGTTCAAAAGTTAAGTTAAAGGAGAAGTACAGCCAAAGCTTGTTCGGCTTGTTTGGCTGTACTTCTCTTGTGGATCACAGTTCGTTCTGCACTCCTGTAACCCATTTTCAGCCGACAGCTGACTGAAGCCCACTGTCGGCTGATGTCACAGAGTCGGTCCAGGATGGGGGAAGATCGCAACAATAAAGTCGGGATCTGCCCACAACCCTGGACCGCCACCTGGCTCAGCCTCTCAGTGAGCTGCCAAGAGCCTGAGCCAGCCACTCCCACCCCCTCCAAAGCCCAGAGCTCCAGTGAGCTCCAGGGCAGAGAGCCGGTGATTGTCAGGCTTAGTGATTGTATAAGGAATTTCAAAAATGACAGGTGTTCTTGAAGTGAACAACAACCGGTTGGTTTATTGGTTGAACTAGATGGACTTGTGTCTTTTTTAACCATGTAACAGTGGACAACTTGACAAAGAAGTTTTCAGTTCAGTACTTCAATAATCTTCATTCATATCATCCTTCTAATTATTTACAGATGTAATTGATTTGGTGACTATGACTCAGCTACTGTCAAACCAAAGAACGCTTTTAATAACAAGATGTAACAAATGTAAGAGTCACCTCGGCAGAAAGAATAATGTTCCAGTACACTTGGCCCTGTAGCGTGAATGGAATCAAGAGAAAAACCATGCTGTGCCATCAGTCTGAGCAATGACTCCAAAAAACAAACAGAAGCAGAAAGTTTATTATCTCTATCCAGTCTAGGTACCAAACAATCTATCAGTTCATCTGTAGTAATACATATGTTGATTCCTCTCTACATAGCAGCAAGCATTATACTTTAAAAACATAAAACAGTAGTTGACCAAGGCATGGATAACCTGTGGCTTAGCCAAATGCATAATTTGCGGTAATAGGAGCAACAAAGTTTGAGAACTAATGCGTCCAGTGTAACATTCCAGTAATTTCTTCAGAACACGAAAGCCAGCCATAGAAAGACGGTTCGGAGCTCGGCTGGTTCAGAATCAGCAGGGAACCATGTATGGGCAGGCTGATTGTACCCAAGTTGATTGATCGATCAGCTTGGGAACAACCAGCCTGTCGGATTTTTTATGAAATTATTGCCAGTGACTATAGCTGCTGGCAATAATCTCTGTGTGTTCTCCCCGCTGGGATGGCTTCCACCGCCCCCAACCCCCCCCAGCGGGAAAACCAAATAGCTCCATGGAAGGGATTCAAATTAAGCGATTTCTTTTCTATAACCTGTGGTTGCAGGAAAGAAAATCTTATCACCTATTGCCAGCTTAATGTTTGAAAAATAACTGTAGTAAAGTACTAATTTACTCACCATGTGCAGAATCAGGTGCAGCCCCTTTAACTGTATCTAATGTATATTATAATATAATTAAAATATTATTATATGTTATTTAATTCCTCAGCTTGCCTCCTTGAGCATCACAGAAAATGCCACACTTAAGCCTCGTACACACGCTTAGATTTTCAAACAACCGCACATTCGTTTTTTGTGGCATGCTATTCTCATGTCGAAAGTGAAGAGGTTTCTCACGATACGAAAACATTTCGTACGACAGAATACAACGTCAGAAGTGACGTAATGTGTTGAATAGGTTTGTATGTATTCTTTCGTTTCTGAGCATGCGTAGTCTTGCTCTTACAATTTTTTTTCATACGAAAACCGTAATAATTAAATGAAAATCAGACGTTGAGTTCACATCCGATAAAAATGTTATAGTCTGCACATCCAGCTTTTGTCTGATGAAAAAGCAAAATTGGCTGTCGAAAGCACCGTACTAACGATCCAAAAATCGACAGACAGCTCATTGTACAGATTTTTCCATCCGATTTTCGTATCGTGTGTACGAACGGGCCTTTCATAAGACAGAGGTAGCTGGTTGTGTGATCTGCAGGCAGGTGAATGGCCCTATATTGTCAGAAACAGCATGTGGCTGCTGAGCCAAAGACTAATAGCATGCAGCTTATCCAAAAGACCAAGCTACTGTGGGGAGCATTTCCCTGACTACTACCAGAGTGCTCCAGTTACAGTTTGGTGGCCCTTTGTCTTTGGATCCCTCCAGCTGTTCACCTGTGTTCACCTGTGTTCACCTGTGTTACCAGGACTATCCTTGACTTTACTGGGAGTGACACTCTTTATGAGGACAATCACAAATAGTTTGTGTTTTGCTCTGGCTTACTGAAGTAGGGATTCTCAACATTACTCTCTATTGTTATAGAGACTTACAGAGACTATGCTATGCAGCCATGCTATCCTGATTATGACACAGTGACATTGCTGTGAATAGTCCATGTTTGCATGGCTTTGTGTGCTTTCACATGTTTGCCAAGCAAAAATATACTTAAACATGACTAAAAAAATCTTTTCTAAACAAAACAGGATTATTCATCCTTAACTCCTTCACGCCGACCGTACGCAAATATGCGTCCCCACTCGGCTGGGATTATTTTCCTGGGGCCGCATATTTGCGTATCTCTTGCGTATCATGCTGCACAGTCTGTGGGAGCCCCGGGCCCCCTACTAATGATCGGGACCCGGAACTCCCGATTCCAGGTCACCTAATCACAGTGATAGCCTCTGATTGGCTATCACAGTGATCGGTCACTGCGAAGCCTGCCCCCGTGTTTTCTTTCTTTGTGAATAGGGGATATAACGTGTTTCCCCGAAAATAAGCCCTACCCCTAAAATAAGACTTAGTAAAGTCTTATTAGTCTTAAAATATATAATTTGTTTTGTAAAAAGATTATATAATGTCCACTGTGTCTCCTTTTGTAACTTTATTGTTGAAAGTACCTTATTTAGAGTGCCGCTGGGTGCTCACGTGATCTGCCAGATATCTTCTCCTCTCCTCCCGGCTGACATCAGTGGCCCCTCCCTCTGCAGTGCTTGGAGGGGAGCTGACTTCAGCTGAGATCTCAGCCCTTCCCTCGGTAGTGCACAGATCACGTGAGTGCCCAGTGGCACTGTAAATAAAGTTACAAAAGGAAACACACTGGACATTACATAATCTTTTTCCAAACGGATTGAATATTTTTACAATGACTTTAACTAAGGTTTATTTTTGGGATTAAAGATGTCATAATAATGACTCCAGATTTGACAGGGGGAGAGAGGACAAGGAGCATAGGTAAGACATCCCCTGAAAATAAGCCCTAGTGTGTTATTTTGTAGACAAAAGTAATACTTTGTATCTCACTCTCTCCTTGCACAGTAAAAAAAAAAATGTTAAAAAAATAAAATAAAAATACCTAGATCAAGGTTTGATCTAGGTCAGTGACAGGGTTAGTGTTTGGGTCACGGCCAAGGACAACGGTCAGGGTACAAGGTCAGGGTCAGTATTTTTTTATTTTTTTGGAACAGGATTTAAACTTTTTTATTAATATCAGTTTCAGTTAGGCCCCTTTCACACTGGGGCGGTTTGCAGGCGTTATTGCGCTAAAAATACCGCCTGCAAACCGCCCCTAAACAGCCTCCGCTGTTTGTTCAGTGTGAAAGCCCAAGGGCTTTCACACTGAAGCGGTGCACTGGCAGGAGAAGAAAAAATCTCCTGCGAGCCGCATCTTTGGAGCGGTGAAGGAGCGGTGTATTCACCATTAAAATCAATGGGACAGCGCGGCTATACCGCGGCAATACCGTGGCTATAGCCGCGCTGTACAAGTGGTTTTAACCCTTTTTCGGCCACCAGTGGGTGGTTAAAACCGCACCGCTAGTGGCCGAATACCGCGGTAAAACAGCGCTAAAAATAGCGCTGTTTTACCGCCGACGCCCCCTACCGCCCCAGTGTGAAAGGGGCCTTAGTGTCAGGGTCTGCGTGTTTTAGAATAAAAAACAAACAAAATGTGCACTATTTTTTTTTTGGGCTGTACTACAGGTACCAACAACAAATAACATACACATATGTGGTATCACTGCGATCGTCAGGAGCAGAAGAATTACATTTGGGTTGGTGGTGGTAGGTTATGGTAGTAGCAAGAAATATACAGCTACATTTAAAAAATGATTTTTGTTTACTATTTTGGACCAGTTTTCCTTTGATAATAAAAACAAAAACAGGAGATATCTATTACCATTTACCACCAAATGAAAGCCCAATTTGTCCTGAAAAAAATTGTGGTATAATCCACCTAGATACACAAAGTAGTTGTGATGATATGTACAGTTTTACTAACACATGTCAAAGTTGCAAAACTGTGCTTAGGCATTAAGATTTGTTTTACCCTTAGGCACGAAAGGGGTTAAAATCAATGAAAACTAACCCTTTAAATTTAAAATAGATTTCTATTTAAAAATATATGCTTCGGCACCTAATTGTAAGTGTATCAGCACTTTTCTTTTCCCATGCAAGATCCCACAATTACATGTTGATTCTGCCAGCAAAGTCCACCCAGTGCAGCTTCCTGTGATAGGTTGACAACAATGCTGCACTGCTCCTGAATTCCGAGCAGAGTTGACACTCTCATATAGGTTGTGATTGACTGCGCTACAGCAGGGTAGAAAAAAATCTTGTAGGGCTATCAGATTCACAAGCCTAATGGCTACACCAAACACTGTCCATTGCTTTCCGGGTTGATGGCACTGCCTGTGTTGCTGAAACCCTCCCACTGTGAACTACAGTGTGTGGGATAAGTAGTGCATAATATAGATGAATGAAGGAGGATTTGGCTCAGTCAGAGAAGGTAAAGGACATTTTTTTCATAACTTTTATGAGGCTTGTACATCACATAGTAACTGGATTTGGTACTTGTGTAGACTGTCATACAGAATTCTTTAGTTTAATATTTAATATTTAGTCTTTAATTTTGATTTAACGTTTGATTAAATTAACCTCTGTGCCTGAGTGCTGGAATTTAAAGCATATGTGAACTCAATCACTAAAATCTCATATGAAGTTAAATGTGTTAATATAATGTTGAAAAAAAAATTCAATAATTTTAATCAAGCATAAGAGGTAAAACGAGTATTTCATTAAAAAGGGAATTTTATGATGCACAGTAACTTAGTAAAATAAATGTTATTCGGTTAGGGTTTACTTCTACATTAAACAAAGCATTTTTTATTTATTTCTTAGTTTAATAAAACTAGATCAGTAATTAAATAACAAATCCAATCCTTTAAAGCAGAACCCACCACCACCCCATTAAACAGTCACTATGAATGACATTAGTATTAGAAAATACATATACTGTATATGGACTTAGACTGGGAGGGAATATTGGCATCAATGGACACAGAACAAAAATGGGAATTCTTCAAAAAGACTTTATGCAAAATCACTGCAAAGTATATTCCCATGGCCAATAGGTTTAAAAGGCTAAAAATAAAACCTATGTGGCTCACGGCCAAAGTTAAAATGACTATAAATAATAGGAACATAACTTTAAAAAAAATATAAAAATGAAGGAACACTATCATCATTTAAATGCTACAAAGAATATAACAAAATATGTAAAAAGGAAATCAAGGATGCAAAAACTCAAAACGATGACAGATTGCAAAAGATAGAAGGACAAACCCCCAAAAATTCTTCAAAAAAATTAATAGTAAAAAGGTCAGGTCTGAGCATGTAGGCCCTTTACAAAATAATCAGAGGACAAAAAGCTGATTTATGAAATACTTTACTCATCTCTGTGTATACAAGGGAGCATAGGGGAGCTCACGTCATATTTAGACAGAATAAAGGTCGATAAAGCACCTAGACCAGATGGGATCCACCCACGGATCCTAAAAGAATCGAGATCTGTCATTTCAAAGCCATTGTATCTAATTTTTAGAGACTCATTATGACTGGAATGATACTACTGGTTGACGTAGTGTCAATGTGGTGCCCATATTTAAAAAGGGATCAAAGTCTTTACCAAGTAACTATAGACCTCTTAGTTTAACTTCTATAGTTGGGAAGATACTGGAGAGTTTAATAAAAGACCACATAGACGAGTTCTTGCTGAAAAAAAATATTTTAAGCAACAGACAGCATGGATTCATGAAAGACAGAAGTTGTCAAACAAACCTGATTTCTTTTTATGAGGAGGTAAGTAAAACCTTGGACAGAGGGGTGGCTGTGGATGTGGTATACTTGGATTTTGTTAAAGCGTTTGACATAGTTTCCCACACACGGCTAATGTGTAATGTAAAGTCTACAGGCTTGGAATGATCAATTTGTAAATGTATAGAAAACTTGCTTAAAGAACAAATTCAGAGAGTAGTGGTTAATGATTCTTACTCTAAATGGTCTAAGGTTATCAGTGGTGTACCCCAGGGTTCAATGTTGGGACCCCTAATTTTTAATATCTTTATAAATGATATAGGGTCTGGGATTAAAAGTACCATTTCTGTCTTTGCAGATGACACCAAGCTATGCAGTAGATTAACGTCCTTACAGGATGTCTCCAATTTATAAGCCGACCTCAATGGGCAACTAAGTGGCAAATGAGGGTTAATGTTGATAAATGTAAAGTTATGCACTTGGGGGCTAAGAATATGCATGCATCATACATACTTGGGGGAGTACAACTGGGAGACTCCTTTCCCGACATATGGTCTCCTAACATGTTTTGTTCGTTAATAAACCCAGTAGACGGTAATACAGTATGGTCAGTCTTTCTTTCTATTGAGCCTATCTGGAGTACATCCCTGTATGGCCACGACACAGTGAGATGCTCAAGCGGTTGCCAATACCATATCCGGTATCAGGCCTCCTGTGTGTGTTCAGCAGCCGTTTCTACAGTCAAGGCCACGGCTGGGTTACAGCCGAACGCTTTATATTGCCTGCTATTCGGTAAACAGGCAGTTTATATGGTATCGGGCACTTCTTCATTTTGTGTGATCTCACTGTGGTGCATATCAAGAACTGAAGTTATGGACTGTGTTAAATCATGCTAATTTGGGGGCGCAACCTCTTTTATCCTATCTTAATATGTATGTTCGTAATTTTGTGTTCTTGATTCGTTCTTTCGAATGGGCAGTGTATTAGTGAGCGATGTATCTTACTTAATATCTTTAGCCAATCGGCTTATCCCTTTTGTGTCTGAGTCACACGGCATTCCTGAATCTTTTTAGATTCAGTTGAGGAGGAGACTGAGTCGGGTCTCGTGGATGAGGAAGTGGACTGGAGTAAGTACAGGACTTATTAGAAAAGCAAGCATAGGATTATTATTCTTTATTTCCTACGAAAGTACGAATCAACGAAAAAGGCAATCTCACAAAAGTAACAATTACTAAATAACGAGTAGTGTACCGAATAAACGAAAATTATTATCTAACAAAATTACAAATTTCGAATCTAAGAAAATTAGACGGAATTACGAATCATTTTGTATCAACGAAAATATAACTGTTAGGAAAATACAAACGAGTTCGAATATGAAAACTCGCGTCTAATCAACGGAAACCTAAAGAAACTAAACGGAACTTAACCAAATTTTTTGTTGTGCACGTCTAATATGGACTTTTCTGTCCCTTTTTGTTTGCACGGTCTTTGCATTTGTGATATTATATTGCACTTATATTGCACATATGCTATGGTTTATTTCATTTCAAACTGTACCAATTATTGCACAACTGCACTTTATTATGCTTTATTATACCATATTTGGATGTATCCATATCACGCGTGTTGTATGATTCGCATGAATTTAACTTTTTGCCCTAGCACTGCACTTTTATTTAAACATTTTTTCTTTGTGCCTGATATCTTGGTTATAGAGCTCAGTTGCTGGCTATTTTATGTACTAAGCGCGAATATCTCTTTACAAGTATTGTGAATGGGACTGCGCTGCAACCAGCCAATAACTGCAGTGCATGCAGTTGCAGTGTAGTGGTGTGAGCCTTTAGAGGTAAAATCAGACAGTGAGATGATGACATAAAGGGGGAGATTTACTAAAACAGGAGCACTCAGAATCTTGTGCAGCTGTGCATGGTAGCCAATCAGCTTCTAACTTTAGCTTGTTCAATTAAGCTTTCACAATTAAAGCTGGAAGCTGATTGGTTTTTATGCAGAGCTGCACCAGATTTTGCACCATGCAGTTTTAGTAAATAACCCTCAAAGTCTCCTAACCATCTGTCAAACACCTTCTGAAAAGCGATTGACCAAGGGTCAGTCTTGAGGGGCCTTAGGCAAGTGTAAATGAGTCCTCAAGCCTCAGACAGTACACACGATCGGACTTTCCGACGGGAAATGTTCGATGACAGGCTGTTGGTGGTAAATCCGACCGTGTGTATGCTACATCGGACAATTTTTGTCGGATTTTCCGCAGACAAATGTTGGATGGCAGGTTTTAACATTTTCTGTGGACAAATGTGTGTTGTCGGATTTTCCGAGCGTGTGTACACAAGTCCGTCGGACAAAAGTCCAAAGTACAAACACGCATGCTCTGAAGCAAGGATGAGCCAGAAGCGGTCGGTCTTGTAAACTAGCGTTCGTAATGGAGAATTAACATTCGTGACGCGGCAAATTATGAAATCTTGAAATGCAGCGCACACTTCTCTTCTTCTTCAATGGGATAATAATGAAGCTGCTTTGCTGGTGATACTGATGGAGGTATTGCAAACGAATTTTCAAAGGGTGTTTTTTTTTTTGTGATATCAAGAATAATATTATTATGCTTTTTTTTTTATTTGGGCAAGTTACTACAACACCATTATCCTGTAGTTTATAAGATCAAAGATACAACTATGTTGGTGTCCCTTGTTAATTTTACATTGTATTTTTTAAATGTAACTGCCTACTCCCAAACTGTCATTTGAAGTAAAACACATAGCCAAGTATTATTCTCCAAAATTTTTTTATTGTGCATTAAAAAAAGAAAATAAATAAAATTAGACATGCTATCCACCAATAGAACTTAACTAAAAATTCTATGCATCCAAAGATATAAGAAAATATACCAAATCAAATCATTTTTCAACCAAAAAAATAATGTCAAGGCAATAACTCGAAGGCCAATAATAAATAACACGTTATCTCCTCCGATTCCGCAACATGGCTGGTTGACGAATGGCTGTTCAGAAACAAACCGAAAAGGACGAATTGAAAAGCGCTAAATGAAAACTCGAAAAGAAAAGCGCAAATCAACACTCACCAAACTTCTACTAACATGAAATTAGCAGAAGGAGCCCAAAGGGTGGTGCTAAAGAGCTGAAAAAACACGTAGTATGTCACTACGTTTGTAATTGTTGGCCAACAATTGTGTGGCCGTGTGTATGCAAGACAAGTCTGGGCCAACGCCCTTCGGACAAAATTCCACGATTTTGTTGGCCAACAATCCAATCATATGTACGAGGCTTAAGAGTTCAGCAATTTTAAACTATGGTATTCTAAAATCCTCCTAGAACAAAAGTGCTAGTTTGTGATACAAGTGACAGTTGGCCAACTATTGTGAGCAGGTCTTTTTTTCTCTCAAAGAACAAGTGCAGAAACTTCCCTCCTTCTGAGTCACCCCTCGACTCTGCCCCCTACCTACCGCTGAGCACCATCTCTTGGATCCACCCCCTTTTCACCTCCTAGTACCACCCCTTTTATAGAATACAAATATTTTGTGCTGCTAAGCAATTTTTATTGAATGCGTTAATGATAACAAAAAAGATAGTAAAACAGTGAGCAACAATAGACCCCCATGCCAGCATCAGTAGACCCCACCTCAGCAGCAATAGACACCCCTCCAGCAACAATAGATCTCCTTACACAACAATAGACTTCCACCTCAGCAACAATTGACTCCCAGCAACAACAACAGATCTCCCAGCAGCCAACATCAATAGACCCTCCAGGAGCCAGCAACAATAGACCCCTCCCTCAACAGTAGATCTCTCCCAGCAACAATTGACACCACAGCAATAAAAGACCCCCCCCACTAGCAACAATAGACCCCCCCACAAAAATAGATAACCACCAGCATCAATAGATCCCCGGCAGCCAACATCAATAGACCTTCCAGCATACCCCAACACCCCTTGCCATTACATACATTCAGTGCTGGAGATTCCGGAACTGCGTTCCCACTGAAAAAAAGCCCTGATTGTGAGATAAGATCATGAAGGGAGGTGCTATAATTAATCTATTTATTCCATTCAAGTCTATGAAGGCAATTAATCGCCAATATTACTTGCAAACAGCTTAAATTTCTGCACCGTGGGATTTTAGGAGACCGATCATGCAAGATTGTTCTGGAGTGTTCTCTGCTCCAGGTTCCACAGAAACCAATGTGATTGATCTCGAGAGATCTAACAATTTTAGTTGTACTGCTAAATATCTCATGTACCTGTGCCCTAGAAATTGTCTCGCTTTCAGTCTTGAAGTACCTATGCCTAAGCAAACCTACAGCAGTAGCTGAAAACTCTAGCTGGATAGCTTTTTTCTGCTTTGTTGCGACTCAATGCTACTGATCTCCTGCAACCTTTGCAGTCATGTCCTGTCTATATGCACTCCAGTGCTGAATGCATGGCATTGTGCAAGGGTGGATTGCAGATGGTGAAAACGTTTGCAATGTTGTAGGCGTGGCTGTTTGTAGTCTCTATTGGAGAGCCATCCAGAAGTATAATTGGAAGCCAGGGAAAGAGTGTTGTCACCTGCACAAGTACCTTCATGATAAGATCACCAGGGATTATTGAAATTGATTTAAAAGGCGGAGTTACACCCAAAAGTGGAACTCTTGCTCATATGCTCCCCCCCCCCCGTTGCCACATTTAGCACCTTTCAGGGGGGAGGGAGGAATGGGGGACCTGTTCTTGACAGGTCCCCTTCCCCACTCCCGGAGATGGGCTGCGGCCCGATCTCCCAAGAGTTGGCCCCCTCCCCTCCTCGTTCCCCACCGCCGGGCCAATTAGAATGCGCAGCGCGCTTCGCGCATGTGCAGTAGGGAACCAGGAGTGAAGCCGAAAGTCTTCACTGCCTGGTTCCCTTACCAGGAATGGCGGCGGCAGCACCCGGGAGTCGATCTGAAGATTGGTTGGGGTGCTGACATTGTGGGCTCCCTGGACAGGTAAGTGCCCTAATATTAAAAGTCAGCAACTACAGTATTCGTAGATGCTGACTTTTAATTGTTCTCACCCAGGCTGGACCTGGACAACTTCTGTGTGCAGCAGCCCCCCCTATGACTTACCTAAGTCCCATCTTGATCCAGCAATGTTGCTGTCTGGGACTCTCCCTCCTGATTGGCTGAGACAGCAGAGAAGCGCCATTGGCTCCCACTGCTGTCAATCAAAGTCAGTGAGCCAATGAGGAGAGAGAGGGGGCGTGGCAGAATGGACACAGGAAGCTGCGGCTCGGGTGCCCCCATAGCAAACTGATTGCTGTGGGGGCACTCAACAGGAGAGAGGGGCCTGGAGCACCAAAGAGGGACCCGAGAAAAGGAGGATCTGGGCTGCTCTGTGCAGGACCACTAAACAGAGCAGGTAAGTATAACATGTTTGTTATTTTTAACAATAAAAAAATACAAGACTTTAGTATCACTTCAATCTGCTAAATGACATTTTGTAACTCTGCAACTTGTTCATTGAGCTGAATCAGTTACCTGGCTTAAATTTTACTGTTAATTGTAAAGAGAACCAACCTAATTGGGCTTATATAAAATCTCATATTCAGTTTTAAAGAGTAACTCCACTTTGGTTGAGAAAAAAAAACATTCCTCTGAGTGATCTATGTACATTGCAGGGATTTTAACAAACTCTGTTGCAAATTCCTACCTCTTCTTATTCTAAAGTAATCACAGTTTTTTGTCTGTGTCCATGTGGAAAGTGAATCTAATGGCAGTGGTTTCATAATTATCAGCTGTTGCACCTGGGCTCCAATGAGGAAAATTGCAGGGTTTGCATCCCTTTAGAAGTGATTTCCTATTGGGAGAGTTTTACCAGAAATAACATTTTTGTTGCAGGGGATCTGACTTGTATCTTAGGCAGACTTCTGGGAAATTGGTGAGCCAATCGCACAACCAGGAAATGATGTTTCTGGGGGGCGTTCTGTACACATTCTGTGTACAGAACACCACCAGGTAGCGATATTGCATTTTACAGAAAATTACAGAGCTGCAGACTCAAAAGGAAAGGTCATTTTTAATAACATTCAGCTACAATATGACTTGTATCACAATTGTATACACTATATTATTTTTTTGATTTGCATTTTCCCATCAAAGTGAAGCTTCTCTTTAACTACTTCCAGACCACACACCAGCCCGGGTGCGCGAAACAACGTACCTGTACGCTGTTCTTGCTTCCTGGTCTTGGGCGCATGTGCGCGCCACCAGCAACCCGCTCCTGCTGTGATTGGACACAGCAGGAACAAATCAGCGGGTTCTGTGGTCGCGATGGCCATCGGCCAGCCACGATCGTTCGAGGGAATGACAGAACAGCGATCTGCCTATGTAAGCAGGGCAGACCGTCGTTCTGTCACAAAGGAAGAGAGAGATCGGTGATTCCTACTAATCAGGAACACAGATCTTCCCTGCCAGTGTCATTTATACAGTGTCAGTGAATTTTTTTAGCACTGATCACTGTATTGGTGTCACTGGTCTCCAAAAACTGTCACTAATGCCGCGTACACACGAGCGCACTTTACGGCAGACATTGCCCGGCGGACGGGATTTCGTGGGACAATTCGATCGTGTGTGGGCTCCAGTGGACTTTGTTTTCTCAAAAGTTGGACGGACTTAGATTTGAAACATGTTTTAAATCTATCCGTCAAACTCGAGTCCGGTCGAAAAGTCCGCTCGTCTGTATGCTAGTTCGACGAACAAAAAGCCACGCTAGGGCAGCTATTGGCTACTGGCTATGAACTTCCTTGTTTTAGTCCGGTCGTACGTCATCACGTATGAATTCGACAGACTTTGGTGGATTGTGTGTAGGCAAGTCCGTTCATTCAGAAAGTCCGTCATAAAGTCCTTTGAAAAGTCCGTCGAGCAAAGTCTGCCGTAAAGTCCGCTCGTGTGTACGCGGCATTAGTGTCCAATTTGTCTGCCGCAGTGTCGAAGTCCCGCTAAAAAATGCTGATCGCTGCCATTACTAGTAAAAAAAAAGTCCATAAATCTGTCCTATAGTCTGTAGACGTGATAGGTTTCCCACAAATGCCGGCGGCCTGGCAGTTCCTAATCCAAGGCTATATTTTCTCGCCTCCCAATTACAGCATTTTGCCGGATGGGAGTCTGAACAGATATCCTTTCCTGCTCAACGATTATTTCCTTTTGCAGGGTTTGAAACAGGAAAATCTGGATGCCGCACACCGGATAAAGTTGAAAACATCTTCTTTATTGTAAAACTTGGATCATAAAAAACAGGACAATCAGGCGGGTGGTACAGACACAGCTGACGCGTTTCGCGCTCTAGTTCGAGCGCTTACTTGAGTTTTTTATGATCCAAGTTTTACAATAAAGAAGATGTTTTCAACTTTATCCAGTGTGCGGCATCCAGATTTTCCTGTTTCAAACCCTGCTTCAATTTGCATTTAGCCAGCACCTGGGACTCCTCTCCTCTGAAGGATTCACTAATACACACCTGAAAGCAAGTTCTCCTGAGCGGTGATTTATTTTCTCTATTTCCTTTTGCATTTAAGGGTCGGTCTCCACTCTTTGTCCTCGATGAGGGGGTGTATCGCTTGCTGATATGCCTACTTGTATGTTAATCTGTAAAGTATGGGATACAGTTAAAAAAATGTTGGGTGTCTCATATCCCACTAGATACACCCCCATATGGGAAAATGATAGACTTTCTCAAATTTCGGCTGTTTCGGTACTGTCAGATGGGTTTCTATTGAACTTCCCCATCCGTTCTCGGTTTGGCTGGGAGAAAGATATTGGTCCCATCTCTGAGGAGATTTGGGAAGATGTCCTCCAGTCCCCGTGCAGAGTGTCTCTTTCTCCATCACACAGACTGACTCAGATTTTTATTCTCCATAGGGTCTATAGAACTCTGCAGTTTCTCTGTGCAATTGGACTGAAATCGGAGCCAGCCTGTGCTAGATGCGGTAACACGGGTACATTAATAGATCTTTTGTGGCAATGTCCAAAACCGCAATGATACTGGGTGGAGGAGATTGGTATCTTAAATAGAGTATTGGATATTAATATTCCGGTTGAACCGCTTATATGTATATTGGGTTACTGTGACACCTCTATCTACACCACCTCTACTGGTAACACTATAAGGCGAGCACTTTTTGTTGCCGTAGACAGATCTCTTAAGTGGACCTCTCCACATCCACCGACTGTGTCCGATTGGATTGTAGATCTCAATAGGATCATTCTTTTTGAAAAGCATACATATTCCCTAAAGAACTCCCTGAATAAGTTTGATGTCATATCTGGTCTAGATGGCTTTAAACTATGACTCAGGTATCATGTCAACCAATGTGTACTGTGTACTGTGTACTTTGTAATGCTGGATATTGTTGTTCCTTTTTTTGTGTGTCATATATACTCTGAGTGGGGGGGGGTGGGGGGGTTGGTGGGGCTAGTTGAAGGTAAGGGGTTTGGGGTTTAATTTTTTTTCTGGGGGGGTTTTGGTTTGGTGTGATTTCTATTTTTGTGGTTTTGTCTGTATTGTGTCATATAAAATAATAAAAAGGATTTGACTAAATAAAAACAATCAGCGGGTCCTGAGGCCGCGATGGCCATCGGCCAGCCGCGATCGTTCGAGGGAATGAGAGAACAGCGGTCTGCCTATGTAAGCAGGGCAGACCGTCGTTCTGTCACAAAGGAAGAGAGAGATCTGTGATTCCTACTAATCAGGAACGCAGATCTTCCCTGCCAGTTTCATTTATACAGTGTCAGTGCATTTTTTTAGCACTGATCACTGTATTGGTGTCACTGGTCTCCAGAAAGTGTCACTTAGTGTCCAATTTGTTTGCCGCAATGTTGAAGTCCCGATAAAAATTGCT
The DNA here is from genome assembly GCA_037952925.1 of Lithobates clamitans. Lineage (NCBI taxonomy): Eukaryota > Metazoa > Chordata > Amphibia > Anura > Ranidae > Lithobates > Lithobates clamitans. Next base: position 3,423,510 of record JBBGZY010000103.1, on the reverse strand, counting down.
GATCACTGCCATTACTAGTAAAAAATTAGAAGTCCATAAACCTGTCCTATAGTCTGTAGACATGATAAGTTTTGCGCAAACCAATCAATATATGCTAATTGGGATTTTTTTACCAAAAATGTGTAGCAGAATACATATTGGCCTAAATTGATGAAGAAATTAGATTTTTTTACATATTTTTATTGGATATGTTTTATAGCAGAAAGTAAAAAATATTGTTTGTTTTTTTTCAAAATTATCGGTCCTTTTTTGTTTATAGCGCAAAAAATAAAAACCGCAGAGGTGAACAAATACCAATAAAAGAAAGCTCTATTTGTAGGAAAAAAGGACATCAATTTTATTTGGGTACAGCGTCGCATGACCACGCAATCGTCAGTAATAGCAGCACAGTGCCGTATCGCAAAAAAATGGTCTGGTCATTAAGGGGGGCCTTCCGGGGCTGAAGTAATTAACCAGTTGCCGACTACCACATGCTGATATACGTTGGCACAATGGCAGTGGTGGGCAAATGGGGCTACCTGTATGTCCCCTTTAAGAACCAGGAATAGCAGGCGCGCGCGCGCCCCCCGGCGTACAGCGTGCCTGTGGGGCTCAATGACACGATCGTTGTCCGTCGGTCTCCCAGCGATCGTGTCATGAAGCCTCAGAACAGGGAAGTGCCTATGTATACAAGGCACTTCCCCATTCTGGCTTGTGTCATGACAGAGATCACTGCTCTCTGTCATCGAGAGCAGTGATCACTGTCATGTGACTTGAAGCCCACCCCCCCACAGTTCGAGTCACTCCCTAGGACACATTTAACCCCTTCATCTCCCCTCAGTGGTTACCTTCACTGCCAGTGTCATTTACACAGTAATCAATGCATTTTTATAGCACTGATCGCTGTATAAATGACAATGGTCCCAAAATAGTGTCAAAAATGTCCGTTGTGTCCACCATAATGTTGCAGTCCCAATAAAAATCACAGATCGCCGCCATTACTAATAAAAAATAAATAAATAAATAAAAATGCCATAAAACTATCCCCTATTTTGTAGATGCTATAATGCTTTTACCAAAAATATGTAGAAGAAAACATATTGGCCTAAACTGAGGAAAAAATTTTATATATTTTTGGGGGATATTTATTATAGCAAAAAGTAAAAAATAATGTGTTTTCTTAAAAATTGACGCTCTTTTTTTGTTTACAGCGCAAAAAATAAAAAACACAGAGGTGATCAAATACCACCAAAAGAAAGCTCTATTTGTGGGAAAAAAAGGACTTCAATTTTGTTTGGGTGCAACGTCACATGACCGTGAAATTGTCAGTTAAATTGACGCAGTGCCGGATCGCAAAAAGTGCTCTGGTCAGGAAGGGGGTAAAATCTTCCGGGGCTGAAGCAGTTATATTAAAAACAATCTATATTTGTCCCCTTATAGATCTTAATTTCCTGTCTCAGTGTCTGACTCTCCAGCTTGAGTCAGGGGGGTGGTAAACCACTTGAAGTTTTTCCTTTGCTGCTCAGGTAACTGCCTGACCCCGTGCATTTTCTTTCAGCTTCTGAGTAGGCAACATCTTTTAAGGAGCCTCCCACTCTGCAGTCCAAAGGAAAGAAGGCTTGGGTCTCCATGTATGGTGTTACCATGTATTCTACTAAGTAAAAGGGGCTTTGGAGGTTTCAGGCCTTTAAATTAGTTAGGGGTGCATGTAGGCAGCTGTAGTGCAGGACAGCCTAGTTGGCTGCAAGAGGTAGTGGGTTAGCAAGTGTATAGTCTCACTTTCCAGCCTATTTGATATGTTTATGTGTACATATGTTCAGAGCTGTTTGGCCTCTATTATTGTCTCCAGTACCATTTTGGAGAAGCCTGGTGTCCTGATAGGACAAGCAAATCTCGGAAGATTTGGTCGGCCATTTTTGGGTGCATATTTTATATAAGAAAGCCCAGCCGCGTTTAGTTCAGTTCACGTGTGTGTATAGACAGGGATAGAGAACCCTCTTGTCAGGGAGAGTTAGGAGAAGATAGGGAGAGTGTTCCGGCCTGTGAAGGATAGCTCAGGGTTCCTCTGGAGTCCTGTATCAGCAATCCTGGTCGGATGAAAGACTCCCCATTGCAGATAATAAATCCGGTGTCCTCGCTATGAGGGAGGGACAAGCGGATCAGATGCCTATATCCATCTGCTGAAGGAATACCGTTGTACCGGGTAATGTGTGTGAATAGCAGCCTCTACAGATACGCACCGTGTGCTTGGGTTTATACTGTGTTAGTTAGTGGAAATGATAAATGCTGAATATTCTGTTTCTTGTATAAGTCTATTCATGAGTCATGACTGGGCCTCTTTAACCGACAACACTTAGTGGTTATGTAACACTCGCTGAATAAATTGAAACACTGAAAAGAGAAGGCCAGAAAACCCGATCTGATTCATCAGTGGCAGGCCAACTAAAAGGCCCATTCTGCATGGTTTAATAGTGCAAACAAGGCTAATGTAGCACTAATTATCAGCTTCTCCTGTAAAATTAGCATTGAGACATTACTGACCTGCTAATGGGCCATTAAGTGTTACCAGCAGTTGGTTAAAACTTTTGTGTCAGCTTTAGAACGGATAATAAAGAGAGAGGGAAAGAGTGATTGAGATACCATTTTGCAGGCAGTGTGTGGGAAATATGTGTCATAGGTTTGTCTCTATACCAGGTGGAATAGATGAAGGCATAAATGCACATTTTATTGCAGATGAGTTAGCAGATAAGTCGTGACACCTAACAATGCACAGGCTGTACTGAAGTCTTAATGAAGCCAAAATTTCATTTTAATAAACCAGTGAGTCAAGTGAGGCTGCTTTTTACTCTTAAAGGAATCTTTGTGCAAAAGTGTTTTTTTTTTTTTTTTCCTGAGAGCTCTTCAAGACAAGAGGTTTTCGACTCAAGACGTTTTTTCACTGACTAGAAGATTTGATATCAATTTGTAGTGAGAAAAAAAATAATGAAAGTGTGATTTGACCAAAGGTGTGATTGCATTTATATTGCAGGCAGGAGTGTAACAATAGCCATAGAAGCCCATGGGTTGTGTGGGTGGAAAAGGACCCCATTAGGAGGCCCATTAGTTTAATTAGAAAATGTATATGTGTGTGAAGAAAACATATATCCATAAATGTATAATTAAGGATGGCAGAGGTTGCTGTTGACACTGACCCTGTACCCTCTGTGATAATTCCAGTCAAGAAAAGTTGATGTCAAATGTAGAGGAGGAAACATCTTAATGGTTGTCCCTACTCAAAGATTCCCTTTGCATTACCAACTTCAAAGGTGCAATTGCCCTTATACTGCAGGCAGGAGCATACCTATAGACTAAACAGCCCATCACGGATGCTATGGGGCCTCGAAGGGGACCCCATTAAGGGGCTTGCTGAGGCAGTTTAAACAGAAAATCTGTGTGTGCCTAGTCAATAAATGTACAGGATATTTAAGACACTGACTCTGTACCCCTGTGATATTTGAACTCTTCACGTAGTCCAATGCTTTGTACTCATTCTGAAAAATTAAAGGCGTACTATGAATGGTGCCGAGTGAGTGACCCCTTCTAGGCAGGGGACAGAGAACACAGCAAGGATCATTATAGCAGTGGTGGCTACTAGGCTACTACAGTGATTCTCCACTTCCATAGAGATTGGCAAGGTATGGCATATGCAAACTCACATTGGTCCAAGCTGGTCCAAAGTAACTTTGCAAAAAAATCCATGCCTAGAGTTCAACATTAACCACTTCCCGCCAGAAGGCAGTCATATGGTGTCTTTAGGTTTGAAGTGGTGATATCTGCATGATGCCTGCAACCGATCCCCGATTACTATAGAGCTGGTCAGGTCCCCGGCCATCTCTATGATCCCGGGAGACCGGAAGCGACGTCATGAAATCACTTCCGGTGCTGGCAGATGTAAACACTGCCAGTTTTTTTTTACCCTGGAAAGCAGAGATCAATGTTTTGTTTTTGTTTTTTTTTGTTTTTTTTATCTCATTCTTTCCAGGATAGAGGAGACCCAGATGTCTTCATAAAGAGGACCCATCACACCTTATTCCTGTTGCAAGGGATGTTTACATTTCTTGTAATAGGAATAAAAGTGATCAAACAAAAATAAAAAATAAAAATTAAAGAGACAATGTAAAAAAATAAATAGGATAAAAATTAACAACCACATTTTTTTTAAAGGTCCCCTGTCCCCTCATGCTCACACGCAGAAGCAAAAAAAAAATAAGATTTTTACATGTAGGAAAGAAATGTCAGAATTGACCTGGATGCAAGTGGTTAAAAGTTAATTCAATGCACTTCTGCACCTTATTCCCTAAAAATTAAATTGTTAATTTTGCAAAGAAAATATTTTCCCCCTCTCAGCAAGGTAGCAGTGCTTAGCACTGTGTAAAATAACAGCCCCCCCCATGAGTTTTCTGACCTGTGCACTCCCTCACTCCTATTTACTTCCCCATCCCCAATACATGTTATAAGAATTTTACTCCAGGAGTACAGTATACAGTATAATGAGTGGAAATTTTAGAGAAATTTTTAAATAATGCATTACAATTTAACTAAACCCATTTGATTTTAGTTGACTAAAAAGTAATGGAGATTTTAGTAGATTAAAACTTAGGAGATTTTAGTCAACTAAAATGTACTGGAGATTTTAATCGAGTTTTCAGTTGACTAAAATGTAGCAGATTTGAGTAGACTATAATATGACTAAAATGAAAACAATTCAGATGACTAAAATATGACTAAAACTAAAATGGCATTTTAACCAAATGACTATGACTAAAACCAAATCGAAATTTGACATCAAAATTGACACTGCTAACAACTTCTGTCTCCAGCTCTTGACCCTGATAGTGTACTGACTGTGCTGACAGCTCTTCTGCTACCTGAACCTGATAAATACATACTTTATGCTAATATCAATGACAGTAGGAAGGTCTTTGCTATAAAGGTCCATGATTGTTAGTTACACCCCTGATTGTAGGTTGCCTTCTTCCAGGTACGCCCTAGCCAACCCCCACCTCCCCAAGAACCTTATACTCCCCATGTCCAGTGAGATATCACACATACAAAGCTGCAGGGCCTCATCAAAATCTTCTGAGATGGACCCAAGCATGAACTATTTATTCTCCATTTAATCCTATAGAGAGTTCCCACCCCTCCACCAGAGTAGTCCTCTTTGATGTAGTTACACTTTAAGCAAAGCTATGTAAGGTTAAATGCTGGATGGTAGGTGTTATTAAATGCCAAACTACATTTCTTGTTGCATCTGATAGTGCCACAGGAGTTCTCCAAAATATCCTGTCTTCCAGAGTATGTGGAGAGGTGGGACTGTATGCCCCTTCCCTTAATTTACAATGTCTGAATGACCTACTGCTAAGTCAAAGAATTGCTGTGTAGAGGGCCAGGTATGCCTATCTAAACCTACAACACAAAAACGAGCAAATGACTCTGGATTGTGCTGTAAACTTTTCATTAGTATTAATAAAAATAAAATATTGCACTTATAAGGTCATTAGAAAGAAGCACTTATCAGGAGTGATCCACATCTTAGTTCTCTGTACCATGTGCATAGATGGGAGACACATAGCGGGCTTCTGCTAAGCTGAGGAAAGATGTTTTTTTTCAAAAGGAGTCCTCTGCAAAGTAAAACATTATTCTCCTCATTTGTGGCAGTATCTCTGAGAGTTCCAGAAGCAGGAAAATAGAGATTCAAGAACTGCAGCTGAAAGTGAGGCTTGGAAGAGTATGTTCAGTGGTGAAGGAGTTTACCAATGGAGATGGATTGAATTTTTATACAAGTACTGCGCTTATCTACTTTCCATGGTAGAGGATTAAGAAGAGGTGGAAACACTACAAAACTGTAATCGGTTGGTGTCTTTATTCGCCAACTCGTGTGGTGAGGTGTGGTTGCTCCTAATGCTGGAAAGCACTTCTGACTTCACTTGCATAACTGTTTCCCTGGGGCTTGTTCCACTGGCGGCAAGGATTAGTGCTGGTTGACAGCGAATTTCAGATTGCCGTTTGGACTTTCTTGGGAAAGCTGCAACTGTTTTTATAGTTAGGTGAACAATGTTATTGCATAGTTGTCTGGTACATACCATTAGATTTGTGTAATTAGTAATGATTTATGAAGGGTTCTGGTAATACAGAAAGGCAGATTAGTATATTGAGAACAGCGATGTATTTACCATAAGGCATAGGCGCTCTGGGTCTATAGATGGCACAGGCAAAATGGGGACTTTTCTCTGTATGGTTATCTGCCATACATTTTTCCTACAGTCATTTATTTACACATTGTAACCGTATTCTAAGTCAGGTTAGGACCAGTAAAAATGTTCTGTGTATCAGATAGTGATGTGTCTGGTGGCGATTGGTCTATGGTGGCCCGTGCATTAGGGGCACACGGGCGCCACCCCCCCATCCATGCGCCCGGCCCCCTGAACTACATACAGGGACACCGGACCATGGATTCCATTGGGGGGGTTGTTTTTTTGAAGCATGTGATTAGAGCCAGAGGCTCTAAAAGGCTTCAAAAAGCACTGCGCCCGAAGCCCACCCAGTTGTGTGACAAAAGCGAATAAAAAATCGATATTTTCACACTAAATCTCCTCCCCGCTAATCATGAAGCGGGTCGTGAGAGGGTTTCCCGATTGGCCGAAAGGAGAAGCAACCTTATTGGCCAAGGGGGAGGAGGAGGAGGAGGAGGAAGGAGACGCACGGAGGGAAAGGCTGACCCTGCAGCCGCCATGATGGCTCACCCGCAGTGGCTCCACTCCACTGCTCGGGCAATGGAGGGAAGAGGAGTTTGGAGCCATCCCAGGCAGGCAGGACATCTGCCTTCTAAGGTAAGGAGGCCATCCGTCTACCGCGGAGGGTGGGGGGTGGTGTTTGCTCTGTGGTGTGATGTTGTTATCCCCGTAATCATCTCCAAGGGGGAAAGTCGTTGGATTGCCGCCCCTTCCCCGCGAATTTTCAAGCACCGGCCGCCACTGCGATTGGTACGGTATATGTTACACCTTTGTTATTTCTCCTTTTGTGAGTATTTTGGTATATATTTTTATCCAATAAATAGTTTAACAGTAATGCACTAGGCTGGTATGCCTTCTTCTTATGTTTGTTTACAGTCCCAGATTTCCCTGAATTGAAGAGGGCAGTAAGGCTCCAGTGCACACATTGGTGGTTCCAGTGGGTGGACACTTACAGTGTTCCATTTTGGGTTCTTCAAGGTGGAAGATTTGTCCACATGGGCCCCTTGACGATTGGACTGCAAGTGGGATTTCTACACCTGTAGCACAGACTTTTCGCACTTATACCAGTGTGTGCCTATATCCTCCAGTGGAAGAAATCCAGCCAAGATTAAAAAAGTCACTGCTGCCAACTTATAATGCCAACTAACTAGCAGTTAGCTTGGTTTAGCGCTTCATTTAATTACTAAAAAAATATACTTTAAAGAATAACTTGACTTTGTTAAAAAAAAAAAAAAGAAACTTGTTCTCAGATCATTTAGATGTAGGCTATTGTTCTAGGATGTTATTGATACCTTTAAAGCCCTAAAATGGTGTTATTATACATCACTGCATCTCTGCCTCATAGGCAGTATCCTTGACCTGCTTGTTTATAACTTGCTTTAAAGTGGTTGTAAACCGTTACATATTCCCAGTGAAATGACTGGGCTCAGGTGATATACAGATATTAAACAAATTCTCCTACATATGTTGTACCTGTTTACCTGCAAAAAATTGTTCATATTTTCTATTCTCTAAAAAGCAGTTAAAGCAGTATTGAGCCTTGAAACAAAAATATATTGCAGCTTACCAATCCTAAAATATGGTGGGCGCATTAATTTTTTCAGGCTTTTTTTTTTTTCATTTTCACCTGGTGATCTGGCCAGTAACACACTTCCTGAATTAGGGTGGCTCCTCCACCTATGGAGGTGGGGGCAACAGTGTCACCCTGGGAAAGCTGCAGGGTTTAGTAGAGTTGGATGGATTAGATTTAGATGGACTTTACATAAATAAATAACAAATTAAAGCCTAACTAACAAAGCCTGCTTTGTTAATGATAGTGACAGTCTGAATTATATATTATGTCATATTTTATTTTTGCCTTTCGTACAACTTTAAAGGTAGACCTGGCCCACCTGGTTTCAGTTCATAGATACAGCTGGTCTATCTCCACTGGAAGCAGTAGCACAGGCCAATTGTGATTGTAAGCTGCGCTGTAGGAGGATACCATTGCAAATCTTTAAAGATACTATGTCATCCTCTAAAGGAATTCCTTTTTACACTACCCTTTAAATGTAATTGACACTGAATGATTGGATTACATTGGCGTTCTGTCACATCTGCTTTATAAAGCAAAGAATAATGTGCAGTAACTTTAAGTACCCGATTAGAAGTGACTTTTACTGATCTATTTACCATAAATTTAAGTCTAAATGGTCACTATAGGTTAGAGCACTATGTATATAATCATTGATGCTTGCACTGGGGTCTTATTTACTATAAACTCCAGGACCTGCAGATCTTGAAGAGACACTCTGACCAGGTTTTGCAAATTTTTGGGCAGTGTAACCCACTGGAATTGGAAATGAAAGTCAGTGGAGCTGCAAGATTCAAGATATCAGTATCATATATACCAGGCAGTGGAATCCTTTGTTGAGTATAGAAGAGCACTAAATTGCTTGGCTCTGTATACCCTTTCAACCAGAAAAATGAGGGGGCCTCAGTGGGCATCATGAATATATGTCTGGACATGAATATATTGCTGGACATTGTGAATAGCCTATGTGTACAGGCCATCGCCCTGTGTAGTGCACAAATAAGTCCTCTATATCTATTGTATTGAGAAGTATATGGACTGTCTTATGTAGTGTACAGAAAAGCTTTTTAGACTGTCCTCCCTTATGTACTGAAGATTTTTCTTATGTGGTGCATACAAAGAAGTTTAAGAACTGTCCTTCTCATGATTCTCATGTACTGTAGTGCACAGAGAAGTTTATAGGTTGTTGTTTCGATGTACTGTATGTGGATCATCTTCCCTGTAAAATATACAGAGGAGTTTATGAAATGCCCGCCTGTGTAGTATACAGAGAAGTTTAAGGACTATATTTGTCATGTGGTCATACAGAGAATAAAAGATAGTTTTCCTCATGTGGTGTACAGAGGAGTTTATGCACCATCCTTTCATTTAACGTACAAAGACATTTTCGGACTGTCTTCCCAATGTAGTGTACAAAGAAGGTTATAGACTGCCCTCCCTATGTGATTTTATGGATTGACGCAACCATGTAGTGTACAGGAAAGTTTATAGACCATCTTCTTCATTTACTGTTAAGAGACGCTCATGGGCTGTCCTTCTGATGTAGTCTACAGAGAAGTTTGTGGACTGTTTTTTTTATGTAGTGTATTTAGTGATCATTCTTCTCTTGTAGTTTACAGAAACATGTATGGATCGTCCTTCTCATGTAGTGTACAGAGATGTTTATTGGCTTTCCTCCCTTTGTAGTGTATAAAGAAGTTTATGGACCACAGGTAGCTTGCTACAGAGAGGTTTATAGACTGTCTTCCCCATATTTTTCATAAATTGTACAGAGAAGTTAATCAATTGCTTTCTGCATATAGTGTACAGAGAATTCACAGACAGTATTACCCATGTAGTGTACAGAGAAGACTATGGGCCACCTTCCCCATGTAGTGTGTGTAGAAGATTGTAGACCATCTTCTCTATGTAGTGTACAGAGACGTTTCTATACTGTGTTCTCCATGTAACGTACAGAGAATTTTATGGACTGTATTCCTCATGTAGCGTGAAGAGAAGTTTAAAGACAGCCTTTCCCATGTAATGTACAGAGACATTTATGGACTTTCCTCTGCATGTACTGTACAGATTTTATGGACTGTCCTCTACTTGTAGTGTGTACAGAAGTATATGAACTATATACCCCATGTAGTGTTCAGAAAAATTTATAGACCATCTCCCCAATGTAGTATACATAGAAGATCATGGACTACTCCATGCAGTGAACAGAGAATACCACAGACTGGTTTCACCATGTAGTGTACAGAGAAACTCTAATGTCCTGTACACACGGTCGGACATTGATCTGACATTCCGACAACAAAATCCATTGATTTTTTCCGACGGATGTTGGCTCAAACTTGTCTTGCATACACACGGTCGCACAAAGTTGTCGGAAAATCCAATCGTTCTGAAAGCGGTGACGTAAAACACGTACGTCGGGACTATAAACGGGGCGGTAGCCAATAGCTTTCATCTCTTAATTTATTCTGAGCATGCGTGGCACTTTGTGCGAAAGATTTGTGTACACACAATCAGAATTTTGTTGTTGGAAAATTTTATAGCAAGCTCTCAAACTTTGTGTGTCGGAAATTCCTATGGAAAATGTGTGATGGAGCCTACACACGGTCGGAATTTCCGACAACAAGGTCCTATCACACATTTTCCATCGAAAAATCCTATCGTGTGTACAGGGCAGTAGACTGGTGTACAGAGAAGCTTATAGACTGGTTTCCCCATGTAGTGTACAGAGAAGCCCATAGACTGGTTTCCCCATGTAGTGTACAGAGAAGCCCATAGACTGGTTTCCCCATGTAGTATACAGAGAAGCTCATAGGCTGATTTCCCAATGTAGTGTACAGAGAAGCTCATAGACTGGTTTCCCCATGTAGTGTACAGAGAAGCTCATAGACTGGTTTCCCCATGTAGTGTACAGAGAAGCTCATAGACTGGGTTCCCCATGTAGTGTACAGAGAAGCTCCTAGACTGGTTTCCCCATGTAGTGTACAGAGAAGCTCATAGACTGGTTTCCCCATGTAGTGTACAGAGAAGCTAATAGACTGGTTTCCCCATGTAGTGTACAGAGAAGCTCATAGACTGGTTTCTCCATCTAGTGTACAAAGAAGCTCATAGACTGGTTTCTCTATGTAGTGTACAGGGAAGCTCATAGACTGATTCCCCATGTAGTGTACAGAGAAGCTCATAAACTGGTTTCCCTGTGTGGTGTACAAAGAAGCTCATAGACTGGTTTTCCCATGTAGTGTACAGAGAAGCTCATAGACTGGTTCCCCATGTAGTGTACAGAGAAGCTCATAGACTGGTTTCCCCATGTAGTATACAGAGAAGCTCATAGACTGGTTTCCCCATGTAGTGTACAGAGAAGCTCATAGACTGGTTCCCCATGTAGTGTACAGAGAAGCTCATAGACTGGTTTCCCCATGTAGTGTACAGAGAAGCTCATAGACTGGTTTCCCCATGTAGTGTACAGAGAAGCTCATAGACTGGTTCCCCATGTAGTGTACAGAGAAGCTCACAGACTGGTTTCCCCATGTATTGTACAGAGAAACTCATAGACTGGTTCCCCATGTAGTGTACAGAGAAGCTCATAGACTGGTTTCCCCATGTAGTGTACAGAGAAACTCATAGACTGGTTCCCTATGTAGTGTACAGAGAAGCTCATAGACTGGTTTCCCCATGTAGTGTACAGAGAAACTCATAGACTGGTTCCCAATGTAGTGTACAGAGAAGCTCATAGACTGGTTCCCCATGTAATGTAAAGAGAAGCTCATAGACTGGTTCCCCATGTGGTGTACAGAGAAGCTCATAGACTGGTTCCCCATGTAATGTAAAGAGAAGCTCATAGACTGGTTCCCCATGTGGTGTACAGAGAAGCTCATGGACTAATTTCCCCGTGTATTGTACAGAGAAGCTCATAGACTGGTTTTTCAATGTAGTGTACACAGACGCTCATAGACTGGTTTCTTCATGTAATGTAGGCAATATCTTAAATTACCTTCAACAGATAGCAAGTGATCAGTGTCTATGGTCATACGATGAATTGCACACCCTTACCAGCCTTGCATTACAAGAAATCACTGTTTGTGATCCACCACAGTCAAAGCATCGCCTGAAAGGGCTACATTTCTATGTTTTTATTTGAAGTTTACATTTTTTACATCATTTACTAACTTACCCAGCATGCTTAACCAAAATCACTTTGATTTTCTGTTCAATTTTTAAACAAAACACTCTGAAAAGAACATACATTACCATGATGAAAAGCTTGATTCCTGCTAGTAATTAAAGGTCATCACATCTTACATATACCTCCTCTTAGCAGCTTGCGTTCCGTTAATATCATTTTATCGTTCCTGCTCCGCTATTGACCAAACATCAAAAGGCTAAATCCTTATTGATAATTATCATCTAATGCCATTATCTAGACCAATCATAGGAAGGGGTGATTGGTTTAAAGTGGGCTCATTAGTGGCATAATTGAGACCATAAAAACTCACCAATTTGGCAGCATATTTTCAACTTCTATATGCATTAAGCATGTAAATTGACTTTTCTATTTGACCTAGATGAGTGAGTTAGCTCCTTTGCATCAACGTAAATTGCAAATTAAACTATCATTAGTGCAGAGGAAAACTGAAAATTTGGGAGAAAATAACAAAAATGCAAATAGGAGTTTAGAATAATTTAGAAGAAGTCTTACATAACTGGTCCAAACAAGGTGACCGCCAGAGTCATTTTTAACCATATTCACACAGCTACTGAGATAAAATGTTTCTCCACAGGCTGCATTCTGTATCAGTTGTAACAATAATGGGGATTAAATGTACAGTTCTCTAGGCTAGCATGTAATATACAATATCGCACAGAATATTTGATGTGCAGCTTGTTTAAAATGACAGGGCCATTACCAAGATAAAATGGAATGCGGAAAGACCATTTTATCAGCTAAATGCTGATTAAAAAAGCTTAAATTATTGGTGACAACGATTTACTGTAAAAGCCCTCTACATCAGCATTAAAGTATCAGAAATGTATATTTAATGTATATAAACTCAAAATCAAAAATGTCATTTTCAGGTTTCCTTCCCATTCCTTCCCATTATTTTCACCTGGTGATTCTCAACATAACACACTTTCTGTCCCTTTGTGATTACAATAACTTGCCCAATGTTATTTATTGAAGAAGCCATTGTACAAAGGATATATATATATATACACAGTGGGGACGGAAAGTATTCAGATCCCCATATTGACATAAAAACACAGAATTGTTGACATTTTTGCAGGTTTATTAAAAAAGAAAAACTAAAATATCACATGGTCCTAAGTATTCAGACCCTTTGCTGTGACACTCATATATTTAACTCAGGTGCTGTCCATTTCTTCTGATCATCCTTGAGATGGTTCTACACCTTCATTTTTGTCCAGCTGTGTTTGATTAATTTTATTGGACTTGATTAGGAAAGCCACACACCTGTCTATATAAGACCTTACAGCTCACAGTGCATGTCAGAGCAAATGAGAATCATGAGGTCAAAGGAACTGCCTGAAGAGCTCAGAGACAGAATTGTGGTAAGGCACAGATCTGGCCAAGGTTACAAAAAATGTCTGCTGCACTTAAGGTTCCTAAGAGCACAGTGGCCTCCATAATCCTTAAATGGAAGAAGTTTGGGATGACAAGAACCCTTCCTAGAGATGGCTGTCCGGCCAAACTGAGCTATCGGGTGAGAGAGACAAAGAAGAACTCAAAGATCACTGTGGCTGAGCTCCAGAGATGGGAGAAAGTTGTAGAAAGTCAACCATCACTGCATCCCTCCACCAGTCAGTGCTATATGGCAGAGTGGCCTGACGGAATCCTCTCCTCAGTGCAAGACACATGAAAGCCCGCATGGAGTTTGCTAAAAAACACCTGACGGACGCCAAGATGGTGAGAAATAAGATTCTCTGGTCTGATGAGACCAAGATAGAACTTTTTGGGCTGCTACACACAATTTTTTTTTTCTCTTAATGCATAGAATGCATTAGGAGAAAAAAACCTTCTGCCTTTACTACCCCTTTAATGATATACTGCTACATTTGTAAGCTAGAATTTAGAAAACAAAAATTTGAACTTAGCCTTTAATTTTGTTTTGGGTATAGCGGGAAAGATTGTTCTCTGTGTTCCTAATGGGGGAATATCCTTTCACTTTTAGTCAGGACAGGAAGTTAAGGGTGATTCATCTGATATGAACACAAACATATCTTTAGTAGAGCAAGGAACGGTTAACATTTCTGATAATGATTTATTACTGTCTGTGGCTTCCTGTCCTGATGATGCCCATGACACCAATGGGGCCACAGAAGGAACTAAAAATTTGACAACATTTTTTGGCTCTTCCTCAGTCTAGTTAGTTTGTTAGGAGTTAGGCTTTTACAGCAATACATGCGGACCATCAGAAATGTGTTTCTCTAAAACACCAGCTAGCCAGTAAACAGCCAGTTAATTGTTCTTTGTTAAAGTGGTACTGTACTGTGTACTTGCCTCACTCCAAAGCTCTGAGTGTGATTTCTCTATGCTGCCTGGTTCCTCGGTTATCAACATGTGGCACCTGTTGCAGCTTTTCCCGACAACAAGAGTTAAAAAAGTGATGGGGAGGGAGCTCCAGCACACAGCCTGGGACTGGTGTCCACAGCTGTTCTTTGTTCTCCATATGGTGAAGCGGGGTGTATCCCTTCCCTTCCAACCAGGGCTCACAGCTGTCCTCACTGAGATCTGCTCTGTAAAGATTTCGGATTCCTGCCCCCTGCTGCTAGAGCTGAGAAGAAACCCTTTCATCTTTGTGTTTTCAGAACAATCTACAGAATAAAGGACTGCAGATACACAGCTACAACTTATGTAGGAAGATTTGTTTTTATCTCTGTGTATCACCTAATGCTAGTCACTTCACTATGTATGTAAGGGTTTACAGCCACTTTAAAGGGTAAGTTCACCTTTATAGAAAAATCTCTAAGGTGAACTTACACAGGACCCCCTCCCCAACCCCCCCAGTCCTGCTGACCTGGATTGCGGCGATCTCCAGTTCTGAGCCCCGATACAGCCACCTCAGGGGTCCCTGGCTTATAAATTTCCAAAATGTACCCCATCAGACGGGACGTTTCTAAGAATTATAATTGGTCGGCACCATCACAATAATCAGAATCTGCGTAACCCGTCCTGCCAGCGGGTAAGAAGACACATGAATGCCAAAGGGATTTCTAAGCCCTAGACCTGTGGGACAGCTATACCAGGGCTCAGAATGGGAGATCATCAGGCAACAGATCAGTGGGACTGGGGGGGGGGGGTGAGGAGGGGGTCCTGTGTAAGTTCACCTTACAGATTTTTCTGTAAAGGTGAACTTACACTTTAAGGACAAAAATTTACTATATACAGACATGAAAGTGATTCTGACCACGTCAGATGACTAAGTGAAATCAGGATAAAGCTCAAGAACAGAAAATGGAAGTAGTAAGAAAGAATGGTACATTCATCATTAGACTAGGACATTTAATAACAATATATACTGACAACTTCTAGCTGTACATAATGTGGGAATATGAAAAGAGATTGCCAAAGATTGTTAGCTTGGCCACGAGTACTTCTTGTACCAAGAAGAAGGGAACTCCCCAAAAGCTTGTCCTGAAAGTGTAAATGTCAGTGCAAATAAAAAAAGCATCACAGATTTTATCAGTTGTTTTGTTAGCTGAGCTACAGAGATTAAAAAAAAACTGCTCATCTTTAGTATATGGCTATACTGACCAACAGAAAAATCATCTAATTGGTACTTGTGCAAGAAGGTGAAATCAGGAGGTATACTGCTATTGCATTGATTAAGGGGTTAAATCTACCATGGTCCTTGCAATTTTTTCCTGGGTCTACCTCTAGTTACACAGAATTGCCCAGGATCTTTCTAATTCCAGATACAGAAAGCATGCATGTGTAGTTTAATGTGACTTAATTATCTTAATGGAAAACCGTACTAAGTGGAATATAAAGGCTGCCATTACAGACCACCTTCTATAAAAAGATTAAAGATCAGAGCACAACGTGGTTAATAAATGGTGTTTAATTTTAAAAAGTTGCCTCAATTTACCTTAATCTGGAGTTCTACGTAACACATTTGAACCAAATTTGGGCAAACGTTCATGTGTCCTCCTAGATTGGGCTACAAACTGTTATAATTTAATTGTGTGCTTTGCTGGTCCTTTCTCCCCTAGCAGGACAGTAACAATAATGGGTGGCATGGGCGTCCACAGGTAAGGGCAAGGGGGGGCAATTGCCCCCTCTGGAATCAGGGATCGGACCGGGGTTCCCCACTTGGTCCTTATCCTAGAGCTGGCGGCCAGCCCTGCTCACACCTGTACACAATTTAGCATGGCTGGTGACAGCTGGTGCGAGGAGCAGGACAGTGAAGGCCTGAAGGGGTGGGCAGAATGACATCACCCGGTCTACATAGTGTGAGAGAGCGACCCAGGAGAAGGAGGCCGCGAGAAAGGAGAGCAGCAAGAGGCCAGTAAACCGAGGGCACAGCGTCCCCGGCGCCTCCCAGAGCCTGGAACCCGTGGACTCCTTAAACCTACTCACTGCTCCGAGGCCTAGAGGATAGACTGAAAAAGGACGGGCAGGAAATGCAAGCAGCCAGGGACCACTCTGTCTTTCTCATCCCCTCTCTCTCTATCACCCCCCTCTGTTTCTCTCTGTCAGACTCCCCTATCTTTCTGTCACCCCCCGTCTCTCTCTGTCACCCCCCTCTCTCTCTGTCAACCCCTCAGTCTTTCTCTGTCATCCCCTTTGTCTCTCTCTGTCCCCCCTCTCTCTCTGTCACCCCCCTCTCTCTCTCACCCCCCTCTCTCTCACCCCCCCTCTCTCTCTCTCTCTCTCACCCTCCCTGTCTCTCTGTCACCCAATCTCTCTCTCTGTCACTCCCCTCTGTCTATCTCTATCACCACCTCTCTCTCTATCACCCCCTCTGTCTCTGTCTTTCACCCTCCTCTCTCTCTGTCACCCCCTCTCTCTCTGTCACCCCCTCTCTTTCTTTCACCCCCTCTCTCTCTCACTCCCCTCTGTCTCTCTCTGTCACCCCCTCTCTCTCTGTCACCCCACTGTCTCTCTCTGTCACCCCCACTCTGTCTCTCTCTGTCAACCCCCTCTCTCTCTGTCACCCCCATCTCTCTCTGTCAACCCCCTCTCTCTCTGTCACCCCTGTCTCTCTTTGTCAACCACCTCCCTCTCTGTCACCCCCACTCTGTCTCTCTCTGTCACCCCCTCTCTATCTCACCCCCCATCACCCCTCTCTGTCACCCCCCCATCACCCCTCTCTCTCACCCCTCATCAACACTCTCTGTCACCCCCCCTCTCTCTCTGTCACCCCTCTGTCTTTCTCATCCCCTCTCTCTCTGTCACCCCCCTCTGTTTCTCTCTGTCACACTCCTCTCTCTTTCTGTCACCCCCGTCTCTCTCTGTAACCCGCCTCTCTCTCTGTCAATCCCTCATTCTCTCTCTGTCACTGTCACCCCCCTCTGTCTCTCTCTGTCCCCCCCTCTCTCTCTGTCATCCCCCTCTCTCTCTGTCACCCCCTCTCTCTCTCTCTCACCCTCCCTGTCTCTCTGTCACCCAATCTCTCTCTCTGTCACTCCCCTCTGTCTATCTCTATCACCACCTCTCTCTCTGTCACCCCCCCTGTCTCTGTCTGTCACCCTCCTCTCTCTCTGTCACCCCCTCTCTCTCTTTCACCCCCTCTCTCTCTCACTATCCTCTGTCTCTCTCTGTCACCCCCTCTCTCTCTGTCCCCCCCTCTCTCTCTGTCACCCCCCTCTCTCTCTGTCACCCCCTCTCTCTCTGTCACCCCCTCTCTCTCTCTCTCTCTCACCCTCTCTGTCTCTGTGTCACCCAATCTCTCTCTCTGTCACTCCCCTCTGTCTATCTCTATCACCACCTCTCTCTCTGTCACCCCCCTGTCTCTGTCTGTCACCCTCCTCTCTCTCTGTCACCCCCCCTCTCTCTGTCACCCCCTCTCTCTCTTTCACCCCCTCTCTCTCTCTCACTCCCCTCTGTCTCTCTCTGTCACCCCCTCTCTCTCTGTCACCCCCGTCTCTCTCTGTCAACCCCCTCTCTCTCTGTCACCCCGTCTCTCTCTCTCACCCCCTCTCTCTCTGTCACCCCGTCTCTCTCTGTCAACCACCTCCCTCTGTCACCCCCCTCTGTCTCTCTCTGTCACCCCCCACATGTATTCAGTCTCTTGTACCATGTCCGCAGTCTCTGACCATCTTCTGTATCATGTCTGCAGTCTCTGACCATCTCCTGTACCATGTCCACAGTCTCTGACCATCTCCTGTACCATGTCCACAGTCTCTGACCATCGCTTGTACCATGTCCACAGTCTCTGACCATCTCCTGTACCATGTCCACAGTCTCTGACCATCTCCTGTACTATGTCCGCAGTCTCTGACCATCTCCTGTACTATGTCTGCAGTCTCTGACCGTGATAATATGATAATGACATTGTTGAAAAGGGTCAGAGCATGGGTGACCTTAAAATTTCTGCGGACGACCATGATGGGTGAAGTTAGAAAAAGCACATTACAAGATTCAGCAGCTAGTGTTCCAAGAACATCCAATTAGCAGCAATGGGTGGTATAGTGCGTGTATTACAGGAAAGACTATATTTAAAAAACAAAAACAAAAAAAAAAACAGGCCAGATAGATTCTTTCCTTTGTATGCATTACAAGGCTATATATTCAGTTTTGACAGCAGTGTACTTAATGAACTTACCATTAGTTGCGTGATCTGCCAAACTAGTCACAAAAGTAACTGCTGGCGATTTGGCTAATCTGGCCATTTGAGCTGGTAGCAGTGGTTTGACTTGAGCTTCAATTCTTGAATTGCATCCTGGGGAAAAGAAAAAGGACCATCATTCAAAACTTTTTTAAGCTGCACTTAGTCCATCTAATATACCATATGAACAGATAAAAAGTCGAAGAAAGACAAGATGAAACACTTTCAATGTCAGGACATAAAACGCTGCCTCTGTTTGGATTCCAACACCTTTATGCCGCGTACACACGAGCGGACATTTTTCGACCGGACTGGTCCGACGCGCTATCCGACGGACTTTCCCAACGAACGGACTTGCCTACACATGATCACACCAAAGTCCGACGGATTCGTACGTGATGACTTACGACCAGACTAAAATAAGGAAGTTGATAGCCAGTAGCCAATAGCTGCCCTAGCGTCGGTTTTCGTCCGTCGGACTAGCATACAGACGAGCGGACTTTTCGACAGGACTCGAGTCCATTGGAAAGATTTGAAACATGTTCCAAATCTAAAGTCCGTCAGATTTTCAACCGAAAAAGTCCACTGCAGGTCCGATGAAGCCCACACACAGTCGAATTGTTCGCAGGACTCGGTCCGTCGGACCGGTCCGGTCGAAAAGTCCGCTCTTGTGTACGCGGCATAAGTTTTCTTTATTTTTCTACATAGGAATTTATTGAATTTTGATCAAAAACATGAACAGATAAGAAAATCCTCCACAAACATAAACAATGGGGTTGATGTAACAATACAAAGGTCATTCAGGTTAGTCAAAACAGAGTATCAATCATGAAAAGTGAAGCTGCAAGCAACAGAAAGAAAAAATAGAATGCTATGTTCTATGTTAGAGTATAAGTTTTGATCCAGATATACCAAATACTATGGAAAGTGCTGCGTTTCAAAGCCATTGATCTTTAATAAGAGCAATACACATTTACTTCGACATGGGACAACAATGGAGTGCTGGTGGTCTTCTATCTATGCAAAAGAAGGCGTGTTGCTGCTAAGAGATAGAAGATGGTGATATTACTGGGGGGGGGGGGGATTTATGTTACATTAAGGTGCAGTGTAAAAAACTCAGGGGAGGCCTGCATATGTGAGGGAGTAAAGTCAGATATGGATACAAATACAGGGTTCCAATAGGATCGAATCGATTTGCAGTGCCACGCAGGGGTGGCCCGTCCATTAGGGGCGCCCAGGCGCAGCCCCCTCTCTCCAGGCCACCTCCTATATGCAATGGATAGATTCATGCATAGCATATGATTGAGTATTCTTTGCAATGTGAAATTTCACTACATTCACTAAGCTCTGAGAAATATTCACTTGCAGGTTGATCAGCCTATCTGCCAGTGTTGGCTGGTGGGTTCTACTTTTGGGGGGGCAGCAAACAAACAACACCCCCTCAGTCAGAGTGGAACGGCACTAAAACAGCCCCCCCCCACGCCCTTGGGCGGTCTGTCACTTACATGTTCATGGCGGGCTGTGGTGTCCTCTCTTGCTCTCCTGGAGTGCAGGCAGTGGCCGCGGGGGCGCCCGTGTCCGCTCCTCCAGCTTCCAGCTTCCTCCACCATTTCTCCTCTTCCCCCAAAGCACTAGGCATCCAATAGCATTAGCTGCGGAATGCCGCTGTAGACACGACCGGGATGTGTGGCGGTGGGGGCTGCAACCCACCCTCCTGGGCCATCTTAACCCAGAATGGAGGGATGATGCATCCACCCACGGCATTTTGGAGACACTCTTCATCTGTGTCCCCTTGGCTCGCCGCAGCCACCACAAATGGCGGACACTAGGACCATAAAAGTCTGGTACTCCAGTGCACATGTGCCCCCTGGCACTAGCGGCCAGGTTGAGTGACATCAGACATTAGTCTGATGGAGCTCAGTCAGGGTGTACATATAGAGGGGATAGGATGACAATTCACAGGCGCTCTGTGGGAAGCTGACGTCCACCCTACCACTGGAAACAGCGAACCTGCAGCCTCATAGCCAGAACTTCGTACACCCAGGTACTTTACCCAGAACTTTTTGTCATGTCACTTTCGCCCTAGTGTATGCATACAATCCCCTGATTTTTATGGCATGCCTATTTACTCTGTTTGCCAGGCGGTGAATGTTTAACCTGGCAGTATTGGATGCCTGTATACTCCTTGTGAATGTGCGCACATGATTCTGATTGAATTTCTTTAACTTGGACCAGCTAATTAAGGTATCTTGAGCCCTGTTAGTTGCCCTTCCTCATATTTATTTCTATGGCTAGGCTTTTACTACCATTATATGGTTAAAGATCCTGTCAAGACCAACTCTATGTTTTTTTTTTCCTAGATTGAAAAACATCTGGCCTAAAGTGACACACACAGTAGTAGAGGCAGACTGGCTTATATGTAAGTATGGGATTTAATACTATAGTACACCCCAACCTCAAATGAAGTAGTTTAAATCAATATTTACTGCTACCTTTTATACCCAGTTTACGTGTACATCCCCACATCCCAATATCCATGCCTTTGTTGTGCCTATCGGGTGGCCCTGATGTCCCTGGTTGTCATCTCCAATTAGAGGGGGTTGTTCTGCGGCCATTATTTCCGGTATATGTGAGCGTTGAGACCATTTGTTCGAACACCTCATTATTGGTGAGTTCATGTACATACACACACCTGTACCACCATGCCAATATTTTGTACTGTATACTAATTTGAGTATGTTTCTCCAACTAGAATTATTGAAGCCCCTGAAGAAGCGACATTTTAGGTCACAAAACATCGCAAGAAGCCAAGAAGCCAAGAAGCCCAGAAGTCCGGACCTCCGCTGGCAAGAGAGCGGCCTGAAGACTGCGGAGGAGCCGGCCGAAGAAGCGGAACACTGGGAGAAGAGGCCGGAGAGAGCGGAGAAGAACCAACCAGACGCCGGGAGAAGAGGAACCGGAGGGACCCCGGAAGCCAGAGGAAGACCCCCCCGGAGCTGTTTAATAAATTATTTTAAAAACCTGTCGGTCAGGTTTGCCTTGAATACACACGGTCACGCAAAAGTTCGCTGAACTTACGACTGTCAAGAACGCGGTGACGTACAACACTACGATGAGCCGAGAAAATGAAGTTCAATGCTTCAGAGCATGCGTAGGAATTTTGCACGTCGGAATTGCCACAGACGATCGCATTTTCGGATAGGAACTTTTTCCGACCGAAAAATCAGGAACATGCTCTCAATCTTTTGCTGGCTGGAATTTGGCCAGCAAAAGTCCGATGGAGCATACACATGGTTGCATTTTCCGACGGAAAACTCTTAACGGTCTTTTGCGGGCCGAAATTCTGATCGTGTGTACGTGGCATTAGTCCGTAGAGTTCAATATTGAGTTGGCCCACTCTTTGCAGCTATAACAGCTTAAAGAGGGAGTCCACCTGAAAAAAAAATTATTAAAAGCCAGCAGCTACAAATACTGCAGCTGCTGACTTTTAATAAACAGACACTTACCTGTCCTGGAGTCCAACGATGTTGGCAGCCGAAGCTGGGCAATAGCTCCGCTCTCGGCTGCTGCTGCCACCATTCTCGGTGAGGGAATAAGGAAGTGAAGCGTTGCGGATTCACTTCCTGATTCCCTACTGCACATGCACGAGTCGCGCTGCGCTTCCTAAGTGGTCCCCGCTATCTCCTGGGACCTGTGTGTTTCCCAGGAGACAGCGGGGTGGTGCGGGAGGGGGCGTGACTCCCGCGAGAGTCTATTCCCGGAAGTGGGTGCAGATACC
This sequence comes from Lithobates clamitans, assembly GCA_037952925.1. Lineage (NCBI taxonomy): Eukaryota > Metazoa > Chordata > Amphibia > Anura > Ranidae > Lithobates > Lithobates clamitans. Next base: position 3,401,121 of record JBBGZY010000103.1, on the reverse strand, counting down.
TGTCTAATACAGGTATCTGCACCCCCCTCCCCCCTGAAAGGTGCCAATTGTGGCACCGGAGGGGGGAGGAATTAGATGAGCGGAAGTTCCACTTTTGGGTGGAACTCCGCTTAAAACTCTTCCAACTTTGGGAAGGCTGTCCACAAGGTTTAGGAGTGTGTCTATTGGAAGGTTTGACCATTCTTCCAGAAGCACGTTTGTGAGGTGAGGCACTGATGTTGGATGAGAAGGCCTGTCTCACAGTCCCCACTCAAATTCATCCCAAAGATGTTCTATCGGGTTGAGGTCAGGACTCTGTACAGGCCAGTCAAGTTCCTCCACCTCAAACTCCCTCATCCATGTCTTTTTAAGCCTTGCTTTGTGCACTGGTGTGCAGTTATGTTGGAACAGGAGGGGGCCATCCCCAAACTGTTCCCACAAAGTTGGGAGCATGAAATTGTCCAAAATGTCTTGGTATGCTGACGCCTTAAGAGTTCCCTTCACTGGAACTAACTAAAAGGAACACACGATCTGTCACTCCTCTCACAGCAGAACAGGGATTTGTGTGTTTACATACACACTTCCGTTTTCTGTCCCTCGTGCTCGCGGATGCTCCTGGCTGGCGGTCATCGTGACCGTTGGCCATGGGCATCAGCACCCCCGCTGTGCAGCGGGCGCGCGCCTGCTATCTTGAGCCGGCGCATAGCTACGACGGTTCACGGGATCGTGCTAACCTGCCGCAGTAAAATGACGGCGGCTGGTCGGCAAGCGGTTAAGTATTTAAATCTAAGCTGTATTACACAGCATGTAGCATAGACTGGACCCCTTTATTCTGCTATGGAGGAAGCAAAGGGGACAGTCTGACAGCACGGATCTGGTTGTCTGCTAGTTTAGTCCAATTGTTGGTACTTTGTACAGTGGCTATAAAGCCTATGAGTGGAAAGTACATTTTTCAACTCACTCTGGTCCCTAGGCATATATCTTTAGCAATATTAATTTTCAAGTCCGTGATATAATTTAAACGTGTCTATGTCATGTGGGTAATCCTATTGATATGCGTGATTGTTCGTGACTTAGTTGTTAAATATTTGTGTATTTCTTTTTCTTTTTCCGTTGTCCATAACTTCATATAATTTTATATGTGCTTTAAAATATCTACATTCAGAGCAAAGAATTCAGAGAACAATTAATTGAGTCAGTAGATTTATATCTATTGCTTTTATTTTATGCCAAAAGGCAGGAGGCACTGTAATATATATTGATTGATTAAATAATCAATATCACTGACTTAATTAATCAGGTAAACTTCCTGACAAAACATATGCTATAAAACTCCAGTTCACCTCAGTCCCAAGTCTCAAGCAAATTTCTCTTTGCAATAGATTATAGGGAAATCAGTGAGATTTGAGTGAACTTTCCAATTGCCGATTCTTTTTATTTGTTGCATTTTATGGAAAATGGGGAAATGTGACAAAGTTAAAAGCCTAATCTGAACACTTAAAAAAAAAAACAAAAAAAAAAAAAACTGGCATCCACCATCATGTGATCTTCTGCAGGGCCTCTTCTGTTAGTGAAGACCAATGATCCACCAGTGGAATCGGACTGGTCTTGCTTTCACTTGTCATGATTCTTCATTCAACTGCAGTCTTCTGGAGCCTGTGAGGACCATGTTAGTGTAATACCAGTTGAAACAGTCCACATCACTCAGGCTATAGTAAACACCCAAAGATAAACCCTCCCATTCTGCAGTCTAGAAGAATGAAATTACGGGTCCCAGTACGTTACATGACCCTCCATTCAGATAAATAAATGGGGCTTCTAGGTAGATGAATGTACTGTACATAAAAAGAAAAAAAGTATTTGACCCCCTTCTGATTTTGTACGTTTGCTTCTGACAAAGAAATGATCAGTCTATAATTTTAATGGTAGGTTTATTTTTAACAGTGAGAGACAGAATAACAACCAAAAATATCCAGAAAAACACATTTCAAAAGAGTTATAAATTGATTTGCATTTTAATGAGTGAAATAAGTATTTGATCCCCTATCAATCAACAAGAGGCAGTGCTCCTAATCTCAGCTTGTTACCTGTATAAAAGACACCTGTCCACAGAAGCAATCAATCAGATTCCAATCTCTCCACCATGGCCAAGACCAAAGAGCTGTCCAAGGATGTCAGGGACAAGATTGTAGACCTACACAAGGCTGGAATGGGCTACAAGACCATCGCGAAGCAGCTTGGTGAGAGGGTGACAACAGTTGGTGCGATTATTCACAAATGGAAGAAACACAAAATAACTGTCAATCCCCCTTGGTCTGGGGCTCCATTCAAGATCTCACCTCGTGGGGTTTCAATGATCATGAGAACGGTGAGGAATCAGCCCAGAACTACACGGGAGAATCTTGTCAATGATCTCAAGGCAGCGGGAACCATAGTCACCAAGAAAACAATTGGTAACACACTACGCTCTGAATGACTGAAATCCTGCAGCACCCCCAAGGTCCCCCTGCTCAAGAAAGCACACGTACAGGCCTGTCTGAAGTTTGCTAATGAACATCTGAATGATTCAGAGGAGAACTTGGTGAAAGTGTTGTGGTCAGATGAGAGCAAAATCAAGCTCTTTGGCATCAACTCGCCGTGTTTGGAGGAGGAGGAATGCTGCCTATGACCCCAAGAACACCATCCACACTGTCAAACATGGAGGTGGAAACATTGATCTTTGGGGGGGGGGGTTCTGCTAAGGGGACAGGACAACTTTACCATATCAAAGGGACATTGGACGAGGCCGTGTACCCTCAAATCTTGGGTGAGAACCTCCTTCCTTCAGCCAGGGCAGTGAAAATGGGTCGTTGATGGGTATTCTAGCATGACAATGACCAAAAACACATGGCCAAAGCAACAAAGGAGTGGCTCAAGAAGAAACACATTTCTGGTCCTTGGAGTGGCCTAGCCAGTGTGCAGACCTTAATCCCATAGCAAACATGTGGAGGGAGCTGAAGGTTCGAGTTACCAAACTCCAATGACTTGGAGAGGATCTGCAAAGAGGAGTGGGACAAAATCCCTCCTGAGGTGTGTGCAAACCTGGTGGCCAACTACAAGAAATGTCTGACCTCCATGATTGCCAACAAGGGTTTTGCCACCAATTATTGTCATGTTTTGCGAAGGGGTCAAATACTTATTTCACTCATTAAAATGCAAATCAATTTATAACTTTCTGGAAATGCGTTTTTCTGGATATTTTTGCTGTTATTTTGTCTCTCACTATTAAAATAAACCTACCATTAAAATTATAGACTGATCATTTCTTTGTCAGTGGGAAAACATACAAAATCAGCAGGGGATCGAATACTTTTTTCCCTCACTGTATATATTAGGGCTGTTACTGATTAAAATTTTCGTGTTCGATCAATCGTATTTTTAAAATCGATTAATCGACTAATTTCGATTAATTATAACGCACATACAGATTCTACTACTTTTAGCTGATTTAGCACCATTGTTATGGAAACAGCCAAAGCCGGACATAGTGAGGCATGGCTAGGACGTCACACGTCATAAACTCAGGATCACCGTGCCCATAATCTGAGCCCTAGTGTGCCCATAATCGCAGCCTTACCGTGCCCATAATGCAGCCTCACCGTGCCCATAATCGCAGCCTTACCGTGCCCATAATGTATTTTCACCGTGCCCATAATCGCAGCCTCAACGTGCCTATAATTGCAGCCTCATCGTGCACATAATGCTGTCTCACCGTGCCCATAATCGCAGCCTCACCGTGCCTATAATCGCAGCCTCACCGTGCCTATAATCGCAGCCTCACCGTGCCCATAATGCAGTCTCACCATGCCCATAATCGCAGCCTCACCGTGCTCATAATCGCAGCCTCACTGTAGTCAGTGCCTGCGCCTGGATTACACAGTCTGCGGGCATCTCCCGATGTGTGTCCTGAAGCTGAGTGTGAAAACTTTGGCCGCGCTGTGAGAAAAGTCCCGCCCTCCTCCTAGATCAGCTCGTGTGATAGACAGAACACTGCGTCTATCACACGAGCTGATCTAGGAGTAGGGCGGGACTTTTCTCACAGCGCGGCCCAAAGCAGCCCCAGGGCAGGCAGCCTACCGATCAAAAAAATTAAAGATTAATCGAGGAATTAATCGTTATTTTCTGCGGCCCTATTATATATATATGTATATATATATATATATATATATATATATACACTCAAAAAACTGGATATTTGATTAAGACTTCTGTAGAATGACCTGTAGGACCCCAGACAAACTCCTTTCTGTCTCCTGCACACGAAAACCATCTTCAGCTTGAAAAGAATTGCTGTGTAAAGTATAGCTGGTATATTGCAATTTTTTTAATTTAAAAAATGAATCTCTTTAAACACAAACATTTCTGGTTCCTTTCACTCCTTACACAAAGCAGAAATCTCATATAATTAATTACTATAACTTTCCAACTAAAGAGCATTTATCATCTGTGACATATATATCAATGTTTTAAAGCAAATTGCCTCTAAAAAGTTTCTAAGGTGGCCATTAATCATGTTCAGTAATTGCAAAAAATTTCAGAACGGCTAACTGCTCCACCCCAAATGAATGGTACCTGAACAAATACTGGAGCAAATACAAATAAGTGCTTTTTTTGGTACACGACTGTGGTAGGAATTTAAGTTAAACACTTCATATGGACTGATTTTCACTCTGTTCATCACTAGAAGTTAAATTGTCTATTAAACCTAACAATGAACTTTTATTTGCTGCCTTTTGGTATGTTAAATATACTATAAAAAATGTTTGTTATTCATATTTTTATATTTGATCCTTGCAAAGGTACCTGCTGATCTTACAAAATCCAGTAGGCTTCCAGGTTTCTGCATGGTCTGTTTTGTTTTTGCAAGAAGTGTTATCAGCTCTGCCCAGGTCACCTCTGTTAACTACAGACCACAATCCCATATGTTCCCCTATGAGAGATGGAGCAGTTTTGTGGTCCTAACACATTTACTGTCCTAGGACAACAACTCTGTTCCTCATTGTCGCCTTACGATAAAAAGGGTGTTTCTGGCAGGATCAAGTTAAAAACAAACAAAAAAAAAAATAATGCAGCCATCGCATTTACAGTTTCAGGTCAATTTCTCAAAGTATTAACGAATAATGGAAAAAAAAATTGACAAGGTTTTTAATCATCTCCTACTCCTATGCAAAACTTATAACGGTTTTGGCTTTAAAGCTGAAATCCAACTTTCTTTACACTAGAACTGAATGGAATGATCAGTCCCAGCATATATCATGCCTCTGTACCATGTTGCTCTGTTGTCTGCAGATCCCCTGATATTCTGCGTTTAGTTGTGGCTTTGTATCATGTGACACTCTGTATATCCCACAGATAGACTCTGTCCCTTCCACAGCCACGTCCTTTAGCATCTTGAGTCTATAACACTCCCCTTTGTAGTCTTACAGACTCTGCAAATGATGTAACTTCCATCACAGCTCTGAAGGTAGGTGGGATTGAATACTTCCTAGTTAGCATTCAATCCTGCTCAGTCACACCTACAGAAAATGTCCAAACCTCCCAAGTCCTACCTCATAGATCACAGCTTTATTTAAGAAGGGAATATCTTCATACACAGCCTGTTCTGAGAGCTAGCTGTGCTGCTGCTGGGCAGGATTGAATGGTTCACAATTAGAAGTCAATCCTGGCTGGTTAAATATGCCGCCCAGAGAGTCCCACCCCGCAGATCCCGCCCTCTCAGAGCCCTGCTCTCAGTTAAGGGATTCATTTACATATGAAGGAAACACCTTCATAATAACCTCCCATGGCCCTTCCTCTGTAGTCTTGCAGTAAACCATTGTTGTAATGACACAGGAGGAGGTATGACACATTTACACCTTTCACCACCCACATAAAGGCCCAAGTAACACCCACAGTAACCCTAGGACCCACCACCATCAACTCCCAGAACTGGTACAAGTGACTCCCATAGCCTGCCCTGAAACTACAGAGGCTCAAAGGATCATGGGACATGTAGTATCAGGGTTGGAAAAGAAAAGAAACAGGAAGTCAGAGAACTTTGAAATCCAGCCAGGAGGAGGAGTGACTTCACAGACACAAAAACCTGCTGTATACAGCTAAAGGAGAGTTATTCTTTAAATATGTTTTTTTTTTTTAATATTAAAAAAAGTAAAAAAAAGCTGTAAATGTTCGCAGGATTCTGTGGTGCACGTGAGCAGATATACTCATATGGCCAGTGCAAGTACATTATTTCATACAAGGGAGAACAAGAAAGTGGGACTTTGAATGAAGTACGAGGAGGGTCAAATGTTGTGTGGAGTTATAATTAACATATCTATAATGTGAAATAATTAATTAAATTCATTGATTGAAACTGTGCTCTCTATAAAAGTGGAAGTGGAAAAAAGTGCTAATATTGCATAAAACACAAACACAACAATATATTAAGTGTAAGCCTCTTAGCTTTGAAGCTAATGTTGCAAGTGCAAAAAAGTGCTAATATTTGCATGAACCACAAACACGACAATTTATGAATAATATGTCATGTGTAAGCTTCTTAGCTTTAGAGTCCAAGTGTGGAATAAAAAAAAAATCCATAAAACAAAACACTCAAAAAATCAATAAAAAAATCAGGAATCCCACTGTTAAGTGAAATAAAGTGTTCAAATAAACAATTTCTGGATATAATCTTCCTATATTCGGCAATCAGCAAAGTAGTATGTCTTCCACTACCATCACCAGCCACACATGCTACTCACCAAAATCCAATGACCCCCATTAGTCAGAAACGCTTTATTGGAAGGTGCCAATGTTTGTGTTTTATGCAATATCAGCACTTTTTTGCACTTGCACTTTTATAGAGAGCGCGGTTTCAATGAACTCATTTAATTAATTATATCACCCTCATTACAATGTGCTGCTTCTATTTGTTGTTATTATACACATCTAATTACCTAAGATTGGTTCATCTGCGTGGGTTGGTGGTATTTCCACTTACTACTAACATATCTATAGTATGTGTAAAAAAAGTAGGACATTTGTCTCATAATTATTCATATTCAATAGAAAATGTATATACTACACACATAACTGCTTCCCACCCGCCGTACGCCAAATGACGTCCTCAGCTTTGAGTGGAGATATCTGAATGATGCCTGTAGCTACAGGCATCATTCAGATATCGTCTTTTAGAGCCGGCGAATCTGTGCACCATAAGAATGATCATAGCGGCTGTTCTGCCGCTTGATTGTTCTTACGGGAGGCAAGAGGGGATGTCCCCCCCCTCCCGCCGCCCTCCGGTGCTTCCACCGACTCACCGCTACGATCGGTGAGTCGGACACAGGATCCGCCGGCCCCGAATGTTCATAATAGAGATTTCCGGTGGACCAGATGGTCGCTGGAGTCTCTATGATTGTTCGGAGGCCGGGCGCGATGTTATGACGTCACGCCCGGCCTCTGTATTAAAAAAACGGTGCCGCTTCGGCTAGGAAGCGGTGATCTTTTTTTTTTCTTTTTTTTTAATTTCAGGCTTCCCAGCCTAGAGGTGAGATGTGGGGTCTTATCGACCCCATATCTCACTGTAAAGAGCACCTGTAATGCCATATTCCTATTATAAGGGATGTTTACATTCCTTGTAATAGAAATAAAAGTGATCAAAAAAATTTGGGGGGGGGGGGGAAGTGTCAAGCTAAAATAAATACTGTAAAGTAAAATTAACAATAAAAAAAAATGTTTTTAAAGCTCCCCTGTCCCCGTGAGCTGGCACGCAGAAGCGAACGCATAAGTATGTCCCGCCCACATATGAAAAACGATGTTCAAACCACACATGTGAACGTTAGAGTGAGAGCAATAACTTTTGTCCTAGACCTCCTCTGTAACTCAAAACATGCAACCAGTAAAAATTTTTAAAGCGTCGCCTAAGGGGATTTTTAAATAGCAAAGTTTGGCGCCATTCCACAAGCGTGTGCAATTTTGAAGCGTGACATATTAGGTATCTATTTACTCAGCATAACTTCATAGTTCACATTATGCAAAAACATTGGGCCAACTTTACTGTTTTTTTTTTTTCTTTTAAAGCACAAAACTGTTTTTTTTCCCCCCAAAAAAAAGCATTTGAAAAATTGCTGCGCAAATACCGTGCTAGATAAAAAGTTGCAATGACAACCATTGTATTCTCTAGGGTCTTTGCTAAAAAAAAATAAAAAATATAATGTTTGGGGGGTTCTATGTAATGATGATTGATGAAATGATGATTTTTACATGTAGGAGAGAAATGTCAGAATTGGCCTGGTAGGCAAGTGGTTTTAAATACATGCATAGAAAAATATTGAATAGTTAATTTAATTAAAAGTTATTTCATACATAAAGACATAATTTATAAATAATCCAAAAAATGGGTAGCACATGATACAAATAAAAAAGCCCAAAATTTGATAGCGCGTGATTGCAATTAGGGATGAGCCGAACACCCCCCTGTTCGGTTCGCACCAGAACATGCGAACAGGCAAAAAGTTTGTTCAAACACGCAAACACCGATAAAGTCTATGGGACTAAAACATGAATAATCAAAAGTGCTAATTTTAAAGGCTTATATTCAAGCTATTGTCATAAAAAGTGTTTGGGGACCTGGGTCCTGCCCCAGGGGACATGTATCAATGCAAAAAAAAGTTTTAAAAACAGCCGTTTTTTTCGGGAGCAGTGATTTTAATAATGCTTAAAGTGAAATAATAAAAGTGTAACATTCCTTTAAATTTCGTACCAGGGAGGTGTCTATAGTATGCCTGTAAAGGGGCGCATGTTTCCCGTGTTTAGAACAGTCTGACAGCAAAATGACATTTCAAAGGAAAAAAAGTCATTTAAAACTACTCGCGGCTATTAATGAATTGTCGTTCCAACAATACACATAAAAGTTCATTGATAAAAACGGCATGGGAATTGCCCACAGGGGAACCCCGAACCAAAATTTTTAAAAAATGGAGTGGGGTCCCCCTAAATTCCATGCAGGACCCGGGTCCCCAAACACTTTTTATGACAATACCATGCATATAAGCCTTTAAAATTAGCACTTTTGATTTCTCCCATAGACTTTTAAAGGGTGTTCCGAAGCTTTCAAATTTGCCGCAAACACCCCAAATTGTTCGCTGCTTGGCGAACTGGCGAACAGCCGATGTTCGAGTCGAACATGAGTTCGACTCGAACTCGAAGCTCATCCCTAATTGCAATATAGTCAAATACATAATGCATAAACGGAATCCACAATGACGTGGTAGGATACAGTATATGATTTAAACACGACATCTGTTGGCTCAACGTGTTTCGTGACTTGATGTTACTCATCAGGAGAATGAGTGCAAACGTGTAAGATATCTCTGTAATGATATATTATGCATTTCTAGTTGGTCTAATATAGTCACAAGTGTTAAAAAAAAAAGAAATAGGAGTAAACCACCCTATATAATACAGGCATACCCCACTTTTAAGTACACAATGGGGTTTATATACTAAAGCTGGAAAGTGCAACATCAGGCTCACTTCTGCATAGAAACCAATAAGCTTCCAGGTTTTATTACCAAAGCTTAATTGAATAAGCTGGGGTTAGAAGCTCATTGGTTTCTCTGCAGAAGTGAGCCTGATTTTGCACTTTCCAGCTTTAATAAATAAACCCCATTGTGTACTTAAAAGTGGGGTATGCCTGAACTTACAGGGTATCCATGTGCAATTGATACGGTACTGAGGGTAATGAGTATCCCCACATGGGGAACATCTTTTCTGGGAGCTGAGATGGTATGTTAGGCGACAGACGACCCAACAGGCAACCCTCCAAAGGACGGTCATGCAACGGGCTGTGATATATGGGTGACCATGTGTGATCGCAAAAAACTAATTGGGGCTGTAAAAAGTAAATTAAAAATTAAAAAGTGAGTGATATATGTATTAAATAAACAGTGTGTGAGATCCCTTGTAGGATCATTATGTACATTATTTCATATTAGGCGACAGACAACCCAACAGGCAACCCTCCAAAGGACGGTCATGCATCGGGCTGTGATATATGGGTGACCATGTGTGATCGCAAAAAACTAATTGGGGCTATAAAAAGTTAATTAAAATTTAAAAAGTGAGTGATATATGTATTAAATAAACAGTGCGTGAGATCCCTTGTAGGATCATTATGTATATTATTTCATTTATTTTCCAATGATTAATACCTGCACATATATTTACTCTTTCGCTCTGACAGTGTAGGATATAGTTCTTTTTTACCAGCTGCTTTGCTTACCACTTTCTTTGCTCCATGAGCTGGGCAAAAATGTTTTCTCCTTAATGTGTAGACATGCAGATTTCTTAGCGCACTTTTCAGAACAGAGGTACAAATACAACATTGTTTAAATGTTCAACACGTCTGGCAAACTAGGCCTGCGGTGTACGATTTGTTAGATTGATTCAGTGATCGCGTTTGCTATGCCTGTTTACATCTGTGTGCTCATGCAAGCCCGCAATGCAAGTATAGTGTAGCAATTTATCCTTGTTCTTTTCCTTTAATAAATCATTATATTCAAATGAGGGATGGAGTGAGAAAATAAAGCATGGACAACATACCATTTAACTTTGGAATTTTTCTAGAACATGTTGAGTTGACTTCAGAATAGCAGCTTTGTAACTGATAAAGGCTGATTTATGTACTGAAATCAAGTTTTTGTTGCACTGACATTGCCATCAATGGAGGACATAAAGGTTTCAAGATTTTATGTGCCAGATTCACACTCGGGGAAAATATGCAAATAAAGCCTGTTATGCATCCAAAATAAATATGGGTCCATATGTTTCTCCAAGAAAATAAATCTAATCAGAAAATGATGTGAGATGCTGCAGCATTCATCTCTGTGCTCCCTTTACTGCTAAGCAGCTGCGATTTTTACACCCAGCAATGAGAGATTATGACGGCACTTTGAAGACAAGATGTAGATCTGCGCTGACTATGAAAAGGCATAGCGGCATGTTTTTCCTTCAGCAGATCTTATTTCTAGAGGTTTGTTTTCCTATTCCGGGCATGCTGTTGAATTTTAAAATTGCACCATCAGCCATAATTGTCAAGTTAGAGGATGTAGTGGTTATGAAATGGATTAAACCCTTGCACTTAGAAGAAATGATTGAACCAGACGCTGATGCAGGAAATCAGGAATCTCATTAACAAAATTTAAAAAAATGGTTCACTGCTAGGAATGAGCTTGAAATTTTGATAAAGCTGATTCTGCTGTGAAATTAGTGGTTTTACATTATACAAGAATTTCAGGAACATTTCTTTTTTTTTAGGCTTTTTTCACAGTAGTCCAAATAGAAAGTTTTAAACTTTAAAAATTTTAAAGAGAGAGTATAACTTTTTTGCATATTTATGTTAAAAAAACAAAAACATAAAATTAAAATATCTAAAATAATAAATGTTGTCTATTTTTAATTGCCCTTTGCCCCCTGCCCCCCTCGCAACATTTTTGTAATATTCATAATTTTATTTCAATTGTGTTCTCTCTAGACCGGAGGTCTTCAAACTATGGCCCTCCAGTTGTTCAGGAACTACAATTCCCATCATGCCTAGTCATGTCTGTGAATGTCAGAGTTTTACAATGCCTCATGGGACGTGTAGTTCTGTAACAGCTGGAGGGCCGTAGTTTGAGGATCCCTGCTCTAGACAAATAAGGTCATCATTTCCTGTTTTCCAATTGCTGAGTAGATCCTTAAAGCGGTGTTCCGGACAAAATTTTACTTTTTTGATAAAAATGCCCCTTTAATACTCATACCTAGTGTATTCCAGTAAAGGTATCTTGTATGCTAAGGTCCGTTTAGTAATTTTGCAGCATTGTTTTCTTACTTTTGTAAGTCCCAGCAGACCGCGGCCATCTCATGTGTGGGCATCTGAAGCCGGAGAGAGTATCTCTTCCTGTATTCCCGGCCTGCTGGATACCCAGCATGCACCTGCCGATCTTGCACACGTGCAGTGCGGCGCGAGCAGTATAACAGCTTGCTACGACCCGGAGATGCCTATTGCCTCCTGGGATTGATGACACACATATCCCAAGAGAGTAATTGAAAAAACTCAACATTTCTGAAATTACAAAGAAGGGCAAAAGTCCAGGAACAGGTGATGGTGAGACACTGGATATAGATTTTCACAGGTACTTAAAAGGTGGTCAAAGTAATTAATTGAGCTTAATAGCTGGGCTTCAGCAGCTCACAACAAAACAGGGACTCCCTTAGGCGAGGTGGTTCCACTGTGTTGAGAAATCCAAGCATAGTAGGTCAATTAAAGTGACGAATATTTTGAAGTGTGATTGCAAGGAAAAGCAAAGGACAGCCAATGTGTTTCAGGGGCCACAAAATCCCCCTTCATCAGGGCTTGATGGAACAGCATAATATTATATGGACTCGAACAAGTTCCTATGCAGACTGGTTCAGGAGCAGTATTCATGGCAAAATGGAAAGGCACAATTTTCAATTTGTTCCTCCAGGGTAGGCACAGTCCTAGCAAAATGACGCACCCCGAGGAGGTGTGTCCTTGACATCCTGGGCTCACAGACAGTAGGTTGAATGCAGTGGCCGTGGGTCCATAAGGGCGCACGGGCGCTGTCCCCTCTCTCCGGCCACCCCTCTAGATAGATTCATGCATTGCATGAATCTATCCATGTCCGCCGCTGCCACCCCCTATTCAGGCGCCCGGCCCCTTTTCAGGCGCTGGGCGCTTGAATTACAGCGGCAGGTTTTTTTTTAAGCACCCGATTAGAGCCACAGGCTCTAATGGGCATCAAAAAAGGTGACCTGCGAGCGCCATGCTTTCCTAACACTAAACCGCCACTCCGCCAATCAGGTGCTTGGGTCTGTTACCCATCACCTGATTAGCTGAAACGACAGGCACTGTGATTGGATGCCTATCAGGCATCCAATCATAGCAGAGGATGGGAAGAGAGGATGGGAGAAGACATCGAGGAGCATCAAGGAGCTGTCCCACCACCACGGGGGTACACACAGGGTACCCCACAGGGTAAGTACAGACGGTCGGCTGGGGGCACACTGGTAGCATTTGATATGGCACAGTGGCTGCGTTTGAAGGAGCGCAGTGGGAGCATTTGATGGGGCACAGTGAGGCTGCATTTGATGGGCACTGTGAGGCTGCATTTGATGGGCACAGTGGCTGCATATGATGTCACAGTGGCTGCATATGATGGGCACAGTGGCTGCATTCGATGCTGCACAGTGGCTGCATTTGATGGGGCACAGTGGCTGCATTCGATGCTGCACAGTGGCTGCATTTGATGAGGCATAGTGGCTACATAAGTTGGGCACAGTGATTGCATAAGATGGGCACATTAGCTGTATTTGATGTGGCACAGTGGCAGCATTTGATGGCACAGTGGCAGCGTTTGATATGGCACAGTGGCTGCGTTTGATGGGCACAGTGGCTGCATTTGATGGGCACAGTGGCTGCGTTTGATGGGCACAGTGGCTGCGTTTGATGGCACAGTGGCGGCAATTGATGGGCACAGTGGTTGTGTTTGATGGCACAGTGGCTGCGTTTGATGGTACAGTGGCGGCAATTCATGGGCACAGTGGTTGCGTTTGATGGCACAGTGGCTGTGTTTGATGGTACAGTGGCGGCAATTCATGGGCACAGTGGTTGTGTTTGATGGCACAGTGGCTGCGATTGATGGGGTTTTTCTTCAGAATTTTTCAGTTTGTTTGTGCCCCCCGCAAAAATTATGAGCACCAGCCACCACTGGTTGAATGGCACTAAGTCACATAACCCAGGCAAGAAACAGAATAAAGTAGAGTAGTGTCTTTGGGAGACTGCTCCAGAGGTTAGTATTGCAGGGAAAACTTTTTAGTTTTAACTACTGCTGCACAATATACAATGTATTTATTTATTACCTACCTTTAAGCTTTATAAGAAACTAGGGTTGTCATAAAGTAAAATATTGAATGTTATAATTCTTCATTACACTTGTTCAAACTTCTCTCCTATGCTTCCCTATCGTCACCAATAACTAAAGAAAATTAAAGCATGCTAAAATAAAATGGAAGGTTTTTTGATTTTCTATTCAGAATTATTTGAGCTCTAAGTATATTGACAATTTATTTCAGAGTTATGCAGCAATATAAAATTCATCTCATACAGCAGGATATAGAACTTTCTATTTCCTTAGCAAGCCACAGGACATGACGGAGGGGAGCCTGAGAGACAGGACTCTGATTTGCAGTAACTCTGGTTATCCTGTGTGCTCACTGCTTATTTCAACAAGACAAAACACAATAAAAGAATAGACCTAGAGAATATTCTAGAGAAGAAAATCTAGTTGCAATCTATAAAGATGTAAAACATTTAATTCCTAGCACAAGTGCAGATAAACGACTGAATCGAATATAACAGGTATCTCTACATCCAAAACACATTGAAGCAGCACATCAATGTAATGCACCACTCAGACAAAGTGGAATGGTGTGATGGTATCAGGGCTTAACTGTTACGTGCTATGAGACAATGTAATTAAGCAGGAAAACAAATCTGGCAGCTTGTATGGGCGGAACAACTACCAGAGTTGGATATATCAAGGTGCTGAAAACACAGCCTGTAGAAGGTCTCCGCTTAGGAAGTTGGCTAATAGTACTCAAGGGAGAAGTCTCTCTAAAACCTCTTCTATTTTGGTTTAATCTCTTTTTTATTGAGTATTCATAGAAAACATAGGTTTATAATACAAATATAAGTTGTAACTGCACAAGTGTGTCCGAATTCGGACATCCATAACATAGTAAGCTACAAGCAATGTAGAACAGAATATTAACCATTTAGGACCAGGACCGAGCCTCTTTCTGAGATTTGGTGTTTACAAGTTTAAAACTGTTTTTTTGCTAGAAAATTACTTAGAACCCCTGAACATTATATATGTATGTTTCTAACACCCTAGAGAATAAAATGGCGGTCGTTACAATACTTTCTGTCACACCGTATTTGAGCAGCAGTCTTATACGTGCACTTTTTTTGGAAAAAATACCGTTTTTTTTAATTAAAAAATAAGGCAACTGTAAAGTTAGCCCAATTTTTTTTATGTTGTGAAAGATAATGTTACGCTGAGTAAATTGATACCCAACATGTCACGCTTCAAAATTGCAAACGCTCGTGGAATGGCGGTAAACTTTTACCCTTAAAAATCTCCATAGGCGACGTTTAAAAAAATTCTACAGGTTGCATGTTTTGAGTTACAGAGGAGGTCCAGGGCTAGAATTTTTGCTCTCGCTCTAACGATCACGGCAATACTGTACCTCACATGTGGGGTTTGAACACCGTTTTCATATTAGGACGCTGCTCACGTATGCGTTCGCTTCTGCACGCAAGCTTGGCGGGACGGGGCACGTTTAAAAATGTATTTTTTTTTTATTATTTATTTTACCTTTTATTTTTTCACTGTTCTTTAAAAAAAAAATGTGTCGCTTTAATTCCTATTACAAGGAATGTAAACATTGAAAAATAGAAAAAAAAACATGACAGGACCACTTAAATATGAGATCTGGGGTAAAAAAAAAAAACTCAGATATCATATTTACACTAAAATGTAATAACAAAAAAAAATCAAATGTCATTTAAAAAAATAAAAATAAAAAAAATTCTCTTTAATTACTATGGGTGACGTTTTGAGTACCATGAGGAGGTCCCGGACAAAATTTACACCTCAGAAATTGTTAGAGATAAAGGAGTCAAGATCAGAGGAATATTTAAAATGAGACCATACTGTCCACATAAGTTTATGTGAGTCAGATTTATCCTCATCCCATGTGACCATATGCTCCATAAGCTCGATCTTGTCCAATTCACAAGCCCATTCAGCCATTGATAGAGCCTCAGTTTGGCGCCAATGGCTGGCTATCACAGAACGAGCCGCTGTGAGAAAATGCCTTATTAACTTTCTTTTATTTAGTCTATAAGAGCCTGGGAATATGGATAACACTGTAATCTGAGGTTCATTTGGGATGGTATCACCCACCAATCGATCAAACAAGCATAGTATTTTAAACCCAAGACGTGATCATTTTTGGACATGTGCCCTAAATAGGGGTCATGGTGCCAAACTCCCGTAAACATCGCCAGCAGGTATCAGGGATAGATGGATCAATTTTATGTAAAAGTGTAGGGCAACGATACCACCTAGACAAGATCCTATAATTGCGTTTATAAAACCTCTCTTATTTTAAAGTTACCAGTAAAAAAATTTGTAAATTCTTAAAAAAATAACTTCCCCTGTAAAACAGAATATAAGTAATTCTATACTATAGTGCCTCCAACACTGCTCCATTTAGAAGAATTAGCTAAATGAAGTTTCTTCTTCAACCAAAACTTCTGGCAGCCAATGGTGACTCCAGCCAACCCACAATGTCACTACAGAGCACAGTAGAGACATCGAGGTCAGTGGAAGGAGAATGTGAGTGCTGCAGAGAACATAGGAGATTAACACTTCTTGAAGTTTTGGATTAGGCATTGACTACAGCCATCTACTCTTCTTTATCTGAAAAAATGTTGCCATCAAGGGCAGCAGGAAAAGTTAACTTTTTACATTAGGTAGTTATAAATTGCATTTACAAATTGCTGAAAGGGCCCCTTTGAAAAGCCCAACTCCAACACATTTTTTTTAGCTGTGGACAGAGTGAGGATCGGTTATATCCTCTGTTGGGTTTTTATTTAGTACCCGTGTCCCCATTGGGAAGATTTCCCCTCACTTCCTGTCAGAACACTTCCTGTACACCCCCCCCCCTACCAACCAGCTCCTGTTAAGCTGCAAAGCCAGCCAGGTAAGATTGTACATGTGGTGCAGCAAAACATGAATACCTCTGTTGTGTTAAGTGGGTAGTACCACCACTAAACATGACACATTCAAAGGAATACGGCCTAATGCTTAAGTTACAGTTGTGATGCGGTATTCTCATTCAATAACACTGTTTGACTGATTAAAAAAAAAGACTTGTGCAGCTTTCTGAAAAGCAATATGCCATAGAATGCTTTATGGAGACTGCTGCTGGTATAAATGAGCCCTAAAACAATAGATAGAATCAGCGCCTGAAATCGCAAAATCAAAAAACATATCCTGGTTTTTCATTACATTGGGGTTACATTGGGGTTCCTTTTTTGTTGTATAAGCTGTAGCAGCTGTTAGCCACAAATCCAAATGTTAATTACAATGATCATCAGTAACTTCAAAGGACAACTAGTTCCTAGGTTGCCATTAATTAGGATGATTAAACTAGTTAACAATAAACAGACTAGATTACAGTTGTCTTCACACTTCACACTTTGGACAGATTGTGTATGTCACTGTCATCCTTGCTTGTATACTCTGCATCTAAATCATCACAAGAAAAGCCGTCCTCTCTATAAAAATAACTAATGCTGTGTACACACGACTGGACTTTCGACGGACTGAATCACGTTGGACTTTTCGACGGACTTTCAACAGACTTTTCGACGGACTTCCGTCGAATCGGACTTGTCTACACACAATGGCGTCCCTAGGGGGGGCAGAGGGGGCCCTGACCCTCCCAACATTATGCTGTGCCCCACCATGTGCCCCCCCAATAGAAAAAAAATACAATTTTTTTTTTTTTTTACAAAAAATCAGTGTCTAAGAGGGAAAGAAACCCCAGTCAGCTCCTGCGGGTGATTCCTCCTCCCTCCCTCTGCTTGCTGACACTGCATAATGCGAGCGCTTACACAACCACGCCCGCCGATCTGCTCCTTCCCCTGCATCCTCATTGGCAGAAGAGCGAGTTGCAGGAAGGACTCCACCAGGACTCTCAGTTACTGAAAAAACAGACTGATTTCTCCCGTCCTTAGGACAGGAAAACCAGCCTGTAAATTCCAAGAGATGCCAGACCAGCGCTCTCAATAGCAGGGGCAGGACAGCAAGAGGAGGCTGGGGAACCGCACAGTGGCAGAACACCAGGGCCCAGAGGCAAGACAACCTTTGCAACCCTGATAGTTCTCCCACAGCTTTGGATCCTTTTATCTTCTTGGTATGCTGGTGACATATATATCTTGTTTTCTGCCACCCTGGGGGACCCCAATACAGTAGGAAGGGAGCTCACTGCAGAACATGTAAAAGGGCCGTTGTGGGGTCGTAGTAAAGGGCCCCAGTATATATCTATATATCTATATCTATATATATAGATATAGATATATCTATATATCTATATAGATATATATCTATATATCTATATATAGATATAGATATATCTATATATAGATATATAGATATATCTATATGTAGATATATCTATCTATCTATCTATCTATCTATCTATCTATCTATCTATCTATCTATCTATCTATCTATCTATCTATCTATCTATCTATCTATCTATCTATCTATCTATCTATGCATTTTATAGTTGCCCCCTACTTTTGTCCCTGTCCCCCCATGTGCCCCGCCTAAATATAATAGCTGGAGATGTCACTGTCTACACACAGTCACATCAAAGTCAGACGGATTTGACCGTGATGACGTACGACCAGACTAGAATAAGGAAGTTCATAGCCAGTAGCCAATAGCTGCCCTAGCGTCGGTTTTCGTCTGTCGGACTAGCATACAGACGAATGGATTTTTCGACCGGACTCGAGTCCGTCGGAAAGATTTGAAACATGTTCTAGATATAAAGTCCGTCACATTTTTGATAGAAAAGTTCCGCTGCAGGTCTCCACACGGTCGAATTGTCCGACGGATTCGTTCCGTCGGACAAGTTTAGTCGAAAAGTTCGGCCGTAAGGGTTGCTTATACTTAAAATGTATCTAAACCGCTGTCCAGTACTCACTCAATTTTGGTCCACTCTTTCTAAGTTTCTCTTTTCTATCATACCAATTGCTTTTTCCCTATCGCCAAAGATGGTTCTATTGGGTCTAGATATAGATACATGGTCTTGATCCGCTCACAGCATCATTTCTCATGTACTTATAGCCACCCGCTTGGCTATTGTTCCTCACTCCCTCCTCCATTTTAGAAATGATCTCCATCTTGAACAGTCATTGTTTGATGGCATACATGTATGCCAAAGCACATCTCCAAATACCAGCATTCCAAATGCAATGGGAACTTTGGCTCAAACACTCTAATTGCTTGAAGCTCCCAAAAAACCATAAACGTTATGATCCATTACTGATCGATGTACAGGTGATACTCGAAAAATTAGAATATCGTGCAAAAGTTCATTTATTTCACTAATGCAACTTAAAAGGTGAAACTAATATATGAGATAGACTCATTACATGCAAAGCAAGATAGTTCAAGCCGTGATTTGTCATAATTGTGATGATTATGGCTTACAGCTCATGAAAACCCCAAATCCACAAGCTCAGATAATTAGAATATTACATGCAATCAATAAAACAAGGATTGTACATAGAACAATATCGGACCTCTGAAAAGTATAAGCATGCATATGTACTCAGTACTTGGTTTGGGCCCCTTTTGCAGCAATTACTGCCTCAATGCGGCATGGCATGGAAGCTATCAGCCTGTGGCACTGCTGAGGTGTTATGGAAGAGCAGGATGCTTCAATAGCGGCCTTCAGCTCTTCTGCATTTTTTGGTCTCATGTCTCTCATCTTTCTCCTGGCAATGCCCCATAGATTCTCTATGGGGTTCAGGTCAGGCAAGTTTGCTGGCCAATCAATCACAGTAATCCCACGGTCATTCAACCAGGTTTTGGTGCTTTTGGCAGTGTGGGCAGGTGCCCAGTCCTGCTGGACAATTAAGTCAGCATCCCTATAGAGCTCGTCTGCTGAAGGAAGCATGAAGTGCTCCAAAATCTTCTGGTAGACGTCTGCGTTGACCCTGGACTTAATGAAGCACAGTGGACAAACATCAGCAGATGACATGGCTCACCAAATCAACACAGACTGTGGAAACTTCACACTGGACTTCAAGCAACTTGCAGTGTGTGTCTCTCCATTCTTTCTCCATACTCTGGGTCTTTCGGTTTCCAAATGAGGTGCAAAATTTGCTCTCATCAGAAAAGAGGACTTTGGACCACTGAGCAACAGACCAAGTTGTCTGTTTTTCTTTAGCCCAGGTAAGACGCTTCTGACGTTGTTTGTTGTTCAGGAGTGGCTTGACAAGAAGAATACGACATTTGAAGCCCATGTCCAGGATCCGTCTGTGTGTGGTGGCTCTTGATGCACTGACTCCAGCCTCAGTCCACTCCTTGTGCAAGTCCCCAACACTTTTAAATGGCCTTTTCCTGACAATCTTCTCCAGACTGCGTTCATCCCTGCTGCTTGTGCACCTTTGTCTTCCACACTTTTCCCTTCCACATAACTTTCTATTAATGTGCTTAGATACAGCACTTTTGCAATTACCTTTTGAGGCTTTCCCTCCTTATGGAGGGTGTCAATGATGGTTTTCTGCATAACTGTCAGGTCAGCAGTCTTTCCCATGATTGTGATTCCTACTGAACCAGACTGAGAGATCATATAAAGGCTCAGGAACCCTTTGCAGGTGTTATGGCTTAATTAGCTGATTAAAAATGCAAAATGCTGCAAAATTGCACCACAATTTTACCACGATTTTGCTGCGATTTGTGGCCGGTGATCAAAACGTTCCTATCCTGAATGCAATTTTTCTAGGATGTGTCCAGGAGAGGGAGGTTGAGGGAGGTTGAACCACAGCACCACAGCTTCTAAACTCTTGTAAAAGCCTATGTGTACATGGACACATAGGCTTTTATGGAATTGAGTTTAGGAGCTTTGGCAAAAAATGCCAAAAGCCCCTAAACTCAAATTTAGAAGCTGTAGTGTGCATGAGCCCTAAGGCAGCAAGTATGTTATTGGCAGGTTCACTAAGTTAAAAGAAGGGGGAAAAAAAACTAAAAAGAAAAACGAATGCAGCCACCACATCTAAGGACTGGTAATATTATATATGTTTGTTTTGGGGTTTAGCTCACTTAAAATACCCAGTGGTACTGTAATTAAGGTGGGCTCACCAATATTTTAAATCCTATCTATAAATCCTGTCTTTCCTTTATTACTACAACAACAAAGGGGACATTCACTTTCTTACTGATTATAGAAAATCCCTTTTGGCCTGTAAATATTGGATAGGGTGAAGACCGGGATCTGGGGGCCCCCTTGCTAAAAAGGGGCTTCCAGTTTCAGATAAGCCCCCCACCTGCAGACCCCCACAACCACCGCCCAGGGTTGTGGGGAAGAGGCCCTTATCCCCATCAATATAGGGACAAGCTGTTTAGGAGGGGGTGCCTCCCTGCCCCCAAGCACCCCCCCATGTCTGGAGTAGACTCCCCTTATCTGTGGCGGGTCGGGCCAACCTGATTAAAATGGTATGGATGCCTCAGTTGTTATACTTGCTCCACAACTCCCCAGTTTGGATTGGGGAGAAGTGGTTTCAAAGAATCCAATCCCTTTTTAGGGAATTAATATGGAAAAAAGGGCAGGCCAGGATTGGTCTACAAAAACTGCAGTGCCCCGTCACGGAGGGAGGACTGGGGGTTCCCCATCCGTCTACCTATTTCCTGGCAGCCCAGTTACAACAACTAGGTGGATGCGCCATTGATGGAGGGGGAAGTAAGAGTGTCCAAATTATTTTACAGGGAAACCCACATAGTTCATTAGTGGAAGCACTGGAGGCAGATTCACTACAAGGAGAGATCCCGACACTTAAAATGATCACTAGGGTTTGGCAGACAACTAAGCGAATAATGGGGTACAAAGGAACCTCAGAATACTCGCCAATCTGGAACAACAAGAACTTGCAGGAACTACTATCTGTCGATAGGAACAAGTTGTGGGAAAGGTGCGGGATAAGCCGGCTGATACAGTTAAATGAGGGGAATACCCTGAAATCCTTTGAGGAATTAAGGCATGAGTACGGGTTGCCAAATCGAGTATTCTATAGCTATCTACAGATTAGGCATGCCTTTAGCAAGCAGCTTGGTAGGCAACCCCCCACATGGTGTAGGATCCCACTATTACAAACAATAATTAAATCAGAGACCTCCAAGGGGTTAATTACAGAGACATACACCCAATTAATAAAGAGAATAAACATGCAGGTAGGCTTTCCCGGAGTAGGGACAGATGGGTGGCTGATGTGGGGGAGATAACGGATACACAGTGGAAAAGGATCCTGGAATTTGGACCAGAGGTGTCAGTCTCTCCTTCACAAAAAGCCTCCCACCTGATGCTGCTGCACAGATCTTACTACACACCAAAAAAGCTTTTTAGGTTTGGTCGCAGAACCAACGATGAGTGCCCTAGATGCAGAAGAACAGGCGATTTAATCCATATGGTCTGGAGGTGTCCAAAACTAGTCAGGTATTGGTCCGAGATTTTAAAGAAAATAAACACCACGTTTAAAATTAACTTAGAGCTTGATCCTAAGACCTGTGTGCTGGGACATGTTAATAATGGGCTGAGAGACAGGAGTACAGCGGTAGCGGTAGCAAGATGCCTGTTTCAAGCCAGAAACCTAACAGCACAGTCTTGGCAATCAAGAACTCCCCCGACCCCGGAAGATTGGATTGGAACTGTCAACTCCACAGTGTGGAGTGAAAGGACATTTTACACTAGGTCAGGCAACTATAATAAGTTTGTGAGATTGTGGAACCTGTGGGTCCAAGCAATGCCATGTCTGCTACCAGTGCTACTTTAGCGTCCAGAATACCTGCCTTCCTACTAAGGGGGTGAGGCTGAGTTAGGAGCAGCTTAGAGTTTAGAGTCAAGAGAGAACAATGCACAGAACCGAAGCCAGCTACTGGGTGTGCCTTGGAAGTATGGGGGTCTAACAAGGGAGGGTCACAGGGGGGCGGAGGGGTGGGCTTACTAGAGAGAAAAGTAATAATATATAAATATGTATAATAGCAACAAGAGGATATGTGGTCAACTGGTTTCGAGGTATAAGATGTATGTTATGTGCTTTGTATTTTGGCACTACTGTTACTATTTATATATTGAAACACATATCGTAACACAATATATAAAGAAAAAAGGGGAAAAAAGGGAAAAAAGGAAAAAAAAAAAACTTGAAAGGCCATAATGATGTGACTGTATTAGAGACATATATGAGTATCATTCTGAAAGCAGTCTCTGGATAAAGTTAACTGATGTGACAAGAAAAAAAGAAAAAAAAAAAAAAGGTGGGCTCACCAATATTTCAAATCCTATCTATAAATCCTGTCTTTCCTTTATTACTATAACAACAAAGGGGACATTCACTTTCTTACTGATTATAGAAAATCCCTTTTGGCCTGTAAATATGGGATAGGGTGAAGACCGGGATCTGGGGGCCCCCTTGCTAAAAAGGGGCTTCCAGTTTCAGATAAGCCCCCCACCTGCAGACCCCCACAACCACCGCCCAGGGTTGTGGGGAAGAGGCCCTTATCCCCATCAACATAGGGACAAGCTGTTTGGGAGGGGGTGCCTCCCTGCCCCCAAGCACCCCCCCCATGTTGAGTTGGTTCAGGAGTGTGGCTCGGGGTTGCCGCTAATGGTACTGAAATGTAACCCCGAGCCACACTCGGGAATACCACCAGGGAGGTTAAGAAACACTTAAAAAAAGAAAAAAAAAACAGTAGTCAGTTGCAACTGTTTTTGCAGAGGAAAAAGCAGAGGAAAAAAAATGGAATCACTCAATTCTGAGGAAAATATTATGGAATCACCATGTATTTTGCTTTTCTTAAACAAACATCTGCATCAGATTACATCCCAAAAAATCCCAAAAAAATCATCACCAAACATCCTTTCAATTGATGGAATAAGAAGTGTCCAAAATCTCAATATAAACGTGTGCATTTATTGAAGATTTAATGACTGTCATCTCCCCCGTACCTTTATCTGACATGCAACCCCATATCATCAATGATTGTGGAAATGTACATGTTTTCTTCAGGCGTCGTCTTTATACATTTCATTGGAACGGCACTAAACAAAACTTCTATCATCATCACCCTGCCCAATGCAGATTGGTGATTCATCACTGAATATCACTTCCATCCAGTCATCCACAGTCCATGATTACTTTTCTTTAGCCCACTGTAACCTTGTTTTTTTTGCTGTTTAGGTGTTAATGATGGTTTTTGTTAGTACAAATCAAATGGGAAGGTTGTTAAAGGGAAGTGTACTAGTAGACCAAGGAAGACATCAGAGCGTCAAGTTAGAAAACTTAAAGCAATATGCCTTGAAAACAGAAAATGCACAACAAAACAAATGAGGAACTAGTGGTCAGAAACTGAAGTCAATGTCTGTGATGGAACTGTAAGACATTACCTAAAGGAAATGGGATTTACATACATAAAAGCCAATAAAAACCATCATAGTTACATAATAGGTGAGGTTGAAAAAAGACACAAGTCCATCAAGTCCAACCTATGTGTGTGATTATATGTCAGTATTACATTGTATATCCCTGTATGTTGTGGTCGTTCAGGTGCTTACCTAATAGTTTTTTGAAACTATCGATGCTCCCCGCTGAGACCACCACCATGTAAGGGAATTCCACATCCTTGTCGCTCTTACAGTAAAGAACCCTGTACGTAGTTTAAGGTTAAACCTCTTTTCTTCTAATTTTAATGAGTGGCCACGTGTCTTGTTAAACTCCCTTCCGCGAAAAAGTTTTATCCCTATTGTGAGGTCACCAGTATGGTATTTATAAATTGAAATCATATCCCCTCTCAAGCGTCTCTTCTCCAGAGAGCATAAGTTCAGTGCTCGCAACTTTTCCTCATAACTTCCTCGCTTCATTTCCAGTACATCCTTCCTGAGGACTGGTGCCCAGAACTGGACAGCATACTCTAGGTACGGCCGGACCAGAGTCTTGTAGAGAGCGGAAAAATTATCGTTTTATCTCTGGAATTAATCCCCTTTTTAATGCATGCCAATATTCTGTTTGCTTTGTTAGCAGCAGCTTTGCATTGCATGCCATTGCTGAGCCTATCATCTACTAGGACCCCCAGGTCCTTTTTCATCCTAGATTCCCCCAGAGGTTCTCCCCCCAGTGTATAGATTGCATTCATATTTTTGCCACCCAAATGCGTTATTTTTAAATTTTTCTACATTAAACCTCATTTGCCATGTAGTTGCCCTAAACAGAAAACACCTAAACAGAAAAAGCAAGGTTACAGTGGGCTAAAAAAAAGTAATTGTGCACTGTGGATGACTGAATAAAAGTGATATTCAGTGACGAATCACCAATCTCCATTGGGCAGGGTGATGATGCTGGAACTTTTGTTTGGTGCCGTTCCAATGAACTTTATGAAGACGACTGTCTGAAGAAAACATGCAAGTTTCCACAATCATTGATGATATGGGGTTGCATGTCGGATAAAGGTACGGGGGGGGGGGGGTGACAGTCATTAAATCTTCAATAAATGCACACGTTTATATTGAGATTTTGGACACTTTTCTTATTCCATCAATTGAAAGCATATTTGGTGATGATAACATCATTTTTCGGGATGTAATCTGATGCAGATGTTTGTTTTGGAAATGCAAAGTACATGGTGATTCCATAATATTTTCCTCAGAATTGTGATTCCATATTTTTTTCCTCTGCAAAAACAGGTGCAACTGACTACAGTTTTCTTTCTTTTTTTATTTATTTAACAGTTTCTTAAAGCCAGTTAGAAGGTTGGAATGTTAAATGAAAATAGTTTGGAGGCATGTCCATAATTCGTTTTTTTTTCTACACAATTAAACAATCAAATTAACATTTTCCAAGAGTGGTGCTTCCATACTTTTTGCTAGGGGTTGTAGTTTAGTACTTGAGAATTTTTTTTATAGTCGAGATTTTTATACAAAAATATCATCAGTACATTTGATAATGCCATCAGAGTCTTGATGAATGTCGTTGGGAAATTCTTTAAAATGTAATATGTTTTAAACATTCAATTTTGTAATGAATGAACTTTCCTAAACAAACACAATTACTTTTGGAATTTAGTTCATTGGGGAAACATTTTCCATCCTGCTCCTTCAATTTTTCCATTACTCTGGGTGAAAACAATTATCATCTTGACCCTACTAACTATGGGAAAATAAAATGAATGTTTCAAAAATAAACAATTTCAAATGGGATTGAGCTGGTGAAGAGTCAGCTTTACGATTGCCTTGCTGTGCAACTAAATTGACAAATGTCCCCCATTCAGTACAATAAAACAAGACTATCCAATGCTAACAATGTGGCATTTGTTTCCATGCAAAACTAACAAGAACATATCTACAAAGATACATCTCAGTGATCTCCTAGATACATATATCAGGCTAAAATTAGACATCATTACAAATATCTGCGTAGACAAAAACTGACGCAGTGTATCTTGAAAGCAAATACACATCAGCCAACTACAAGTACTGATTGGGGTTATTATATATCACTAGGCGTAACAGATTATACAGAAATTAAATTACCAGTGAAAATGAAAAGGACAGCAAAGCAAAGTCCAAACCTAATTAAGGATGGATTTATCTACCTAGGTGTAAATTAGAAGTCTGTTGCTAATCTTAGTTGCAGAGGAAACATCTTCTTTTTCCTATTATTATTTAAAACAAAAAATAATTGTATGTGAAGTGTGAGCCCATATAAAACCAATAGATGCTGGAGAATTCATTCTCGGTATTATTTGCTCTTTCAGTTACTCTTGTGTTGATATGTCTGTGCTGGTTTTCTAGGTCCTGCTGGATAAGTCTTGACAGACAGATAGAGAAAAGGAGCTTCCAATCCCTTAAACAGAATGGACATCCCAATTTTCCAATAGGTAGCTTGAGTACAATGGCTGTGGTTGGACCCTTAAACACTGTATTGAGGAATTGAAGGAGGAAGACCGACACACTATTCTTATATCCCACTCATTGTTCAAACAGCATTACAGGGGCATTAGAAGGTCCCCCTCACCGGGGCTACAATATAACAATAGAGCTTAAAGTGACTTGGTTACAAAATTAAAAAAATGTAAATGAACGTTCTCTTGTAAGAAAAAGATGTACTTACATGTCCCACTGCCCACACCACCATTCTTCAAGTGATAAAGTGCCAAGAAAAACTTCATCTTACACATTTCTGGGAATGTTAGATTACTGGTCCCCTGCCAAGTGTTGTGGTTCCTTAAACTGGCCCCTACATCACTACTGTGACCTGTAGTAACATAGATATAAGCATGCTCTTTATAAGCTACAGTGTGTAGAAAAACATCTTTATCTGACACATTTTCTGGGTGTGTTGGATTCTTGGTCCTCAACCAAGCATTGCGGTCCCTTTTACTGCACCGGGCCTCTGAATCACTGCTATGTCCTGCAGTGACATGGAGGTCGAGAGGCTCCCTTCATATGCTACAGTGCTCAGAGAGATCTCTTTCTCTGACACAAGTCTGGGAGTATTGGCTTCCTGGTCCACCACCAAGCGTTGAGGTTCCTTCAACTGTCCCCTACATTACTATTATGTCCTGTAGTGACATGGAGATTAGCAGGCTGTCATCATGAGCTACAGTTCCCAGAGAAACCTCTCCATCTGACACATTTCTGGGTGTGTTGGATTCCTGATTCCTGATTGATACACCTGGAAGCATCATTAGCAATCAAGAAATTGCTGGACGGCCTCTCTCTGATGCAACACATTTATTGTGCAGAATGAATAAAATATAAACTGTCAATCCATAGGTTACAGAGGTACGGGAACAAACAGCTGACGCGTTTCACACCATGGAAAAGTGCTTAATCATAGCTGGAAGCATCACTTTATGATTCCTAAACATGAAGCAGCATTCAGCAACTGCAGACCCAGCTTTTTAATCAGTTCAGCTTTTTGACAGGGATGTTTTAATCCCTAAAATCTAAAAACTGTTTTTAATTTGTGGAACAACATTTTGCCCAAAAGCTTTGAATGTAAATTGGTAAGTTATATCACTACGTGATTTCACTGATCTTTAAGGGACCCTGGTAGTAAGATGTCCTCCTGGACAAAGTTTCTGAATGTGATCATCTGCTATAGACTCATTAGAAAGGTTCTGTAGTAAGGTTTTTCTCTACTACCTGAGTCCCAGACAAGCCTTTAGAAACATTGGGGTTGATTTACTAAAACTGGAGCACTCAGAAACGGGTACAGCTGTGCATGGTAGCCAATCAGCTTCTAATTTCAGCTTGCTCAATTAAGCTTTGGCAATAAAACCTGGAAGCTGATTGGTTTCTATATAGAGCTGCACCAGATTTTTCACTCTCCAGTTTTAGTAAATAACTCCCATTGTGATTTTCATAAGAAAAAAACCACAGAATTGCCACTTTTGTAGAACTCTCCCCATGCACATATAACAGAATGTTTTCTAACACAAGACTGCTATTTTTTTTACCATTTAACCCCCGGAAGGATTTACCCCCTTCCTGACCAGAGCACTTTTTGCGATTCGGCACTGCGTCTCTTTAACTGACAATTGCGCGGTCGTGCGACGTTGCACCCAAATAAAATTTGATGTTCTTTTTTCCCAAAAATAGAGATTTCTTTTGGTGGTATTTGATCACCTCTGCGGTTTTTATTTTTTCTCACTATAAACAAAAAAAGAGCAACAATTTTGAAAAAAAAAGGAATATTTTTTACGTTTTGCTATAATAAATATCCCCCAAAAAAATATAAAAAATTATTTTTTTTCTCAGCTTAGGCCGATATGTATTCTTCTACATATTTTTGGTAAAAAAAAAACGCAATAAGCGTATATTGATTGGTTTGCGCCAAAGTTATAGCGTCTACAAAATAGGCGATAGATGTATAGCATTTTTATTATGTTATTGTTATATGTTGCAAAGAAACTCTATTACTAAAAGGTCACACATGTGATCAGCAGCCAATGGGACAAAACTAATGTTTGGCCCAAAGGTCAACAAGGTCTGATTCACACCAGCAGCTGCACTGAACGCAGGGCTGCTGTTATGTGCTGGGAGAACATAGTGCCAAAGTGCTGATCACTTTCAAATAGTACTACATGACACCTTGAACTGACATGATGGGAAACAAAGCAAATCATCTTGTCTTTTGCATTGGGACTGCACTGAACAACACATCCCAGCTCATCCCAACGCAAAAAGCTGTGAATGGGCCCACTACTAGAAAAGTGACAGAAGAAAGGCTTAAATGACTCCATATGTTGATATCTGCAATCTGAATATGTTGCAGATAATAGTGTAGGCTTCATTCAGGTTATAATGGAAGTTAGCTATCTGTGGGAAGAACCTTTTCGATGTCAGATAGTGGTCCTTTTTGAGATTAGAATTGATGAGCAGTATGAAAGTAGTACACGTGGAATGACTATTATGTATCATTTTCCTGCTAAATATCATTTGGTGAGCAGAAAGATTATGAGATGAGGTTGGTGGGGTCAAAATCATCTCCGGTGGGATTGAAGGCCAAAAGAAATCAGAATAGAAAAATGTCAGATGCTGATGGCAAAGCTGAGATTTGTACTGCATCGTGATGTATTTGTTGATTAGGCAAGACAACCCGACGATAAAGGGAACGGAAAAGCTCTTAAATTAAATATTTAAAGTGGATGCGTGTATTGTACAAGTCACTGAATAAGAAGGGAATGTGTAACAAGTCAAAAAAATTAGTGCAAAGATTGGGCAGATGTGAGGGAGAGGAATAGATAATAGGTGTAGATATGTAATGAATGATGGAGGTGATGACAAGGTGATGATGAGCAAGATGAGATCTTAGACAGGTGTTTGTAGGACACTGAGGAAAGCGAGAGATAGGAGAAGCCAAAGACAAGGGCAAGATAGGAACATCTACAGTAATTTTGGTAAAAGCAGGGTAATAAGACAGATTCATGAGATGGTCTAAAACAGTCAATCCAAGGTGAGACAAAATATGGGACATGTGGAAAAATGTAGACTGAAAATGTGAAGGATGTAAGAAGATGAAGGTCCTGTCATTAGATATATCTGCTTAAAGCACAGCTCTTACACTGCTGACCACTAATGGCACCAAAGCCCAATTGAACCTTCAGTTTCAATCAGCTAATTACAATACAGATGCAGCAAAACAAAACACGTGCAAAGACTTAAGCTTTGTACACACGATTGGATTGTTGACCAACAAAACCGTGGAATTTTGTCCGAAGGGCGTTGGCCCAAACTTGTCTTGCATACAC
Organism: Lithobates clamitans; assembly: GCA_037952925.1. NCBI lineage: Eukaryota > Metazoa > Chordata > Amphibia > Anura > Ranidae > Lithobates > Lithobates clamitans. Next base: position 3,370,957 of record JBBGZY010000103.1, on the reverse strand, counting down.
ACTGCCACACAATTGTTGGCCAACAATAATGAACGTAGTGACGTACTAGACGTGCTACATGGTTTTTCAGCTCTTTAGCGCCACCCTTTGTATAAGTTTGAGTGTTGATTTGCACTTTTCTTTTCTTGCTTTTCATTTAGCGCTTTTCATTTCATACTTTTCAGTTTTTTTCTGAACGGCTGTTCGTCAACCAGACATGTTGCGGAATCGGAGGAGATAACGTGTTATTTATTATTGGCCTTGGAGTTGTTGCTTTGACATTATTTTTTTGGTTGAATAATGATTTGATTTGGTACATTTTCTATATTTTCACGCTCGGAAAATCCGACAACAGACATTTGTCCACCTAAAATTTTAAAACCTGCCATCCAACATTTGTCAGCGGAAAATCCGACAACAATTGTCCGATAGAGCATACGCACGGTCGGATTTTCCACCAACAGCCTGTCATCACACATTTCCCGTCGGAAAATCTGATTGTGTGTATGAGGCTTTTATAATGCTGACCACTAATGGCACCAAAGCCCAACTGAACCTTCAGTTTATATCAGCCAAATACAATACAGATGCATCAAAACAAAACATGTGCAAAGACTTATGCCGCGTACACACGAGCGGACTTTTCGACCGGACTGGTCCGACGGACTATCCGACGGACTTCCAATGGACTTCCAACGGACTTTCCAAATGAACGGACTTGCCTACACACAATCACACCAGAGTCCGACGGATTCATATGTGATGATGTACACCGGACTAAAATAAGGAAGTTGATAGCCAGTAGCCAATAGCTGCCCTAGCGTCGGTTTTTGTCCCTTCGGACTAGCATACAGACGAGCGGACTTTTCGATAGGAACTGGGTCCGGCAGATTTCCGGCGTAAAGATTTGATCTTTGTTCCAAATCTAAAGTCTGTCAGATTTTCGACCGAAAAAGTCCGCTGCAGGTCCCATGAAGCCCACACACGGTCGAATTGTCCGCCGGACTCGGTCCGTCGGACTTGGCCGGTCGAAAAGTCCGCTCGTGTGTACGCGGCATTACAGTTAATTTTCTTACAAAGCAGCCATAGCTTGAGCAGAAAAGCATGTCCCCCTGCCAGCGGGCCACAAAGAAGGACCATTGCTATTTCTGTGAGAGCAGCAGTCTTTTTGCGGTGATCTGATTTGTCCCCTGTCTAGTCAGAGCTAGAGCTCTCCGATCAACATGGAGCATGAGCTTTTCTGGTTGCAGATCTATAGCTTTGGCTCAACAGGGTGCATGCTGGACACCCGAAGAGAGACCACTGCTTCCATACAGAGAGCAAGGGTCCTTCTCTGCAACGTCTTGGCAGGGAATAGGCTCTTTTACTCTGGTTGTGGCTACTTTATACAAACTCGAAAACTTTTTGTTGGGTGTGCTTGGAATTTCAAAGATTTTAAGCTAAAAGTTCACTTGGGCTGAGAAGCTGACAAATATTAAATAGCCAGATTTCAATCAGGCATCTTCCCCATTTATTTTGATGGAGCCTTTTCTTGAATCTTTATGGTTGAACAGTTTCCATTGCTTTGTATGCGAGAAATAACAAGATATAACTGAAAAGAAAATAGTCTATGCTTGCATGATTACAGACAAGGAAAATGTGTTAAATTTAGAAACAGACTTGCATCATAGGACCCTGTAGGGTAAATCCCTTTTTTTCTTGTTTTATTGGTTTACAGTAACCCTAACAATAACACTAAAGCCAGCCATAGAGGTATCAAATCTCGGCTGGTTCAGCAGGGACTGGCCGAGATTTGACCCATGTTTGGGAAGGCTGGTTGTACTGAGGTCTATCCATCCCTCGACTTCAGTACAGCCAGCCTTTTGTTCATGCGATCGCTGCTGGCAGCTATAGTAGCTAGCAATGATTATTGTGTTCTGTTGGCAAGGAAGGCTCCCCGCTGGCAGAACACAGTAGCACTGCTATGCCCCGTACACATGGTCGGATTTTACGACGGAAAATGTGTGATAGGATCTTGTTGTCGGAAATTCCGACCGTGTGTACACAAATCCGACGCACAAAGTGCCACGCATGCTCAGAATAAATAAAGAGATGAAAGCTATTGGCCACTGCCCCATTTATAGTCCAGACGTATGTGTTTTACGTCACCGCGTTCAGAACGATCAGATTTTCCGACAACTTTGTGTGACCGTGTGTATGCAAGACAAGTTTGAGCCAACATCCGTCTGAAAAAATCCTAGGATTTTGTTGTCGGAATGTCCGAACAAAGTCCGACCGTGTGTACGGGGCATAAGAGAGATTCCTCCATCAACACAGTCAGTGCAATTTTTTTTCCTTCCACCTGTGGCCTATGAAAAGGGTTGCCACCCCATCCCTTTAAAACCAAACACATATGAATTACACAGGATCTGTGGCTGATTAAGGTGGTAATTAAACTTACTTGGTTCCTTATCTGCATTCAATTAGGCCTTGATATAAAAGATCATCTCTAATACAAGTCTCAAGCTCATTACATTTATGGGCACACCTACAGGTTTCTTGTGTGCATACACTGGTTTAATTCATGTGGGATGGTACCATGTATACTATATGTGTTTACATATTTTGATTACTACTCCTTGATTTTATATGTGTTTTTTTTATCATGTTGTTAAAATAAATTTGGATTTTATTCTATTAAGTGCTTTCTCTCTTTGGGTCTATCAGTGGCTACTAATCTAAAGTCCATTATCACTTTATACTCTTTTCCCTTTTAACCACTTGCCGACATGGCAGTGGTGGTCAAATGGGCGTACCTGTACGTCCCTTTTAAGAGGTGGGGATAGCAGGCACCCGAGGGACGGGCAGACTTGATGCCCGCCCTTCTCCCGGCGATCGTGTCATGGAGCCGCAGAACGGGGAAGTGCCTATGTAAACAAGTCATTTCCCCGTTCTGCCTTGTGACATGACAGAGATCATCTCTCTCTGTCATCGGGAGCAGTGATCGCTGTCATGTGAGTTGAAACCCACCCCCCCACAGTTAGAATCACTTCCTGGACACACGTAACCCCTTCACTGCCCCCTAGTGGTTAACCTCTTCCCTGCCGGTGTCATTTACACAGTAATTAGTGCATTTTTATAGCACTGATCACTGTATAAATGACAGTGGTCCCAAAATAGTGTCAAAAGTGTCTGATGTGTCCGCCATAACGTGGCAGTCATGATAAAAATCGCAGATCGCCGCCATTACTAATAAAAAAAAATTATAATAAAAATGGCATAAAACTATCCCTTATTTTGTAGACGCTATGGGGGTTATTTACGAAAGGCAAATCCACTTTGCACTTCAAGTGCAAAGTGCACTTGAAATTGCACTGAATGTGCACTTGGAAGTGCAGTCGCTGTAGATCTGAGGGGTAGATCTGAAATGAGGGGAAGCTCTGCTGATTTTATCATCCAATCATGTGCAAGCTAAAATGCTGTTTTTTATTTTCCTTGCATGTCCCCCCCGGATCTACAGCGACTGCACTTCCAAGTGCACTTTCAGTGCAATTTCAAGTGCACTTTGCACTTGTAGTTTGCACTTGTAGTGCAAATTGGATTTGCCTTTAGTAAATAACCCCTTAATACTTTTGCGCAAACCAATCAATATACGCTATTTGCAATTTTTTTTTTACCAAAAATATGTAGAAGAATACATATCGGCCTAAACTGGGGAAAAAATTTGTTTTTTTATATATTTTTGGGGGATTTTTATTATAGCAAAAAGTAAAAAATATTGCTTTTTTTTTCAAAATTGTCGCTTTTTTTGTTTATAGCGCAAAAAAATAAAAACCACAGAGGTGATCAAATACCAAAAAAAGAAAGCTCTATTTGTGGGGGAAAAAATACGTCAATTTTGTTTGGGTGCAACGTAGCACAACCGCGCAATTGTCCGTTAAAGTGACGCAGTGCCGTATTGCAAAAAGTGCTCTGGTCAGGAAGGGGGTAAAATCTTCCAGGGCTGAAGCGGATAAAACAAATCCTCACTGACCTCAGTAGCTGCATGCACAATGGAGTGAATAATTCTAAAAGTTCTGATCTAAAATGCTTTTGCTTTCCATCACTAGATTGTTTTGTTTCCTCCTCCCAGCAGTGGCTTGGTTACCTGCCAGCTTTCCAATCTCTAATGTAAACAGAAAGCAGGAGCACAGGAAGAGGGGAAGGAGCAGAGTGCTGAGACACTACTTGGACACATTCACTGCTTTTCTTGTTAACTTTGAGGATGAATTGCTCCACAGAACCTGCAGCTACAGAGGTTGGTGAGGGCTTGTGTTAAAGCTCATTTACTTGTTAAGAATATGAAAATACTAAATATCTATAGCCTGGTCTCAGTTCTACTTGAAAGCAACATAAATCTCCAGTTTGGGAATGTTAAACAAAAACAATAGAAGTTCTGGGTGTCATATCAAACAATCTAAAAGAAGGCTTCAGAAGGCTTCCTGAAATTTTCAAGCTGACTGAAACCTTGCTGACTCCCAGGTCAGCAACTTACTGAGTAATAAAGCACAGAGATTGGGAGAAAGGCTATATACTTTCTTCCATGCTATACAAATGTAAAAAACAAAAACCAAAACTATCCCTGTGGAAGTGGAGAATCACTGCCCTGCTGCATACTAACTACAGAGGGTTGCCTGCTTGGTATGGGTGTGATTTAGAACATGTTTCACATTTGCTCAATAAGTGCAAAGTGTTCACTGATTGGATGAGGCGGACAGATGGGGAGTTAATGTCTCGATCGCCACTTCATCCAATTAATGAACACCTTGTATTGTGAGAAAAATATAGTATTTCTCGAAGTGGGACCTGTGTAGGCAACCTCCTGTAGTCACTATGCAGCAGGGCAATCACTCAGCATTGTACCAGAAGAGGTTTTACCGGGTCACCGTGACATACTTCCACCCAAGGAATACCCGGGAATCGAGCTGAACGCCGAGAGCGGTGTCACCCTACGAGTGGGCCGATTTCCCCTTAACAAATCACCTGCTACACACGCCGGGTGCCAGGACGAAAGGCACCTAAAAATGTGAGTGGAATTTTAATATTGTTTTTATGAAATAAACATTTAAAACGGCATTGCGCTATGAGGATCTCTTTCTGTCATTTCCATCTCTCTGCATAAGGCATTTTTTCTCTACATGAGAAGTCAGCCAACGGACTTCCATAAGGGTATCCCCACACGCTTGAAGGACCACACCAGAGGCAGGTGGTCAACTCCTAGGGGTGAGTGCACACCTATGTGGGGCACCCAGTCTGAGCACATTTGAACACAGATGCAATATTGAGAATGAGCACTTTATATCACCACTATTTGGGACTGTAAAGACATATGTGTGCACATTTTTTTGATAACACTAAGGGCAGTGGACTGTTTATATAATCACTGTACCAGAAGACTGTGAGGATCACCAAGGTAGACCAATAGAAAAATAAATAATTATATTCTCCCGCTCTACAAGACTCTGGTCCGGCCACACCTGGAGTATGCTGTCCAGTTCAGGAAGGATGTACTGGAAATGGAACGAGTAAAAAAAAGGGCAACAAAGCTAATAGAGGGTCTGGAGGATATTAGTTATGAGGAAAGGTTGCGAGCACTGAACTTATTCTCTCTGGAGAAGAGACGCTTGAGAGGGGATATGATTTCAATTTATAAATACTGTACTGGTGACCCCACAATAGGGATAAAACTTTTTCACGGAAGGGAGTTTAACAAGACACATGGGCAGTCATTTAAATTAGAAGAAAAGGGGTTTAACCTTAAACTACATAGAGGGTTCTTTACTGTAAGAGCAGCAAGGATGTGGAATTCCCTTCCACAGGCGGTGGTCTCAGCGGGGAGCATCGATAGTTTCAAAAAACGATTAGATAAGCACCTGAATGACCACATCATACAGGGATATACAATGTAATACTGACACATAATCACACATAGGTTGGACTTGATAGACTTGTGTCTTTTTTCAACCTCACCTACTATGTAACTATGTATATTTCAGCTTTAAAAATGTAAAAAGGAGGACGGGCTTGAGTTAAGAGCCCATTATTTATTGTGGCAAGGTGCAGCAACACACATTACTAGCTTTGCCGTGCCATAAAACACTAAGGGCAACACACGTGTTGCAGCATACCGCAATGGGTGGCATGTCTAAGTTTTGCAACATTTTGGTACGTTGGAAGCCCAAAAATTGGCTGCTTTAAAACAATGAAAATGCATTAATGCGCTATAAAAATGTAAATAGGCCCTTAGGCTGGCCCTATACTATACTATTTTCTTATTCAATTTCCTTTAGATTTACCATCAACTATGTAGTGCAAGGGCCTGCCTGATTGCGTACAAATTGAAAGGATTTAGGTTTGACCTCCTACTCCTATTATATGGGCAAGAAAATGGTATAGTGCATGGCCAGCCTAAAGCCGCGTACACACGAGCGGAATGTCCGACAGAAAAAGCCAGACGGAAGCTTTTCATCGTCTATTCCAATCGTGTGTGTGCCTCATCAGACTTTTTTTTTTTTTTGAAAATTCTGACGGACCTAGAAATAGAACATGTTCTAAATATTTCCGACGGAACCAATTCCTATCGGGAAAACCGCTCGTCTGTATGCTGTTCCGACGGACCAAAAACGACGCATGCTCTGAAGCAAGTACGAGACGGAAGCTATTGGCTACTGGCTATTGAACTTCCTTTTCTTGTCCCGTCGTAAGTGTTGTACGTCACCGCGTTCTGGACAGTCGGACTTTGGTCGGACTTTGGTTTGACTGTGTGTAGGCAAGATCGCTTGAATGGAATTCTGTCGGAGTTGCGTCGGAGAAACTTTCGGAGTTTATTCTGACGGCAAAACCGGTCGTGTGTACGCGGCATAAGGCTTCAATCAATCTTAACCTTTTATTGTCCATCAGCATGCTTGGTTCGTCAAATTCCACAGAACCAGCAACAGCAGGCCAGTTTCTTTATCTCATGAGAGGTACTTTTTAAATAACCCTGAAAGTATCTCTTTATTTACAACATATTTAAACTTTGCTGTCTTCCTTGGATCAGCTCAGCGGAGGCTGCTCTGATTTTACCCATGATTCATCCAAAGATATGCATGTTCTTTTATTAAGTGTTAACACCACACGGAGACAGTGGGCAGTGATGCTGAGAAACAAACTTTACAAACAGAACACGTCCAGCACCATCTTATTCCTGAAGTCACAGAAATCAGAAGATTGCAGAGGAAAATATCAGCAGAGGCATTTGCATCAATTTTCCCACTTCTTACCCGCTCCAAATAAAAATGCGTGTCCCGATACTGAGCTTGCATGAAAATAGCAGCCGCAGCAGGAAAAAAGAGGTGGGAAGTCTCTTGTGTACACAGTAAAATGAATCACACAAAGCAACATAAAAATCTCATATTGGAACGGTTGGCGTCACAATTGGCCCTCAGCCAAAGCATCACGTACACAAAGCTCACTGTTTCTACGAATTGTACTCTAGAGCAAGACTCGAAAATACTCCGCAGTGTTGCTAGTGTGGAAGGCAGCTCTGTGTGATACTTCAACATTTTGCTAGCACATAATAACAGGCCAACAATTGTGAAAAGTAACATAAAGAGAGACGTGGCGTCAGTTTAACAAAATATTGCTTAAAAAAGAACCACAATGTAATCATAATGATTTACGAAAAGAGGAAATCATCACAAAATATTGTTAAAGGGACATTATAATCTAACTTAGAAACAATTTAAAAAAAAAAGGAATTGTAGCACCCTCTACCAATAGGTAGGTGCTAGCATAGGATTTTTGCTAGGGAAACTGTCAGCACAGGTACATTTAGGCAGGCCTATGCTTTAAGCTAGGCCTGTCTGTTTTGATCTGGGGGCAGGGAGTGGTTGGAGTAGCAGTGGGTGTGACCACCTGTGCTCTAGTTCTGAGGCGCCTCCCCTGCTTCCAGGGAGAATGTTCTGGAAGAGGGGCAGGGCCTAGAACTGGAGTGGCAGGCAGCTCATGTGGGAGCCCTGACCAATCCCCAACTGGTATTGGCAGGGGGTGGGCCTCCTAGATAAGCTGAGGTAACATGCCACTGGGGGGAGTTGTTGGCTGAGAGAAGTGGAGAATGGAGTACTAGACAGCAGCAGGAGGCCATCCCCATCTGGGGGGGGGAGGGTGTGCTGATCGTAGGAGGATGCCCAGGAGAGCTGTGACGAAACTTCACCTTTACATGGTTATTGGTAAAGTCTGCATCATTACACGGTCATTGATGAGGAATTCCTGGAGCAGAGGTTCAGGTGAAGCTGTCGGAACATACGGTCGGTCGGAGGTCTAGGGCTAAAACTATTGCTCTCATTCTAACGATCGCGGCAATAACTCACATGTGTGGTTTGAACACTGTTTCCATATGCGGGCCCTATTCACGTATGCGTTCGTTTCTGCACGTGAGCTCGGCGGGACGGGGTGCGTTTAATTTTTTTTTTTTTTATTATCTTATTTTACCTTTTATTTTTTATTTTTACACTGTTCTTTGAAAAAAAAAAGTGTCACTTTTATTCCTATTACAAGGAATGTAAACATCCCTTATAATATAAAAAAAAGCATGACAGGACCTCTTAAATATGAGATCTGGGGTCAAAAAAACCTCAGGTCTCATATTTACACTAAATGCAATAAAAAAAAAAAATTTAATGGCATTTGGAAAAAAAAAAACGAAAATGTCGCTTTAAGAGCTATGGGTCGGAAGTGACGTTTTGACGTTGCTTACGCCCTGCAATGGTATGGAGACGGGTGGGGGCCATTTTCCATACCTAACAGAGAGAAGGATGCGATCGCCTCCGCCGCTGCCGGTAGCTCGGGTAAGCAGCGGAGGGCACTGGAAAGTGGGGATAGGGGGGCCCTCTCCCGCCGCCGATAAAAGTTAGCTAGCTGCTGCCATAGCAACGATATCCCTCTTTAAACAGCTGACGTATAACGACGGCGGGAGGTCCGGAAGTGGTTAAATACATCTTTTTGGAATTTGGTTTCAGCAGTCAATGTTACTAAAACCCCTTGAGTTCTGGGGTTTCCCTATCGATGGTCATGGTCACTCACTTTTTTTGCCAGTACTTTAGACATTAATGGCTGTGTGTTGAGTTATTTTGAGGGAACAGCAAATTTACACTGTTATACAAGCTGTTAGACATGTGCACAACCAAAAAAATTTGTTTATTTTCGTTTTCGTTTCAATAGTTTATTATTTTTTTCGTTTTTCGGGTCATTCGTTATGATCGCGATTCGTAAATTCGTTCATTCGTAAATGCGTTCATTCGCACATTCGTTCATTCGTAATTCGAACATTCGTTCATTCGTACATTCGTACATTTTTACATTTGTACATTCGTAAATTCATACATTCGTAAAATCGTACATTTGTAAATTAGAAAATTCGGAAATTTGTAAATTCGAAGTTTGAAAATCCAAAAACCCGAAAATTAAAAAATCTGAAATAGTAGCTAACTATTAAATTATAAGTATTGTATTTTCCTTTCAAACTTGACTGGCAGTGAACGTAACAAATACAAATTTAACCGAAGTTACGAATTATCCAAAACGAATGCTGCATCTAAATAAATGGAACGGAACAAATTAATAATAAATAATAATAATAAAATGTTGTTATTATTATTGTTATTTATTATTATTAATTCATTACGTTCCATTCCGTTTTTTCGGATCATTCATAACTTCGGATAAATTTGTACGTGTTACGTTCACTAACAGCCAAATTTAAAAGGAAATTACAATACCTATAAATTAAAAGTTACTAGTAATTACTAATAGTTAAGTTATTATTAGTTAACTATTATTTCAGATTTCCGAATTTTCGAATTTACAAATTTACGAATTCACTAATTTACTAATGTACGAATGCACGAATGTACGAATGTACGAATGTACGAATGTAAATTGCGAATGTACGAATGTTCGAATGCCCGAATTTACGAATGTCCAATTTTATCGAATTTACGAATATTTGGAAAAAATTCGTTAAACGGGTTTTCGTTATTTCGGATATTCCCGAATTAACGATTTTGTCGTAATTCGTTAAAAAACGAATTCAGAACGAAACGAATTGCACATGCCTACAAGCTGTACACTCACTACTTTACATTGTAGCAAAGTGTCATTTCATCAGTGTTGTCACACGAAAAGATATAATAAAATATTTACACAAATGTAAGGGGTGTACTCACTTTTGTGAGATACTGTATATGTGAAATGACCAGCTGCATATCAATAATAAATATCAATAAATGTCACCAAAGACTCTCCGCCTGTTCCTCTGGTTTCTCTGCTGCCCGCTTGATATCTGACCCGGCCTGCCTGACTACTCTCAGTGTGTTCCAGTTCCAGCCTGCTAACCTGTCAGCTGTTCCTGGTTCCAGTCCAGTGTTCCAGTTCCAGCCTGCCAACCTGTCAGCTGTTCCTGGTTCCAGTCCAGTGTTCCAGTTCCAGCCTGCCAACCTGTCAGCTGTTCCTTGTTCCAGTCCAGTACTTCAGTTCCAGCCTGCCTCCTGTTCCTGTCTCCTGCAAGGAATTCCTGGACTCCTGGACAGACTTTCTCCACTGTTGATCCTGCCAGGCACTCGTACCACTCCTCACTCCTGTTACCTTACCAGGGGCCGCGAGTAGGAGCCATAAGGGAGGCCTCCCTCTGCAATTCGGGCTCAAACCACTAGGTATGTGACACCTTGTATGAGCATAACTCATTTTTAATGAATATCTTGTAACCTAGTTTGTATGAATTTGCAGTAATTTCTTTGTATTCATCTATTTTGTTTATGAATTAACTATATCACTTTGATTCATACGTTGGATCACGCGCCTTCCATCCCCTCATTTCCACTCAGCCTCTTTCGGACCACCCCTGGTCAGTTTAGGCAGCGGGACACGCATGATCGTCCTATACTACTTACCATTCAAAATTACTACTATTTTACATATACCCATAGGCGTGCGCAGGGGGTGTGCCGGGTGTGCCTGGGCACACCCTAATCACCTCATGGGACACAGATTCCCCCTGCTGATATTTCACCAAAGTCCCTCAATGGGGTTCTTAATAAAATTGTAAACATAATAAAAAAATCAAATTATAATAAAATAATAAAAAAATAAATAAAAAACTACTGACACTGTCCACTGCCCTACTGACACCAATCTCTGCCCTACTAACACATCCACTGCTCTACTGACACCGTCCATGTTTTAATACATTTTACATTTTTTATATATATATATATATATATATATATATATATATATATATATATATATATATATACACACACACACACACACACGTGTGTTTGAGCTTTGAGGTGCACACCCTAATGCAATAGGCTGCGCACACCTATGCATATACCGCCTGCGCGAGCACAGGAGAAACACTTTTTCTGTTTATACTTTTACAAGAAAGTGACCACCCTGTTATTGGCTGCATTGAGTTACCAGTATTTCAACAGACGGATGTTCTTCCCACCAGCAGCTATGTCTCTAGAGTTGTAATGGCAGGGGAGGGGAGCCACAGTACATAGCGTGGAGACGCGGGCCTCTGGCACACCTGGATACTAAAAGATAATCCTTTCATTTCTAGCTCTGCACGAGAGCAAAGATCAGCTTCAATGGAGGCAGAACTGGCAGGTGTTATAAATGCATTTTACTATACTGAATTCATTCCCATTTTTTAGGTCAGGATAGGAGACTTTTCAAAGCTAAACCCCAGGCAAACAGCTCAATACTCGAAATACTTATGGGAAAGCAGTTCTACCTGCCAAAGGATTTGTATTTCTGTACATCTAGTCCTGGCATTAACACAGATTTGTCACACCGCAGATCCCTGTCTAGTAGGGGAAGAGACCTAATCTTTCCCAGCTGCAGTTTCACTTTCATTTATCATTCTTCTCCCCGACCCCATCCACATAGCTCCCAACTGTCCCTGATTTCGAGGGACTGTCCCTGATTTGGAGCAATGCCCCTCTTTCCCCCTCATTTGTCCCTCATTTTGGTCTGATCTATATAGTTGTATACAAAATGCACTTTTTATCTTTCAAAAAGTGTTTCCCAGTGCTAAACCTTTCATCCAATTTCTAAATTGCTGTATTTGTACATTTTAAAAGCCAATATAAAGGAATTGTAGTAGTAAAAAAAAAGTCCTTGTGGATTTAATTAACCTTTTTTTGTTAATTCTCCTTTAAGGGGGTGTGGCAGGGGGGGCGTGTCCTATGCCTACATACATTTGCTAGTAGGTGTCCCTCATTCCCATCTCAAAATATTGGGAGGTATGCATCCATAGCTTGTGGCTGAGCAATGCATGCAGAAGCAGCACTTTCATTCTTGATGATCAGGCCTGTACTGGCCATCGGGACTACAGGGAGTTTCCCGGTGGGCCGATGGCTCAGTGGGCCGGTTTCAGTGACAGCCTGTCAAAGTAATGGCTTTCTTGGTTCGCCCTCAACTTCACACAGTGATGTGAGAAAGATGAGAAAAATACAGAGGAGAATAAGTGAAATAGTAAAAGAGGTTAGTGAGGACTCCTTATGTTATGCTACTTATGTTTTTTTGCACAATTGCGTAAAGTTTATATACTGGTTTTGTGCTTATTTACACAAATAAAGTGGGCCGGTCTGGATGAAGTTCAGGGCCAAATTTTTATCCCAGTCCAGCCCTGTTGATGATCTTTCCTCTGTGTCACTCTGCTCCTATCAGCATGCTTCTTTTACTGCAGCACACCTGAATGGCTCCTTGTGCAGCTTCTACTTTCCCCTCTCTAAGCTCTGCTGTACAGACATACAGCAAACTGCAAGAGGCTGATATTAAAGCGGACCATCACCCTAAATTTCATGTCATCTTGTCTCCCTCCTCCTCCCCTCTCCCACTCTTATGCCGCGTACACACGGTCAAACTTTCAGACGGAAAATGTGCGATCGGAGCTTGTTGTTGGAAATTCCGACCGTGAGTGGGCTCCATCTGAATTTTTCCATCGGAATTTCCGACGCACAAAGTTTGAGAGCTGGATCTAAAATTTTCCGACAACAAAATCCGTTCGCGTAAATTCGGATGGTGTGTAGACAATTCCGACACACAAAGTACTACGCATGCTCGGAATCAAGCAGAAGAGCAGCACTGGCTATTGAACTTCATTTTTCTCGGCTCGTCATACGTGTTGTACGTCACCGCGTTCTTGATGTTCGGAATTTCCGACCAACTTTGTGTGACCGTGTATATGCAAGACAAGTTTGAGCCAACATCCGTCGGAAAAAATCAGATGGATTTTGTTGTCGGAATGTGCGATCGTGCGTACAGGGCATAACAATTGGACATTATTTATTTTTTAAACTAATGTAATTTATCTGTGCTGCAAAGCCAAACTTCTGCATTTGCCGCCCAGGCTAGAATTACGTTTTTTTTCCTTGCGCCCCCTGTATGTGCACATATATATGCCACAGGGTTTTGGACCCTGAATTATCCCTGTAGCACAGTTGCTCCTGGTTTCTCCAACCATCTGTGCATGTGCGGGACTTCAAGACGATCATCATTGAAGTCCCATACCTTCCCCATCTTTGCACATGCACAGAAAATCACCTGAGCATGTGCAGATGAGCTGAGGGGCTCTGCCAGGACCCAAAGACCAGGCAGAGCCCTTCAGAGCATCTGCTTATATGCAGTAATGACAATGACAGGGGGTGGAGCCAGTACTGAGTGGGATGAAGTTCCACTATAAGCCAAATTCAAGTACATCTTCTGCTTTCATATAAAACAAAATACATGTAATAATTAGTGGTGAGCTTTGCTTTGGACTGAACCAACTTTGGTTCGAACCTGGAAGGCAGCTGTCAGTGCAGAGCCAATGAGCTGTGGCCAGGTCAGTGACGTTCCTGCCCATTCTGTGTGTGTAGCTGCAAGGAGGGGAATTGCTCACCCACAATTTATTGGCCTGGTACCTTCAGTGTTCGGACCCAACCTGATTCAGACTAAACCTAAGCTCAACCCTAGTAGTGATGAATTAAAGGAGAAGTACAACCAAAACCCATTTGGTTGTACTTCCCCTGTGGATCACAGGAGTGCAGTTTGTTCTGCACTTCCATGACCAGTTTTCAGAAGACAGCCGGCTGCAGCCCGCTGTTGGCTGATATCACAGAGCCGGGCTCCAGGGTCTTGCAAGATCGTGACAATGAAGTCAGGATCCGCTCACAAGCCTGGACCAGCACCCGGCTCAGGCTCTTAACGAGCTGCTGAGAACCCGAGCCAGCTGCTTCTGCCCCCTCCACAGCTTAGTGCTCCAGTGAGTGGGGGGGGGGAGCAGAGAGCTGCTGACTCACATTCAGCAACTCTCTGATCAGGGAGTTGTGAGAACTGAGCGATCAGTGGTGTTTGATCACTCGGTTCTCAGTGTTAGAGCCGGCGGGGGACAAATGCAGCATCTGACCAATGCTGCATTCACCTAGATAAGTATGATTACAAATATATTCTTCTCTTTTAATAATTACAAAATTGCATTAACCACTAGCCGACTGGCTCACGTACATTTACAGCGGCAGGTTGGCTCCCCTGCGCGAATCGCCCTATGTGTACGTCGGCTCCTTTAAGAGCCATAGCAGGTGCACACGCGCACACGCTGCATGGCGGGGGGACCCGATGCACGTGGACAGCAGGCGTGATGTCCGCCGGTCACCCGCGATCGCGGGCACGAGAGCCAGAACGGGGATTTGTATGTGTAAACACACAAATCCCCGTTCTGACAGGAGTGGAGAAACAGATCCTCTGTTCCTAGTAATTAGGAACAGCGATCTCTCTCCTCCTCTAGTCAGTACACTGCCCCCCACAGTTAGAAACACACACGAGGGAACACAGTTAACCTCTTGATCGCCCCATAGTGGTAACACCTTCCCTGCCAGTGACATTTACACAGTAATCAGTGCATTTTTATAGCACTGATTGCTGTATAAATGTCAATGGTCCAAAAAAAAGTGTCCGATCTGTCCGCCGCAATGTCGCAGTCCCGCTAAAAATCACAGATCGCAACCATTACTAGTAAAGAAATAATAATAAAAATGCCATAAATCTATCACCTATTTTGTAGACGCAATAACTTTTGCGCAAACCAATCAATATACGCTTATTGCAATTTTTTTACCAAAAATATGTAGATGAATACATATTGGCCTAAACTGAATACATTTGTTTTTAAAAAAATGTTTTTGGGATATTTATTATAGCAAAAAGTAAAAAATATTGTTTGTTTTTTTTTTTTCAAAATTATCACTCTTTTTTTGTTTATAGCGCAAAAAATAAAAACCGCGGAGGTGATCAAATACCACCAAAAGAAAGCTCTATTTGTGGGAAAAAAGGATGTCAATTTTGTTTGGGTGCAACGTCGCACGACCGCGCAGTTGCCAGTTAAATCTATGCAGTGCCGTATTGCAAAAAATGGCTTGGTCATTAAGGGGGCAAATCTTTCCGGGGTTGAAGTGGTTAATGTGTGTCTTTTATATCTGTCTAGAGTTCAGCTTTAAGCAGCGGAAATCTAGACTGTGAAGATTTGACATACAAAATATTATTCGATGAATAGTTTCCATTTTCTGTATTTAGGAATTTAGAGTTTATTAGATGAAATTTCTCCAGTACAGCTACCAGCGAAGGGCAATCACCATATGTCAGTGACAGATCTGTGAGAGTAATATTACATGACATATATAGTTCTGCGAACTAAGCATACCCTTTAAGCAGGGTGCTGGGAATTGCACTACATTTGCTGGATTTATGTGAAACCTGAGACAGAAAATGTTTCATCTGGCTGACAGGATGGTGCTCACAGGCAGATAAGGTCATGCCAAATACGGGCTACTGAGGAACATGCAGAAGCTGTAGATGAAGCTAAAATTCAAGTACGGAACCAGCGGGGCTAATGTGTGACAAATGAAGCAAATAAATGGGAACAAAACTGCAGCTGTTACTGATAACCAGATTTCTTCTCGGATCTGAAAGATGATTGATTACTGTGGACAACAGCTCCACGTCAAATTTTACAGCCTTCATTAATTAGCTTCAAAATTTTTGGCTGATATATAAAAACTGTAAAAAATTGTAAGAGGGGGTTGCTGCCTTTTCTTTTTAACCACCCATGTGGATGGATCTAAAAGTTGGCATATAAAAATGGGGGGAAGGTTGAAATGAGAAGAAGCCGTGAGATGTAAAGGTGAGAGTTTAGATGGAGAGCCGGGAAGGGTGTTGACCACTTTGGAGGCTTTGGAGGGGCACACATGGCAAGGCCTATGGCCTGGAAGACACCCAGACCATAAGTTTGGAACAGTATGGCACACAGCAGCCTTCTCTCTGTCACTACCCTTGGATGGGACCAGTTATGAAATGTACGTTCTTCTTCCATGGTTATAAACTCTATCCATGTGTTTGGGACTAATACTACAACTGATTTGGGACAGGAAATGATTGCTCTGAGGTTATGTCTTGTTTTGCTATTATGAAGAATTCTGTCCAGTAAAAGAGTTGAAAAAAAAAAAACACCTTGCCTCTATGTAACACTGAGTATGAGTGGTTGCAGACAGGTATATTCAGTTGGGCACTGGTCCCAGCTGTAGTCCTGGCTGTATGTTAATTGCATCTGGGCCACCATAATAAAAGACGCTTCTGTGTGAAATATGAAGTACCTATATCTAGGTGTAAGGGCTGCACAGAAAACTGATGAGTTATTGTACTGGAAAGCAACGGGATGTGGTGGTGCTTTGACACACCATCCCTACAAACCTGCAAGCGAGATGCCCCCTGTGGATCCAGGAAATTGTTTAAAAAAATAACATACACCTCTGCTGTCTGCATTTTGTTTGGATAGCTACAAATGACATATCTCAAAAAAGATGGAGATTAGTTTAACTTTATACAATTATAGTCAAATCTATGAATTGGTTTGGAAAAATTGAAGATGGACTTAAAGAGCCAGTCCATTCAAAATTATGTTTTATAGGTGGAGCATGATGGGCCCCTGGCTGTTTATATGTATTAAATCCTCTAAAGCAGTGGCTCTCAATCTCAATCCTCAAGTACTCCTCAAAAGTTTATGTTTTCAAGATTTCCTTCACCTTGCACAAATGATTCAATGTCATTGACTTGGTATTTTATTTAAGGTAAATTTTCCAAGCATGACCTGCTACTAGAGCTGCTAACAAAGCAAACAGAATATTGGTATGCATTAAAAAGGGGATCAACTCCAGAGATAAAACGATAATTTTCCCGCTCTACAAGACTCTGGTCCGGCCGCACCTAGAGTATGCTGTCCAGTTCTGGGCACCAGTCCTCAGGAAGGATGTACTGGAAATGGAGCGAGTACAAAGAAGGGCAACAAAGCTAATAAAGGGTCCAGAGGATATTGGTTATAAGGAAAGGTTGGGAGCACTGAACTTATTCTCTCTGGAGAAGAGATGCCTGAGAGGGGATATGATTTCAATATACAAATACCGTACTGGTGACCCCACAATAGGGATAAAAGTTTTTCGCAGAAGGGAGTTTAACAAGACTCGTCGCCACGTTAAAATTAGAAGAAAAGAGGTTTAACCTTAAACTGCATAGAGGGTTCTTTACTGTAAGAGCGGTAAGGATGTGGAATTCCCTTCCACAGGCGGTGGTCTCAGCGGGGGGCATTGATAGTTTCAAGAAGCTATTAGATAAGCATCTGAACGACTGCAACATACAGGGATATACAATGTAATACTGACATATAATCACACACATAGGTTGGACTTGATGGACTTGTGTCTTTTTTCAACCTCACCTACTATGTAACTATGATCTGCTAAGGGCACTTGAGCACTGAGGTTGCAAAGCACTGCTCTAAAGGTAGCCAAACAAAAAAGCAAGTGGAATGAGAAAAATCCAAAATATATTGAACAGCGTCGATGATGGAAACTGCTGCAGGCAATCACAGCACCTGCCCCTACCTCCATTTTTGTCTAAGCAAGAATGACATGTCTCTCCTGGTGCCTCAAGACGTGTGCACATCACATATCCTAGGAGATTGTAGAGCTTATACACAATGCTGAAGTAGGACATACATGGCGCCCGAAGAGGGTGGACCTGGTGTGCATAATCAGGGGACCAGCTGCTTGGACCTGGATGAGACAGCTGGCACCAAATCACATCAGAAAGCAATATGGCGGCACAGGACCCAAAATTCAACAGCAGAGCAGTTGATCACAACAGGATAATGCTGGATTCACTCGGTGTATAGGTATGTGAATTGAGGTTAACCGAACAAGCTAGGTAAAAGGAGATAAAAAAATATCACAGGGGATTGTGGGGGGCACAGAGTTACTCTTCAACTCTTCCAAACTCTAACCAAAACTAGGAATGAGAAAAGTGATTTCAGCTACAGTATATTAAGTCCAAATTAGGCTGAAGTTCACTCCAGTGTATTCTGCCAAAATGTCAGCGAAAAGAAGACTTCTAATTTCTTTCATACATAGTACAGATGGGTGAAATGAGTTTTCGCTTTTGGCTAAATGCATGCGAGGCATTCAGAAGTTGATTTTGACAAAGGCAAAATGGTTTTCTTTTTTTTTGGGAAAGTCTGTTTCACCAAAATCCCTTATCGCTTTCCAAAAAAATACATTTTGCCAGAGTTAGACTTTCAAAATAAAACTCATCTTGGGCAGGATGGTCTCTACAATAACATCTGTCTGTCTGCCAGTATAACTACATGACTATTAGCATCTGATATAAGGCTTATTGCCATTTCTGCCATTTCTACAGATGCATCTTTAACATAAATTTCGACTACAAGCAATTACTGCACCCAGACTTCTGTTTATGAAAAAAACACTTCTGTTGACTGATACATTTCCAGCATAGTTCTTGTAAACCAGATGTGCCTTAGAAGATAAAGCTTAGTAATTAGATGTACTGGAAGGGAACCATTACTAAGCAGTGTTTCCCCATGCATATATTCAGCATTATATTTGAGATGGTTTTATGGAGGGTTTGCCTTATAGTCCTGTAGTGGTTCATAAAGAAGGGTTCCAAATACAAAGTGGTCATAAATAAAATATCAGCTTTGTACATTATTAAGGTGTGGTCAGACCTATTGTTTGTAGTATGGGAAACTGCACATTAAGTTTTAAGAACTCTACAGAGAAAAGTAGGGATCTTAAAGGGGTGGTAGAGTACTGTATTGCTAATGATGTTGTATACACTGGGGAAAGTTAGTCTAGGGATATTATCTATGTAGTGTAGTGTATAATCTATGTAGTATTCTCTTCCTTTAACTCTTTACTCTGTCCTCCACTGCCTCCACCCACTAACTCACTCACTGCCCGGGAGATCGCCAATTACTTCAAGAATAACATTGATACAATTCGTGAGGAGATCTCCTAAGTGCAGAAATTGCCCCCACTTAACACCCCATGTCCACAGGTACAATCATTACTTTCCTCATTTAACCCTGCTACTATTAATGAGGTTGCTAAACTTTTTTCTAACACCCACCTAACCACTTGCCCCCCTGGATCCTGCTCCCTTGCAAATGCTATGCTCACCTCCTGGCTCTATTCTGCACTCTCTAGCTCACAACTTCAACCTCTCCCTCTCTTATCTGGCATGTTCTCCAACTCTCTAAAACATGCACTAGTCACATCCATCCTTAAAAAGCCCTCACTGGATCCCACCAATCTTAACGTATCTTAACCAAGTTTAACCAATCTTAACCTAAGTTTTGGTTACTGAAGGCCCCCGATTCCCTCGTGAAGACTGAGGAGAAGAATAAATTCAATACCTTTGCCATCTCCCCATCCTTTGTAACCAGATGACCTTCCTCATGCTTTATGGGGCCAATATGGTCTGTCCTCCCTTTTTTACTGTTTACATACTTAAAGAATTTCTTGGGATTTTTTTTTGCTCTCCTCTTGTTGCATTCTATATAAAGTCTGAATGCTGATGATGATCCCTCAACCTTGTATTTTTTGAAGACCTTCTCCTTTGCTTTTATATACATTTTTACATTGGAGTTAAGCCATCCAGGACTTTTGTTCGCTCTTTTAAATGTATTACCCAATGGGATGCATTGGCTAATGCCCTTATTTAATATGCTCTTAAAGCAAACCCATCTCTCCTCCGTGTTCTTTGTTCCTAAGAATTTATCCCAATTCATGCCTTCTAACAAGGTTTGTAGTTTTTGAAATTCAGTGTCTTTGAATTACCCGTATGTTTCCTATTTGTGTGATTTATACTGAAGCCAATTGACCTGTGATCGCTGTTTCCTAAATTGCCCCGTATTTCCACATCCGTGATCAGGTCTGTATTGTTGGTAATCAGTAGATCCAGTAATGCTTTATTTCTAGTTGGTGCTTCTACCATCTGAACCATGAAATTGCCCTGCAAGACATTTAGGAACTGGCGAGCCTTAGACAAATGAGTGGTTCCCTCCCCCAAGTCTGTGTCTGGATAATTAAAATCTAACATTACGATAACACTTCCCATCCTTGCTTCTGATCCAACTTGTGACAGGAGATCCATCTCCCCCTCCTCCCTCAGGTTAGGGGGCCTGTAGCATACTCCCAGTAATACTTTCCCCTTAGCTTCATCCCTTTGGAGCTCTACCCATAAGTATTCCACCTCCTCCCTAAGTCCCTTAGTGATGTCATCACTCACATTCACTTGTACATTATTCTTGATATATAGGCATGCCCCTCCCCCATTTTTACACTCCTTTGTAGTTCATTCATTCATAGATCTGTGAATAAATGATGCAGTCGCACATCAGCACAAATTTCAAAAGTGACAGTTGCTGCGGGGGGATGGGGGGGACATTTTGGGGGTGGGGGGTTAAGGTCCCAGCTTAAATATTAGTGTAGCATGTAAAATGGTGCAAAAGGTGGAGTTAACCTTTAACCATGAGCCAAAAAGTTGCCCCAGGAGGACTAATGCTCATTAAATCGATGATCTCTAATTATTGTTCTTACTTATATCCCTCACAGGAATTTGTGTATACTGCCCATTGATGGCTATGCCCCGTTTTTTCCTATCTTAGCACATAGGGCTTATCTTCTTTTCCAAAATACATGTCCATCCTTACTTAGATATTTAGGTAAGACAAAATGGGGTTGACTTACTAGAAGTGGAGAGTGCAAATTCTGGTGCAGCTCTGCATAGAAACCAATCAGCTTCTAACTGTGTTCAATTAACCTCCCTGGTGGTATGATTATTTCCGATTTAGGTGCTGAAAGCGGTACAATTATTTGGCATGGAAATTTGGCGTTTTATATTGTAGGTCTGTAATTCTTAACAATAACACACTTAAATCTGTCCAAACAAGAGTCTAGTAGATATCCCGGGTATGATGAAGTTTGAAACACAAAAACATAAATTATAATATAATAAATAAATATAAATAATTAAAAAAAAAAATAATATAATAATAATAAAATAAATTTCCCCACGATTCACTATCGCTAAATTCTGCAAGTGTTCTAATTTACTATCGCTGTTTTCTAGCTAATCTAAAGCCACTTTTGACATAAATGGACACTTTTTGGTTGCTATGGACAATCTCCAGTTTCCAGGCAGAAAGAACAGTATATATCATATAAAACTGCATGCAGGGCATGGGCCAAAGCACTGGGGACAAAAGGGATGTGAAATAATTTCATACAGTAATGTAATCTGTAAGCTTACAGTGTACTGTATGTGTTATGATTTTTAATTTTTTTTTAATTTGCCGCCAGGCTCCGCCCCGGTGCGTTGCGACGCTCGCAGGGAACGGAGCCTGGCACAGAGAGGCTTCGGAGGAGACAGAGCCCGCAGACACAGCGGGGGACATCGCAGGATCCTGGGGACAAGGTAAGTAAAGCCGTACCAGGATCCTGCAATGTAATCCCGAGTGTGGCTCGGGGATACCGCTAATGGGACTGAAATTTAACCCCCGAGCCACACTCGGGATTACCGTCAGGGAGGCTACAGGGTAACTCCACTTCCGTGGAGAAAAAATAATATAACGCATATAATTGCGACACAAGTCATGTTGTAATTGAATGTTATTAAAAATACCTTTCCTTTTCAATCTGCAGCCACTGTAATTTTCTGAGAATGCAATGCAATATGGCTACCTGGAGTGGTTCTGTACACAGAGTGTGTACTGACTTTTCCCCCGAAAAATCATTTCCTGCTTGTGTGATTGGCTCACCAATTTTCCCAGAAGTCTGCACTAAGATACAAGTCAGATTTCAGGCATCCCCTGCAACAAAAATTTCATTTTTGGAGAGATACTTTTAATAGGAACACATCAAAAGGGATGCAGGCCCAGCAGATTTCCTAATTAGTGCCCTGCAGCTGCACAACTGACAGTTAATTATGAAACCACTCCCATTAGATCCACTCGGCCCAGAGGCACAGAGAAACACACATGGATTTCTTCAGAATAACAAAAGGTAGGAATCTGCAACAGAGGTTGTTATAATCCTTGCAATTTACATAGATCACCCAGAGGGGAATGTTTCTTTCTCAATAAAAGTGGAGTTACGCTTTAAGCTTTGACAAAAATACCTGGAAGCTGATTGGTTTCTATGCAGAGCTGCATCAGATTTTGCACTCTCCACTTTTAGTAAATCAACCCCAATAAAGACAATTGTATATTTAAGAGTTTATTCATTAATTCTGTGAAACATTTATCAGTACATAACATTTTCAAAATTGTGATTGGCCCATATATCTGTGGGATGTTGGTACACCCCTAAGAGGGGAGATATAATTATTAGCCCTATCTTACAATATAACTATATAGGGATCAACAAGAAATATTGTAGCCAGTTGGCAGCATAAAAGCCAGACAATTTTCAGTTTCAGAAAGCAATCAGTAATGTCACCCCCTGTACTGACAGGTTCACTTTAAACAGCAATAACTGTGCCATATAAAAGCCTAGGTAATATTTAACCAGCTCTGTATACATCCTCTGCAGAATGCAACCATAGGACGTCTGCATTTATACTGATAGAAAGCCAGCAAGCTCTTCTTTCCATTCATTCCTTGCAGGCACTGCATGCTGACCCCCTTCTGCTTCTCATGAATATATGTATGTGAGCAAAGCATGAGAGGAAATATTAAACATTGGATCTACCTTGGACAGATGTTTAATCACTGTCAGACTTAAAAGAAAAGTTTCACTAAAGCCCTGATTAGCCACAAGGCAAACAAGGTGAGCGCCTAAGGCCCAAAATGTTTATGTATGGAGCTTTTTGTTGGTTCTTTTGTATGAGCTCTCACATCTTCTCCGTCTTTTTTTACTCTTATTTATTTTTTTGCAACCGCAGATACTCCAAATAAACTATATACATTGGCCCGCTGAGCACTCTGATGTGGCCTGCAACCTCAAACCAGGGAAGGGCATGGGTATGCTCTGGGATTGTTGGTCGGCAAAGGCCAGATCGTGATCAACGGATTGCCGAACTGCCATCCCAGAGCACCAGAGTGCGAGTAGCCGGAAGTGGAAGAAGCAGGCGGCCATGGAGGGAGCAAGAGCCACATAAGCCAATGCTTCCTCCTGTCCCAGGCAGAACGATACCAAGTGCACTTCAACTGGGGACCTTTCTAGCAGCCTTGAGAGTGATGCCAGCAATGACGCCAGCAGAAGCTGGAAGAGGAAGAGGTCAAGTTTATTAAAACATCGCATACACTGCATATTATCACTTATAAAAAAAGGGTTATTAGGCAGCTTTTATACTGATCTACAGGTGCAGCGCAGTTCACCTGCGGTTTTCCTGAAGTTTAGCTGCACTGAGCCATAGAATTCTATTATACCCTGTGGACTTGGTTTCAGAAAGTCCACCACACCTGCAAGATGTAATAGAAGTCTATGACTCAGTGCATCTAACCTGCAGGAAAGCTGTAGATGCATTGTGCTGCACCTGCGGCGTGAGTAAACCGCAGCGCATTAATGTGAAAGCAGCCCTATATCGGGCTCAGGACAGTAAGGTCTCATTTACATTTGTGGCTTGGGAGGGGGGGTAAAACCCCATAGTTCATTGTGGTCCACAACCGGTTACCAAATCACTTATGTGGCCCTCGCTCTTCAAAAGGTTGAGCACCCTCTGGAAGAAAAGATTCTTAAAAAAAAAAAAATACTAGATTGTCCCATGTTAGCCTCAAGTAAAGCAAAAGTATAGAGCATTGTATAAAATACATTGCAAGCCTAATAAATCTGTATCAAGGTATACCAGTTACACTTAATGGACCTGTGTTTGTTATCTCCAGCCTTGGTTACTAACCTGGTCCCACACTGCTTTTTGTCAGTTTCTGACTTTCCCTGTCCAAGTCACTTAAAGGGGTTGTAAAGGTATACATTTTTTCACCTTAATGCATTCTATGCATTAAGGTGAAAAAACGTTTGAAAATACCGCCGCCCCCAGCCCCCCCGTTTTACTTACCTGATACCTCGAAACTCGGCCGCTCGCTCCCGTCCTCCATTCAGCCGATCAGCCTGGTCGCTGATTGGCTATAGTGGATGGATTGAAAGCAGCGCAGCCATTGGCTCACGCTGCTGTCAATCACAGCCAATGACGCGGCGGGGCGGGGCCGAGTGATACAGCGAGAAGCTATAGCCGCCGGCTGTATCACGGGAGCGCGCCCGCAATAACTAACCACCATGCGAGAGAGCTCGCATTAAGGTGGTTAGTTATTGCGGGGAGGAGCTGAGACAGCCGCCGAGGGACCCCAGAAGAGCAGGTTCGGGGCC
The DNA here is from genome assembly GCA_037952925.1 of Lithobates clamitans. Lineage (NCBI taxonomy): Eukaryota > Metazoa > Chordata > Amphibia > Anura > Ranidae > Lithobates > Lithobates clamitans. The sequence goes on along the minus strand of JBBGZY010000103.1, from coordinate 3,346,220 downwards.
ACTCTGTGCAGAACGAGCTGCACAGTGAAGGTAAGTATAACATGTTTGTTATTTAAAAAAAAAAAAAAAAATTACCTTTACAACCCCTTTAACATTTTCAAAAGCTGGCAACCAATATAGAAATCAAATCAACTTATCTTTATTTGAATTTGATTATCCATTGAAATTGAAAGAGGAATTGAAAAAAAAAACACTTTTTTTTTTAACCAGCTGTCGATTGAGTCAGTGAATGAAAGAGCCAAAAAAAATGAACATGCCTTAGCCTTCCTCACATAGGCACTTTTAGGTATCTAGCATAGCTTGTGGTTGTATTTCTGGGAGGCACAGATTCTGTGTGCAGTAGCTTATAGTAACGAATTGCTGTTTACGCCAGAGAGTCTGAGTTGGTTATACAGTCTCTTCCTCTACCCTGTAGACATAATTAGCATTTAAAACTTGCAGTGAATGGGGAGGGCAGGGGGTCTCACTGCAAGAGTAGATTTTGGCTAATTCCTGAAAATGGGCTTTAACCTTATTACCCAGCTTCTGGCAACGTCTCCTAGATGATGGTAACATTGTTCAGGCCACCATGGGATTCTGGAAAGCCTGAAGATCCCATATCTCATGTGAAGGCACTTAAGCCTCTCCTAACTAAGTGACCCAAAATTGGAGTGTAAAGTAAGCATCCTTTACTTTTTACCATTCATATTTTGTTTTTGCATTTTTACCTGTGACATAATGGTTATTCACAGGTACAGGAAACCTGTGACCCCTCGTTCTCCTTCTACATGACAGCACAGGTGGGGGAGGGGAAGGGATCACCGCTCCAGGTGGATACATGGATAGAAGACTCTCCTCAAAACTGGAATACCAGGTGCAGGCTAGGCATATAGCAAATGAAGCAAAAAGGAAGTTCTGGATAGCCGCACTCCGGAAAATAGCCTTCATTGTAAAAAATCCAAAAATACAAGCCACAGCAGAAAATGGGACAAATGAACTGACGCGTTTCACACTTAACTGTGCTTAATCATAGCTGATGATTAAGCACTGTTAAGTGTGAAACACGTCAGCTCGTCAGCTCGCCCTTTTTTAACAAATTAAACCACCAAGCTCCTCATTCACTCCCTTGTTATCTCTCGCCTTGACTATTGCAACTCCCTTCTCATTGGCCTACCGCTCCATAGGCTCCTCCCCTCTTCAGTCTATCATGAATGCTGCTGCCAGACTTATCCACCTTACCAACCGCTCAGTGTCTGCCAACCCTCTACTTCAATCCCTACACTGGCTCCCAATCACCCAGCGAATTTAATTCAAAATTCTAACCACAACATACAAAGCCATTCACAACTCTGCCCCAAGCTACATCACTAATCTTGTCTCCAAATATCACCCAAATCGTCCTCTCCGCTCTTCTCAAGACCTCCTGCTTTCAAGCTCTCTCATCTCCTCCTCCCATGCTTGTCTCCAGGATTTCTCCAGAGCCTCTCCCATCCTCTGGAACTCGCTACCTCCATCTATCCAGCTATCCCCTACTCTTGCTACCTTCAGGCAATCCCTGAAAACTCATCTCTTCAGGAAAGCCTATCACGTCTCCAACTAATCTCCTACCACTTCCACCAGCTCATTCCCCACAGTTACAACCTTTTGTACCACCTGCCCCACCCTATTAGATTGTAAGCTCTTCTGAGCAGGGCCCTCTTAATCCTATTGTATTGTATTGTATTATATTATAACTGTATTGTCTCCCTTTTATATTGTAAAGCGCTGCGTAAACTGTTGGCGCTATATAAATCCTGAATAATAATAAATAATAATGATATTCCGGAGTGCGACTGTCTAGAACTTCCTTTTTGCTCCATGACAGCACAGGTGCTTGGGGACTGGCTGCTGGTGCACCCAGCACTGGGGGCAGGGAGAAAGTTTTCAGTCCTGTGTAAGCTCCAAATCACAACCTGAAACTTATACAGAGCTTGCACTCTTTATTCCCAGTGGGCAAATAGAATGATGGAGAGGAGAGGGGCAGAGAGGGAAGCAATTAAAGTCCAATTCCAGACATAAATGAAATTGTGCATCAATTAGCTCCGTACTCAGTGATGATTCCATAACCATCATCCTGCAGTGTGATGGCTCTATGATCCAAGGTAATATCCTACCCTAGAGAACAGACATTTGTAATTTTGCCTCTGGATCCTATGAAAGAGGGCCTGGCCACTTGAAGTGTTGCCTTCACCAATAGATGTTGTCCACATCATGTAGCCAATGATGTGGACACCTGAAAAAGAACCCGAAGAAGTAAACAGAAGAAGAGAGAAGGATTGTCATGTGACCACAGTTTCAAGAAAGTAAAATTGACATTTGTATAGTAATTTTTTTTTTTCATACCAGTGGGCGATGGAAGGGCGATGTGGGAGAATGTATTGCTAATATGCTGAAGTTGAGCTTTAAAAGAGAAGTATGGCCAAAGCCATATGTATGGATGTTTATTTTTTACATACTCTAACCTTACCTGCTGCTTCACCCTTTGAAGCACAGGTTTACTCATTAGACATGTGCAATTTCATTCTGAATTCGTTTTTTAACAAATTTCGACAAATTCATTAATTCGGAAATATCCAAATTAACGAAAACCCGTTTCACCATTTTTTCTGAATATTCTAAAATTCGTAAATTCGAACATTAGAAAATCAAAAACCCGATGTTGTGAAAATCTGAAAAAATAACTAACTAATAATAACTTAACTATTACTAACTATTACATTATAGGTATTGGAATTTCCTTTCAAATTTGGCTGTAAGTGAACGTAACGAATATGAATTTATCCGAAGTTACGAATTATCCGAAACAACGAATGCCGTATCTAAACGAATGGAATGTAATGAATTAATAAAAATAAATATCAATAATAATAATAAACATTTATTATTATTATTATTATTATTATTATTATTATTATTTACTATTAATTTGTTCCGTTCCATTTGTTTAGCTGCGGCATTCTTTATTTCAGATAATTCATAACTTCAGACAAATTCGTATTTGTTACGTTCACTAACAGCCAAATTTGAAAGGAAATTCCAATACTTATAAATTAATAGTTTAATTACTATTATTTAGTTACTCTTTTGAATTTTTGGATTTTCTTTCATATTTTCTGATTTTCGAATTTTCAAATTTACGAATTTTCACATTTACTAATTTACAAATTAAAAAATTTTGAATTTTTGCGTTTATGAATTTACCAGTTTATGAATTGTGATCATAATGAATGACCCGATAAACGGAAAAAAAACCCAAAAACGAATGAAACTAAAACAAACACATTTTTCAGCAATGCACATGTCTATTACTAATGCAAAAAGCTTGACATAACACATAACACAGAATAACCAAGTACTTATAAGCCAACATTCAATCAAATAAAAAATAAAATCAGCAGAAGGCACATTTCTTACAATCAATGCAATTTGCTCTTTGTGTTGCTGTCTCCCCCCTTTAGTAGAAATCTTCCTCCTCCACATCCAAAGCCATTGGATGTGATAAGCAATTGTCAAGAGTGCTTGACTATGCCCACCCTTTCAGCCCACTTTCTCCATTCATAGAAACCATCCTACAGCTTCTATGAATGAAACACGGAGGTTGATTTACGAAAACTAGAGTGCAAAATCTGGTAGCCTAATTGAACAAGCTAAAGTTAGAAGCTGACTGGCTACCATGCACAGCTGCACCAGATTTTGCACTCTCCAGTTTTAGTAGATCTATGAATGTGGACAATGGGCGGAAGATTGAAAGGTCCATCACCTTCATTCACAAATTGTGTTTCATTCATAGAAGGTACAGCTTCTATGAATGGAGGAGGTAGGCATTAGGGGAGGGCATAATCGGGCACACTTGATGAGTGCCTGTCACAGATCCATTAGCTCCATGAACCTATGCCGCACCAGAAGATCACAGTGGCGGGATCAGAACAGGAAGATTTCTACCAAAGTAGGAGAGAGCAGAATAAGGGGCAAATAGCATCAATTCTTACTAATGTCCCTTTTGCGGATTTTATATATTTTTTTATAATTTAGGCTTTAAATTGGTTAATCTCATGTCAAGCTTTTGCATGCCAAGTGATGAACATTTCATATGCAGAAGTTTATGTCAGTGTAAAGGGCAATTTCAAAATGCAAAAAGCTGTTGCGACACGCACCAGCTAGCCGAGTGGAGATTATCAGGGACGGTGCAGGCAGAGCAAACTATTCAACCATGAGCATGAAACAGGATTAAATTGCAGAACATTGTTTGACAATGTGTTCCTCGAAAACTGATTTTACTAAGAAATAGATTCTGTGATCCTACCTACATTACATAGAAAAACTTTAGCTTTGATTTCATGCTTTAATATATAATGTGTTTGCTCAGAGTGATTTAGACAGTGGACAATTTCTTCCTTTAATTATTGGTTCTGGAGGCCATAACAACTAGGCAAAAAGCTGAACTTATGGCAATAATTCACTGAAGATACGTTTTGCTGCCAGGTTTCAGTTTTTTTTGTTTGGCTTGCTTTAGAAAGAATTTTTTGGTTATTAGGAGTCCAACAGATGTGCTACAAAAAAAAGGAATCCTTTATTTGACCGCCGCAAGATTCCCTTTCTCCCACAGTCCCACTGTTCCTGACTGCTTGGCAGGCTGGTGTCAAAGAGGTTCTTATGCCGCACTGAAAGTGTATTTGTAATGAGATGAAAACCTAAATGTTTAAAACAAACATTTCAATTTTCACATTTTCAAGATCCAAACTGCCAGGGAAATGGCTTCTTCTATGGGGCCTATGGAGAAAAGATGCATGTGTGCAGTATGCTGCTACCCATCAACTCAAAAAGATGACCAGAGTTCTGGCAGAGCTGGTGGAGGACTTGACCAGTGAAGGAGGCTGCTAGCTGGCCTGCAACCTGAAGTAGGTGACAGGGCTGGTGCTACCACTAGGCAAACTAGACAGCCGCCTAGGGCGCACTGCTGCCTAGGGCGCCTGGCCACTGGTGTTCCTACCCTCCTCTCTGCAGCAAGCAACTAAGTCTCAGCATCAGCAGGCAGCTGCCGCTCCGTTCGCACATAGTGTCAGAGGCACAGCGGAGGACTGTGTCTGTGTCCCGACTCCCGAATAAATGGAAGCAAGCAAACATTCACTGATGGGCACTGGTAGGCTGCATTGATGGGCGCTGGTAGGCTGCATTTGATGGGCACTGGTGAGGCTGCATTTGATGGGCGCTGGTGGGCTGCATTTGATGGGTGCTGGTTGGCTGCATTTGATGGGCGCTGGCGAGGCTGCATTTGATGGGCGCTGGCGAGGCTGCATTTGATGGGCGCTGGCGAGGCTGCATTTGATTGGCGCTGGCGAGGCTGCATTTGATGGATGCTGGTGGGCTGCATTTGATGGACGCTGGTGAGGCTGCATTTGTTGGGTGCTGGTGGGCTGCATTTGATGGGTGCTGGTGGGCTGCATTTGATGGATGCTGGTGGGCTGCATTTGATGGGTGCTGCATTTGATGGGTGCTGGTGGGCTGCATTTGATGGGTGGGGTGGGTGGGGTATACATGGGCAGGGCAAAGGGGGTGGAGTCAGGGGTGTAGCGGGGGGGGGGCAAAATGAGGTTTCATCTAGGGTGTCAAAAATCCTTGCACCAGCCCTGGTAGGTGATATAGGTGGCATGGGAAGAGAGATGGCATATTTAAAATATATATATATATATATACATATACATATACATATATATATATATATATATATATATACATATATATATATATATATATATATATATATATATATATATATATATATTCACTTGTGGAGGAGAACCGCACTCTGCTTACGATTTAGTGCCAGCAATCAGGTCTTCCCACCGACCTTGTATATAGAAAAAGAGTCCAAGAGGTTGCTGCACTTAAAAATTTCTTTGCTTTATTTCACAAATTGATTCAATGGATCTTAGGAAGGGCGTAAGCTGACTAGCCCAAGACGTAATCCATCCATCCATCCATATATATCTGAATCTACCTGTGTCTGAAACTGTGTAGGCATTTCGTGCCTGTGATTTTGGATTATACTTGCTTTGTAAATCCCTACTGAACAATTTGTGAAATAAAGCAAAGAAATTTTTAAGTGCAGCAACCTCTTGGACTCTTTTTCTATATATATATATATATATATATCTTTAAAAAATGAATTTGAGAGCTAACACAACAATAGCCATGTGCTGCTTTTAACTAGTTGCAATATTCCTTATATGGGTAGATTCTTCAGCAAAGATTATTTACGTGTCTTTTATTTTTTCCTTTGGACTGTTTTTTGCAATTTTGTTTTTTCTCGTGATTATTGGATTGGTATTTACATATTGTTTATATGCATATTGAAGATGTGTGCTAGAGCCTTACCTTTTAACAAATAGAGTGAGACTTAACAAAAAATTGTCTTTTTTTAAGATATACATATTTTCTCATCTCTTCTGCTGCAGATACAGTTATGAAAATTCTAAAGGTTCCAATTGATTGAAAAATGTATTCTATGGGATCAGCAGGAGAAGCCGTCATCGTGATTTGATACATTGGAATATCCAGACCCTACATCCCAGTGTTATTAATAAAGTATATAAGCCACTGAAGAAAATCATTTAACTCTTGAAAGCACCATCTGTCACTGCTCCCCCGGCTTGGGTAAATTCCTGCATTCTACGTTCATACTTTATCAAACATGTCCCCTATTTCCCTTTTATACAATCAATATTCTTCTAGCCTGGGGTTACATTATTTGCTGCACAGCTTGACTTTGCTTTTTACACAGAGGGCTTTAAAGATACATTTCCTAAGGCTACATTGATAAAAAAAACGCAAAATGAGCAAAATGCACATGAAAAGCCATTTTGGAACATCCACCCGGGAATAGTCAAAGGAACTAGATTTAAATTATAAGAACAACAAAGGATAAAACACAATAGATAATCCAAAAGAAGAGGCAAGGCTGGACTGAAGTCACATACTCTGGTTGACCACTTTGTGCTGAAAGTATACCTGTCACAATGCAAGTCATTTTAGACTGTGTGCAACTAATACATTATTATTATTATTATACAGGATTTATATAGCGCCAACAGTTTGCGCAGCTCTTAATACATCAAAAAGGGTCAGCTTTTATGAAAGCTGCATGTCAAAGTTATAAGTAAAGTTATAAGTAGGGATGAGCCGAACACCCCCCGGTTCGGTTCGCACCAGAACCCGCGAACGGACCGCAAGTTCGCACGAACGTTAGAACCCCATTGACGTCTATGGGACTCGAACGTTCGAAATCAAAAGTGCTCATTTTAAAGGCTAATTTGCATGGTATTGTCCTAAAAAGGGTGTGGGGACCCGGGTCCTACCCCAGGGGACATGTATCAATGCAAAAAAAACTTTTAAAAACGGCCGTTTTTTCGGGAGCAGTGATTTTAATGATGCTTAAAGTAAAAAAAAAAAAGTGAAATATTCCTTTAAATATCGTACCTGGGGGGTGTCTATAGTATGCCTGTAAAGTGACGCGTGTTTCCCATGTTTAGAACAGTCCCTGCACCAAATGTCATTTTTAAAGGAAAAAATCTCATTTAAAACTGCTTGCGGGTTTAATGTCATGTCGGGTCATGGCAATATGGATGAAAATCAGTGAGACAAACGGCATGGGTACCCCCCAGTCCATTACCAGGCCCTTTGGGTCTTGTATGGATATTAAGGGGAACCCCGCACCCAAATTAAAATAAGGAAAGGTCCCTATATACTCTGAACAGCAGTATACAGGCGGTGCAAACAAGACAGGGACTGTAGGTTTGTTGTTAAGTAGAATCTGTTTGTAATTTTGAACATTTTTAATGTGTTTAGCTCCAGCCAAAAAATCTTTTCTAAGCTTTTTGGAAAACATAGGGAAGGGTTATCACCCCTGTGACATTTGTTTTGCGTCTTTCCTCCTCTTCAGAAGATTTCACCTCACTTTTTTGTCCCAATGAAAAATGTTTTTTGAAAATTTGGGTTTTTTTGTGGAACAAGGATTGGAAAGCATCAGTGGAAAGGAGAAATTGTTTTCCCATATTAACTCTTACAGGAGAGAATTTCCCTTCCTTAGGGGTAGATTTCATCTCACTTCCTGTTGTCTCCTTCCGTTTGCAAGTAGGAGTCGTTTGTAAGTTAGATGTTTGAAAGTAGGGTCCTGCCCTATATACTCAGCAGAAATTTGGGCCTTAGGTGTTGCTGTGGCCAAAACACTGTAAGCCCTCACAGGGCCCTGCTGTGAAATATTAGATCAAGAATTGTAATTACATGCCCCTGTTGAACAGGAGCTGAAAAATTAGGCCTTAGGCACTGGTGCTGGTGCCACAACACTGCAACCCCTCACAGACACTCTAGTTGGAACGCAGGAACGAGCCCTGCTGCAAAGTATTGCATCAAAAATTGTAATTACACGCCCCTGTTAGACAGGGGCAGAAAAATTGGGTCTTAGGCACTGGTGCTGGTGCCACAACACTGCAACCCCTCACAGACACTCTAGTTGAAACGCAGGAACAAGCCCTGCTGCAAAGTATTGCATCAAAAATTGTAATTACACGCCCCTGTTAGACAGGGGCAGAAAAATTGGGTCTTAGGCACTGGTGCTGGTGCCACAACACTGCAACCCCTCACAGACACTCTAGTTGGAACGCAGGAACAAGCCCTGCTGCAAAGTATTGCATCAAAAATTGTAATTACACGCCCCTGTTAGACAGGGGCTGAAAAATTGTGCCTTAGGCACTGGTGGTGGCGCCCAGAACCAAAAATGTTCTTACAAGCTATCAGCGTGATGATTGAGGAGGAAGAGGATACAGTAGGTGACCGCGATATTGTGTCAATCTCGCCGCACTTCTCGGCGAGATTTGACACCTACGAGCCCCGTCGCAGGAGCCAGCGCCGAGATGGCTCACTCATCGGGAAAGGAAAACTTTGTCTTCCTCCCGCGATGAGTGACAGGCAGCGCTGACAGCTGTCTGGTATGAATCCTGAGGCGGGAACACCGCGCCACATTTTCAATGAAAAAACCGGCGTGGGTTCCCCCCTCGGAGGCATACCAGGCCCCTGGGTCTGGCATGGATTGTAAGGGGAAACCCCTATGCCGAAAAAATCGGCGTGGGGGTCCCCCCCAAATCCATACCAGACCCTTATCCGAGCACGCAGCCCGGCCGGCCAGGAAAGGGGGTGGGGACGAGCGAGCGCCCCCCCCCCTCCTGAGCCGTACCAGGCCGCATGCCCTCAACATGGGGGGGTGGGTGCCTTGGGGGAGGGGGGCGCCCTGCGGCCCCCCCACCCCAAAGCACCTTGTCCCCATGTTGATGAGGACAAGGGCCTCTTCCCGACAACCCTGGCCGTTGGTTGTCGGGGTCTGCGGGCGGGGGGCTTATCGGAATCCGGGAGCCCCCCTTAATAAGGGGGCCCCCAGATGCCGGCCCCCCACCCTGTGTGAATGAGTTTGGGGTACATGGTACCCCTACCCATTCACCTAGGGGAAAGTGTCAATAGAAAAAAAAACACACTACACAGGTTTTAAGAGTCATTTATTAGTCAGCTCCGGGGGTCTTCTTCCGACTTCGGGGGGTCTCCTTCCGACTTCTCCCGCTGTCCGGCCTCTTCTCCCGGGCCCCGCCGCTATCTTCTTCCAGCTCTATTGCCAGCGAGGGGCCCGGTGTGCTGCCGCTGTCTCGCCGCCGCTGTCCGGCCTCTTCTCCCGGTGTTCGGCCTCTTCTCCCGGGCCCCGCCGCTATCTTCTTCCAGCTCTATTGCTAGCGAGGGGCCCGGTCTGCTGCCGCTGTCTTGTCGCCGCTGTCTTGTCGCCGCTGTCTCGTCGCCGCTGTCTCGCCGCCGCTGTCTCTTCTTTTCTTCTTCCCCGATGTTGACACGACGCTCTCTCCGGCTCGAATGCTGTGTGCGAGCTGGCACCCACCCCCCCATGTTGAGGGCATGCGGCCTGGTACGGCTCAGGAGGGGGGGGCGCTCGCTCGTCCCCACCCCCTTTCCTGGCCGGCCGGGCTGTGTGCTCGGATAAGGGTCTGGTATGGATTTGGGGGGGACCCCCACGCCGATTTTTTCGGCATAGGGGGTTCCCCTTACAATCCATGCCAGACCCAGGGGCCTGGTATGCCTCCGAGGGGGGAACCCACGCCGGTTTTTTCATTGAAAATGTGGCGCGGTGTTCCCGCCTCAGGATTCATACCAGACAGCTGTCAGCGCTGCCTGTCACTCATCGCGGGAGGAAGACAAAGTTTTCCTTTCCCGATGAGCGGGCCAGCGCGACATTCACAGTACCCTGTCGCCGAGAACCAGCGCGAGGCTATCGCGCTGGAAACACAATCTCGCGGTCAGGTACTGTAATTACTCAGGGATAGTCACTCAGCATCAGCATAGGCAGTCTTTGAAGGGATCTGAAAAAAATTATTCAGTTACATCAGCATCAGGTGCTTGGTAGCTGGTGGTGATCCAAGACTGATTCATTTTTAAGAAGGTCAGCCGATCGACCGAGTCAGTGGACAGACGCACCCTGTGATCGGTTACCACGCCTCCAGCAGCACTGAATGTGCGTTCCGAAAGAACGCTGGATGCAGGACAGGCCAGTAGCTCAATTGCATACTGTGCAAGCTCTGGCCAGTGATCCATCCTCAAGACCCAGTAACCCAGAGGATTTTCGGTGGGAAAGGTGTCCAAGTCTGATCTTGCCCCTAGGTATTCCTGCACCATGTAAAACAGACGCTGGCGATGGTTGCTGGAACCGATCATACCTTGGGGCTGCGGACCAAAAAATTGTCTGAACGCATCGGTCAGACGGCCACCTTCTCCACCGCTCCTTCTTTGACTGACCGAAGCCTCAGCAACACGTTGTCCAGAAACAGGAGTTTGTAACCTCCCAGTCTCTGGGAACGCGTTGCACAGACCTTTCTGCAAGGCCTCCCGAAGATGTTTCATCCTCTGCTCCCTCTGCGATGGCAAGATAAGGTCCGCAACCTTACCCTTGTAACGTGGATCAAGGAGGGTTGCCAGCCAGTATTGGTCCTTCTCCTTGATACCACGAATACGAGGATCCTTACGCAGGCTTTGCAGGATCAGGGAGGCCATGCAGCGTAGGTTTGCTGAGGCATTCGGTCCGGAGTCCTCTGGGTCACTAAGGACAACAACGTCCGCAGCCACCTCCTCCCAGCCACGTACAAGCCCATGTGTTCCTTGGGACTGATCCCTTAAAGACTGCTGATGCTGAGTGCCAGGCTCCACCTCCATACTGACACAATCTTCCTCCTCCTCCTCCTCCTCCTCCTCGTCCTCTTCCTGTGTGATCGGCGGGCACGCAGGAACACTGTCTGGATAAAGGGGGCCTTGAGAGCTAAGGAAGTCCTCCTCTTCCTGCCTCTGTTCTGCCTCAAGTGCCCTGTCCATTATTCCACGCAGCGTGTGCTCCAACAGGTGGACAAGGGGGACAGTGTCACTGATGCATGCACTGTCAGTGCTCACCATCCTCGTGGCCTCCTCGAATGGTGACAGGACAGTGCATGCATCCCTGATCATGGCCCACTGGCGTGGGGAAAAAAAACCAAGGTCCCCTGACCCTGTCCTGGTGCCATAGTCGCACAGGTACTCATTGATGGCCCTCTGCTGCGTGTGCAGCCGCTGCAGCATGGCCAATGTCGAGTTCCACCTGGTGGGCATGTCACAGATTAGGCGGTTCTTGGGCAGGTTAAACTCCTTTTGGAGGTCCGTCAGCCGAGCACTGGCATTATATGACCGGCGGAAATGCACACAGACTTTCCTGGCTAGCCTCAGGACATCCTGTAAGCCCGGGTACCTGCCCAAGAACCACTGCACCACCAAGTTAAGGACGTGAGCCAAACAGGGCACATGGGTCAGTTGTCCCTGTCGGAGGGCAGAGAGGAGGTTGGTGCCATTGTCGCAAACCACCATTCCTGCCTTAAGTTGGCGTGGCGTCAACCACCTCTGAACCTGCCCCTGCAGAGCTGACAGAACCTCTGCCCCAGTGTGGCTCCTGTCCCCCAAGCACACCAGCTCAAGCACCGCATGGCATCTTTTGGCCTGCGTACTTGCGTAGCCCCTTGAACGCCTACGGAGCACCGCTGGTTCCGAGGAAGAGGCCATGGAGGAAGAAGAAGAGGAGGGGGTGGAGGAGAGAGGTGTGTCACAATCAGCATTTTGGAGGCGTGGTGGCGGAACAACCTTCAACACTACTGCACCTTGTCCTGCATCCTTCCCAGCTGCCAGCAGAGTCACCCAATGCGCCGTGAAACTTAAGTAACGTCCCTGTCCATGCCTGCTGGACCATGAGTCAGCGGTAATATGCACCTTACCGCTGACCGCCCTGTCCAGCGAGGCATGGACATTGCCTTCCACATGCCGGTAGAGAGCCGGAATCGCCTTCCGTGAGAAAAAGTGGCGTTTGGGAACCTGCCACTGAGGAACCGCACATTCCACAAACTCACGGAAGGGGGCAGAGTCTACCAACTGAAAAGGCAGCAGTTGAAGTGCTAGCAATTTTGCCAAGCTAGCATTCAACCGCTGGGCATGTGGATGGCTGGGAGCAAACTTCTTTCGGCGGTGCAGCAGCTGGGGCAGGGAAATTTGCCTGGTACAATCTGACGTCGGTGTACCAAAAGCAGATTGCCCACAAGTACTTGGCTGTGACACACCTAATTCTACACCTTCATTCCTCTCACTGCAGGTCTCAGAGAGGACTGAAGGTCTAGTGGGGTTGGAAATCTCAGCTGATGAGGAGCAAGGAGAGATCCTCTTTGTTCTTTGGTGTGGGTCTTTTAGATATGCTTGCCAACGAACTGCATGGCAGGTCAACATATGTCTGGTCAAGCATGTGGTACCCAAGCGGGAGATGTTTTGGCCACGCGAGATACGCTTGAGACATATGTTGCAAATAGCAACGGTGCGATCTGATGCACTCGTCTCAAAAAAGGCCCACACCAAAGAACTTTTTGAATAACGCGCAGAGACTGCAGCGCCCTGCACATGTGGAGCTTTGGGGTGTGATGCAGTCAATGTGCTGCCCTTAGGCTGGCCCCTGGAGGGCATCCTGCCTCGTTGGTGATGTGCCGCCTCCTCCTCCTCCTCCTCCTCCTCTCTCCTATCAGGCACCCACGTTGAGTCAGTGACCTCATCATCCCCTCCCTCCTCATCACTGGAGCAAACCTGGCAGTATGCTGCAGCAGGGGGAGCATGACTGCCAGATTGCTGTCCTTCTTGGGCACCCCCTCTGTCCGTGCTCATGTTACTGCCTTCATCGAGCTCAGTATCATCATCAGAGCCTTCCAAACGCTGGGCATCCTCCTGGAGCATGTACCCAACACTGTGGTCAAACAGTTCGAGGGAATCCTCAGGAGGACATGGTGGAGCTAGGGAAGGAGTCACTGATGACATTGAGCTGAGGGAAGAGGCCGCTGCTTTGCCAGACAAAGCACCCTGGGCATGGGTGAGAGAGGATGAGGAGGATGAGGACGGCTTGGTCATCCACTCGACCAAGTTTTCTGCATGTTGCGGCTCAACACGGCCAGCTGCCGAAAAAAAGGCCAAGCGTGTCCCATGGCCACGGGCTGATGAGGATGCACCGTCTCCACGACCAGCACTAGACACAGAGCCTGCTTGCCCTCTCTTATTGGCTTGTGACTGTCTGCCTCTCCTTCTTGGCCTTCCAGACATACTAATGGCCTGTAGCTGCACTAAGCTGGGATAGAACACCTGTAATTTTCTTCAGGTAGCTTTATATACTGTAACCAGACAAGCCTGCCTGTCAGTAGGAAGATAACAGGAACGGATCTAGCTGAACACTGTGAGCAGGACGCACTGACTGCACTAAATGTAAATAGCAGGAACGGATCTAGCTGAACACTGTGAGCAGGACGCACTGACTGCACTAAATGTAAATAGCAGGAACGGATCTAGCTGAACACTGTGAGCAGGACGCACTGCACTAAATGTAAATAGCAGGAACAGATCTAGCTGAACACTGTGAGCAGGACGCACTGCACTAAATGTAAATAGCAGGAACAGATCTAGCTGAACACTGTGAGCAGGACGAACTGCACTAAATGTAAATAGCAGGAACAGATCTAGCTGAACACTGTGAGCAGGACGCACTGCACTAAATGTAAATAGCAGGAACGGATCTAGCTGAACACTGTGAGCAGGACGCACTGACTGCACTAAATGTAAATAGCAGGAACGGATCTAGCTGAACACTGTGAGCAGGACGAACTGCACTAAATGTAAATAGCAGGAACAGATCTAGCTAAACACTGTGAGCAGGACGCACTGCACTAAATGTAAATAGCAGGAACGGATCTAGCTGAACACTGTGAGCAGGACGCACTGCACTAAATGTAAATAGCAGGAACAGATCTAGCTGAACACTGTGAGCAGGACGCACTGCACTAAATGTAAATAGCAGGAACAGATCTAGCTGAACACTGTGAGCAGGACGCACTGCACTAAATGTAAATAGCAGGAACGGATCTAGCTGAACACTGTGAGCAGGACGCACTGCACTAAATGTAAATAGCAGGAACAGATCTAGCTGAACACTGTGAGCAGGACGCACTGCACTAAATGTAAATAGCAGGAACAGATCTAGCTGAACACTGTGAGCAGGACGCACTGACTGCACTAAATGTAAATAGCAGGAACAGATCTAGCTGAACACTGTAAGCAGGACGCACTGCACTCAATGTAAATAGCAGGAACGGATCTAGCTGAACACTGTGAGCAGGACGAACTGCACTAAATGTAAATAGCAGGAACAGATCTAGCTGAACACTGTGAGCAGGACGCACTGCACTAAATGTAAATAGCAGGAACGGATCTAGCTGAACACTGTGAGCAGGACGCACTGACTGCACTAAATGTAAATAGCAGGAACGGATCTAGCTGAACACTGTGAGCAGGACGAACTGCACTAAATGTAAATAGCAGGAACAGATCTAGCTGAACACTGTGAGCAGGACGCACTGCACTAAATGTAAATAGCAGGAACGGATCTAGCTGAACACTGTGAGCAGGACGCACTGCACTAAATGTAAATAGCAGGAACAGATCTAGCTGAACACTGTGAGCAGGACGCACTGCACTAAATGTAAATAGCAGGAACAGATCTAGCTGAACACTGTGAGCAGGACGCACTGACTGCACTAAATGTAAATAGCAGGAACGGATCTAGCTGAACACTGTGAGCAGGACGCACTGCACTAAATGTAAATAGCAGGAACGGATCTAGCTGAACACTGTGAGCAGGACGCACTGCATTAAATGTACATAGCAGGAACAGATCTAGCTGAACACTGTGAGCAGGACGCACTGCATTAAATGTAAATAGCAGGAACAGATCTAACCTAATCTAGCTAACTCAAATCAAATGACACTGTCTGTCTCTCTCTCTATCAGCACACCGGAACACACTACACAGGGCCGCCGTGCAGGCGGCCTTATATAGTGTGGGGCGTGTACTAAATCCCCTGAGCCATAATTGGCCAAAGCCACCCTGGCTTTGGCCAATTACAGCTCTCTCTACTGACGGCGCTTTGATTGGCCAAGCATGCGGGTCATAGTGCATGCTTGGCCAATCATCAGCCAGCAATGCACTGCGATGCCGCAGTGAATTATGGGCCGTGACGCGCCACACGAATTTGGCGCGAATGGCCCATAACGTTCGCAATTCGACGGACGGTCGAACAGCCGATGTTCGAGTCGAACATGCGTTCGATTCGAACACGAAGCTCATCCCTAGTTATAAGTAAACCCAGCGGTACAAGCAGCCTCAATAGTTATAATATATACTGTAAATAGCCGAGAAATCTCTGGAAGTGCCTAAGGACTCCAGGTAATCATTGTGAATAATGAATCCTAAGGGCTTCGGGAATTTACTCAGGCTGATTAACCACTTCCCGCCTAGCCTAGAGCAGAATGATGGCTGGGCAGTGGTTGCGTTATCCTGACATATGACGCCCAGCAGAATAAGCCGTTATGGCGTGCCCGCACACCGCAACTCCGATCAGGGTGAAGATCCTATGATGTAGGCTCTTTACCAAGTGATCAGCTGTGACCGGTCACAGCATGTAAGCATGTAAACGGCTTTCCTCGATTCGCACTGACAGGGAGAGCTGATCGGCGGCTCTCCTGTCAGAGGGGGGGTCTGCGCTGATGATCAGCGCATTGATTATCAGCGCAGCCCCCATCAGAGGTGCCCACCACATCTGCCAATTAGTGCCCATCAGCTGCCAGTCACTGGCCACTAAAGTGCCAGTCAGTGCCCACCAAAGTGCCAATCAGTGCCCAAAGTGCCAATCAGTGCCCATCAGTAACACCTGTCAGTGCCCATGTCAGATGCCAATCAGTGCCCATCAGTAATGCCCATCATGAGTGCTGCCTATCAGTGCCATCTATTAGTGCCCATCAGTGGCGCCTGTCAGTGCCAATCAGTGCTGCCAGTCAGTGCCCATCAGCGTTGCCTGTCAGTGCCCATCAGTGCTGCCTGTCAGTGCCCATCAGTACCGCCTATCAGTGGCCACTAGTGCCACCTATCAGTGCCCATCAGTGCCATCTATTAGTGCCCATCAGTGCCATCTATCAGTATCAGTGCCGCCTGTCAGTGCCAATCAGTGCCGCCTGTCAGTGCCCATTAGTGCTGCATATCAGTGCCATCTATCAGTGTCCATCAATTCT
Organism: Lithobates clamitans; assembly: GCA_037952925.1. Taxonomy (NCBI): domain Eukaryota; kingdom Metazoa; phylum Chordata; class Amphibia; order Anura; family Ranidae; genus Lithobates; species Lithobates clamitans. The sequence continues at coordinate 3,329,495 of JBBGZY010000103.1, read as the reverse complement.
ACATGATAGTGCCACCTCATTAGTGCCCATCAGTGCCACCTTATCAGTGCCAACTCACCAGTGTCTGTCAGTGAAGGAGAAAACTAAATTTTAACAGAAACAAAGAAAAACTTTTTTTTTTTTTCAAAAATTTCAGTAATTTTTAGTTTGTTTAGCAAAAAATAAAAACCCCAGAGGTGATCAAATACCACCAAAAGAAAGCTCTATTTGTGAGAAGAAAATTACAAAAACGTAGTTTGATTACAGTGTTGCATGACCGCGCAATTGTCATTCAAAGTGTGAGAATTGTCCTGGGCAGGAAGTGGGGAAAGTGCCCGGTATTGAAGTGGTTAACAAATAACATATCAGTGCCAGTTTCGGGAGCCAGTAAAACAGCAGATGCTGCAGAGGAGGAGAGCGTCAGGCATGATGGTGTGGGATGTGCTCTTTGCTCTCCTAAATTCTCTGTCTGGCCACACATGGCTTTTTACTTGTCAGATGGAAGAGCCAGGAAAGAGCACATCTCAGGACCTCCTCTCAGCTCTCTCGGCAGGAGGAGACTACTGACAGTGCAGGAAGGTAAAAAAAAAAAGTGTCAGGGTGAGAGGAGGAACATTGGACTCTAGAGGGCTGTCTCATTATTTTATGTCATGCATTGTCCAATTGACATTTGACTATTTGTTATTCTCATATTGCTACAGCTGTCTGCTTGTTGCCAATTAGACATGGTCTGTTCGTTTCATTATAAATTGAAATTCTGAAGAATTTTTCGTTATTCAGGAATCTCAGATGTATCCAGATTTTCAAATTACAATAGTAACGAATTTTAACGAATCCAAAGTAACGTAAATTAAATTCGGTTGAAATTCAAATCTAATTTCAATCAAATTGCATTTGCAATTGAAATCACAAATAGAATAAGATAGAAAATAAAGGAATAGAATCAAATTGGAAAAGAATAGAATAGAATAGAGTAAAACAGAACAGAATAGAATAGAAAATAAATTAATAGAATAAAATATAAAATAAATTAAAGGAATAGAAAAGAATAGAGTGGAAAATAAAAGAATAGAATAAAATAGAATAGAAAAAAGGTAATATAATAGAAAAGAATAGAGCAAAACAGAACAGAATAGAATAGAAAATAAAAGAATAGAATAGAAAAAAATAGAGTACAACAGAACAAAACAGAATAGAAAAAAATACAATATAAATTAAAGGAAGAGATTAGAAAAGAATAGAAAATAATAGAATAGAATAATAAATAATATAAAGAATGTAACCATCTTCCAAAATTGGAATTTCAAACAGAATAACTTTGAATAAAATTAGATTAGAATTGAAAAGAAAAGAATAGAATAGAATAGAATAGAATAGAATAGAATAGAATAGAAAAAAAAATAGAATAGAATTGAATAGGATGAAAAGAATGTTCCGAAATTCGAATTTCGAAAATAATACAGTTGAATTCTAATAAAACAGTGTTGAAAAAAAAAAGGATGGAATATAAATGATTAGAATAGAATAAACAATAGCCTAGAATAGAATAGAATAGAATAGAATAGAATAGAATAAAATAGAAAGAATATAACCATCCTACAAAATTTGAACTTCTAATAGAATAAATTTGAATTTGAATAGAAAAGATTAGACGAGAACGGAAAAGAAAAGAATAGAAAAAACAATAGAATAGAATAGAGTAAAATAGAAAGAATATAACCATCTTACGAAATTCGAATTTCAAATAGAATAAATTCAAATTCAAACAGAAAAGATTAAAAAAGAATAGAATAGAAAATAAGAGAAAAGAATAGAATAGAAAATAAGAGAAAAGAATAGAATAGAAAATAATATAATAGAAAAGACAACAGAACAGAATAAAGTAGAATAAAATAGAAAGAATATAACAGTCTTCCGAAATTCGAATTTCGAATAGAGTAAATTTGATTAGAAAATGAATAAACGAAACAAGACAAATTCCAAAAACGAATCAAAAAATTCTAAGAAATTTAACTAAACAAGATTATTAAAAACAAATCGAAACAAATCAAAACACATTTTTTCGTTCTGCACAATGTATTCTCACAACTGTCCATTTGTACCCAATGTTGTCAATTTTCTGCCCGCATATTGGAGTTGATATACTAAAGGCAAAAAAGCTGGTCACTTCGCAAGGGAATTTGCACAGAACTTAGTGAATGAGGAGAAGGTCTGCTGGCTTCCAACATCTAATCACGTACAAGCAAAGATGCTGTTTTTTTTTTTCCTTGAATGTGATTGGGTATTCTATTCAAATGAAACTTCACCACATTCAAGGTCTTGGGCAAATTCCCTTTCTGCTATTTTCCTTCCAAAGTGATGAGCCTATTTCCCTTTAGAAAATCAACCATCTTATGTTTTCCTTTTTCCTGCCCTTATCTGTCACAACCATCCATGTGTTGCACAATTATTGCCACAATTGCCATTTGACTCCTATGCATTGCCAGCACCGGTCTTTTGCTGGCTGTGTATAGTGATGATTGCCCATTTGTTGCCCTTGTATTGTCACGTCTGCTTGTTTGTTGCAAATTTAAACCCAAAAATGTCCATTTATTATGTATTGTCAGTACTGTCAGTTTGTTATCCGTATGTCACCATGACTGTCCATATGCTGCATTCATGTTGTCCTGATTATCTGTTTGTTACCAGAGTATTGAAATGCCACAATTGTTTATTTGTTGGCTGAATATTGGCTCAATTGCCCATTTGCGGCTATCGTATTGTCATGCCTGCCTGTTTGTTGCTAATATATACAGTGGGGACGGGAAGTATTCAGACCCCCTTAAATGTTTCACTCTTTGTTATATTGCAGCCATTTGCTAAAATCATTTTAAGTTAATTTTTTTTCCTCATTAATGTACACACAGCACCCCATATTGGCAGAAAAACACAGAATTGTTGACATTTTTGCAGATTTATTAAAAAAAGGCACTGAAATGGCAAATGGCTGCAATATAACAAAGAGTGAAAAATTTAAGGGGGTCTGAATACTTTCCGTCCCCACTGTATCCACAACTGTCCATTTGTTGCTCATGTATTGTCACTACCATCCTTTTGATAGCTGTATGCCACCACAATTTCCCATATGGTGGCTGCATGTTGTCCTGGTTACCAGAGTATTGCAATAATTGCCCATTTGTGGTCAACGTATTGTTGCCCATGTATTGTCATGACTGCCCATTTGTTGCTTATATATTGCCACAAATTGCACACAAATTTGTTTGCCCTGTAGAACCATTATTGTCCATTTCTTGGCAACATATTGTGACCAATGTTTATTGGTCATGTATTGTGAACAATGACTGTTTGTTGCCCAAGGATTCTCAAATTTGTTAGTTTGTTGCCCTTGTATTATATTGTCAATGTTTTTCCTACATTTGTCCCCCATCTACTGTCAGGATTGCTACTGTTTGTGGTGTGTCTAAAAAGTTTGGTGAATTGTCTGACAGCCCAACAGCATCATGGGCCAGGTGCACGCGCATGCACATTGCTATCTAGAGACACGTCAAGAAGCACCACCTAGCGTGGAGTACACATGACCATCAGAGTAATGCTGCTGTGAGCAGTCGAACATAGTCAGTGTGAGCGGTAGGGACACAGTACAATGAAGCTACGAGTGAACATCAAGGTCTGCTACATTTTGGGGAAAACGGTGATGGAGACGCATGAAATGTTGGTGTGAGTGTATGAGATGGAAGCTGTGAGCAGAAAATGTGTTTACATTTTGCGACGGGAAGGAAATGTCTGAGGATGAGCCGCGTTCGGGGTGGCCATCGATAAACAGAACCCCAGACATGATCGAGCGAATGCAACAAATGCTGGCACAATATCAGTGACTGACTGTATAATTGATGGTAGAGGTATTGGGCATTAGCAAGGACATGATGTGCACCATCGTCTGTGAAGATTTTGGTAAGCGGAATATCTGTTCCCAGTTTGTGCCACACAAGCTGACAGATGAATGCCACGTACACACAAACAGATTTTCTGAGGGGAAATGTTGGATGTGAGGTTGTTGGCATTAAGTCCGACCGTGTGTATACTCCATCGGACAATTGTTGTCGGACTTTCCATGGACAAATGTTGGCTAGCATGTTCTCAAATTTTCCGCCAACAAATGTCTGTTGTCGGATTTTCCGAGCGTGTGTACACAAGTCTGTCGAACAAAAGTCCAAAGTACAAACACGCATGCTCGGAAGCAGAAGTGGTCGGTCTTGTAAACTAGTGTTCGTAATGGAGAATTAACATTTGTGACGTGGCAAATTATGAAATCTCCAAATTCAGCGCACAATTCTCTTCTTCTTTAATGGGATAATAATGAAGCTGCTTTGCTGGTGATACTGATGGAGTTATTGCAAACGAATGTTCAAAGGCTTTTTTTTTGTAGTGATATCAAGAATATTATTATGTTTTTTTTTTTTATTTGTGCAAGTTACCACAACACCATTATCCCGTAGTTTTTTAGAACAAAGATACAACTATGTTGGTATCCCTTGTCAATTTTAGATTGTATTTTCTAAAATGTAACTGCCTACTCCCAAACTGTCATTTGAAGTAAAACACATAGCCAAGTATCATTCTCCACAATTTTTATATTGTGCATAAAAAAAATTAGACATGCTATCTGCCAATAGAACATAACCAAAAAGTGCATTCTATGCATCCAAAAATATAGAAAATGTATCAAATCAAATCATTATTCAACCAAACAAATAATGTCAATGCAATAACGCCAAGGCCAATCACATGTTATCTCCTCCGATTCCGCAACATGTCTGGTGGACGAACGGCCATTCAGAAATGAACTGAAAAGCATGAAATGAAAAGCAATACATGAAAAACGCAAAAAGAAAAGCACGAATCAACACTCACCAAACTTCTACTAACACGAAATTAGCAGAAGGAGCCCAAAGGGTGGTGCTAAAGAGCTAAAAAAAACACGTAGTACGTCTAGTACGTCACTACGTTCATAATTGTTGGCCAACATTTGTGTGACATTTGTGTGTGTTTGCAAGACAAGTTTGAGCCAACACCCATCAGACAAAATTCCACGGTTTTGCTGTCGAAAAGTCCGATCGTGTGTACGAGGCTGAACAGAAAGCAAAACAGGTGGAAATCTCTAAATATTTCATTACCATGTGTGACTTGGATTCATCCTTATTGTAAACCATCATTACAGGGGATGAGACCTGGTGCTACTAGTTTGATCCGGAAGCCAAGCGGCATCCACTGTACACCCCTGATCTGGCGCCTGCGGACTTCTTTCTGTTTCCCCACCTGAAGAACATAATGAAAGGAGCACGTTTTGCAGACATGGCGGCAATCCAAGAAAGACAGTAGTTTTGCGATCGATTCGAAGAGGCCTTTGCTGGCGGTTTCCAGAAACTTTATGAACGTTGCCAAAAGTGTATTGTGAAGGATGCCGATTACTTTGAAGACCAATAAAGGTAATTTGTTTGTATGTTTTTTTTTTTCTGATACCATTCACCCAGCTGCTTAGACACACCTCATATTACACTCATTTATTGCCCTCAAGCTGGTCACTATGTTCAAAAGAATTCTAAAATAATGGAAATGCTGTTGATTCCCAGTGAGAAGAGAAGAGAGAGGGGGAATGCGACACCTGAGTGTAGTATTAAGGTACAGGCTTTATTGTCACAGGATTAAGAAGGTATACATGGTAAAAGTGCTCATCAATAGTAGTCAGCCCTGGGAGGTCCCGCAGTCCTACAGGCTGTGCTGGTATCATCCACGTTGCTGGAAGGAGATGGTTGGAGGCACAGAGGCCCCTGTGAGTCCAGGAAGTCTCACACCGAACCAGGGGGAAAATTTTGTGACTGCTGAGGTGCAATGGGTACCAATGAATGTGACACCGTGGAATCAAATCCCCCACCCCTTGCCCTTTAACCCCATTGAATAAAACACTTACAACCATTAGGTTGGAAAGGGCAAGGCCACAGCTTTATTAAATTCCAATATGTAACTAGGGATGAGCTTCGAGTTCGAGTCGAACTCATGTTCGACTCGAACATTGGCTGTTCGCAAGTTCGCCGAACAGCGAACAATTTGGGGTGTTCGCGGCAAATTCGAATGCCGCGGAACACCCTTTAAAAGTCTATGGGAGAAATCAAAAGTGCTAATTTTAAAGGCTAATATGCAAGTTATTGTCATAAAAAGTGTTTGGGGACCTGGGTCCTGCCCCAGGAGACATGGATCAATGCAAAAAAAAGTTTTAAAAATGGCCTGTAAAGGGGCGCATGTTTCCTGTGTTTAGAACAGTCTGACAGCAAAATGACATTTTGAAGGAAAAAACTCATTTAAAACTACCCGCGGCTATTGCATTGCCGACAATACACATAGAAGTTCATTGATAAAAACGGCATAAGAATTCCCCAAAGGGAAACCCCGAACCAAAATTTAAAAAAAAAAATTGATGTGGGAGTCCCCCTAAATTCCATACCAGGCCCTTCAGGTCTGATATGGATATTAAGGGGAACCCCGGCCAAAATTTTTTAAAAAAATGACGTGGGGTTCCCCCTAAATTCCATACCAGACCCTTCAGGTCTGGTATGGATTTTAAGGGGAACCCCGCGCCAAAAAAAAAAAAATGGCGTGGGGTCCCCCCAAAAATCCATACCAGACCCTTATCCGAGCACGCAACCTGGCAGGCCGCAGGAAAAGAGGGGGGGACGAGAGTGCGGCCCCCCTCCTGAACCGTACCAGGCCACATGCCCTCAACATTGGGAGGGTGCTTTGGGGTAGCCCCCCAAAACACCTTGTCCCCATGTTGATGAAGACAAGGGCCTCATCCCCACAACCCTGGCCGGTGGTTGTGGGGGTCTGCGGGCGGGGGGCTTATCAGAATCTGGAAGCCCCCTTTAACAAGGGGACCCCCAGATCCCGGCCCCCCCCTGTGTGAAATGGTAAGGGGGTACTTACCCCTACCATTTCACTAAAAAACTGTCAAAAATGTTAAAAATGACAAGAGACAGTTTTTGACAATTCCTTTATTTAAATGCTTCTTCTTTCTTTCTTCATCTTCTGGTTCTTCTGGTTCTTCTGGCTCTTCTGGTTCTTCCTCCGGCGTTCTCGTCCAGCATCTCCTCCGCGGCGTCTTCTATCTTCTTCTCCTCGGGCCGCTCCGCACCCATGGCATGGGGGGGAGGCTCCCGCTCTTCTCTTCTTCTCTTCTTCTCTTCTTCTCTTCTTCGTTTTCTTCTCCGGGCCGCTCCGCAATCCATGCTGGCATGGAGGGAGGCTCCCGCTGTGTGACGGCGCTCCTCGCCTGACAGTTCTTAAATAACGGGGGCGGGGCCCCGCCCCCCGTTATTTAAGAACTGTCAGGCAAGGAGCACCGTCACACAGCGGGAGCCTCCCTCCATGCCAGCATGGATTGCGGAGCGGCCCGGAGAAGAAAACGAAGAAGAGAAGAAGAGAAGAAGAGAAGAAGAGAAGAAGAGAAGAGCGGGAGCCTCCCCCCATGCCATGGGTGCGGAGCGGCCCGAGGAGAAGAAGATAGAAGACGCCGTGGAGGAGATGCTGGACGAGAACGCCGGAGGAAGAACCAGAAGAGCCAGAAGAACCAGAAGAACCAGAAGATGAAGGAAGATAGGAGAAAGAAGAAGCATTTAAATAAAGGAATTGTCAAAAACTGTCTCTTGTCATTTTTAACATTTTTGACAGTTTTTTAGTGAAATGGTAGGGGTAAGTACCCCCTTACCATTTCACACAGGGGGGGGCCGGGATCTGGGGGTCCCCTTGTTAAAGGGGGCTTCCAGATTCTGATAAGCCCCCCGCCCGCAGACCCCCACAACCACCGGCCAGGGTTGTGGAGATGAGGCCCTTGTCCTCATCAACATGGGGACAAGGTGTTTTGGGGGGCTACCCCAAAGCACCATCCCAATGTTGAGGGCATGTGGCCTGGTACGGTTCAGGAGGGGGGGGCTGCACTCTCGTCCCCCCCTCTTTTCCTGCGGCCTGCCAGGAAATAAGGATAAGAGTCTGGTATGGATCCTTGGGGGGACCCCACGCCGTTTTTTTTTTTTGGCGCGGGGTTCCCCTTAAAATCCATACCAGACCTGAAGGGTCTGGTGTGGAATTTAGAGGAAACCCCACGTCATTTTTTTTTTTTTTTTGGCTGGGGTTCCCCTTAATATCCATATCAGACCTGAAGGGCCTGGTATGGAATTTAGGGGGATCATTTTTTTTTTTAATTTTGGTTCGGGGTTCCCCTTTGGGGAATTCTTATGCTGTTTTTATCAATGAACTTCTATGTGTATTGTCGGCAATGCAATAGCCGCGGGTAGTTTTAAATTAGTTTTTTCCTTCAAAATGTCATTTTGCTGTCAGACTGTTCTAAACACAGGAAACATGCGCCCCTTTACAGGCATACTATAGACACCCCCCAGGTACGAAATTTAAAGGGATATTACACTTTTATTGTTTGACTTTAAGCATTATTAAAATCACTGCTCCTGAAAAAACGGCCGTTTTTAAAACTTTTTTTTTGCATTGATCCATGTCCCCTGGGGCAGGACCCGGGTCCCCAAACACTTTTTATGACAATAACTTGCATATTAGCCTTTAAAATTAGCACTTTTGATTATTCATGTTCGTGTCCCATAGACTTTAACGGTGTTCGCGTGTTCGAACGAACTTTTTTCCTGTTCGCATGTTCTGATGCGAACCGAACAGGGGGGTGTTCGGCTCATCCCTACATGTAACATGTGAACACCTTTGACCAGTGCCACTCATAGTCATACTGTGAGCACTCGATACTAAAAGGGGGCAGTGGGGCCTGTCCTTACCATAAGCGCCGGACAGACAGCCTAGTTCCAATTTTTTCATCAATGGCATAGCCCATTACAGCAACTTTAAATGCTGGCAAGGTCAAGAAACTGCAGCTAGCTTTGACATACCATAACCGAGGAAAAAAGGGGGCAGGAGGGTGGGCAGTTCTTTCATCCGCTTCTTCTGAAAGACCCAGAATGCCCTGGGGCACACGTTCCCTAAGCTCAGGCCCATCCCATCCTCCATGTTGCCACCAATCATCACCATCCACCCCTTTGTCCTGCATCCAGCCATGCCCCTATCAGTCAAGGCTCTATTTCCCTAGGAGGGTTCAAGAGGCTTTCATCACCGGAAGGCACCCCCCCAGGGCTGAGTGCTATTGATGAGCACTTTTACCATTTATACTATATGAGTGTTCTTAATCCTGTGACAATAAAGCCTGTAACCCTTAATACTACACTTAGTTGGTGCCTACCCCCTCTCTCTTCTCTTCTCTTCTTATATCTTTTCAGAGTTGGACACACTCTTAGGATGGCTCCCACCAATAGTTATTTTTGATTGTTGGACTTATGGACTCAGCTCGTCTCCTTGCATTCATAGCCATTTTTTTTGTAAGGATATACTTGTAGGCAGTTGGTGTCTGATTGGGCCATACCACTACAGACAGTGAAAATGGGGCCGCTTCTCTGCATCTGTAGCAATCTACAGCAAGGCCAATCAAAGGGATGGAGGGGCTAAAGCTGAAACTTTACCTAGGGCCCTATTCTGCCCTAATTTGTTTCAGTATCTTATTCAGTGGCGGCTGGTGGGTGCTTCTTTGGGGGGGCGGAAAACAAACAACAGTGCGGTGTGGCACAGCAACCCCCCATCCCCTGTTGGCAGTTCGACCCAGCACTTACCCACTCAGGTGCCGGGACTGTGGTGTCCTCTTCTGGAATGCGGCAGCAGCGGCTCCGCTGTCCCGCTCCTCCATCTTCCTCTGCCCTGTGTCTTCCAACAAAGCTCTTGGCGTCCAATAGGATCGCCTGATGCTTTGGCCCATCGGGAAACAGGTCTCACAGACCTGCCTCCTGATTGGCAAGGAAGAAGTTTAGTGTGATAATAGTGACAATTCATTCTCTATATTCACACAACTGCATGGGCTCGGAGCGCAATGCTCTGCGCTCAAGCTCACTCTTTTTTGAAGCCTATTAGAGCCTCTGGCTCTAATCAGGTGCTTCAGAAAAACACCCCGCCGCATTAGATCCATGGTCCGGTGCCACTGATATGTAGATCCGAGGGCTGGACGCATGGATAGGGGAGGCAGCGCCTGTGCACCCTTTATGGACGGGCCGCCACTGATCTTATTCCTATCTAATCTTTGTAAATGGGAATTTGTTCGTCTTACGGGACTTTAAAGGGAAAAACCTACTCTGGAGTAATAAGGAGTATGAATTTGTAATGAAAGTGAGTTTTATTAATCAAAGAGGGGTGTAGATCCAACAAATCTACAAAGCACAAAGTGGATGTACAAGGGAATACAGGATGCGTAATACAAACAAATATGCAATACAAAATTAAATTCACAATCATAAGACTCCGGTACATATGGGACACATACAGGGAGTGCCCGACGCGTTTTGAGATATACTCTTCTTCAGGGGTGTCTGATTGGAATCAGTACAACAAAAGGTATGTCATGTAGTATTGCTTGAGAGCATTATAGATAACTGCATCCACTTAAAACATTTAAAGAAAGGGCTGGAGGAGACAGATAGCTGACCACTGAACATGTATTCGCTCCTGGTCCAGACTGGGCGGACCTTGTGTGCTGGGTCCCGGTAGAACCACAAGGGGGTATTCCCCAACAGAGGGTGCCAGGGACACCAGTGGGTGTACTAGGGGTCCTGAAGTGGAACTGGAATCTGGGAGTAGTTGTTTGGTACAGGATGAGAAAAATCCTGCTCAGCGGATGGTCTGAGCCAGCACTGGGGGGAAAAAAAAGGAGGGGAGGAGGGGATGGGGGGCCCTGCAGATGCCCATGAAAGCAGGGTTTGGCATCCAGGCACCGTGGGGCTCGGTATGGGGGGATACTGATGTGGGCAGGGAGTGTGTTGGAGTGTCTAGGCACAAGAGGTACAGGAGGGGAGGCTGTCCAGGGGCTGTTAGAGGCGCATAGGGATAGGCGCCTGGTCCAGGGTCCAACCAGAGAGGGCTCAGGGTATCCAGCCTGGGGCGGGTCCTAGGAGCGTTGCGGTGTCAATGGACAGGCGTGCTGACATCAGAGAACAGGAGCCTTATTATTATCTAATCTTTAGCCCTGCATAATGTATTTGAAACACCTTATTCAAACTTATAATAGTGACATAAGGGAAACACTCTAGTTGCATATTGTATTTTTGAGTTTTGGATTATGTTGAGTATTTCAGTGTTGTGCCTTTATTTATTTCAGGGGTAATATTCCTAAAATAAAAATAAAAAATAAAACAAAAAAAATTTCCACAGACCGAAAGATGCTGACAAATACCAATATAAGGATGCAGAATGTGACATCGATTGAGGGGCAGAGCGAGAAAGATATTATCAGAGGCAGCAGTGCTTCAATACAGACAGATGCTAATTGACTTGGACAATTACAGACTAATAGTGATGGAGGGTTGAGATATACTTAGGTATGTTAGAGCATATTCTCCAGCACTCGTTAAAAAAGTTTTTTTTTTTATCACAGCAAAGAATTGCAATGTTTTTGGGCCATGCAAATATTTTTTTCGGGGCCATGCAAGGCCCCCTTCTTCAGGCATTTGGTGAAGGGGTCTTGCATGGCCCTGAAAAAAATGATTTGCTGTGATATTAATGCTTTAATAAACCTTTTGGATGCTAATTAAAGATTTACTGTGTGCTGGGGCTATATGCAGGGGCGAACTGACCATTGAGCCACTCGGTCACTGCCCGAGGGCCCTGGGCCACTAGGGGGCCCCATCAGGGTTGCCAGCCTCAGTAAAACCAGGGACAGTATGTATAAATCTGTGTTTTTTTTTACATCTGTCTGTGTATACTGTGTGTACATGTATGTTTATACTGTGTGATTGTATACTGTGTGGGTGTATACTGTGTGGCCCCATAATCTCTGATTGCCTGGGGGCCCAATAATCTCCTATTGCCCGGGGGCCCCATGAGTTATCAGTCCGCCCCTGGCTATATGCTTTAATCTTATGTTTATAGTGGTTCCCAACCAGTAGTTACTACAGCACCCACCTGTTATAAGCCTTTTCCAGGAACGTGTGTTATTGGAATATATTACTGGATACCTGAATATGTGCCACACAAAAGCACACCTTAAAAACAATGTTAATTTTTGGAAAATCATCTGAAGTGGGTGGGATTGAATACAGTGGTGAATAGGGCTTAAGCTGACAGTTCTTATGTTGCAGCATAAAGAAAAACAAGTCCAGCGAAAAGCGCTCATAGTGGTTGATTTACTAAAGGCAAATAGATTGTGCCCTTTGCAAAGAGCAGTTGCTCCAGAGCTTAGTAAATGAGCAGAAGCTTTGCTGACTTCAATCATCCAATCATGTGCAAGCAAAAATGTGGTTTGTTTTTTATTTTCCTTGGACGTGATTGGGTATTCTTTGCAAAGGGAAGCTTTACCTCATTTACTATGCTTTGGAGCAACTGCACCTGCATAGTGCAACTGCGTTTTGCAAAGTGCACAGTCTATTTGCCTTCAGTAAATCAACCCCATAGTGTAGTAAATGAAAACACCAATGTATTGAATAAAAAGATATATGCAATTGTTGCATTATGTTGCAGCATGTTGAGTATAGTCAGGTACATCAGAGAGGGGGCATGTGGTAAACATCCATCATCATGATAATCATTATATTTTAAAATGAATGCTGAGCATGAGTATACTACCTTACTCTGGGACACGTAAATCAGAATGACATATGAACTGCGGAAAGAACATTCCACTTCTGGGGGGTGAAAGTTATTACTTTTCAAGAGAAGTTGCACATTGCAGGGAATTTTTAGGGATAGTCCAGTTGCCTTTATTTAATCAATCCCATTGTGCCGATGAGATTTTACAGCATGCTGATATTGGGAATCTTGTAAATATAAAGATATTTGAAAGAGGGAGAAGGAAGCTATGAGGCAAATAATGGATTTCTGTTTTAAGAAGAAATCTCCTTTAATTGGGCATCAATCAAGGTGCCAAGTTTTCTAACCCATGGAAACAATTTATAAAACGCCTTTGCTCAAATTGATCACATCAATGTGTTAAAATCTAGGATAATTGCCATGTGTTGCTACATGCAATGTTCTTTGCAGGTAAAAAATGCACACATTTTTCAGTATTTTCATCAATACCTTCTACATATTTTCACAGCTTGTCTCATTTACTGATTAAAACCTAAAAGGCATACTCTAGTGTTCAGTTTTGAAAGCAAGAACAACCATATTTGACCAATTTCTGGCACAAAGACCTCCCCTTATCTCCTGGAATGAAAAGCAATCTATGAATGCAGGGTGGGCAGATTCATGAAAGGTCCACCTCCTTCATTCATAGAGCATTTTTAATTCATGAAAGCTATAGTACAGCTTCCATGAATGAGAACAAGAGACTCTTCATATTAAATGTAAATAACCTCCTTTTTACTGATTTTTTGAAAAAAAAATACCTACACTTAGGCTATAATCTTGCATTTCTGTTCATGGCTAGGTTATCAGTGCCCATACTGTGACCAGGGATCAGCAGAAGCTTTCTCAAATAAAATGCATAGACATCTAGGATTCTTTATGGCAATTGAAGAGGTAGAAACTATTTAATTCACTTTCAGCATCACAGGTCCATGAAAGACTGTAGAGTCTGTTCAAGTAGTTAATGAACCAAGATCTAAGACTGCCACCTGATCTTGAGGCTGGGTTCACACCATTGCGAATTTGGGCTGAAATCGAACCTGAAATGGTGAACAGGGATGCACAGGACCCCTGCTGGGAGCCACATCTGTATTAGGTGTGAACCCAGCCTTATAGTCTGTCCCTATCAACTGCCTGTCTAAATTTGCATTACCTTGCAGAATAACTCTCAGAATCTGGTATGGTGGCAAACAGGACATGTGATGGATGGGGTGTGGCAGATTTTCAAGAACTGGAACATTTAATTTTCTCTACTAGCAGGTCATCCAAACTTTCCCAATTTTTTTTCTGTCTTTTTTTTTTTGGATAGAGGGGAAAGGGTTGGAGCCCCAGTGATGCAGTTTTACTGTTCTCTAAGGTCTTTCTGTTTCTTTCCTGTCCCAATGGCAATATTGTTATCATGATGAGAATAAAGGGGAAATGTCCATTGGCAAACCAAAGAGTATTACACTAAAGTTGGGTTTTTGCCTTTCCCTATTCTACTACTATTTGATTGCTGCCTTTGTCTCTTTTGGAGATGCCTCTCACTTTTTGTCTTGATGACAACCTTGTTATTGGAAAAAAATGTCAGGGCTCTGTAGGCAGGTGCAGGTAGTCTTCCCAACTGTAGGGGAACTTGTGCCATCACTACACTGGAAGAGGGATCTCATAAGGGAATCGGCCTCTTAGGGATTCAGGCAGTTTACTTGGGAAGGGAAGTTGCCCAACTGGATACAGAACTTGCGGGAGAGCTTGGCGGCCATTTTGGTCAGGAAACCTTTTAAACAAGGGAACCCACATAATTTTGGGGCACTTTGGGTGAGTGACTGGTTATGAACAGGAACCTGCTTGTGAGGGACAGCACAGTGTAAAGAGAAGTTCCAGCCAAGCAAAGTTAGCTCCCAGAAGGCTCCCTCATCACTTCAAACACTCCAGTAATCAGTACAGGAACGTGGAGACAGGGCAGGCTGCAGAAGTCATGCCTGCTCTCTCCATGCTGCACCGCCAGAGAATATCGCAATCGTCCCGATCCCAGTGTCACAGACACATCATCTTGGGCACATCTCCATCCAACATAGCATAGAGCAATAGCCCTGAAGAAGCCCTTTATCATGTTCTACTATTTCCAAAAAAAGACCATTCACCTTTTATTGACTTTGGATTGGATATTGGGCGCTCCTTTTAACCTATCCTCATAAGTTGAAATGACCTTGAGGCCATATCCAGAGATAGATAACAACAAAACATGGTGAATGCCCAGGAAAAAAGTCCAAGCCTACTTACCACCAGCTCGCAGACAACCAATTGACCTGTCTAACAGTACACGTTAGAAACAGGGGTTCAGTCCGCACGCCATATCAAGAGATAGCAGCCCAAGTCCTCAAAAGGAGCCCACCGCCACCTTTCTGCTGAGTTGGGCTGGATTCACCGGGAGCGAACTTTCCCAACACGCCCCCACCATCACATCATTCACTCACAGACCCTCAACCGAGCAAGTGAGTCCAGCGCGGTCTTCCATCTCTAAGAGATGCCTCACATAGGGACACTGTCAAACAATGAGACTGTTTATTCAGTGAACCATTTCAGTACCAAAGATTGGTTATGCTAATAAGCCTGCTCAATATCAGTATAGAATATATCAGTGCACTGTGTACATTGTGTGTGTGATTCCTCCCAAAATGGGTATTTATGCCATGGCTACAGGCTCCCCGGTGGAGCCCCAGACAGCAGTAAATATCTGGCAGAGATTGTACGCCTTCCCTACTCTTTTGTAAACTAATTAAAACATTTTGGCCAGGAACACACTTTAACTTTTATCAACTGGAGCTGGTAGAGTAATGCCAACAGATCGGTTGTTTAGTCTTTTCTAAAAATCAGTACAAGCCAGGTATGTAGCGAAACGCATTACCTTTCCTCAGTTCTACTTTTAAATGGCGCTCTCAACCATCACACAGCTGCTGAATGAAGAGCACCAAAACATTATTGAGCTCTCGATTTGTTTGCTATCAACAAACCACCCTAATGAGGTAAACTGACAGAACAAGAAAGGCCATAGAACAGAATTGTTTTTGCAATGTAGCAGGAGCGTTTGGCTGTTTTACAGCAGACAAATCGAAGGCTCAGGCACATCCCAGCTGTTCCACACCAGAAAGGAAAATTACACTGAAAACACTAAATCATTTCGGGAGCCAATGAACAGGTGGCAATGAGTTTACTAAACAGATGGTGCTTTCTGTTTCATATTTCTATGTAGTCACTTCAAATTTTCCAATCTATAGTCTATAACTTTTATTTACCTTTGCTATTATGCCGTTTGCCACTCAATTTGATGAAGGAAAGGAAGAAGCTGCAAGGTTAATGAAATCTTTCTGTCTGCTACACTGCTGCAATTTGAACAGTCACATTG
This sequence comes from Lithobates clamitans, assembly GCA_037952925.1. Lineage (NCBI taxonomy): Eukaryota > Metazoa > Chordata > Amphibia > Anura > Ranidae > Lithobates > Lithobates clamitans. The sequence continues at coordinate 3,313,405 of JBBGZY010000103.1, read as the reverse complement.
TACACCGCTTTGTTTTATTTGAGTTGGGAAATAAAATAAAGAAAATGATAAGGCTTTCCTATCAGTAGTGTCGGTTGCTGTTCAATATGTAGACCACACTCTGCCAAAGTGCGATATGACAGTTCATCTTAATTTTATCTGACAGATACAATTGAACCTGGGTACAACTTGGGAGATTTAAAGAGCCTTTTTGTCCAAAAGGGTCTAATGGAAAATAAGAAACATCTGGAATCGTCAAAGTTTGAACAATTGATCTCAGTTTTGAAATGATCTCAGTGGGTAGACAGAGGCGCAGAACCCATTGTATATGCTAACTGAAGCAAGCCTTGAGCTATTCTTCATATCTGCTGACATCTGCTCTCTAATTCTTAAAGAGGAACTGCAGTCTGCTCACATAATTTGTAATAAAAACATATTTGCCATTCTGAAGCTTCCCTCCAACCACTTTGCATATTATTTCATATATACTGGGGGTTATTTACTAAAGGAAAATCCACTTTGTACTACAAGTGCACTTGGAAGTGCAGTCGCTGTAAATCTGAGGGGTAGATCAGAAATGAGGGGAAGCTCTGCTAATTTTATCATCCAATCATGTGCAAGGTAAAATGCTGTTTTTTTATTCTCCTTGCATATCCCCCTCGGATTTACGTTGACTGCACTTCCAAGTGCACTTGTAGTGCAAAGTGGATTTGCCTTTAGTAAATAACCCCCACTGTGATTCTGTACTTGCCAAATATGCTGCAGAAATCTCCCTCCACTGAGTCTGGCTGCAGCCATTTTAACTGTGGGCAGCTGAAGCTGCTGCCTGTTCACTTCTTGGATATACAGACACATAGGGGCACACCTCCAGCTCTGCAGCTCTCATTGGCCCTCTTAACCTCCCTGGCGGTATGATTATTAAAGTGCTTAAAGTGGTACAATTATTTTGCATGGAAATTTGGCGTTTTATATTGTAGGTCTGTAATTCTTAACAATAACACACTTAAATCTGTCCAAACAACAGTCTAGTAGATATCCCGGGTATGATAAAGTTTGAAACACAAAAACATAAATTATAATATAATAAATAAAAATAAATAATAAAAAAAATAAAAATAAAATAATAATAAAATAAATTTCCCCACGATTCACTATCGCTCATTTCTGCAAGTGTTCTAATTTACTATCGCTGTTTTCTAGCTGGTCTAAAACCATTTTTGATGTAAAGGGACACTTTTTGGTTGCTATGGACAATCTCCAGTTTCCAGCCAGAAAGAACAGTATATATAATATAGAACTGCATGCAGGGCATAGGACAAAGCACGGGGGACAAAAGGGATGTGAAATCATTTCAAACAGTACTGTAATCTGTAAGATTACAGTACTGTATGTGTTATGCTTTTTACAGTTTTTTGAATTTGCCACCAGGCTCCGCCCCCGTGCATCGCAACGCTCGCAGGGAACGGAGCCTGGCACGGAGAGGCTTCGGGCAGAGGACGGAGCCCACGGACACTGCGGGGGACATCGCAGGATCTCGGGGACAAGGTAAGTAACGCCGCCCCAGGATCTTGCAATGCGATCCCGAGTGTGGCTCGGGGTTACCGCTAATGGGACTGAATTTTAACCCCGAGCCACACTCGGGAAAACCGCCAGGGGGGTTAAGACTCACCATCCCCTCCATTCCTGGCAAACTCTTACAACAGTGAGAGAGAGAGAGCTGTACATGATGTCATAAGCAGGGCCATCTTTAAGGCAGGGCAAAAGGGCCAGCTGCCCTTGGCCCTGCATTGTTGTGGGGCCCAAAGCAGCTGCCTCATACTTACCAACTATCCTGGTTTAAATTCCCTTGTCCCTTGAATTTTTAGTCCTGTGCTGTGTCCTGATATCTCTTTGTGAAGTGCTGCTACTAATGCTGCCCAGCTCTGCCCTATTGATGTGTATGGATGACTCACCTGCAGACCCTGTGTTTACATGGAAATAACCAGCATTCATATGTAAATAGAGGCAGCATTTACAGTGGGGACGGAAAGTATTCAGACCCCCTTATATGTTTCACTCTTTGTTATATTGAAGCCATTTGCTAAAATCATTTAAGTTCATTTTAATTCCTCATTAATGTACACACAGCACCCCATATTGACAGAAAAACACAGAATTGTTGACATTGTCCCTGTCATGTCTCTAGGCAGAACAGGGAAATGCCTCTCCTTGTCTCGATCGCGAGTCACCGGCAGACATCGAGTCCGCGAGACCAGCAAGCACGCTCCCGCGTACTGGTACGCCCTTTTGCGCACCCGTGCCATTCTGCCGACGTACATCGGCGTGCGGTGGTCGGGAAGCAGTTAAGCAGAAACACTATATAATTATTTAAAACACAGGATTAAGTTTTCTTTTATCTACTACAACGACATAACATAACAGAAAAAATATGTTGAGTTGACAAAAGAGAGATGCAGCTTGTTGTGCTGCAGATTAAAAAGTAAGACCATCTGGTGCTTACACAATGGGAACTAGGAAATGCTGCTTGCAAAAAAAATGTCATATTTACCTCAAATTTTTTTTCTCATGTTGTCTAATTTGGTTTTCCACTGAAAGTCTGTACAGTCATCTCCTTATCAGCTCCGGGGAGATGTTATGTTTTCCCATTGGAAATGTTCCTCTGTGGATCTGAGATTTCTACAGGATTTTGTTATACCATAGGAAAAAAGGAGAATAAATCTAAACGCTGAATAGAAGGAAGAGCAGGTGTTGCCTATCCTTTCTCAACATTAACAAATTATTCAAAATATTCCCTTTAGCCTCGTACACACGATCGGATTTTCCGACGGGAAATGTTCAATGACAGGCAGTTGGCAGAAAATACGACTGCGTGTATGCTCCATAGGACAATTGTTGTCGGATTTTCCGCGGACAAATGTTGGATGGCAGGTTTTCTAATTTTCCACGCACAAATGTCTGTTGTCGGATTTTCTGATCGTGTGTACACAAGTCCGTCGGACAAAAGTACAAACACGCATGCTCGGAAGCAGAAGCGGTCGGTCTTGTAAACTGGCGTTCGTAATGGGGAATTAACATTTGTGACGTGGAAAATTATGAAATCTCCAAATGCAGTGCACAATTCTCTTCTTCTTTAATGGGATAATAATGAAGCTGCTTTGCTGGTGATACTGATGGGAGTTATTGCAAACAAATTTTCAAAGGCTTTTTTTTCTAGTGATATCAAGAATAATATTATTATGCTTTTTTTTTTTTTTTAATTTGGGCAAGTTACCACAACACCATTATCCCGTAGTTTTTAAGATCAAAGATACAACTATGTTAGTGTCCTATGTCAATTTTACATTGTATTTTTTTTAAATGTAACTGCCTACTCCCAAACTGTCATTTGAAGTAAAACACATAGCCAAGTATTATTCTACACAATTTTTTAATTGTGTATTAAAAAAAAGAAAACAAATAAAATTAGACATGATATCTGCCAATAGAACTTAACCAAAAAGTGCATTCTATGCATCCAAAAATATAGAAAATATACCAAATCGAATCATTATTCAACCCAAAAAATAATGCGAAAGCAATAACTCCAAGACCAATAATAAATAACATGTTATCTCCTCCAATTCGGCAACATGGCTGGTTGACGAGCAGCTGTTCAGAAACAAACTGAAAAGCACGAAATCAAAAGCGTGAAATGAAAAGTGTAAAATGAAAAGTGTGAAATGAAAAGGGCGAATCAACACTCACCAAACTTCTACTAACACGAAATTAGCAGAAGGAGCCCAAAGGGTGGCGCTAAAGAGCTGAAAAACGTAGCACGTCACTACGTTCATAATTGTTGGCCAACAATTGTATGCAAGACAAGTTTGGGCCAACGCCCTTCGGACAAAATTCCACGGTTTTGTTGGCCGACAATCCGATCGTGTGTACGAGACTTGAGTGTTTATTAGCTTCTCTTAAGTACTCCTGATGTGTGTGTGTGTATGTGTGTAAGTACAGTATATTGCCCATATCTCATAAAAATAGATAGATAGATAGATAGATAGATAGATAGATAGATAGATAGATAGATAGATAGATAGATAGATAGATAGATAGATAGATAGATAGATAGATAGATAGATAGATAGATAGATAGATAGATAGATACTGTAGATCAGTGGTGGCTAGTGGGTTTTTCTATTGCGGGGGCAGCAAACAAACAACAGCCCCCCTTGGCGGTGCGGCACTGAGACAGCACCCCCCCTGCTGGGCAATGCGGCACGGCACTAAGAGCACCCTCCCTACCTGCAGGCAGTCTGGCACTGACCGGGCTGTGGTGTCCTCTCCTTCTCTCCTGGAAAGCGGGCAATGGCGGCTCCGGTGTCCGCTCCTCATGCTTCCTCTGCCGTGCGTCTCCTCTTCTGTCAAAGTGCTGGGTGGGCTCTGGCTCTAATCAGGTGCTTCAAAAAAACACCCACCCCGCATTGGAATCCATGGTCTGGTGCCCTGATATGTAGATCAGGGGGCCGGATGCATGGATAGGGGGACGGCGCCCATGCACCCCTAATGGATGGGCCGCCACTGCTGTAGATAGATTTCTAAACCCAGTTTACATATAGGCTTACATATTCAGAATACCCCCTGAACCTGACATTAGTTCCTTTATAGGTAAATATACCTCTGGCTAAGAACCACCAGGCATCATTCCGGTACCGTTTTTTAGGGCCGGTGGTCAGCTGTCTTGTAAAAGTGATCCTAACAGCTACTACTACTATCTGCTGGATTGCTTTAGTGGGAGGGGACACTGCCCCCCCCCCCCCCGCGCAGTCCGCAGCCTTTTGTGGATTTCTAGGGCTCTACCAAACCTCTGTCTTCAAAGCTGCAGAGAGCAGCGCTCAAGTGTGGCATGTGAGCACTGGTCTCTGCCTTATCCACCTGTGAATTCAGGCTGTGGGGTGACCTGTCCTCAATAGGGTGTGCCGGATCACAGAAATCTGAGTTTCTGAAACAGGGCATAATTTAACCTAGACGACCAAAAAATAAATTTTCCGACAGAGGAAGAGAAACATAATGTTTACCAACAAAATGATACAGTGCTGGAGTTGGTCTTTAACCCCTTTGCGCCTAAAGGTAAAACGAATCTTAATGCCTATACCCAATTTTGCAACTTTGACATGTGTTAATAAAACCATACATATCAGCACAACTACTTTGTGCATCCAGGTGGATTATACCTTGTTTATTTCAGGACAAATTGGGCTTTGATTTGGTGGTAAATGGTAATGGATATGACCTGATTATTTTTTTTTTTAACATTTAGTTGTATATTTCTTGCTACTACCATTACCTACCATCAAAGAACAACCCAAACAAATTCTCCTGCTCCTGAAGATTGCACATATGTATATATTAGTAGTTATATGTACCCATAATACAGCCCAGAAACAATAGTGCACATTGTGTTGTTTTTTTTTTGTTTTTTTTTATCCTACCTACAGCACATTGACACTGACATAACTGACACTGATACTAATTTAAAAAAAAAAATTGCCAAAAAATACTGAACCCCAACCTTTGACCCTGACATTGATCTTTGGCCCTAACATTGACCTTTGACCCTGACCCAAACGCTAACCCTGATATTGACCTAGAGCAAACCTTGATTTAGGGGTTTTTTTTTTCTTTTTACTTTTTTAAATTTTATTATTATTGTTATTATTTTTTTTTTCTACACACACTTTTTTTTCATCTCTGCAAGGACAAAGAAAGATACAATGTATCTTTCTCCTCTATGCACAGAGACAGAAAACATGGGGGTGGGCTTCACAGTGACTGATCAGAGGCTATCACAGCGATCAGGTGACCCGGAATCGGATGCTCTGGGTCCTAATCATTAGAGCGGGGGACCCCGGTCACTGTGTTGGGAGTGCGACCCAGCACAAAGGGAGGTAAGCAAATATGCGGCCCCACGGCAATAAGTCCAGTCCAGCGGGGCCGCATATTTGTGTTATGTCGGCGCTAAGGGGTTAAGCTGACTATACAGATTACAAACTACAGCACATGTATAATGTTCTTTGGTTCTACAAATAACGATGAAGTGCAAATGCCTACCTGATGGGATATAAATTGACTGTCTTGTACTACATATTTGATGATAAAGCTCCAGAGATTTTACACTTAGATATTAACATGTATGCCCAACTTTATAGATCCAGCAAAAGTGCTTTGTACTAACAATACTGGCGCAGTGTCCACTAAGTATGAAAACTATAGAGAGAACAGTGGACTGCCAGTCAGCACTGTGGCCTCAGTAAGGCTGGAGTTCTCTACCCTTCATTAACCCTACTGGCGGTAATCCCAAATGTGGCTCGGGGGTTAAATTTTAGTACCATTAGCGGTAACCCTGAGCCACACTCGGGATTGCATTGCAGAATTCTGGTCTGGGTTACTTTCCTTGTCACCAGGATCCTGCGATTTCCCCCTGCTGAATCCTCCGCCCGATGCTCTGTGTGCTGGACTCCGTTCCCTGCGAGCGCCACGACGCATGGGGGCGGAGCCCGGTGGCAAATTCAAAAAGTAAAAAATACAGAACACATACAGTACACTGTAAACTTACAGATTACAGTACTGTATCAAATCATTTCACATCCCTTTTGTCCCTAGTGCTTTGTCCAGTGCCCTGCATGCAGTTTTATATTATATACAGTATACTGTTCTTTCTGCCTGGAAACTGGAGATTGTCCATGGCAACCAAAAAGTGTCCCTTTACGTAAAAAAAACAGCGATAGTAAATTAGAACACTTGCAAAATTGAGTGCTAGTGATTCGTGGGGAGATTCATTTTATTATTATTATCTATTTATTTTTTATAATTATTTATCGTTATTAATTATATTATAATTTATGATTTAGTGTTTCAAACATTATCATACCCGGGATATCTACTAGACTCTTGTTTGGACAGATTTAGGTGTGTCATTACTAGACATGTGCGAATCGAAAATTTGTACGAATTTCTGTAAATTCGTACATTCGGGAGGATCCGAAATACGAATTGCTATGCTTCCGAATTTTGTACGAAATAGGAAATTTCGTTTACAAATTTCGGATCTAAATTTCTAACGAACATTCGTAATTGTTACGAAAAGTTAACGAACCTAAAAGTTAAAAACCCAGGAAGTCAGCACAGCACAGGGATGTTGGGAGCCCATCATAATGATAAATTCATCATAACGAACATTCGGGAATTGTTACGAAAAGTTAACAAACCTAATGAAAATTCGTATTTTGTACGAATTTAAATTGAATTTCGGACACAAATTACGAAATACGAATTAATTATAATGCGAAACGGAGCGGAATGAAACAAGACAAATTTATTGACGGCGCACATGTCTAGGTTACTAAGAATTACAGGCCTACAATAAAAAACGTCAAATTTCTATGCAAAACAATGCCAAACTGCCAGGGAGGCTACGATCATTCACTTGGAATTTGTACATTTTCCCTGCTTTTGTATGGGTTTCCTCCAGGTGCTCTACTTTCCTGCCACATTTCAAAATCATGCTTACTCTATGGATTGTGCATGGCTGCAACCATTAGACTGCAAGCTCCTCTGTAGACCTGAAAGTGGTTCCGGTCACAAATTAAAACGTGATCAAATTACTTTAGGTCATCCTTCGAACCCTGCATCCCTGTGACTAGTGCCAGACTGGCCCACTCCATAAAGCTTCTTGTGTGGACATTAAAAGGATAGGAAGTAAGGGAAAATCTTGCCAGTGGGATCACAGACAGAAATAAAATCCTGAATAAATCAAAGTGTACAAGAGGCAAACGCAAGAATTTTGACGTCAGGGTATTCAGAGTTGTGTCCTTTTATCTGCTCAATTCTTTTAACAACAAACCAATGCATTTGATGGGCTTTAAAATGCTCTCTTCAGGGCTTAGGGTCTGGCAACCTGTCTAGAACTACTGAAATGGAAATGGCTCACAGATGTGAACATGAACAGATTATACTGCCTTGAGTGAAGTTTTGTTGCTAGTGTTCTGTTTACCCCATTGATGACATACAGCACACCAACCTCAGTACTGCATTGCCTTCAGACTTCTTGTCTTCTGTGTTCCTACTTTTTAGGAATGCAGAGACATAACTCGTTATACGTGGAAACACATCCAAAAAAGAATCAAAAAAGGAAAACAGGAATAGCATAGGACTTTACTGGTTGCCACTAATGATCCCAAATAGGAAGAGAGAGAACTCAATTAGATATAAAATCCAAAATGTATTGTGGCAACATGATAAAACATCATAAAAACATATCAAAAGACATTCAATAGGAAGTGGGTCTGGACAGCCGCACTCTGAAGAAATTGCCTTTTTATTCAAAAATCAGATCAAAATCAAAAATACAGGCATACCCCACTTTTAAGTACACAATGGGGGTTTATTTACTAAAGCTGGAAAGTGCAAAATCAGGCTAATTTCTGCATAGAAACCTATGAGCTTCTAACCTCAGCTTGTTCAATTAATCTTTGGTAATAAAACCTGGAATCTCATTGGTTTCTATTCAGAAGTGAGCCTGATTTTGCACTTTTCAGCTTTAGTAAATAAACCCCATTGTCTACTTAAAAGTGGTGTATGCCTGTACATGCCACAGCAGACAAAAGAGCTGACGCGTTTCGCACTAGAAGTAGCGCTTACTCATAGCTGAAAATCACAAAACAAAAAGTTGAATAAATACTTTTTCTTAAACTCCATGTGACTAGATAATTGATTAGTAAATTGGTAAATTGATTAATTGATTCCCATGTGAATGGAATACATTGTGATGAGCCACCAAAGGACCTCAACAAATGCTGTGAATAAACTATATCTCTAAATGTGATTGAAAAAAATGGTAAAAAAGACAATAGAAATGAAGTGAAAAAATAATGATAATGGTGATAATGAAATCAAATGAAATAAGGTAAAGTGCTAGCAGAAATGTATAGATTAATGTGCAAACATATTGGTGCAAAAAAATCTAATATATTTTTCTGTGTATAGTGAAAGTGTAGATGTGTGAAGAAAAACATGGAATGTCCATGAAAAAATATATATGTATAGTACAAACGTATATGTGTATATATGTGTACAAACCATGTGTAAGAAAAATATATAAATGTAAAAAAGTATATGAATATAGAAAAATATAAAAATATAGAAGTGAATAAATTGGTGATGTGTATATAAACACATTTAAAACAAAATAAATATAAATGTCAATAAGAATATATGTGGAAAGAGGAAAAAATAGTACAAAAATTGGTATATCAAAAGACATTGTACATAGTAAATAGGTGCAACATCTCTCTTCCTACTTGGGATCATTATAAAGTCCTATGCTATTCCTGTTTTTATTTTGTGTTCCTACACTTGTTCAGAGTTAAAAATAGTGATAAAGGGCGCAAAGCGAACCATATAATATTACAATATTAAATCAAATGTATAATATATCAAATCAACAAGTGAATCATAAATTTTGCGACAAAAAAAGTCCAACAAAGATTTAAATTATGAATATAAATGTGGTAATTTGGGTCTTCTAAATAAACTCCAACACCGTGCCTCCTAAAGTGCAGTGTGCTTCAAATCTTGAAAGAAAGTGCTTCACCTGAAGTGACAAATAAATGAGCTCACCAGATATCTTTGGCCACAAAGTGACCACCAGGCATATAATAAAGGGATCCTTCCTCCTTTGGCTGAAATCTTCTAAGCCACATACAACTCTATTCAACTGTTTCCAAAGTTAGCCGGACCTCAATCCAATCATGGATAGCATAAATAGTAAAATCCTCAATCAATTATGATCTTGGATGTATATCCACAGCTATCTTTCATTCAATCTATAAAGTTGGGCTCCACCATAAACGAGCCACAGAAGGGCATAGATAGTTTAGCCTTGTTCAGAGTTACATAAACCCTCCATAACGAAAGTAGCCTATCTTCATAAAAAGCCTAAAAATCTCTCAAAAGTGATTCACCTAAAAGCATTACCTATCCTACCTTGATCCGGTGCCGCTGTCATCGCTAGTGAAAAAAAAAACCTGGGAAAAAAGTGTTAACTCTTCCCCACTCTATTCAAACCTAAAAAAATGAAATGTAGGCTGAAGTTAGACTTTAAGAGCTATTTTCTTCCAGGACTCTTTAATCTACACAAGATATTAGAAGAAGGCTGTTCAGAGTTTACGCCACTTATTGCATTTAAAGTCTTTACGCGAAAGGTGAAAAATGCAGTATTGATTTTTTGTAAATTGCTCTGCCGTGAAAAGAAGTGCGCAGTAGAACTTTCACCACCAAGCAATAGGCCAGGATGAGAGATGGGAAGTGGATCTTTCAGAGCACATCAAGAATACCTCTCTACTTCACATCCACACCTGAGGATAGCGTGAAAGAACAGTTCCTGCCAGAAGGCAACGGCTCAAGGGAAATGTAAGCTAGTAATTATATGTACTGTACATTCAGATAGCAAAAAATAAAAAAATAAACATTTCTGTATTCATTGCATACCTGTCACTGGGTCTCTGTGCTTCTATTTGCAATAAAATAAGATCATTTCTGGTGGAAGAGACCAGGGAACCCTTGGTCATGTAAGCAGACGATTAGAGGATTCGTTTAGGAAAAAAATTGGCGCGGATGGTTTCTCCCTTGATTCCAGATCCTTCAGATCTGACATGAATTTTAAGGTTGGGCCCTATTGGTTTTTGTTTGGGGTTCCCCTTTAAAGTCCATACCAAACCTGAAGGGCCTGGGAAGAATTAGGAGAAACCCCCTTCTGTTTCTTTTTTAATATATATATATACACACACGCATCTATATGAGGTCCTCATCTAGGATAAGGGTCTGGTATAGATAAAGGGAATCCCCACCAGTTTTTTTCTCATGAAGTGACTGGGAGATGTCATTTACTGTCAATTTAAAGAGGAACTGCAGTCTGCTAACAAAATTTGTAATAAAAACATATTTGCCATTCTGAAGCTTCCCTCCAACCACTTTGCATATTATTTTATACATACCGTGATTCTGTACTTGCCAAATATGTTGCAGAAATCTCGCTCCACTGAGTCTGACTGCAGCCATTTTAACTGTGGACAGCCGATACTGCTGCCTGTCCACTTCCTGGATTTACACAGACACACAGAGGCACACCTCCAGCTCTGCAGCTCTCATTGGCCCTCTTATGATTCATCCCCCTCCCTTCCTGGCAAACTCTCATGAGAGTTAGAGAGAGAGCTGTGCATGATGTCATAAGCCTAGGCTAATGACCAGACAAGAAACAGGAAGTGGGCTGTATAAGATATTTACTGGCAGAAAAAAATGTTTTACTATCCAAAGTTAAAACAACAAGGGCAGAAGATTTACTACAGGGATCTCCAAACTATGGCCCTCCAGCTGTTGCGGAACTACATGTCCCATGAGGCATTGTAAAACTCTGACCTTCACAACATAACTAGGCATCATGGGAATTGTAGTTCTAGAACAACTGGAGGGCCATAGTTTGGAGACCCCTGATTTAACAGATGGAAAGTTGAAAAAATGACTGAAGGTCCACTTTAAATACACCTTGTTCTTTGTAGTTGTCAGTTTTGCTGTAGTAAGTTGTATACATGGTAAAGCCAAGTAACTGGGGAAGCTATTTGAAAGCACATGCATGCGGTTATATAAAATAGTCAAATCAAAAAGCCTAATATGTGGTATCATAGATTAATGATTTACAGAAGGAATATCTAAGATAACTATTGGTAGAGTATTAGACAAATGGTATTTCTACCATATTATTAAACCTAGTTGACCAGCTCCTTTATGGGGCCTCCCTTGTCGACATTATTTTCGGTCGGAACATTTTTTACATTCTATCTAACGTCAGGTATTACACTTTGCAATATGTTTTGTACTGACACTCTATATGTATTAATTGATATATTTTTTTATGTATATCCAGCAGAATTTCTTAGCTCCTGAGGAAGCGTCATGCAGACGCGCAACATGTTGAGCAACTGAGAGAATACCCACCCGGACCTGCAATTGAACCTACAACTCCTCATCTATTATTCACTAGTCGCAATATTGGAATATATATCTTTGGAATGTTTGATTATAAGTTATATGTATAACAAGAGGAGTCCTAAATTGCATGTAGGGTGGAAAAAAGTTGAATACAGAGCATTTTCATATAATCAATGTAATATTTATAGTATTTTTTCATTTATCTTTGTAATCTAAACTAAATAAAACTATGTTTACTTTTTATAGTTAAACTACTCGTGTGCCTCTAAAGTCTATTCTCCTAGTTTTTATATTTCATGCATTTGATATTGGGACGTTGGCACACTATTATAGAAGTACCTACAGTGTCACCCTGTTCTTAGGTACATAACCCCTTGGGAACTTCTTTAATGAAGCTTGCTGACAGCTGACATCACAGAGCCAGTCCAAGACCGGCAAGATTGCGACAATGAAGTCGGGATCCGCTCACATGCTTGGACCTACACCAAGCTCAGCCTCTCAGCAAGACGCTGAGAGCATGAGCCAGCCGCTCCCCCCCTCCCCTTTACAGCCCAGTGCTCCAGTGACCAGCTCTCTGCTCAGGGAGCTCGGGGGAGAGAAAAAGGGGGGGGGAGAAGGCCTCCCCCCCCCCTTTTCTCTCCCCTTTCTTCTCACCTTCCCTCCCACCCCTTTTTCTTCCCCTTGTCCCCACTGACTGTGGAGTTACTAGCTATAAAATGCCCCTTTATTATTATTATTATTTTTTTTTTCCTTATTTAGAACCACTCTCGCACACATGCCCCTTTTCGGGCCTTGTGGTTTCACACATGGCCATTGACCCGCCTGGTGAACAACTCATTTGTTTTCTTTATATATTCTTTTTTCTGAATTATAACTATATAATCATTAAGTGAAATGTATTTGACCTGTGCTTTATTTAAGTATTTGTCTTATAGATTATTTCTCCTGAAGAAGTGGTGAATGCACCGCAAAACTAGTAGAGGAAAAGCCAATCTTTGAGATACACTTCATCAACAGATACAGTACCTCTTGGGGGAACCCTGAGTATTTGTTTATTGAAATTTCTTTCAAATTTGCTTTTAAATGTACTCTGTATGTCATTTTTATATGTAATAAATAATTCCTTTTATATATCAATTATGTTGTTGTTTATCAGTACCGAAATAGTCCGCCACAATTATTGAGGTTGGGAATAAGTGTATGGTCAGCCTCAGCAACTGCCCCACTTCCCCACCCTCACCTCTTTTCTCAAACGAAAACCCAGGTTAATTTGGCTCATATCTAGTAATCATTTACGCTTTTTTATTATTTATTGCAGGTACATATATAGTGCAGTCAATTTACACAGCGCTTTACATATATTGTACATTCACAACAGTCCCTGCCCTCAAGGAGCTTACAATCAAAGGCCCCTTACTTACATTCATACATACTAGTTCCAATTTAGACAGGAGCCAATTAACCTACTAGCATGTCTTTGGAGCGTGGGAGGAAAGAACATGCAAGCTCTAGGCAGCAAGTGCCATGCTCGGAATTCGAAGAGGCAACCCTAGTGCTGCTAGGCAGAAGTGCTAACCACTTAACCCCTGTGCTGTTCTCAGGTATCACTGAATACTACATAAATATATAAATTGATAAATATATTATAATGAGACCAGTGTTACAGTCATCATTAACAACTCTCTGGAACTTCCAAATGGCAAATTATTCATTGTATCATTGATTTCACATAGTGAATCATCAATCGCTTGTCTAAGCCTACCTTTGTCACATATTTGCCACTATATGAATGAAGATGTTAGTCTACAACATTCATTTGCATAAGCAAGCATTCGCTTAGCTTGATCACTTCTGAAAATATACCATGGATACTCAAGTAGTACATTAATAGAGTTCCCAAGTACTATAAGGATAATATAGCTCTCCATGCTTCAACTGATATATTCGTTTTGGGTTAACTGACACTTTAAGGCTTCTTTCACACAGGCAGTGGAGTTTAACGCCCCATTGAAAAGCAATCCACCATGGATCACATTCCAAAAGTGGCTGACTGGTAGGTTTGCAGGTATTCAGGAGGCTATACTACCACCCTGTGAATGCCTGTTTTTTTTTATGGTTTCAATGGAGATTTTACATTGAATTACCATGTCACATCTGCATGGTGCTTGGCATGCAGTTGTGGTGAGGTCCCAAAGGGCACAATTTGTAATCAAAATATCTGCCAATCACAGCATGGTGCCGCGCAGTAAACTGAAGCATCACCGCCACGGCACTGTATACGGGTCCGGGCGTCTGCTGTAGGTAGGAGGTGAGGGGGTTGAGAAAACATGGATCAACAGCTTATTTTTACTGCTCTATTGCCACTTGTGAATGAGGCCTCACACATTTAAGACCCAATTCCACATTTAAAAAAAAAAAAAAAAACCTTTCAGGAGGAAAGGCAACCCACTGCCACTGCTGGAACAGAAGAAGAAAAACCTGTGAAGTCACTGGACTGGTAAAAAGACTATAGAGGAAAAGTATACATAATTAGGGGTCTTCAGGGGGGGAGGGCAAGAGTGGAGTTGTGCTTTAATGGTTTTTCATGTGTTACTCTTCATTGTTACTCTTTGCCATGCTGTATTAAATCGAATGCACCTATGAGCATGAAGAAATATGAAAACACATACTCTTATAATAACTTGAGGGTCACATTGAGCACCATTTAAAAAAAAAAAGAGTATTGTAAATTCTTTGCACGGCAGTTCCAACAACTGATTACTTCCTGACAATAAACCAGATATAACTTTGCATCTCCAAACTGGCATCTAGTTCATTGATGTTTGACACGTGTCTGGAAAAAACGTAATTTCTCTTTGGAATTGTCGTTTGTGTAAGTGGCCTTCATCTCAGTATAATGCTATAAGAACTTACCAGGCAGTTGAGAGGTTAGAAATGGTATCTTGATTGGACAGAGGGTCAGCATATGATATGGAGGAGCTCTGTGTGTGGTAAGGCTTGGTGATGACTCTGCTTCCAATCCTATTAATGCCGCAGGGGGCGCACTTACTGCACCCACAATTGCGATGGACTGATTGCTGCTGGCTGGCTTCATTCTATTCTGACAGCTTCCTGTAAGTAAAGAATATATCATTTTGTAAATATAGGCAGATAGTACTGGGGATGTCACAAGGACAATTTTTCCATCAAACAACCTGTATGGATATTCAGTATCTCACAAAAGTGAGTACACCCCTCACATTTTTGTAAATATCTTATTATATCTTTTCATGTGATAAAACTGAAAGAAATGACACTTTGCTACAATGTAAAGTAGTGAGTGTACAGCTTGTATAACAGTGAAAATTTGCTGTCCCCTCAAAATAACTCAACACACAGCCATTAATGTCTAAACCACTGGCAACAAAAGTGAGTATACCCCTAAATAATAAAAAGGGCCAAATTGGGCCTAAAGTGTCAATATTTTGTGTGGCCACCATTATTTTCCAGCACTGCCTTAACCCTCTTGGGCATGGAGTTCACCAGAGCTTCACAGGTTGCCACTGGAGTCCTCTTCCACTCCTCCATCACGGAGCTGGTGGATGTTAAAGACCTTGCACTACACCTTCCATTTGAGGATGCACCACAGATGCTCAATAAGGTTTAGGTCTGGAGACATGCTTGGCCAGTCCATCACCTTTACCCTCAGCTTCTTTAGCAAGGCAGTGGTCGTCTTGGAGGTGTGTTTGGGGGTCATTATCATGTTGGATTACTGCCCTGTGGCCCAGTCTCCGAAGGGAGGGGACCATACTCTGCTTCAGTATGTCACAATACATGTTGGCATTCATTGTTCCCTCAAAGAACTGTAGCTCCCCAGTGCCGGCAGCACTCATGCAGCCCCAGAGCATGACACTCCCACCACCATGCTTGACTGTAGGCAAGACACACTAGTCTTTGTACTCCTTACCTGGTTGCCACCACACACGCTTGACACCATCTGAACCAAATAAGTTTATCTTGGTCTCATCAGACCACAGGACATGGTTCCGGTAATCCATGTCCTTAGTCCGCCTGTCTTCAGCAAACTGTTTGTGGGCTTTCTTGTGCATCATCTTTAGAAGAGGCTTCCTTCTGTGACGAGAGCCATGCTGACCAATTTAATGCAGTGTGCGGCATATGGTCTGAGCACTGACAGGCTGACCCCCCACCCCTTCAACCTCTGCAGCAATGCTGGCAACACTCATATGTCTATTTCCCAAAGACAACCTCTGGATATGATGCTAAGCACATGCACTCAACTTCTTTGGTTGACCATGGCGAGGCCTGTTCTGAGTGGAACTTGTATGGTTGTGGACTGTTAGCCTTGGTCTTGGAATGGTCTTGCACTGCTGTTTGCTTTGTGCACTGGTGCACAGTCATGTTGGAACAGAAAGGGACCATTCACAAACTGTTCCCACAAAGTTGGGAGCATGAAATTATCCAAAATGTCTTGGTATGGTGATGCCTTAGGAGTTCCCTTCACTGGAACTAAGGGGCCAAGCCCAACACCTGAAAAACAACCCCACACTAAGCCCCATGTTCGAGTTGGGTGTTCGCTGAACAGTATGCGGTGTTTGTGGCAAATTCGAAAGTAGCGTAACACCGTTAAAGTCTATGGGACACTAACATCAAAAATCAAAAGTGCTAATTTTAAAGGCTTAAATGCAAGTTATTACGATAAAAAGTGTATGGGGACCCGGGTCCTGCCCCAGGGGACATGTATCAATGAAAAAAAAGTTTTTAAAACAACCATTTTTTCATGAGCAGTGATTTTAATAATGCTTAAAGTGAAACAATAAAAATGAAATATTCCTTCAAATATCATGCCTGATGGGTGTCCTTAGTATGCCTGTAAAGTAGCGCATCTTTCCGATGTTTAGAACAATACCACAGCAAAATGAAATTTCTAAAGGAAAAAATCTCATTTAAAACTGCTAACGGCTGTAATGAATTGTTGGATCCCGGCAATATAGATACAAATCATTGAAAAAACGACATGAGTCCCCCCCCCCAGTCTATTACCAGGCCCTTTGGGTCTGGTATAAATATTAAGGGAAACCCCGCACCAAATAAAAAAAATGCGTGGGGGTCCCCCCAAAATCCATACTAGGCCCTTCAGGTCTGGTATGGATATTAAGGGGGATCCTGTGCCAAAATTGTTTACAAAATGGGGTAGGGGTCCCCCTCAAAATCCATACCAGACCCTTATCCAAGCACACAATCTGGCAGGCTTCAGGAAAAGGGGGGTTGACAAGAGAACGCCCCCTCCTGAACCTTACCAGGTCACATGCCCTCAACATGGGGAGGATGCTTTGTGGTCCCCCCAAAACACCTTGTCCCCATGTTGATCCGGAAGAACAGAAGAAACAGAAGAAGAAAAGATACTCTTTTCCTTTAAGCCCGGTTCACACAGGGGCGGCACGACTTGCAGGTCGCCTCAGCGAGGCGACCTGCAAACGACTGCCCGGGCGACTTGCAAAACGACTTCTGTATAGAAGTCTATGCAAGTCGCCCCAAGTCACCCCCAAAGTAATACAGGAACCTTTTTCTAAGTCGGAGCGACTTGCGTCGCTCCGATTAGAACGGTTCCATGGCACAGAACGGGAGGCGACTTGTCAGGCGACTAGGTCGCCTGACAAGTCGCCCCAGTGTGAACCGAGCCTTACCCTTGCTAAATCCCTTGTGGCACCTGGCCAGCAATGTGTATTAAGCCTTGGGGGGGCCACTAAGTACCAATAGGCCTCCTCGCTTTAAAGGGCTGCTATAGATGAACCATTGCACAAAGCAAGGTCCGTAAAGACATGGATGAGCAAGTTCGGGGTGGAGGAACTTGACTGGCCTTCACAGAGTCCTGAGCTCAACCTGATAGAACACATTTGGGATGAATTAGAGTGGAGACTGTGAGCCAGGCCTTCTCATCCAACATATCAGTACCTGACCTCACAAATGCGCTTCTGGAAGAATGGTCAAACATTCCTATCGACACACTCCTAAACCTTGTGCACAGCCTTCCCAGAAGAGTTGAATCTGTTACAGCTGCAAAGCGTGGGCCAACTCAATATTGAACCCTATGGACTAAGACTGGGATGCCATTAAGGTTCATGTGCGTGTAAAGGCAGGCGTCCCACTATTTTTGGTAACATAGTGTGTGTGTATATATATATATATATATATATATATATATATACATATATATATATATATATAAACAAAACAAAAGATACATTTAAAAACAAAATGGATGTTTTTAACAATTTTATAGCTATACTTGGTATTTATTTTATATGTGGAGTTCATCCATCATTTTATTCTCTCCCTCTGAAGCTGATGCGTTTGTCCTGAAAGTTAGCTGTAAGCCCCCACAGAGGCTGTCTTATTTCCTGCCTGATGACACTCTCTCCAGGCTTCTGCAGCAGAAGGATTGTTCATAAAAACGTCAAATAATAAGGATGCTTTCAGTATTACAGGGAGGAAATCTGAAGGTTCAGCTGTTTGACAGTTTTATGAACGCTCCCTCGGCTCCAGCAACCCAGCAGCATGGTTGAGATCACACAGTGTGCATTGGGCAGCGCGGTGTGCCTTATATACCGGAGCAACATAAATTTTGGAAACAAACAAACAAGTCACCTGTGGATCACAAACTAATGTCTGAACACCATCATCCTCAATATTTATCAGACACACAAAATCTGAAAGCTAGGAACTTGTTTCTCTATTGCTTTGTCTGTAAGACAGTTTGTAAAGAGACACATCAATCTACTGTTTCTAATATTAATGTGAGTCGTGTTTCAGCTTTTTTGTTTCTGCGGCAGGATTTTTTTTTTTTTTTTTTGTTATACTGAATAAAATCCAAAGAGACTAGATTAAGATTTGTATCAGTTTGGCACAATCACTATATTGTTTCTGTCTCCAGCTTTTATTTCAACAAAAAAAACAAGATCTTGAAAATGTTTTAACCACTTCAGCTCCGGTAAGATATCACCCCCTTCATGACCAGACCATTTTTTTTTTTTTGCTATTTAGCACTGCGCTATTTTAACTGGCCATTACATGGTCATACAGCGATTTATGCAAACAAAATTTATGTAATTTTTTTTCACACAAAAATAGAGCTTTCTGTTTGGTGTTTGATCACCACTGGGTTTTTTATTTTTTGCGATATAAGCAAAAAAAGACTAAAAATAAAAATAAAAAAAACAATGTTTTTTTACTTTCTGCTATAAAACATATCCAATAAAAAAAAACATAAAAAAGTGTATTCTTATATTTTGGCCAAAATGTATTATGCTACATGTTTTTGCGTTAAAAAAAAAGTTAATAAGTGTATATTGATTGGTTTGTGTGAAAGTTATAGCACCTACAAACTAGTGATCAGCGACGTATTGTGGGACAGTGATATTGGGGTAGACAATCTGACATTAGCTGACTCTAGGGGAAACTAACTGCCACTGACATCACCAGTGACACTAAATTAGTGCTAAAATTTTACACTGTCACTGTACTAATGACACTGGCTGGGAAGAGGTTACCATATAGGGTGATCAAAGGGTTAAATATGTGCCTAACTATGTGTAACTATTTAACTATGTGACATCTAGTGATACTTGTTAGGTATTACGTGTGCAATTGCCTATTTAAGCTTATTTTCCCGGCTCCTCCATGCTCTGAAGAAACCAGCATCTATTGGCTGATGAAACGCGTCAACGGTGTGACGTCAGCACGTCACTGGAAGCCGCGCTCCTTGACTTGAGTGATAGCACGGAACTAACAGCTGATGGCTTGTTTTCTTTCTTCCGGATACACGTCGAAACATACAGAGGCAACGAACACACTATATGGGACGTTTCCCTTTCCGGTCGAATATCCTGGTCGAATATCCCGGTCGAACACCTCTGTTTACCAACACATAACGGAGCTTGTAGCCATTATCCATCCACTCATCTAGGGATAGAGTCATACTGCAGGAGGACGTTGGATCCCACACAGTTGGTGAGAGTATCCACATTTCAATTTTAAGTTACAATTTGGATGCCTGCTCTACTCTCTATAGCACTCCCCCTAATGACACTTGAATGATTTATTGCTATGCTTGCCTATGCTTCTTTCCTCCGCTGCTTATGAACATCCATAGTCAAGCTGCCTGTTACACCTGCTATACTGCCTGATTACATATCTATGCTGATGGTCTGTGTTCTGATTCCTAACAGACCCCACTATATGGCTATCTTCATGTAAACACTCAAGTCGCCCACCTACTTAGCACCAAACCTATGTGGCACATATAATGGACTTCAACACTTGTAGCCTTTATACGCAATCTTCATGATTATTTATATATTCTAATTAGTCCTACTTTCGTACTTGTGTATGCAAGTGGTAATGGTGATGTCTGATGTGTTTGTGTTGAATATGCAGCCGCGGCTTCCTATGTTTTTAAGAATTTGACAACGTTGTCCAATTTTTTAATAGTCTTTGTCAGCCATTTACCCATGATTCTATTTTTTTTTTAATTATTTGCAGTGGTATTTTTTGTATAAATAAAGCTAATTTTGAAGTCATTTTGAACTCAAGTGTTCTGTTTTTGCCCTCTTAAGAGAATTTTATTCTCTTTGTTTTTCTTGTATGCCTTTAGGGCTATCAGAACTGCATCCTATGAGGATATCATATGGGTGAATGTTATATACAAACTCGCTATACTTTTTCTAAATTTACTCAGTTTAGGTTGATCCAGGCAGCTTTCTGTTTATTCTATGTACGAATGTACAAATTTACGAGTGTACGATTTTACGAATTGCGATTATAACAAATGACCCGAAAAAAAAAAAATTAAAAAAAACGAATGAAACTAAAACTAACAAATTTTTTGGCAGTGCACATGTCTAGCAAATTCTTAACATGTAAGATTGTTAGGAGATCCTATGTGACAAATGTCAAAGACCAGGGTTTGAAAAAGCTCTACTTGACTGAGTCTCCATGCATTCATTTCCCCTAATCTTTACTTTGACTTCCTAAATGTCTCTTCCAAATAAAATTTCAGAACCTTTTTACCATGAATAGAGGCTGTTTTCATTATTACGATAAAGAAACAGCATTATATTTCGAAACCTTATCATTAAATAGCAGTCCTTGAGCGCCACTCCAAAGATTTTGCTTAGGTAGAGATGATGTCATCAGTGTGCTGCAGGCAGGAGGAAGCATGTCATCTGCCTCCTCTACCTCAGTGATCAGACTGCAACATTGTAACATTGTACACAAGTCACAAGGCAAATGGCTACAGCAAGAGCTAATCTTTGTTAAGCGTTTCTGAACACAACCAAGAACTACATAGACACTAGACCTGACTGGGTCATGTTTGAGCCAGCATGCCCATTTATAAAGCCCAAGCCTTTTTTCTCAAAGAACAGGTGCAGGAACTCCCCCCCCTTCTACGTCACCCCTTGTCTCCGCCCCCTACCCCCCTCTGAGCACCATCCCTTGGTTCCACCCCCTACCCACCTCCCAGTAGTGAATACAGAACCAAGTATCATTCTATAGCGCTAAGTAATGTGTATAAAATTTGTTAGCAGCAAAATAGATCCCCTGCAGCCAGCAACAATAGACACCCCAGCAACAATAGTTCCCTCATACAACAATGCCCCCCCCGCAACAAAAATCAACCCCAGCAACAATAGACCCCCAGCAGCAAAAACAGATTTCCCAGCAGCCAGCATCACTAGACCCTCCAGCAGCCAGCAACAATAGACATCTCTCTCAACAGTAGATTCCTCTCAGCAACAACGGACCTCCCAGAAATATAAAACCCCCTCCCAGCAACAATAGATCCTCCACCAGCACCAGCAACAATAGACCCCCGTGCAAAAATAGAACCCCACCAGTGTAGTCGCTATAGATCCCCCAGCGGCAATCATCAATAGACCCTCCAGCACATCCCCAGCACCACTTGCCATTACATAAATTTAGCGCTGGAGGTGCCGGAACTGCGTTCCCACACGTTCCCCCTGAAAAAAAAAACCCTGATAAAGCATAGGATGACTCTGGATGATACCTGAACAAATATTGTGCAATCTTTCTGGAGAAAAAAAGCAATTAAAGGCATTGTTGAGGGATTGAGGGGCACTTGTAGGCATTATTGGGGGGGGGGGGGCATTTTGATCTCAGTAAGAGGTGATAAATACTTGGAAATGCACAGAACATACAGTTAAAATGAAAAATATAGTCTAAACCACCAGTACTGCAACACAGAACCATGCTCATATGTCATTTTATGAGAAATGGATTGTGCTGCTCGCCATAGCAGGATATAAGATGAACCCAAGATGTCACTGGGCCATCAAGAAGAGCCTTTGTAAAATTGCACACATGTACATACTTAATAAAAAAAGGGGGGGGGGGTCTGTAGTTCAAGGAAACTATCATGTCTATTTTTTATGTTTACATACATGCAAATCAAAGGTTTATAACAATGTTCAAATATTTATATACGATCTTATATTACATATTAACATTTATGACTGGGTCCTAAGGTGACACTCAGTTTGCAATGCATGCTGGGCTTTTGTAATAAGCTTATCACTGCCTGCATATGTTTCCAACACCTCTGCTATTGGTCTAATTATGGCTTGGGTGTATAGTTTGCCTGACTCGTCCAGGTCTATTTTTAGCAATACAGCCGGTGGTTAATTTTGGTTTTCTGCTGCCCTAGGCAAGACTAAAATCGTGCACCCCCATCTAACTTTTTCCCACCCCTTCCTGTTTAAGATCCACCCCTTCATCTGTAAACTCCACCCCCTCATCTTTAGGCTACACCTCTTCCTATTAGAGCCCTGCCTCAGAGGTGGGGGGAGAGAGAGGGTGAGTGAGAAAGTGGGGGGCTCCCCTACCCCCCCCATACTGCACCAGGAGGTTCTCCTATCCCCCCCCAAAAAAATGACATCAGACTCTCACCTTCCCGTAGCCCACGGCCCATAAGACAATACCTAATACAGAGTTGGGTAGGTGTCCATAGGAAAGTAAATAATATTTAGTAAGGAGGCTATCCAAAAGGCAGTAGCTAATACAGAGATGGGTAGTAAGTGTCCAAAACATGAGAAGCTAATGGTAGTGTATATTCCAATAAAGCAGGGGGTAAACTGTAGAAGGGTGGGTGCCCATAGAGCAGTAGGTAGTATAGAGAAGGGTAGGTATCCATAGTGCAGTAGGTAATATAGAGAAGGATCAGAGCTGATAGGGCAGTAGAGTCAACAGCTGTCCAGGGACTGTAGGTATGTGTACACATGGTCAGGTAGGTGTTCCTAGGATTCTAGTGCGCTGTCCAGGGACTGTAGGTATGTGTCCCTAGGATTGAGGTGACACCAGCTGGTCAGTCTCCATTCTCCAGGACTTAGATGGGATACTACACCTGCAGCAGGAGGCAGAGCAGTGCCACTCCCAGGCAGTCCCTCTTCTTCTTCCCCATTGTCAGTCCCATAAAAAGTCCTGAGCGATGGGAAGTCCCCTCTGCTCTCCTCCCTTTCTCCTCTCTGCTGGGTGAGACAATCTCAGCTGAGGCACCTAGAAAGAGGTGGGGTCTATGTAAAGAGGTGGCTACTGGGGGACGTCAACAGAGAATCAGCGGTTGCAGCTTGGTCACCGAGAGGGGAGCTTAAAACTGAGACTGTCAGAGAGTCAGTGTTAAGTGCGGTCCGCACCCCCTGCATCCCCGTAGTTACGCCACTGCTGGTAGTGTTCCTTCTGCCTGTGGGGCGGTGCGGGCGGTGCCCCCCTGAATAATGCCACCCAAACGCCTTGTTTGCCTCGTGGTAGATACACCCCTGAATACAGCTGTAATTTGGAGCTTTCAGAGAGAATAGACATTCCATGGAATACTCACTCATTTCAAAAGTTTGTATTTTTATATTATTTTTAGTGCTTTAGATAGTAAGTCAAAATGTAAAAAAAATAAAATAAAATTATTTTATATTTTTTCTTTAATTTTCTAATATGTGAAGTAATGAATCATAAGGATTTGAAGGTTAAACTTTTATCCATGAAACTTGATTCAAAAATGTATTTAAAGTATGTAGTGCTTTCAGTTCATTGTTAAATGTTTATTCAGCCGGTCTTTTCTAACCTTAGCAGTAACTGGCCGCGGGCATGCGGATATTTTTGATACGCGTCTCTGTGATTTGTTTCCGTACATAGCGGAATCATTATCATTTGAAATGGTCCTATAATATATGGCAGTGGAGCATATGTGAAGTTATACAGGCGCCTATTGTTTTCGGCATGACCCTGGCAGCTCCTGGACACGCTACGGAATGCTCAGCACAGTATAAAATTGCTGCTCAGCTCAAAATGTGCTGAGTATAATGTAGGTCAATGGTGGCACCGTCATTTCAGGTGACATTACTGCTCTCTGTAATTTGACAGGCTAGCTAAAGCACAAATGAACCTGACAAAAGATTTAATGAGTTTACTTTGATTTCTGCTGGCTACATTTCCTACATGAATTTGGTTCTATTAAATTTGACGCATTTAATTTCCAATTTTTAGAGCTCAAAGTATATGATAAAAATAAAAATAAATATTTTAGTAGATCTCTGAAATACATGGACATTCCCCAATGCTTTCTCTTAAAAATGCTTCAAGCCAAGAAAAGTACTTGATAATCCTGCCAGAAATCCAGTAAGCTTCCAGCTTCCTATTTAAGCTGACAGCACTTCCTGCAGCGCAGTTGTCTTCCTTCTTGTCTACAGAACACTCTTGTGCTTTAGAGATGAGGAGAGGAAGAGGTGTTCTGCAGTTCAAGATAACTGGGCAGGAATGACAGCACTGCTTAGAATTTCAGTGCAGTATAAGCATTGTGTTGTTAGCTCAAAGAGGAAGCAAATCTGGAGGATCTGGGGGATTTGTTTTTTTAACTGCAGTATTAAAAGGGATACAACGTGAGGAAATGGGTAATGCCCTGTACACACGATAGAATTTTCCGATGGAAAATGTGTGATAGGACCTTGTTGTCGGAAATTCCGACCGTGTGTGGGCATCACACATTTTCCATAGGAATTTCCGACACTCAAAGTTTGAGAGCTGGCTATAAAATTTTCCAACAACAAAATCCGTTGTCGGAAATTCCGATCTTGCATACACAATTCTGACGCACAAAGTGCTACGCATGCTCGGAATCAAGCAGAAGAGCAGCGCTGGCTATTAAATTTCATTTTTCTGGGCTTGTCGTACGTGTTGTACGTCACCGCATTCTTGACGTTCAGAAATTTCCGACCAACTTTGTGTGACCGTGTGTATGCAAGACAAGTTTGAGCCAACATCCATCGGAAAAAATCCCATGGATTTTGCTGTCGGAAAATCCTATCGTGTGTACAGGGCATAACAGATGAGTAAGATATTTTAAAAAGGGTCAAGTCCTCTTGACAGTGGGACTCTACTATTTTGACTACTGTGTATCAATTTCAAATTTATGGTAGAAAAAAATTAAATAAGCTTGTACCCTCTGTCCACTACCTATATGGGACAATGTGGTGGCTAATGGGCTAGAACTCCCACCTTGGAATCCTGGGTTTGAATTGCCTCCAAAATCTCTGCTAATTGCGTCATATAAAACTAGGCTGTAAGGATCAGATAACAAAATAATGTGATTTTGCTTTGAACAGAAGAACCCCTTTTGATGAGAACAGCACATCCTGTGGTGCAGAATATCTCCAAAGTATCTGCAGCTACAGAGGTCAGTGGAGTCTTCTTTTAAAAACAAATGTACTGCTTGTTAAGTGTATGTTCATACTTTTATTTCCATAGCCTGGCCACAGTTCTACTTTAAACTTAAAATATCTGATCATATAGGCATCTTTCACACAGGTAGCCGGGAGCGGGGTAAATACAGGCTGTCGAACCATGGTTTTACCACCCTACTGATCACCCATCTAAAAAGTATCATACAGTCAGATGGGGCTGTACACATGCCGTGTTAAATTTAATGTGACTTGTCAAACTGACTGGTGGAACTGCCTGTCAAAACTCACACATTCAAGTCACTGGGGCTGCACCGCATCAATGAGTCAAAAGTTTGGCTCATGTTTGCAGCGCACTATTTCCATTTTAATTTTGACAAAAAAAAAAAACAAGCAGTCATTCTCTGAAAAGTGATCCACACCAAATCATTTTTAAGATGACCCATAATGTGAACCTAGCCTTTAGAATAATGAGCTGCACCAGGCTGCAATGTAAAACATCATCAAACATCTCAAGTATTTAACAGATATAAACTACAAAAAGAAGCAAATCAATCAGTCTACAGAAGTAAAATCTATCGTTACAGCTACATCATTGCTGCTTTTTGCACTTGATCTGGCAGGGAGGGCATAGGCTAATTTTCTTTCAATAAAGTGTATTTTCTTTAACTAAGAGGTGCACTTCCATTCTGCACTTCATCAAATGCACAAAGAGAGAATCCAAAATAAACTCTTTTACCAAAGCACTGAACAGACCGCGGGTGACCTTGTTTTCCCATTAAGCTCTTCAATCTCTTACCCAGTCCTCTATTTAATAATTTTTCTCTGTAACATGCACTCTCTACCTCCCACAGCTGTGCCCTCTCTCCTTAAACTGCCTGTCCTTCACCCGTCTTCTTCACCCTACTGTCCATATATCACCCTCACTTCTGTCCTCTCCCCATTACTGCACTCACCAACTTCTGAACCCACATGCTAGTAAAACCTCCTGGACACTGGGGCATGTCCCTTCATTTAAATCGCACTCCCATATTACCTCCTTCACCTTCTGCTTCTCTTAACTCCTGGAGATATATCCCTAAACTCTAGGCTTCCATCATTTAACTTCAACTAGTCAACACATTCATCATCCCCCACCCTCTGGCAGCAGCCACAATTAATACAATTTAGTTTCTATTCCTCTTCTTCCGAAAACCAGCCTCCCCTTCTTATGCACCCGTTGGAATGCCCGCTCTGTCTGTAACAAACTCATCTTTCTCCATGAACCTTTACTATTTGCTGTTACTGAGACCTGGGATCAAGAATCTGACTTTGACTTTGCCTTTCCCGCTGCCCTTTGCCATTGTGATCTTCTCTGGACTTCTCCCAGACCCAGTGGATGGAAGGGAGGTGGAGTTGGAATCCTTCTATCCCCACAAAGCACTTTTCAGGTTCTTTGCTCTCCTCCCCTTCTGTCCTTGTCCTCATTTGAGGCTCATTGTATTTGACTATTTTGTCCAGTTTATTTGAGAAATGCTGATCTATTGGCCTCTTGGACTGGTATCAATCCTCCTTGGTGACTTCTCTGCCTGGCTGCCCCACTTTCTCCCCTCAGAAATTCCCACAATCATTCTCGGTGACTTCAACATCCCAGTTAATACTAACACTCCTGCTACCTCAAAACTTCTCAGTTTAACCACCTTTTTTGACCTGAAACAATGGACACTTTACCTCACTCTCAATACAACACTGTTGACATTGTATTCTCCTATCTATGGACCCATTGAAACCTCTCTAACACTCCTTTACCTCTTACTAATTACTACCTTATTAGTTTCATTGTCTCCCTGTCTTCCACCTCCTCTCTATCCAACCGCCTAACAGTTACCTGTAGGAACCTTTACCACTTTAACCCTTCGCTGCTCTATTCCACTACTGACTACCTCTATGACAAAATCTCACCCCTGTCCTGCCCCAACCTAGCCACTTCTGTCTACAACAGTTAACTGTCACCCTCCCTAGACAGACTTGATCCCCCCCCCCCACTACACACAGAGTCAGGCCCCAACCATTACATTCTTGGAAAACAGACAACACCTGAAGTTTTGAGCATCTGTGGCATAAGACTAAGTCATAGCAAGACTTCAACCAATGTAAATTTGCCCTCTGAAAATACAATTCCTTCCTCCACATTGCCAAACAGACCCATTCTATCACTCTTATTAACTCCTTCTCATGTAGTCCCCATCAACTGTTTACTACTTTTAACTGTTTTCCTCGTCTTCCACTGCCTCCCCCCACTCACTCACTACCCAGGAGATTGCTAATCACTTCAAAAATAAGATTTATACAATTTTTGATGAGATCTTCACTGTACAGATATCTCCTCAACTTAACATTCCATGTTCACAAGTTGTCATGATCAGGGGTCATGCTCAAAGACCAATTGTTATAGTGGTAGCGTGGCTTCCACTGACCAGCAGGATAGGTATACAAGTGGGTCAGCCTGGTGGATGAAGCGGGCTTACCTGAGGCACAGAATCTAAGTACTAACTGGTGTTCACCAGAGCTCCTGATGATGGAGATGGCGTCAGCTGCATGTTAGTACCAGGCCTCAGGATCGCCCCACCAGGAGGTGAGCAAGCCACGGTCCAGTAGTGGATATAGCAGGTAAGGATCAAATATAAGCGTAGTCAGTAAACAGGCCACAGGTCAGTAATGAGTAGCTGCAGGTTGGGATCAGGCAGAAGCGTAGTCGAGGAACAAGTCAACAATCGGTAACAAGTGAAAGCAAAGATATGGATGGCAGCAAGGAAAACAGAGCAAGATATTAACTGGGGAGAGCACAATAATCTGGCAAACAGGAAGTGCAGAGACATGGCTTAAATCAGGAAGTTCATGGGAGGAGCAAAGAGTTAAAGGTTTAAGACAAACAAGGTTCAAGGCAGGATAATTCAAGGAATTGTTCAATGAACTATCCAGCATTCCAGGTGGCTCAGCAAGAAGAGGCATTCAAAATAAACAGTATTCAGCACAGATAAATATAACACAAACACAAGCCCCTGAATTGCAAGCTGACACTTAAGATAAATTCAAAATAATCCCTCACATGAACAAAAAAAAAAAATAGTGCAGCGCAATAACATTTAAACTAATAGTCCATAATAATAATAATAATAGTATTGATATTCAATAAAATCAGCCGAAAATGTCAATTCAAGCACGTGAATAAATCAAAAGACAGCTTCCCCAAGTGAATCTGGCAGACAGAATAATATAACAGTGATTGAGGTCCCTCCACCACAGGTATTCAAGCCTCTCACCTCATACATTCGACCTGAGACAGGTCACAGAGCCTTATACCCACTCCTGGGGTGATGATAGTAAATTGATAAAGCCGTTGATCTCTCACAGTGGGCAATCATAAAAAAAAGGAAGAGGACAATCTAGTGCTCTCTGTATGAACTGTTTTATTTGCCAAGTAAAATATTAAATGATCTACTCACAATGGTTGCACTCATAAATGAGTGCTGGTTTTACAAACGTGTAAGGTTGTTTCAAACCTAGAAGATGGCCGTGGGTGACGTCAGACGTGACTCCTCCCCCCGTACGCGTTACGTACTGTAGGCGGGGATTTCTTCAGCGTGGGGTCGGATCAAAGAAGAGGCATTGCCTGACACAGCAGAGGTTCCAGGTTGAAATCCAGGCCCTGGCATAGGTACACTCAAAACTTCCCTCATTTAACCCCGCTACCATAGACTAGGTTGCAAAACATTTTTCTAATGCTCCTAACCACCTGCCCCCTGGACCCTGTTCCCTCATATATAATAAGGTCACCCTCTGGCTTTATCCCACACTCTAACTCACGTCTTCAATCTCTCCCTCACTTCTGGCATCTTCACCAACTCTCTAAAACACCCCAATATTTAAAAAGCTCTAGCTGAATCCCACCAATCTTAACAACCTATGATCCATCTCCTTGCTTCCCTTTACCTTAAAACTCCTTGAACGCCTGATCTACAGTCACCTGAGCTACCACCTCACTGAGAATAACCTTTTTAATCCTCTTTAGTCTTGATTTCACCCACAACACTCCACAGAACTTGCTCGTTTAAAACTTACAAATTATTTATTAATGGCTAAAACCATTGGTCATTATTCTTTACTCTTAATTTTAGGCCTTGCTGCTGCCTTTCATACAGTTGACCACCCCCTCTAACTTAAAAAAACTCCACTCCTTTGCTCTCTGTGGTTATACTCTTGAATGGTTCTCATCTTATCTATGCGCACATTCAGTGTCACTTACAACCCTGCCCCCTGCTTTCCTCTTCCTTTTTACATCAGGATACCCTAAGATTCTTTTCTTGAAACTCTCCTTTTCCTAATCTACACCTCCACCCTAGGTCAGCTGATAGCCTCCCATGGCTTTCAATACCATTTATATGCTGATGACACCCATATCTATCTTTCTACCCCTCAGCCCAATCCATCAGTCTCCTCATGCTTTACTAATTTACTGACAGACATATCAGTCTGGATGTTACTCCACTTCCTCAAACTTGGTCTATTCAAAACGGAGCTCATAATATTTACTCCCTCCCGTGCCCCTTCCCCTGACTTCTTTGTCAAGATCAATGACACAACTATCAAGCTGTCCTTGCACGCCAGGGTCCTAGGTATAATTCTGTACTCTTTATTCTCCTTTCAGCCTCACATCCAATCACTATCCAAATCGTGCCACCTCAACCTCTGCAACATCTCCAAAATACTCCCCTTCCTAATTCCTAACCAATGACACCACAAAGTTCCTAGTACACTTCCTCATTATCTCTCATCTCGACTACTGCAACTCTCTCCTCATTGGCTTCCATTTACATAGGCTATCCCCCTTTCAGTCCATCATGAATGCTGCTGTCAGACTCATTCACCTTACAAGCTGTTCAGTGTCTGCTACCCCTCTCTGTCAAACCCTCCACTGGCTTCTGCTCATCTAATAAATAAAATTCAAAATACTAACAACAACCTACAAAGCCATCCACAACTCTGTCCCCAGCTACATAACCAACTTTGTCTCAAAATAACAAACAAATTGTTCTCTTCGTTCCTCACAAGACCTCCTGCACTTTAGCTCCCTTTTCACCTCCTCCCATGTTCACCTCCAGGACTTCTCCAGAGCCTCTGCCATCCTCTGGAGCTCCCTACCCC
Source organism: Lithobates clamitans (assembly GCA_037952925.1). NCBI lineage: Eukaryota > Metazoa > Chordata > Amphibia > Anura > Ranidae > Lithobates > Lithobates clamitans. The sequence goes on along the minus strand of JBBGZY010000103.1, from coordinate 3,282,479 downwards.
AATCTGTGTGACTATCTCCTACTCTGTCCACTTTTAGGTGATCCCTGAAAACTCTTCTCTTAAGAAAAGCCTATCCTTCCTCCACCTAACAACTGTACTTTTATTTTCTCCATGAGCTCTTTCCCCACAGTTGATACCCTCCCTTTTAGATTGTAAGCTCTAACGAGTAGGGACCTCTGGTTCCTCTTTCATTGAATTGTGTTGTAACTGTACTGCCTGCCCTCATGTAGTAAAACACTGCACAAACTGTTGGCACTATATGTATCTTGTAAAATAATAATAATCTGCACAGTGCCATGTGTAATTTCCAGGAACCAACTGACAGTTCTCAGAATCAGAGTAATGAGCAGAACATGCCATAAGAAGGCATTACGTACGTACAGTATATACAACAACGTCCCTGCTTTCCCTATTATTTTCTTCTCCCACGTCTCACTTCATGTAGTTACTCTTCCCTCTGTACTGTGACCTTTATCTCTTTCCCTGTTTGTCATATGTCTTTATTGCTAGGCACTTTTATGTCCCTTCCTTTCCATTCTCTTTTCCAATTTCTGAAAGCTTTCCCATTCTCCTCTACTCCCTAGAGTCTATCGCTATCATACAGTTGCTTACGGGAGAAAAACTACTTTAATGCAGTATGGTGGTATGCAGGTCACATTTGTCTGTTCCTTTTACCTGCTCATCTTCCAGGGCTAGCAACTACCTACAGCGCTACAAGAATTAAATGCTACAGAAAGGAACAAGATATCATATATATTGTACATTACCAATACCTACAACAGTTATCAACTCAAATCAGATGTACACAGGGGAAGGTGTCTGCAAAGAACTTTTTTCCAAAGTCAGTCAAACCATCACCTCTACACTGCATAGAAGATCAACACTCCAAACATCCAACCACCAAAAGATGGGGTCTATCTTATGAGAGGTTACATTTTATCAATTTTTCATGATGAGTGGGATTCTGTCTGTATTTTCTATTTATGGAACCTGTTCTGGGCTATTCCAAACTTGTTTTATAGCTATATTTTGCCAACATAACTTGGATCTTATATTAAAATGCCTCATTAAAGAGAAAAAAAAACAGAGGATTCAAAATCCCATTAGCAGATGTTCCTGCTCTGTTAAAATACTTCATATAGCCAGCATTCCCAAGATTCCCCAAAAAAGGTGGTGACAGCAGCGGCACTCTTTCCAGTTCAGGTAAAATAGGTATATTTTCTGATTTTTTCCTACAGTAGTTTTTTTTTTATTTTACTTTAATGCATGGGGGCCCTAATGTGATACGTGGACCCTCATTTTCAGTGCAAGGTCCGCTTTAAGACTTTTTGCTTGTTTTTGCCTAAAATTCTAAACTTCCCCAAATTCTGGGTATTGTCATTGGTCATTGATGCTACCCATCACAATAAAGAACCAACAATGAAGCACAGAAAGTTGAAAGAGGTAAGGTAAAGCTTGACTTTTGCAGGAAAAAAGGATTAATGGATTAATGCTAGACTTTAGCTGACAGTGAGGTTGATGTATCACTAGAGAGTGCAAAATCTGGTGCACCTCTGCATGGTAGCCAATCAGCTTTCAGGTTTTTTGTCAAACGTTTTAGTAAATCAACCTCAATATCTACAGTCTTTTGTGACAGCAGACACCCGGGAAGCTCTGTCCCTTAGTCTCAGGAAGATCATCTTATACCCAATCTACCGCTTGGCACCTACAAGCTGTGCTGACTTTATCTATGCAGTAGTCCTCTTTTGGACCGTTCCTGAGGTCTTCAGCATAATCCCGGCCGTCACATCAGTTCAATCATATTATTAGTCTGTCCCAATAGCCCCCTGCATCCACCCCCGGGGGGATCACCCTTCAGCGGGTGTCTCAATCTATGCTGTTTGTTGCCCAATTGGGCCTCCATTGATGTTTTGTTTGACGCCTCCTGAAGAAGCGGCATTGGCCGCAGAATTTGTTGAGGACCACGTCTACACCTACATCATTGTGCCTCTTCACATCTGTGGGGGCTTCCAAATTATTATTTTTTTAAATGTTATTGTCATATGCAATCTTTGCAACAACTACCTAGCGGTCTTTGTTGTAACTCGTGTATATATATTTTGTATATTTTGTAATAAATGCTAATTTTATAACTTTTCTATTGTCTATTTGGGTACCGAGATAGTCCTAACCACCATTGGCGATCGAGGGCCAATTTTTGGAGTACCCCTTGACTAATCTCCCTTTTCTTCACTATATAATTATAGGATGATGGTACCCACCCCTACCTACCCTGTTAACCTATTGAGGCAATACCTTTCAATCTCAATATCTACAGATCATTTGATGCATGGATTTCACTGATGGCAACCTAGCCACGCTATCTATTATGGATTCACAAAAATCCCTGCTTAGGGGGACAGTGAAATGTCAGCCCAAAGGCCAAATTACAGCCCAAGTAGAGGTTTAAAAAGAGGGGAGATAGCAGGATCTGATGCATGTTTTTAAGTGATTAACCACTTCAGCCCCAGAATATTTGGCTGCTGAATGACCAGGCCATTTTTTGCGACTTGGCACTGTGCCGCTTTAACTGACAATTGCACTGTCGTGCGACGCTGTACCTAAAAACAAAATTGACGTCCTTTTTTCCCCACAAATAGAGCTTTCTTTTGGTGGTATTTGATCATCTCTGCGGTTTTTATTTTTTGCGCTATAAACAAAATTTTGAAAAAAACACAATATTTTGTACTTTCTGCTATAATAAATATCTCCAATATTTTTTATAAAAAGCTATTTTTTTTCCTCAGTTTAGGCCGATATGTATTCTTCTACATATTTTTGGTAATAAAAATTGCAATAAGCGTATATTGATTGGTTTGCGCAAAAGTTATAGCGTCTACAAAATAGGGAATAGATTTATGGCATTTTTATTATTATTTTTTTACTAGTAATGGCGGCGATCTTGCATTTTTATCCGGACTGCAACATTATGGCGGACACATCGGACACTTTTCACACATTTTTTAAACCATTGACAATTATACAGTGATCAGTGCTATAAAAATGCACTGATTACTGTGAAAAAGGCACTGGCAGGGAAGCGGTTAACACTAGGGGGCAATCGAGGGGTTAACTGTGTTCCCTGACTGGGAATTCTAACTGTGGGGGGGAGTAGACTGACTATAGGAGATGACAGATCATGATTCCTAGCTATTAGGAACTCACGATCTGCCTCTCCTCTCCTCACAGAACTGGGATGTGTGTTTACAAACACATGTCCCTGTTCTGCCTCTCGTGCTCGCAATCGCATGCGACCGCCGGCCACAAGCATCGGCACCCCCGCAATGCAGCAATGCACCTGTTATCCCGCTTAAAGGAGCCGACGTATAGCTACAACAGTTCATGGGATCGTGCCGACCTGCCACCGTATAATGATGGCGGCTGGTCGGCAAGTGGTTAAAGTGATTGTAAATTCTCAGTTTTTCTTTTTTTTAAATAACAAACATGTTATACTTACCTGCTCTTTGCAGTGGATTTGCACAGAGCAGCCCGGCTTCATGGGTCCCTCTTTGCTACTCTTGGCCCCTCCCACCTGTCGAGTGCCGCCACAGCATGCAGCTTTCTATTGGGGCACCCAAGCGGAGCTGCAACTCAATGTATCCATTTAGACATGGAGCTGCGGTTCAGCCCCACTCCCTCACTCTCCTGATTGGCTAACTGACTTTGATTGACAGCAGCGGTTGCCAATGGCACCGCTGCTGTGTCTCAGCCAATCAGGAGGGAGAGCCTCAGGCGGCCGAGGGACTCGTGGACATTGGCGGATCTACGTGGGACTCAGGTAAGTATTGGGAGGCTGAGGTTGGGGGGGGGGGGGGCTGCTGCACACAGAAGGCTTTTTTATCTTAATGCATAGAAAAAACAACTTCTGCCTTTACAACCCCTTTATAAAATTGTTTGCTTGAAAATATTATCTCTGTCCATTTACAACAATTTTAAAAGTCTGAAAAATTTTAAATAAGACTCCCTTCAAATGCAACATATAGTTTGGTATATCATTTATAATGATCTAGATCAATAACAAAATGTTTAAAATATTTCTAGTCAGGTAAATATTAAATAATATTTATTTATATTTAGTATTTTCATATCCAGCCAGCATGTGACATTTAGGCCTCGAATACGTGGATGATTGGGGGAGGTAAAAATAGGCCATTGAGCCACTGTTTTGCTGCCCCACCATCACTGAACTGCAGGGTTAATATGGGCAGCGTCCATGTTAGTACACTGCCAAAGTTTTGGTGTAGCAAAAAGTATACAGCAGGTTACTTTTTACAAGCAGTACAGCCTGCCAGGGAGATATATATAGGTAGTAGAGTTGTAGTTTACCAAGATCTGCTGTTCTAAATGCTTCCACCAAACCTTCTGCTCAGTTGGTAGGCCCTGTGCCTGTAGTGCCTGTCTTGGTGGAGGGAATTTTTACAAGAGCCATTCTTGATTCAGGTGCTCAGGTTACCTTGTTGACCAGAATCTTTTACGAGAAGTATTTGTCATACATACCCTTACGAAAGTTGGAAGATAAAAAAAATCCAGGGTATTCAAACTGAGGATTATCCTTGTGATGGATATCTGCAGATCAAGTTGTCGTGTGATCCATTGAGGACTAGGAAGCCTTAGAAAATTGAGACACTGGCCACCGTGTGTCCTTGGCTGCCAGGGTCCACAGGAAGTTCGTTGATCATTGGTACCAACACAGATCTGGTGAAGCGGCTGTTAGTCCCTGTTGTTCACACATGTGATCCCTCACCTTCTCTGTCAGCAGAAAAGCGAGAAGTGTGTCCGTCCTCTACAGTGGATGAAGAAGGATCCACAGCACGAGTGAAAGAGACTGATCTGAGGAGGCAGAGGCAATCAAACAGGAATAAGGGGCTAATGAGCCTACTGTGCCAGAGCTAGTGGAACAGAGAAAATGAAGAGTCATCCCCCATTTCAAGAGACAAAACCTGTGATGTGCTCCACAAAAGTTGTCCTCTCCCTTCAAGGGACTCTTGACATGCCTGACCTGTTTACCACTGCTTTGGTGAAGGGCAACCCTAACTCACCCCTTGGCACAACTGGTAGGGTCACCCCTATAAAGGGTGGCCTGTGGGCAGGACAACTTCCCTTCCTATGTTAATTGGTGGGAGGTTCCTCTGCCAGGTTCTTGCAAGAATGTAAATTGATGTTTCATGAGTACATTAACCTGTTTCCTTCCACGTGTATTTTAAAAGCATGTACCAGGTCAAGGACTGTTACTTCCTTTGGAGGACCAAAGGTTCTTTGGTGGGGGGATTGTGTAGCGGGTGTCTCACCCTATAACTTACAATCCCGCCAAGCTGGCCGGAGCAATTTACACAGGCTTTCCAGCTTGAGTTAGAGAGAGCTGCCTGTTAGCAGTTGTAAGGGGGATTCCCCCACTCCTTCTTCCTGTTTACACTGACTGAATCAATGTAATATGAGTTAACACACACAGAGCTCTGCATTCTGATGCCTCTCTTGGGCCTCTATTGGCCAGAAAAGGAAAACCAATTGAGGACACAGTTACAACAACTAATGGAAGAGATTGTACTGAACTGCAGGGAGAGCTGCAATGAATTCTGGGACATGCAGTTCCCACACAAAATGGCCCCATAGTCTGGTATACAGGGAGAAATACAAATCCCAAGAGGCTTTGCTGACAGGAAAGTAAAAGACTCCATTTTATGTCCTGAGGTAAAGTTCAGTCAGCCTTGAGGGAGGGAAGAGACCAGACCTGAGGGAGAGATGCTGTCTCTCAGATGATCTCTCTGTGCGATTCAGGCCTCCACTGCCAGTTGGGACATCCACCCTGAGCAAGGAGGATCCCAGGTGTATATCGAGGAGCATCTTCACCAACGGTGAACCGTTCCAGTGTGAGGGGACTGATCGGGTCGCCGGGAAAGCCAGCCTTTTCCAGGACTTTCGCTTGGGCCCTGTTCGCAGGATTTGGTGAGAGGGCATTTCTGCCCATCTGCAGGGAACAGAGACACTGCACTACAGAAGAAGTTATTTGAATACTGTATACAAACATCATTGCTGGTAGTCATCTTGCTGTCACTTGTAGTACTACAGGGATAAAGGATAAGGCTATCCATTTCTGGGACACTGTATACAGACACCATTGTCCCCTCACCTTGTTAAACAAAATCCTGTCCGTTTCACTTGACAATCTGGGCCAGTTATGTTGTTTGCCCTGCTACCCAGGAGTTAAAGTGCACCAACGAAAGTGGCTATGTCAGGGATCTGTCAGCACCAGACCAGCGCATATGCGTGCGCCAATGTGCCGTCGCGCTCCTGCACAGGCAATTCAGCAATCTCCAGCTGTTGCCGTGCGTCAGCGCGGCGCTCGGGCGCGCGCAGGTGCGCGGGCGCGCGGGTGCTCGGCGCGTGGGTGTGCACGCATGGGCGCGTACGCATGCACGGGCGCGCGCGCGTTCGCATTAGCGACATTTTGGCACCAAGAGGTGCATAAAAGTTCTCCTGTTGCAGGAATGCACTGCTGTTTCGTCTCAGCTCTGTGGATCTGCTTAACCTGTACCTGATTGATCCGGGTTGTCTGACCATTCCTCCTTCTCCAATCTGACCCGGCCTGCCTGATTCTGCTACTGCATCTGCCAATACCGTTGCCGACCTCTGCCTGCCTACCGACTCTGCCTCTGCCTACTGTATTAACCGCCTTGCTGCCTGCTGACCCGGACTGTTTGACCTTGCCTGTGCCTGCCGTTTGCTGCTGTGCTGTTGCACCCTCAGCTCCAGCTCCAGTAACTTCTGCATCTGCATCTTCAGTGCTGCAGCCTGCTGCTTCCTGTTATCACCTTACCTGCAGTCCCACCATCCCTGGAGGGATCTCTACTCTACTCCGGCATCAGAGCCTTCATCTTAGCAGGCACTCCTACCCCACTGTGCTCTCGAGACCACTGTCCCCACTCCAGTGGCTCTTGAACCAGCGTTGTATGAGAGGTCTTCTCCTACAAGTCAGGCTCACTACCAGGTACCTAACAGGCTAGCTGAAGACACCAAATTTTATCTTTGCTACAAAAAGGACTGAAGCTGTTAGTACCATATGGATCCACACACACACATATTCAGGGCTCTGCATATGCATTGGGTGTGTGGGACAGTTTATTTATAAAGTTAAACCATTGTTTGTTGACTTGAATAGATGTGTAAAGTTGGGCCTGTGGTGTCAGGGGACAGAAGAGAGAGGCCTGACACAAAGGGAGTCATTCCTCCGCTCTCCTCCTGCCTGGACTCATAGAGCCAATCTGAGTAAAGGTAACCAATCTAATGTGAAGTGCCATATTGTGCTTTATTTACCGTTAAAGTGTGCCTCTGCTCTTGGGGACATTCTCAGGTTTGGAATCCCCTGAAAGCTGCTTGAATATAGCATTGAGAGCTAGCTATATTGCTCTTAAATCTCAGTTATTGATCTCTAGTTGATTACTTGATTATACATTGTTACTGTCTGTTATGCTTCCACAGAAATATTGTAGTAAAGACAATTTCTGTGTTTTTTATAACGTTTGTGTTTCTCGTTAGTCATTGCACTTACGCTATTGCCAGGTGTGCCAGAGGGGGCTGAGGCTGTTATTAGGGTTGAGAGGCAGAGTACTGAACTAACTTAAGTAGCTCCTGTGGGGGTATCACTACACTTAGCAAATAGATAGGGATATACAGTATATTATATTTACTTGTTTTAAACTTGATTTTACATTTCTTCAGTTGCTTCCTGGTTTCTGGCCTAGGGTAAAATTATGTCAATCATCCTAGGAGTTTTCATGGGCATTTTTTTCTTTCATCTGAAGGAGGGGAGGATGGGCTTTCTCAGCTAAGTACACCCTCCTCCCAGTGTTTCGTCAGATTTGGCGAACCGTCAGATTTTGTAACAGAAGTGACGTTCCGTCACGGCCATCTTGCTACGGCCCACACTCGTCCACAGTGAGAAGGCGGCAAGAGGACATCTTTTTACACCCACCAGAGTCTTGCATTTCACACTTATTTTTCCCAGAGCTTATGTAGTGAAACACAGTATTTAAAAATCTGTCTGACTGTTTAGATGTTGAATTTTAAAAGCAGTGGCAAGGCTGCTGATCTCACAGGTTTCCTAATCTGACATAACCGCTGCTTTGAAAAATCAACATCCGAACAGTCTTATGGATTTAAAAATACTGAATTTCACTATATAAGCTCAGTTTACTGTTAAAAAAAAGTGTGAAAGACTCCGGTGGGTGTAACTAGATGTCTTCTTGCCGCCTTCTCCCTGTATCCTTACTGTGGACGAGTGTGGGGTGTAGAAAGATGGCGGCAACGGAACGTCACTTCTGTTACAAAATCTGACGGGCCGCCTAATCTGATGAAACACCTGCATGCCTGACCTAAGGGCAGATGTACTGAAATGCTACATGAATCATTTGCCCTTACTCAAAATGACTGTCAATGGAAATGCCAGGGGGTGCTTTTCAAAGTGATTACTCAATAAAATAAAGTTTGGGTGAGTTTGCTTTGGATAAAATGAAAAAAAAATATGCTCAGATACAATTAAAGTGATATTACACCTTTGTTTTCTGTTTTTTTTTTAAAAAAACAAACATGTTATACTTACCTTCTCTGTTCAATGGTTTTGCACAGAGCAACCCTAATCCTCTGGGACAAGGGTACTCATGCAGGCTTACTCCTGAGCCCGCTGGCTGCATTCATTGACACAGACAGCAGGGCTTTGCCTTGCCCCCCCACCCACTCCCTCATCATAGGATTTGATTGACATCAGCAGGAGCCAATGGCTTCCACTGCTATCAATCTGCCCTGGGAGGAAGGAGAAAGGGGAGAGAGCCACTGCTCTCGTGCACAGCACTGTATCGAGATCGGGCAGAGGGGGGATCCTCATTACGAAAAGGTATTTCTACCTTAATGCAGAGAATGCATTAAGGTAAAAAACTTAGGGCTTTAGAACCACTTTAAGTTGCCTTTAAACATGACCATCACCAATGTTAGTCTACACTGCTGCAGTTGCGGTGCAGCAACATTTATACCACAAAATTTAGCAGGAAATGCTGCCTCCAAACACAACCTGGGCCGTATCACAATTATTATTATTATAAAAGATTTATATAGCACCACCAGTTTACGCAGCGCTGAAGGCAGTTAGAGTAGGAGATACCTGGACAGATTGAGGTAGAGAGTTCCATTAGGATGGGAGAGGCTCTGGAGAAATCCTAGAGACGAGCATGGGAGGAGGCGATTGCAAATGCAAACCCAACACATCTGCTGAAAAGTAACAGGCACTCAGGAGGTGCCTCCTGAATGGCTGGTAGTAGCTGCTATACCACCCTTTGAAAAGCAAGCCATCACAGATCACTTTACAATGAGGCGGTAGTGAGAGCTGCTTATGTAAATGAGCCCTGTAGAGCTCAATCTGAAAGTTACACAGAGATAATTGAGAGCAGTGGCTCCTCTCCACCCCGCCTGCTGTGTTCAGATGGTTCCTCATGAAGTTTCGTAGATAGTTTGAAGAAAAACAGCTTCTGCTGTTTTTCCACTGTAGGCAGTCAGTGTTGCTCTGTAGATCCCGTCTCATGTCTATATTAAGATATGTAAAGTATTTTTTCTTTTAAGTAAAGAAGGGGTAACATCGCTATTATGCCATTTTTTTGCTGCCTGTGTCTTTTTCACTTCCTTTCCTAGAGAGACAACAGGAATTGAGCGGAACCCTCCACAGCTGTCCAACGCTATTCATTCTCAAAATGAAACTGTAACCAACAGAAAAGGACCTCATTTTTAATTTGCTCATTTTTGGCTATGCAAATTATGAAGCTACAAGAATAACAATATTTTTGTCCTTTGGTGAAGGAAAAGAGAAAACATCTTACAAATGAGTTACTCCTTTTTTAAACTTTCCCTTCAAAGAAACATCCACATGGAACTATAGCCCATAACTCTCCATGACAAGACTGTTACGCTCTTTTGATTCCATCCACTTAGCTGGCAACGTTTGCATGCATGTTGAGCCCAAGATACTTTTAAGAAAAGAACACTCAGGAGCAATATCATCATCCATCTTCACAGAGGGATCCGTTTTTTCCTAAATCTGTGATCTTTCTATTAAAATGTACATTGTGTATAAATATAACATCTGCATGGCAAAGGTGAGCAAAAGATCAGTTTCCTTTTCAAGCAGGAAAGTACGAAACCCAGCATGCATGTCCCAACTGCTTGTTAGCTGTGGTATAACACAGAATAAGAGATACCAGCAAAATTAGGCATACTGTGTGTCAGGGACGTGCGGTGAGGTGAGTGGCTGGTGAGGCACTGGCTAGTATCAGAGCCAGAAACACACAGGTTACATACGCCGCGATCATTAGAGCGAGAGCAATAATTCTAGCACTAGACCTCCTCTGTAACTCTAAACATGTAGCCTGTAAAAAAATTTAAAGTGTTGTCCATAGAGATTCTTAAGTACTGAAGTTTGGCGCCATTTCACAAGTATGCGCAGTTTTAAAGCGTGACATGTTATGTATCTATTTATGCGGCGTAATCATCTTTAACATTATACAAAAAAACTGGGCTAAATTTAGTGTTTTTTTTTTCATTCATGAAACAATTTCTTTTAAAAAAAATAAGTGTCTGAAAAATTGCTGCACAAATACTGTGTAACATAAAAAGTTGCAACGACCACCATTTTATTCCCTAGGGTGTCTGCTGAAACAATATATATAATGTCTGGGGGTTTTCTAGCAAAAAAAAAAAGATGATTTTTACATGTAGGAGAGAAGTGTCAGAATTGGCCTGGGTGGCAAGAGGTTAGTTAATTACGTAATTTACAAATAATTATTATATATTATTTTTAAGGTAATTTACTATATTTTCAAAAACTGTACTCAAGCAGGTGGCTTAATGGACAAATTACTGAAGTTTGAAGTTATAACTTCCGACCAGTAATTTTTCAGTAAATAATATATGATTTAGCTTGTACCTTTTCAGCAGCAGCAGATTCTCATTCTCCCTCTTAACTGTGTTAGAAAAACATGAGATTATGGGTAGATCTTATACACATAAACACATGTTTTTCCTTGTAGTTAAGAGGGCTGGGCTGGAAGGGAGCATTTGTCTTTTTGACACATGCCCCCTTCTATGACACTGCAGTGAGAGGCGTGCCTCCACTGCAGCAGTTTTATTGGACAGCTTGGGCCAATGATGCTTTATCATTGGTCCAAGGCTCCAAGCTATCCATTGAGCTCAGTGCCTTTGACAAGATGTGAGGAGAGGCACTGTGAACTCATCCTCTCAGTCTGCTGCAAACAGAGTGTGCCAGCTTGTATTTAAACTGGCCGCTCTGTATGTAGCTTCTGACAGGCTGCGCAAGGAGCCCTGTATCTCTGGAATCATAGATGATAGGAGCCCCAGTGGTGGGGTATTACTTCAGCTACCTACCCCCCCCAAAATGTGGGGTCTCTGGGACCCCAGGTCGCCAACCTGCAACCCTCAAAGTCGATATTTTTTTTATGTTCATGGCTCTGCCTCACCTGCTTCCCCTGACTGCACATCCCTGCTGTGTGTTCTTTCATAGAGTAATACTTTTTTTTATTTAAAAAAAAAAAAAGCGTAAAAAATGAATAAACTGGACTCCATGTTGATATTCAGGAAATACATCATTTACTTTAGTTATGTATTCTTTATAAAAGTTTTATTTTATTTTTTTTGCACATTTCTGTCTGAACATGACCATGGTGATGTGTTTCTGCTCTTCTGCTCCAAGAAAAAAGTAAAGTCTTGTAAAACGATTGATATCTAATTTTTGTATCAAGCTATTGGACTGCAATACATTCAGAAATAGAATTCACAGTGAACTGCCTAACAAAGAATTGTATTAGTATTAGCTGCTCTGACAGCATCAGCTCAGTGACAGAGGCTGAAATGAGGCTGCTATGACTTGAATTTTTGAAGCAGTTTGCCAGTTCAACTGAGCTGATGGCTAGTGGCCCTATAGTGAGAGAAATACCATCCTGACCCCTGCAACTCAGCAGCCTGTGGTGCGAAATGACTGCAGGTGGGCAATGCTAAGGACTGGACTGGAATGAACCTTTGACTGTTATTCCTGTAACCCACCATGTGTAATTAAGTTAAGTAAAAATGTTATTCTTTTTTTTTTTCGTTTGTACTACATTGAGAGTCTTAAATTGTATATACAATGGGTTTTCTTGGGTCACTACAAATTCATTTTTAAGGCACTTAAATTGGAGTTCCCATTGAGATCCAATCATTGAATTAAGTTTTAAAAATGTTGGGTCTTTTTATCTAAGGGTCATAGGATCAAGCTCAAACACTAATGCCGCGTACACACGGTCGGACTTTATAGCAGACTTTGCCTGGCGGACTTTTCGACGTACTTTACGACGGACTTTCTGAATGAACGGACTTGCCTACACACAATCCACCAAAGTCTGTCGAATTCGTACGTGATGACGTACGACCGGACTAAAATAAGGAAGTTCATAGCCAGTAGCCAATAGCTGCCCTAGCGTGGGTTTTTGTCCGTCGGACTAGCATACAGACGAGCTGACTTTTCGACCGGACTCGAGTTCGACGGATAGATTTAAAACATGTTTCAAATCTAAGTCCGTCCAACTTTTGAGCAAACAAAGTCCACTGGAGCCCACACACGATCGAATTGTCCGATGAAATCCCGTCCGCCGAGCAAAGTCTGCCGTAAAGTCCGCTCGTGTATACGCGGCATAAGTCTAGGGTCACATCTATGCGACTGAGCTTGATGGAGTTCCCATTGAGATCCAATCATTGAATTAAGATTTTAAAATGTTGGGTCTTTTTATCTAAGGGTCATAGAATCAAGCTCAAACACTAAGTCTAGGGTCACATCTATGCGACTGAGCTTGATGCGTTTTTCAGGCACGTTTTGCAGTGCGTTTTGCATTTTTAAACAATCGTTTGTTGTTTGTTTTTGCATGCAGTTTTCATGCATTTTGCATTTTACATTTTAAACACACTGTAAACACACTATATATAGCTGGTTGCTAAGGAGGGGGCCAGGCGGCCGGCCGCTGTGTTCTTAACAATTGATGAGTCATCAGCTGTCAGCGGGATTCCCCACTGACAGCTACTGTAAATGTAAAAAAAAAATTGCCTGCAAAAAAAAATTGTGAAAAAAAACGGCGTAAGGTCCCCCTCAGGTCCATACCAGGTCCTTTGGGTCTAAAATGGATTCGGAGGGGAGTCCTCCCACAACGAATTTTAAAAAAAATTGAGCGTGGGGTCCCACCCCAAAAAAATCTAAACCAGACCCTTATCCGAGCATGCAGCCTGACAGGTCAGGAAAAGGAGGGGATAAGCGAGCCCCCCCCCTCCTTAACTATACGAGGCCTCATGCTCTCTACCAGGGTGGAATAGGTGCTTTGGGGGCTCTTCCCCCCAAAGCACCTTGCCCTCATGTTGATGGGGACAAGGGCCTCTTCTCGACAACCCTGGCTAGGTCTGCAGGTGGGGGGCTTATCAGAATCTGGAACCCTCCTTTATGTGAATGGGTATCAGGTACATCATACCCCTACCCATCCACCTCAAAAAGCAGTGAAATGTAAAAAAAAAAAACAAGAACAAGTCCTTTATAAAAAAAATAGCTGTCTTCTCCCGCTGCCGTCTTCTCCAGCTGCTGTCTTCTTCCTCGCCACTGGTTACCTGCTCTTCTTCTGTGAGCAAAATGCAAAGCACAAAAACATCAAAAATCGCATCACAAACACAGCACTTGCGTTTCTGATGTGATTCCATTGAAGTCCCTGATCCTTTCCAAAAATGCACCGGCCGCAAAATGCATAGATGTGAACATGTACCATAGGAAACCATGTTAAATGTAGTGCGTTTCTGCAAACTGCAAACCGCACTAAAAAATGCATAGGTGTGAACTTAGAGTTAGATATGTTGTCTGGCACCTGGATCACAAAACTTTTAGGCTACAGTTGCTTTGGCAGATAAAGCATTTTAAATATACATGTGCATTTCATTTCTAGAAACACAACTTTTTTTTGGTTGAAATTACTAAAAAGCTTGAGCCTGGGTTCACACATGTGCGGTGAGAATTGAAGCACAGGTTTCACTGGGAAGATAAAAATCAGTTGTTCAGAGATTCCTCTGCGTTTCAGCTGCGGATGAGTGAGCGGGGAGAGGGGGGGAGAGGAAGGTGTAGTGAGGAGAAGGAGAAAATCCATGTTGAGAACACAATGCATCTGCGAATCAGATGCGTTCCCATAGAAGATAATGGGCTTGTAATTCGCACCGCAATGCCCAGAAAACGCACACGTTTTATGTGCAATGCGCAGTGCGAATGCAACGCACATATGTGAACCAGATGCATTCATATGAATGTATTTTAAAATGTCCTGCGAATTGGATGCGGTGTAAGCCGCATCTAATTCGCATAGGTGTGAACGGGGGCTGAATGTTTAAAATGTATAAACTTTTTTTATACATTTTATTCTTCTTTATTTTCTAAATACATATTTCATACAGGGTACTTCCATGAAACAGTATTGACAAAGCATACTGGGCTTTCTGTTAAAGTATAACGAAAGGCAAAACTTTTTTCCCAGTTTTGGATAGAGAGCCTAGGGATTGAAACACCTGTCAGTTTGTATTGCTGTCTATGTCAAATTTTGGGCTGTCCCCAAAAATGTAGTAGAGAATCTTCCAATGGGGACACTAGTTCTGGTGACCTAGGGGTCCCCAAGGAATTCCCTTAATTTTCAGATATTTCTTCTCACTTCCTGTTTGGCTGTGAAACAGGAAGTTAAGGTAAATCTCAGCAATAGGACACAGATGGTGGAAGAAAAAAAATCTGAGAGGGGTTATAACCCTCCTTTGCTCTATCCAAAATGAAAACAAAAGTTTTGCCTATAATTCTACTTTAAGAAAGAACTCCCACAGCTCGCTTGTGGACTGTCTCTCTCTGTTTGAACCATCATACACAGCTGTATAAACTAGAGACGGGGAGAAGAATGTGTCTATCCATTTACGGTACTTACTAATTAAAGTGGTTGTAATCCTAAAAAAATGTTCCTGTCCCTTTAAGGCATAATATATAGCATAGTGCTTCTGTAGTGTAATTTGTCCTTTTCTATGCTATACAGTACCTGGTTGATCCTGCCTGTTCCTGTCTTCCCCTGTTTAAACTGACCACCTTTTTCATGGCTACTGATTCATGAAACTGTAGTCAGTTTACATGCCTTCGTCATCCAGCTCTCTCCCCAGCATCTCTGCATCTTCCCAACTCCCTCTCCCTCTCTCCCTGTAGGTTCTGTAGTCTGTGTGTAAGCCGATCTCCTCTCCTCATAATTTCATCCCTTACAGCTGCTCCAGTGCTTGTAAAGCAAAGAAACATGTACTGTATTAATTACTTTGATCCTCTCTGTTTTACATCCCTGTTCAGTTCAGTGTGTTTTTTCCACAATTAGGTCTAGTTTACACTTGCTTCAAACCATGGCTTCGGACAGGCTTTGTTTAAGCTTTCTAAATGCCAAAGTTCCTGTCATTAAAAAAAAAATGGTGTTGGGGCTGGGCTCAGAGCTTCCTTCTCTGAGCAGGCCACTCAGCTGTCGGCTAAATGCCAGCTCCTATCTCTCCACAGTTACTCAGCTGTTGATGATATCCTGCTCGTCAGTCCTGCCTACTTAAGCCGTCCAGCCCAGAGGATCTCTGCTTTTACCTTAGTCAACATCACAGAGCTGCTCTCCTGCATTCTTGTTAAAAGACTTGCTTGGCTGAAATCCCTTCTGGCTCCAGATCCTTCTTGCTGTTTCACTACGCTCATCTCTGGCTCCCTGATGTTTGGCTTGTTTAACTATCCGTTCCGGTTCCTGAACTCTGGCTATGTTTTGACTACGTTTTGTTCTATTTACTTTTATTATTAAACAAGTGTGATTTAACTGTACTTCTATCTCGGTCTGATTTCATGGTTTCTGACAAATGGTTAGCTTACAGTCCTGTTTACACCAGCTTTTGCTTGGTGCTTCAATGAGGCTTTGATAAACCTTTAGTGAGGCTTCGGAGGGGCTTCAGTGGGGCTTCTGTGGGGCTTCAAGCGAGCTTTGCCATAAACTTCAATGGAGGCTTTGAAGAGGCTTTGCAGCACCACTAAAGCTACACGGGGTATAATTTTTGAAGCAAAGCCGAAGCAAAGCAAAGCAAAAGCAAGGTGTAAACAGGACTGTAAGCTAACCATTTTATTTTGTGACATGAGCTTTGACTGGCATTCAGAGAGCTTCAACAAAGCGTGTCCGAAGCTTTGTTTTGAAGAAGGTGTAAACTAGCTGTTAATGTGTGTTGAAGCCAAAGCAAGTGTAAATGAGCCCTTAAAATGCTAAGTACCTTCTTTGCCAAGCCCTGCTGTGCAGACACGTGACCTCCCTCTGCCAGCTTGCATTCATCATAGGGAATCTCAGCCCCTCCGTCTGTACAAAAAATAGAGGGAGGTCACATGATAACACAGCAGGGCTCTGCAAAGAAGGTATTTAGCATTATAATTTTAGGAAAACACATTCACACCGTACTGAACAGGGACCTAGAACAGAGAGAATCAAAGTAATTAATACATGTGACTTTACAACCACTTTAATACTCAGTAAAATGGCCCAGAAAAGATGGCGAATTGACTTGACTGCGCTACCTGCTGTATGCAGATGCTAAACATGAAACATAGATTTGCAATATTTTATAATTACCTAAAAAGTTATTTTCTTTTTCTGTTTACATTTTTAGGTCCTGAATGTGTGAAGCCAATTGACAATCTGCTAATGATATCCTGCGAGAACTGTAACCGGGCTAACCAAGAAAGTCAGTAAGTCATAATCTGATTTCCACGTAATCTATTGCAGCCAAATTGCAAAGAATTCACTTGAGGAGTGGTGGGTAAGTTTGCTTCCTGGAATTTGTGATTTGTAATTCCCTGGCTCTCTCTGTTACCTGCTATATCACCACCAGTGAGATTCAGACTCCCAAGTCAAGTTTGAATTTGATTACTGCCTAAGAGAATATCTTACTAATGGTCGATCTTTGTTTGGGAACACATCTGATGCATTACAAACAGGCAAGCAAAACATTTTTCTAGATTACCAATTCAATGACAAAACTGCCTGCGATAGGCTGGTGCTCCACTGCTGCGTCTTGATGGATAAAGAAGCCTGGGGTGCATTTCAAGGCTATTTTTTACTTTAACCAGTTCAGCCCCGGAAGGTTTGACCAGGCCATTTTTTTTTTTTTTCGATACGGCACTTCAATAATTTAACTGAAAACTGCGCGATCGCGTGACGTTGTAGCCAAATAAAATTGACGTCCTTTTTTTCCCACAACTAGAGCTTTCTTTTGGTAGTTTTTGATCACCTTTGCGTTTTTTATACTTTGCGCTATAAACAAAAAAAGAACGACAATTTTGAAAATGAAATATATATATATATTACTTTCTGCTATAAAACATATCCAATATAAAATGTAAAAAATCTAATTTCTTCATCAATTTGGGCCAATATGTATTCTGCTACATATTTTTGGTAAAAAAAATCCCAATAAGCGTATATTGATTGGTTTGCTCAAAAGTAATAACGTCTACAAAATAAAAGATATATTTATGCCATTTTTATTTATTTATTTATTTTTTACTTGTAATGGCGGTGATCAGTGACTTTTGGCGGGACTGTGACATTGCGGCAGACAGATTGGACACCTAACTGACACTTTTGACACTTTTTTTGGGAACCAGTGACATAACTGCAGTAATCAGTGCTAAAAATATGCACTGGCACTGTATAAATGACACAGGCAGGGAAGGGGTTAACATCAGGGTCGATCAAAGGGTTAAGTGTGTTCCCTGCTTGTGCTTTCTTACTGTGTGTGGGGGGGGGGGTGGGCTCACTGCATGGACACTCTGATCCATGTTCCTGATTTGCAGAAACACTAGATCACAGTGTCCATACCTGACAGCACGGCGATCTGCTTGCTTACATCGGCAGACCGCTGTTATGTCTCTGTGTGGAGTGATCGCGGGCGATTGTAGCTCCGGCGATCATAGCTCTGGTGGCGCGTGCGCGCCCCCCAGTGACTATTGACAAAATCACGTACAAGTACTTTTTTGCGCAATAGAGCCGCCTTGCCGCAGCATATGTACAGTAGGCGGTTGGGAACAGGTTAACTGGAGTGTCTGGAAAAAAAAAATGATGCGACTTTAATAGTTGGTACTTGTATGAAAAATATACTCACTTTCTGTACCCTTATATCTCCAGCCACATACAGTATCTCACAAAAGTGAGTACACCCCTCACATTTTTGTAAATATTTTATTATATATTTTGATGTGACAAAACTGAAGAAATGACACTTTGCTACAATGTAAAGTAGTGAGTGTACAGCTTATATAGCAGTATTAATTTGCTGTCCCCTCAAAATAACTCAACACACAGCCATTAATGTCTAAACCACTGGTAACATAAGTGAGTACACCCCTGAAAATGTCCAAATTGGGCCCAAAGTGTCAATATTTTGTGTGGCCACCATTATTTTCCAGCACTGCCTTGACCCTCTTGGGCATGGAGTTCACCAGAGCTTCACAGGTTGCCACTGGAGTCCTCTTCCACTCCTCCATGATGACATCATGGAGCTGGTGAATGTTACAGAACTTGCATTCCTCCACCTTCCAATTTGAGGATGCCCCACAGAAGCTCAATAGGGTTTAGGTCTGGAGACATGCTTGGCCAATCCATCACCTTTACTCTCAGCTTCTTTAGCAAGACAGTGGTCATCTTGGAGGTGTGTTTGGGGTCGTTATCATGTTGGAATATTGCTCTGTGGCCCAGTCTCTGAAGGGAGGCGATCATGTCTGCTTCAGTATGTCACAGTACATGTTGGCATTCATGGTTTCCTCAATGAACTGTAACTCCCCAGTGCTGGCAGCATTCATGCAGCCCCAGACCATGACACTCCCACCACCAAGCTTGACTGTAGGCAAGACACACTTGTCTTTGTATTCCTCACCTGGTTGCCACCACACACGCTTGACACCATCTAAACCAAATAAGTTTATCTTGGTCTCATCAGACTATAGGACATGGTTCCAGTAATCCATGTCCTTAAGCCTCGTACACACGATCAGATTTTCCGACGGGAAATGTGTGATGACAGGCTGTTGCCGGAAAATCCTACCGTTTGTACGATCCATCAGACAACTGTTGTTGGATTTTCCGCGAACCAGTGTTGGATGGCAGGCTTATAAATTTTCCACGAACAAATGTCTGTTGCCGGATTTTCCAAGCGTGTGTACACAAGTCCATCGGACAAAATTCCAAAGTACAAACACGTATGCTCGGAAGCAAGGACGAGCAGAAGCGGTCGATCTTGTAAACTAGCGTTTGTAATGGAGAATTACCATTCGTGACGCGGAAAATTATGAAATCTCGAAATGCAGCCACATTCTTTTCTTCTTTAATGGGATAATAATGAAGCTGCTTTGCTGGTGATACTGATAGAGTTATTGCAAACAAATTTTAAAAGGCTTTTATTTTCTAGTGATATCAAGAATAATATTATTATGCTTGTTTGTTTGTTTGTTTTTGGGCAAGTTACCACAACACCATTATCCCGTAGTTTTTAACATCAAAGATACAACTGTGTTGATGTCCCTTGTTAATTTTACATTGTATTTTTTTAAATGTAATTGCCTACTCCCAAACTGTCATTTGAAGTAAAACACATCTCCATGGTTAACAGAGGACGGAATTAAAATTAGACTTCAGAAACTTAACATTAATAAATCACCAGGACCAGATGGCTTTCCCTAAGATGGTACTTAGGGTACTCAGTCAGGTGATTGCCAGACCGTTGTTCCTAATTTTTACAGACAGTCTATTGACTGGAATGGTACCAGCTGATTGGAGAAAAGCCAATGTAGCACCAATATTTAAAAAGGGCCCAAAAAACATCCCTGGGAATTACAGACCAGTTAGCCTAACATCAATAGTATGTAAACTCTTGGAGGGGATGATAAGGTACTATATACAAAATTTTAGTAATAAGAACGATATCATTAGCAGAAATCAGCATGGATTCATGAAGAATCATTCTTGCCAAACCAATCTATTAACCTTCTATGAGGAGGTGAGTTGCCATCTAGATAAAGGAAGGCCCGTAGACGTGGTGTATCTGGATTTTGCAAAAGCATTTGACACAGTTCCCCATAAACGTTTACTGTACAAAATAAGGTCCGTTGGCATGGACCATAGGGTGAGTACATGGATTGAAAACTGGCTACAAGGGCGAGTTAGAGGGTGGTGATAAATGGGGAGTACTCAGAATGGTCAGGGGTGGGTAGTGGGGTTCCCCAGGGTTCTGTGCTGGGACCAATCCTATTTAATTTGTTTATAAACGACCTGGAGGATGGGATAAACAGTTCAATCTCTGTATTTGCAGACGATACTAAGCTAAGCAGGGCAATAACTTCTCCGCAGGATGTGGAAACCTTGCAAAAAGACCTTAACAAATTAATGGGGTGGGCAACTACATGGCAAATGAGGTTCAATGTAGAAAAATGTAAAATAATGCATTTGGGTGGCAAAAATATGAATGCAATCTATACACTGGGGGGAGAACCTCTGGGGGAATCTAGGATGGAAAAGGACCTGGGGGTCCTAGTAGATGATAGGCTCAGCAATGGCATGCAATGCCAAGCTGCTGCTAATAAAGCAAACAGAATATTGGCATGCATTAAAAGGGGGATCAACTCCAGAGATAAAACGATAATTCTCCTGCTCTACAAGACTCTGGTCTGGCCGCACCTGGAGTATGCTGTCCAGTTCTGGGCACCAGTCCTCAGGAGGGATGTACTGGAAATGGAGCGAGTACAAAGAAGGGCAACAAAGCTAATAAAGGGTCTGGAGGATATTAGTTATGAGGAAAGGTTGCGAGCGCTGAACTTATTCTCTCTGGAGAAGAGACGCTTGAGAGGGTATATGATTTCAATTTACAAATACTGTACTGGTGACCCCACAATAGGGATAAAACTTTTTCGCAGAAGAGAGCTTAATAAGACTCGTGGCCACTCATTACAATTAGAAGAAAAGAGGTTTAACTTTAAACTACGTAGAGGGTTCTTTACTGTAAGAGCGGCAAGGATGTGGAATTCCCTTCCACAGGCGGTGGTCTCAGCGGGGAGCATTGATAGATTCAAGAAACTATTAGATAATCACCTGAATGACCGCAACATACAGGGATATGTAATGTAATACTGACACATAATCACACACATAGGTTGGACTTGATGGACTTGTGTCTTTTTTCAACCTCACCTACTATGTAACTATGTAACATAGCCAAGTATTACTCTCCACAATTTTTTTTTTTTTGCATTAAAAAAAGAAAACAAATAAAATTAGACATGCTACCTGCTAATAGAACTTAACCAAAAAGTGCATTCCATGCATCCAAAAATATAGAAAATATACCAAATCAAATCATTATTCAACCAAAAAATAAAATAAAAGCCTCATGCATGTGTCCTGCTTCTTAATATAGGGGGTCAACAATGCCAAGAGTTGGTGAAAGCAGGGGTCCGTCATCAGGAGATAATTCCGAAAATCATCCGGATTATTCTCCTGGAGCTCCCGCAGCAAAGGCATATGACATAATTGGTCACGATTAATAAAGCAACCAATTTTTGGTCCAAGAAATCCTCCTCCTCCTGTTCCTGGACTAGACTTGGGTCAAAGCAATAACTCCAAGGCCAATAATAAATAACATGTTATTTCCTCCGATTTTGCAACATGTCTGGTTGACAAACGGCCGTTCAGAAACAAACTGAAAAGCACAAAATGAAAAGCGCGAATCAACACTCACCAAACTTCTACTAACACAAAATTAGCAGAAGGAGCCCAAAGGGTGGTGCATGACAATTGAACTTCCTCTTTATCATCTCTTCCCTACCTATCACTGGCCCCTTTTGGCAACTTAACATACCCTACCAATTGATAAATATATTTATCCATACCATCCTCGTCATCTTTGCAGCTCCCCCGGGTCGCCGTGGGAGATCACCCTTGGTGGAGGAGCCCTGCGCTTGGGGTCTGTTTGGACATGGGTAAGCAGATTTGTCCCTTCCCCCAGCAATTCTTATTATATGGTTTAACCTTGATGCCGTAACACAGTTTTTTTATTATTTCTATATTTTTTTTTCCATTAAATCTTATTGTACTTTTTCCCAATTGTTAGGTTTAGACTGTTTAGTCAGAATTTATCATCTTCAGATCCCCTCCTGACCAAGCGGTTATGTCCGCGAAACTAGTCGAGGAATTCAATATCTGAGATGATCTGTCTTACTGTAAAATCATGACCCCAATGTTCTTGATTTTTATTCATTTTTTACTTTGCTGTAATATATTACCATGAATTGTCTTGTGCATCAATAAAATCGATTATACTTTTTTATATTATTGGTATATTCCTTATATTGTCATGTGTACCGTACCGCAATAGTCCAATACGCCCCTACTTTCTTGGTCGCCTAACTGGGGATCAGGCTCCCAATCTTGCTAACTCTTTATCATCTCGTAGTACGTCTAGTACATCACTACGTTCGTGTTTGTTGTAGGGATGATTGCTTGCCGTTTGTATGCAAGACACGTTTTTGGCCAACGCCCTTCGGACAAAAGTCTGAGGCTTTGTCTGCGGAAAATCTAATTGTGTGTACGAGGCTTAAGTCTGCCTGTCTTCAGCAAACAGTTTGTGGGCTTTCTTGTGCATCATCTTTAGAAGAGGTTTCCTTTTGGGACGACAGCCATGCAGACCATTTTGTTGCAGTGTGCGGCGTATGGTCTGAGCACTGACAGGCTGACCCCCCCACCCCTTCAACCTCTGCTAAAATGCTTGTGCGTCGTATGGTCTGAGCACTGACAAGCTGACCCCCCACCCCTTCAACCTCTGCAGAAATGCTGGCAGCACTCATGCGTCTATTTCCTGAAGACAACCTCTGGATATGACCCTGGGCACGTGCACTCAACTTCTTTGGTCAACCATAGCGAGGCCTTTTCTAAGTGGAACCTGTCTTGTTAAACTACTGTATGGTCTTGGCCACCATGCTGCAGATCAGTTTCAGGGTCTTGCCATTCTTCTTATAGTCTAGGCCATCTTTATGTAGAGCAACAATGCTTTTTTTTCAGATCCTCAGAGAGTTCTTTGTCAAGAGGTGCCATGTTGAACTCCCAGTGACCAGTATGAGAGAGTGAGAGCGATAACACCAAATTTAACACACCTGCTCCCCATTCACACCTGAGACCTTGTAACACTAATGCCCTGTACGCACGGTCGGATTTTCTGATGGAAAATGTGTGATAGGACCTTGTTGTTGGAAATTCCGACAGTGTGTAGGCTCCATCACACATTTTCCATAGGAATTTCCGACACACAAAGTTTAAGAGCTTGCTATAAAATTTTCCGACAACAAAAACTGTTGTCGGTAATTCCGATCGTGTGTACACAAATCCGACACACAAAGTGCCACGCATGCTTAGAATAAATTAAGAAACAAAAGCTATTGGCTACTGTCCTGTTTATAGTCCCGACCTACGTGTTTTACGTCACCACGTTCAGAACGATCGGATTTTCCGACAACTTTGTGTGACCATGTGTTTGCAAGACAAGTTCGAGCCAACATGCGTCGGAAAAAATCCATGGATTTTGTTGTCGGAATGTCCGATCAATGTCCGACCGTGTGTACAGGGCATAACGAGTCGCATGACACCGAGGAGGGAAAATAGCTAATTGGGCCCAATTTGCACATTTTCACTTAGGGGTGTACTCACTTTTATTGCCAGTGGTTTAGACATTAATGGCTGTGTGTTGAGTTATTTTGAGGAGTCAGCAAATTTACACTGTTATACAAGCTGTACACTCACTACTTTACATTGTAGCAAAGTGTCATTTCTTCAGTGTTGTCACATGAAAATATATAATAAAATATTTACAAAAATGTGAAGGGTGTACACACTTTTGTGAGATGTAGCTGTATATCTGCAAGGAGAGATTATCTAAAACTGGCTACACACAGTGCAATGGTTAGCTAGTTGCCAATGAATTGTCCAAAATTCACTCAGTGTTTGGCCCTGTTAGTAGCCCCTCATCCTACAACCCCCAATTGAAAAATTGAAAGAGCTGGGTGGAAAACTGTCGACTGAATAGTACCTGCCTCCAATCAGAAGCAGGCACTGTTTGGGTAATTTGACAACTGCCAGGTCTAGCTGTAAAAATACAATAGCCACAGTTGGAGAATAGTCCATCTGCCCTGTATACCATGCATTGAGGAATCTGATTTTTTTTCAGCCTGCAAAGTTTAAATGTGCATGGCCATCTTAAGGCATTGCTGATCTCAGGAGACTTGAGGTGATATTTGGTGATATCACTACTGTGCTGCGGCTCACTGGAGAGGAATCAGCACTGCATTGCTTTTGCTTCATTCCTCTTTTTATCTGTGTTTCCTTCACCTCTCCTAATGTTTCATTCCCCAACTATCATCATCTTACCAGGCATCATGGGTGGCAGTTGTGAGAGGAAGACACAAGGTTCTGCTCCTCTACTAAGATGGCTGTGTCTATGCAAAACAAGGTATCGTACAGTAAGTCCGTAGAGATGGAAAAGATCAGCTGCAGGTTGACCACCGGTAACACTGGTACTAGTCCTTTGCCATCTGCCTGTCTTTTTTTGGGGCACAGTTTCCACACTATAGGTCCCCTTTAAAATAGTCTTTCAAGCAACTTATGTAATCATGCATTTTTGAACATTGTCAGACTGATCAGGCCAAGGCCAAGGCCAAGGCCAATTTTGTGACTATAACTGGTTGTTTGGACCAGAGGTATACCAGGCTGGAAGAACACGATTTCGTTAGTAAATCAAACCTTTATTAGCTTCTTAGGCTTACTGCAGATTGGCTATGATCTACAATATATAGTCATAAAATACATCATGGTTTAACCTAGCAGGCAGCGAAGCAACATGACCTCCCGCTAATCAACTCCTCACCCTTTACCATGCCATAAAAAATGGATCACATTTCATACAGGGCCCCTTACACTGCACATTATACATAAGAGGCCAGCTTGGTTGTTATTACTATTACATAACATATTCCTTCATGTACGAATAACTCAAAACAAATTGCCACCAGAGGAAATAACAAATACATTGACACAGCACACAGGGCTGTAGAAAACAAATTAAAACTATTTATTGTGCCTGGCTTTTATTTAAGCCACCTGCAGCACAAAGAATAGGGGTTACACCAGGCAACATAAAACAAGAGAATTGTCTCACAAAACTCAGAGGAAGAAGCTAATAGACATAACATGCCAATCAATAAGCTTTTGTGACACAAATCGAATATGGCTTCTTGTGCAGTATTACCAAATCTATTCCACAACCAATGCTCCATAAACGTAAGGAATGGAGGAACGCTCAAGGAAATATCACCGTGCAAGACAGAATAAAAAAGTCACGGCTTTATTAAACTTGCATCTTGCCAAAGCTCTTAGGGGAGATATTTGAATATGTATTTTATGCTCTAGGTAATGGAAAAAAAAAGCATATAGTTGAAAAATGGTTCCAATGGTGGGGAAATATGAGGACGCAGGAAAACAAAAAAGCCAATGCTACTCAAAATGGATATTTCAGTTCTGGGAGTGCACTAGTGGGCTAAATCACTTTCTAGCTTCTTGTACCTTATGGAGACTCTTTTGACAAGATCCCCACTGTTTATTTTTGTTTCCCCTCTAACATGGTCGAAGTTGCTCCCTCTCCTTGGTAAAAAGTCACACCAGTGCACTAATTTCCTAAGACGTGACTAGGACATTGCTCTTGCAGTATAGGGATGCCCATGGGACAAGGGTGCACAGTCTTATGCACTCTGGCACTAGATTTTTACCGATCAGGCTTTCAATACCATGGGGGGCCACTGCTACAATTAGATGGGTCAGCAGCTTTGTCTAAAAGGGGGCCAGCAAGGAGGACTGAGAGTATTTATGACAATAATGAAATTGTTCTTTTACTGTTCCCATGTAGCCACATGTGGTTACATGGAGACAAAGCAGGGTGGACAACAGAAGGGAACACAAGCCTTGGGCCTCTTAGCAAAATTCTCAGAAAGGCTATCACCAATTGATTCAGGTATGACAAGGTTGTCACAAGAATGAGAGAAACTACTTCCCAGTTAGGTACTGTAGCTATTAAATTTCATGAACCTTGCTTGATCAACAGACCCTCTTCTTTTCACTATCTGTGAGTCAACCCATGACTTTATTTAGCAAGTACTTTTTATCCTGTTCCTCAAACACCTTGCCTGGTGCAGCTAATCCTAGCATAACCCCCATACGGATATCGGCCACCAGATAGAACACTTTGGAGTGAGTGTTGTCTCTGCTTGACAAACAGTCCCCTCAAGTATTGTCAAAGGCATCACATCCTGCTTGTACAACAATGGAATCTTCACCTTTGCAAAACCAATTGGCCAGCCATCATTCAGGTCACCTTTGGAGCATCCAAGGTAGCCTACCAAGATCATACAGGCACTTAAAGGTCACCGGTCCCTAAGAAGACCAAATGGAAACTACCTAATATATTATTATAAAATGCAAGTTGTCAATTATTCCAACATTTTCAGGAACTGATCCAGAAATTACTAAATTTGTCTCCTAAACTAATGTAGCTTGAAGCAAGTTCAACTAACTGTGCAACAAAAACTCTACCTGTTAGTTTCCTATACAGTGGAACCTTGGTTAGGGAGTAACATGATTAACGAGCATTTTAAAAGACGACAAGCTTTTTTTTAAAATTCTGACTTGGTTTGCGAGTGTTGTCTTGCAAAACGAGCAGAATTCAAGCTAATGGGGTGTGCAGTACCACATTTGGCCAGAGGTGCGGGGGCACTGGTGACACTCAGAATGGTTCGGAGCCTTCGGAAATACTCGGAAACACTCGGAAATACTCAGTTCCCGTGTGTTTCCGAGCCTTTCTGAGTTCAGCCGAGCTGTCCCCGAGTATTTCCGAGGCTCTCCAGCTCCCCCCCCACCTCTGGCCACATGCGGTATTGCATGCAATAGAAGTCAATGCGGAACAAATTATCTTTGTTTCCATTGACTTCTATGGGGAAACTTGCTTTGATATGCGAGTGCTTTGGATTACAAGCTGTATATTCACTTGACTTTTAAAATGACTTTAAATGTCTTAAAAGTTTGAAATGTAATACATTCTTGCACCTGTGTGTTAGTGAGATTCATTAGATCGGCACAAAAAAAGTACCCCAAAATGGCATTAAAATGTTTGCAAACAATTTATGCATGCAATGTTCAATGTAATAATTCCCAAACACGGATTTTAAATCAGCACTAGTAATGCTGAATTCAACAAAAAATATTTTAGCACATCTAACTCCAAGGCAACTTTCTCAGAAAAGTTCCTGGCTCCACAATCTAGGCTAATTTGTACAAAATATGAGTGTCTACACATTGATAACAGCAACAAGTAATGATGAAAGCCTAGCCAATTTGCTGCAGGCAGCCAGCAACGTCAATGCACCTTTACATCCATGCACCTGTTATTCACGAAGAACACCAAAGCATCTCCACAAACCTGTTACTCGCTGAGGTGTTAATATGACGGTACGAAGTGGCCTGGAGGCAGTAGTCGGCCTGGATAGAGCCATGGTGACTTGGCTTGCCCTGAGACTTGGCTTCTCTAGTCCCTGAAACAATGTCAGCTCCTCAGCGGGGTGTATCCAGGAAGTGTCCAGAGCGAATGAGTTGTTGAATAGAATCTGCAGAAAGAAAATAACTGTCAGCTTATCAGCTGTGAATTACAAATCACAGAACTTAAACTGTGGAAGCCTCAGATTTGCACACAGTAATAGATGACATTGCACGGAGCTGAAATCATACAGAAGCCCTCTATGGCATCTAAGTAAACACATTTCCTGATCCAATGAAACAAGGACTCCAAGTAATGTTTGTATCAAAACTGTTCACATAACACAACACTGTTGTAATTAAAGAAATACATAAATAAACTAGAGATCGGTGTATGTGTTGGAAAGCTGCTGCAGATATGAGTACAGTGGAACCTTTGATTATAAGCATAATCCGTTCCAGGAGAATGCTTGTAATCCAAAGCGAGTTTCCCCATAGAAGTCAATGGAAACGCAGATAATTTGTTCCGCATTGACTTCTTTTGCATGCAATAGCGCATGTGGCCAGAGGTGAGGGGGCACCAGAGAGCCTTGGAAATACTCGGGGACAGCTCAGGTGAACTCGGAAAGGCTCCAGAATGGAGTATTTCCGCCTGATTCCGAATGATTCTGAGTATTTCTGAACAGCTCTGAACCATTCCGAGTGTCACCGGCGCCCCCGCACCTCTGGCCAAATGCAGTACTGCTCACCCCATTAGCTTGAATTCTGCTCGTTTTCCGAGACAACACTCGCAAACTGAGTCAGAATTAAAAGAAAATTGCTTGTCTTTCAAAACGCTCCTTAACCACGTTACTCATTAACCAAGGTTCCACTGTATTACCATTTAAAGCCTAAGTTTAGTCAAACATTTTTTTTTAAATCAGCACAGGGGTCAGTACTTACTATCAATGTAAATATGGATCACTGCTGCTTTAATTGAAATACAAAGTCCACAGAGGTAATTTTCCAGTGCTGTGGGGGATTACTATTGCTGAGGGACCTGTGGCAGAAACTCATCAAGAGTGCCAACTATGCTCACCAATTCCACCCTCCTACTCCATTCATAGAAGCTTCCATGAATGAAAGGCCCTCTTGAATGAATAAAGGATGGGTGGATGAATGAAAGGTCCACCTCCTCCATTCATAGAATGCTTTTTATTGATGGACGCTATGGTACAGCTTTTAAGAATGGACGAGAGGAGTGAATAGGGCTTGTCACAGGTCCCTTGGCATTATCAATCCCCAAAAGACTGGAAAACTACCACTACAAGGGTAAGGAGGTTTTCTGAGGATTTTGGGTTTCAACCAAAGCAGCATTCATCAGCACAAGGGACACTTCGCATTTGACAGTAAGTACTGTCCTTGTGATGATTTTTTTTTAATGGTTGACTAAAATGTAGGCTTTAAAGCTTTCTTTACACTGATCAAAATATGGCCAAATTCTGATTAATTTATGGTTAACCCCACTCAACTGAAGTCAAGGAACCTGCTAAAAAACTTTTGCTGATCAGCAGCTGCAGCCAATCTGATGCAGCCACTGGTCAGTGCATTTTGACAGCAGCCAGTCTTGCTGTAAGAATACAATGCCCCAGCGGAGGGAGATTCCTTTGTCCACCTTGCTTATGTGAATGGAGAAAACTGTTTATGGTCTTCTTACTATGTGCTGGACACATGACTGATCCCTACTTGTTTTATTGGAAAAACAACATGAACATAGAAATAGGAAATCTCATCATAACCACGTAGTTCCACAAGAGAAAGTATTAAAGTTATGAGGAAAGTTATGAGTTATTAGTTATGAGGAAAGGTTGCGAGCACTGAACTTATTCTCTCTGGAGAAGAGACGCTTGAGAGGGGATATGATTTCAATATACAAATACCGTACTGGTGACCCCACAATAGCGATAAACTTTTTTGCGGAAGGGAGTTTAACAAGACTCGTGGTCACTCATTAAAATTAGAAGAAAAAAGAGATTTAACCTTAAACTACGTAGAGGTTCTTTACTGTAAGAGCGGCAAGGATGTGGAATTCCCTTCCACAGGCGGTGGTCTCAGCGGGGAGCATCAATAGTTTCAAAAAACTATTAGATAAGAACCTGAATGACCGCAACATACAGGGATATACAATGTAATACTGACATATAATCACATGCATAGGTTGGACTTGATGGACTTGTGTCTTTTTTCAACCTCACCTACTATGTAAAGTGGCTCAGTACTAAAATCTAATAATTTTTTACCTTAATGCAATCCCTTTAGGTAACAGTATAGCCTCCTCAACAACCCCCCACCCTTTCCCGTTACGCTTACCTAAGTCCTCACTCGATTCAGTGCTGTGCCCATCTGTAGCAGCTCAGTTTGCTTTCACAGACTTTTCTTAGGCAGCGGGAGCCATTGGCCCTGAAATCCTGTGACAAGGGAGTGGGGGTGGGCGTGAGCGACGCTGCCTGTGTCTATGGACGCAGGCAGTGCAGCTCGGGATAGAGCCCGCAGGTGTGCTACAATAGTGGTGGCACATCGAGAAGAGAAGGATCCAGGAGCGCTGGCAGGGGACCCCTGAAAAGAAGGATCGGGCCGCTCTGTGCAATTACATTGCACAGATCAGGTAAGTATAATATGTTTGTTATTTAAAATAAAAATTGATTTACAATCACTTTAAATGTATAGAGCAGCAAACACAACACCAGCTAGTATGCACAGCTACAATCAGGATTATTCCCCATGGGCTGGATGAAATGTGTTGGGGATGTGGCTTTGGATAAGGCTGGCTGCTTTCACCTGTTTACCAATGTCTGTGCTAGGTATGTGGTGTTTGGGACTTTTCTCTATGACTCCTAAATGCTATATTTAAAATTCCATGGGGTTTATGGGGTTAATATATGAGAATTGCTGTGGCACCTATTTCTGTACAAATGGCTGGCTAACAGCATGAATTTGACTAACAACAAATTTAGCAGATTTATGGTTATCCAAATGTCCACACTTCAAGGTGCATAATCATTTGATACCCTCTTCCCCCATAATAATAAAATATAAATAAAATGCCATTTTAAGAGTGCCAACATAAAATATGTAATAGAAGTGTCACAACAATAGCTATAGAGTCCAATAGGAAGTTTTTAATCAGTTCATATTAGGGTATGGTTAAACAGCCAATGCATATTGCCGGGCTTAGGTACTTCCCCCTTATTAGGGTTACTGCATGAAGCTGTGAACTCAATAAGAAAATTGGAGAAAGCTATAATCTTCATAACATCCATCAGGTATAGTGGCTATATATATATATATTAGCACCCTATGGCACTTGACATGGTGCTTCTAAAGCTTGGTACACACGATCGGATTTTCCACAGATAAAACCTCAGACTTTTGTCCGAAGGCGTGTGCCTGGATTTTGTCTTGCATACAAACAGCAAGGAATTGTTGGCAACAAACATGAACGTAGTGACTTACTACGTGGTTTTTCAGCTCTTTAGCGCCACCCTTTGGGCTCCTTCTGCTAATTTTGTGTTAGTAGAATTTTGGTGAGTGTTGATTCCCGCTTTTCATTTTGCGCTTTTCATTTTGCGCTTTTCATTTTGTACTTTTCAGTTCGTTTCTGAACGGCTGTTCGTCAATCAGACATGTTGTGGAATCGGAGGAGATAACATTATTTATTATTGGCCTTGGAGTTATTGCTTTGACCCAAGTCCAGTCCAGGAACAGGAGGAGTTCTTGGACCAAAACTTGGTTGCTTTATTAATCGTGACCAATTATGTCATATGCCTTTGCTGCGGGAGCTCCAGGAGAATAATCCGGGTGATTTTCAGAATCATCTCCGGATGACGGACCCCTGCTTTCACCAACTCTTGGCGTTGTTGACCCCCTATATTAAAAAGCAGGACACATGCATGTGGCTTCTATTTTATTTTTTGGTTAAATAATAATGATTTGATTTGGTATGTTTTCTATATTTTTGGATGCGTAGAATGCACTGTTTGGTTAAGTTCTATTAGCAGATAGTATGTCTAATTTTATTTGTTTTCTTTTTTTAATGCACAATAAAAAATTGTGTAGAATAATACTTGGCTATGTGTTTTACTCCAAATGACAGTTTGGGAGTCGGCAGTTACATTTTAAAAAATACAATGTAAAATTGACAAGGGACACCAACATAGTTGTATCTTTGATCTTAAAAACTACGGGATAATGGTGTTGTGGTTACTTGCCCCCCCCCCCCCAAAAAAGCTTAGTAATATTATTCTTGATATCACTAGGAAAAAAAAAAGCCTTTGAAAATTCGTTTGCAATAACTCCATCAGTATCACCAGCAAAGCAGCTTCATTATTATCCCATTAAAGAAGAAGAGAATTGTGCTCTGCATTTCGAGATTTCATAATTTGCCACGTCACGAATGTTAATTCTCCATTACGAACGCTAGTTTACAAGACCGACCACTTCGGGCTCGTCCTTGCTTCCGAGAATGGGTGTTTGTACTTTGGACTTTGGTCCAACGGACTTGTGTACACACGCTCGGAAAATCCGACAACAATTGTCCGATGGAGCATACACACGGTCGGATTTACTGCCAACAGCCTGACATCACACATTTTCCATCGGAAAGTCCGATCGTGTGTACGGGGCTCTACTCTTGAACTTTACCCAGAGCCCCTTACCCTTTTAGAGGCACCCTTTTTAATTGAAGACAGCCTCACCACATCTAGTAAACTTTATATATCATACTGGCTTTCAATAGGTTTGAGATATCGATAACAGAAGATTCAGCGCCTCGAACACACATATTCTGGATCTTTAGAGTGCCAACCTCCACACTCTGATATGTGTGTTGTAGTAATTTGCAATTAAAAAGCACATTGCTGTAACATATACATCTGAAAGGGCACTAATTATAAGAGGAGTGACCCTTTAAATGACTCGGCTGCTTTAGAATTGATCTTTTAGAACAATTAGCTATCTATTAGCAGCATGATCCAATTATACTTTCGAAAACCGTGCTAGTGAGAATAATGAAGGGGAAAAAAAAAAAAAGCTTGATCAGCGATATATTGACAAAATTCCAAAAGATCTCGTAATCTATAAGCTTGTTTATATTGGTGGCTTTATCTGTTTAGCAAAGCAGTTTAGAGATTTGACCTTCACAGCCTAACAAGGTCAATAAATGGAGAGACATTTCCCAAACGGTTGCTTCATTTTTTCCTTTTGCTTACATGGAACAAATCTATATAAAATCCCAGATGCAGCTGACTGGTGTGTTGTATTTAAATAGCACAGACAACAATTTTCTGCTAATTACCTACAGATCAATGGCTTCATAATATGCACATACCAAACTCTATTTAAAAGATTATATAGACTTTGTATTACTATTTTTTGTGCATCTGACTAGTTTGAAGTCAACCCCCTCAATAGGGTTTTACTGATTAACCGAAAGAGGTTGAAAATTAAAACTTAAAGGTACAGTACCAAGTCATAATGGACATGGACATATTAGAAATGGACATGAAATTAATAAAGTGCATCTAAAGTCCAACCAATTTTTTTAATTGTAGATTTAGACTAGGGTTTGCCAGGTTTTTATTGCTCTTTGTGTACATGCCAGGAAAAGTCCTATATTATGAGCTGACAAGTGAACAAGAATAGGGGGGACACTAGATATGAACCACCTGTGTGTTGCAGCACACTGCAAAAATACAAAGACTCAGGTGCATTAAAAGGTCCAATGTAATGCATTGGCAGCCCATTCAAAACAAAGAGGATAATGCAACGCACATTAATGTGTTATATACCAGTGATGGCGAACCTTGGCACCCCAGATGTTTTGGAACTACATTTCCCATGATGCTCATGCACTCTGCAGTGTAGTTGAGCATCATGGGAAACGTAGTTCCAAAACATCTGGGGTGCCAAGGTTCGCCATCACTACTATATACCATGTTTTAATGTGCATGCGGCAAAGCACTGCAAAGATCTGAATCGAAATACCAAGAAACCAAATATGGAACTTTGAAGATACTTTAATAATATGATGCATACATATCACTGATAAAATTTCATCCGTTTATTTTATTTATGTAAAACCATTAAAAATAGTAATATAACACAATTAAATTTGCTATATTCCAAAATTACGTAAAAATATAATTTTAAAAAAAAGGTATTCATACCCCTTGAAAGTTTCCACATTTTGTCATGTTACAACCAAAAACTTAAATGTATTTTATTGGGATTTTATGTGATAGACCAACACAAAGTGGCACATAATTGTGAAGTAGAAGGAAAATTATAAATATGTTTAATTTTTTTTTTACAAATAAATATATGAAAAGTGTGGTGTTCATTTGTATTCAGCCCCCCTGAGTCAATACTTTGTAGAACCTCCTTTCACTGCAATTACAGCTGCAAGTCTTTTTTGGGGATGTCTCTACCAGCTTTGCACATCTAGAGAGTGACATTTTTGCTCATTCTTTGCAAAATAGCTCAAGCTCTGTCAGATTGGATGGAGAGCGTCTGTGAACAGCAATTTTCAAGTCTTGCCACAGATTTTCAATTGGATTTAGGTCTGGACTTTGACTGGCCAATTCTAACACATGAAAATTCTTTGATCTAAACCATTCCATTGTAGCTCTGGCTGTATGTCCTGCTGGAAGGTAAACCTCTGCTCCAGTCTCAAGTCTTTTGCAGACTCTAATGGGGCATACACACGGTCGGACTTTTCGTCTACAAAAGTCCGACAGCCTGTCCGACAGACTTCCGGCGGACTTTTGGCGGACTTGCGGCGGACTTGTGGCAGACTTTCTAATGAACGGACTTGCCTACACACGACCACACAAAAGTCCGACGGATTCGTACGTGATGACGTACACCAGACTAAAATAAGGAAGTTCATAGCCACTAGCCAATAGCTGCCCTAGCGTGGGTTTTTGTCCGTCGGACTAGCACACAGACGAGCGGATTTCGGGGTCCGTCGTAGTTACGACGTAAAGATTTGAAGCATGTTTCAAATCTAAAGTCCGTCGGATTTGAGGCTGAAAAAGTCAGCTGAAAGTCCGGGGAAGCCCACACACGATCGGATTACCAGCCAGCTTTAGTCCGTCGGCGTCCGTTGGACTTTTGTAGACGAAAAGTCTGACCGTGTGTATGCCCCATAACAGGTTTTCTTCTAAGATTGCCCTGTATTTGGCTCCATCCATCTTCCCATCAACTCTGACCAGCTTCCCTGTCCCTGCTGAAGAAAAGCATCCCCAAAACATGATGATGCCACCACCATGTTTCACGGTGAGGATGGTGTATTCAGGGTGATGTGTAGTGTTAGTTTTCCGCCACACATAGAGTTTTGCTTTTAGGCCAAAAAGTTAAATTTTGGTCTCATCTGACCAGAGCAGCTTCTTCCACATGTTTGCTGTGTCCCCCACATGGCTTCTCGCAAACTGCAAATGGGACTTCTTTTGGCTTTCTTTCAACGATATCTTTCTTCTTGCCACTCTTCCATAAAGACCAGATTTGTGGAGTGCACGACTAATAGTTGTCCTGTGGACGGATTCTCCCACCTGAGCTGTGGATCTCTCCAGTGTTACCATGGGCCTCTTGGCTGCTTCTCTGATTAATGCTTTCCTTGCCCGGCCTGTCAATTTAGGTGGACGGCCATGTCTTGGTAGGTTTGCAGTTGTGCCATACTCTTTTCATTTTTGGATGATGAATTAAACAGTACTCCGTGAGATGTTGAAAGCTTGAGATATTTTTTTTATAACCTAACCCTGCTTTAAACTTCTCCACATCTTTATCCTTGACTTGTCTGGTGTGTTCATTTGTGACGTCACCCGCGTCCCACAACGCTGATCCTCGCGGATATACTTCGTTATCTAATGCCATTCATCCTAGCACTGGGGTACAGTGCGAGATTTGTGAGTGTTATTCATCTTTTTAAATAAACAATATTTTGATTAAATCAGAGAGCACTAGATATTGTTGCTTCTATTCCATGAACCGATCTCGGAGTTGATGAGAAATCCATGTCTAGTTACCTACACCGACATTGCACTTTACATGCGGAGAGAGAGCTTGCTGACCTAAGTACCCATAAGGGAATTGCTGTTTTGACCTAAGTGATTTACTCCACCCCATGAGGTGAGGGGCCATTTTGCTTGTTGGTGGAGGGTGTCACAGAAGTCACCGTACATGTTTTACTCATCAGTCATCTCACTGGATATCTATTAGTGCTCTTGCAATCAACTTGCTTTATAAAGAACATTTAAGGACTGTTTTTACTTGCATTTTTATTCGTTTTTGGTGCTAATTTTAATAGCTTTTAGTTCAATTTGTATAATCAGTTAGCGCTGTACTGCCTTTCTCTATTGTCTATTTTGAGATTTGATATTTTGACCCTCAGCATCTCAGCTGCTATCATTAGATATTTTTGTTGTGCTGGTTGGTTCTTTTTTATGGTGTGTTCATTGGCCTTCATGATGCTGTTTTTTAACTAAGGTTCTCTAACAAACCTATGAGGGCTTCACAGAACAGCTGTATTTATACTGAGGTTAAATTACACACACTATTTACTAATTAGGTGATTTCTGAAGGCAATTGGTTCCACTAGATTTTAGTTAGGGGTATCAGAGTAAAAGGGGTTGAATACAAAATGCACGCCACACTTTTTAGATATTTATTTGTAAAATATTTTGAAAACCATTTATCGTTTTCCTTCCACTTCACAATTATGTGCCGCTTTGTGTTGGTCTATCACAAAAAAAAATACAATACAATACATTTACGTATTTGATTGTAACATGACAAAATGTGGAAAATGTCAAGGGGTATGAATACTTTTTTAAGGCACAGTATATTTTTTTACATATTTGTTTCACAGCTTGTCGTTGAAATTCCCACCCTTAATATATACCATTACATTTTCTCCTTTGTTATTCTTGAAGCTGAATAACCTGTGGATTCTAGATGGCTTTGTTAGGGGGGATTTACAACTATCTTAGCACTTCACATTTCGTGGGTCCCAAATGGCCCATTTATTTAGGTTCTGTGAAATTTTATTGTATTGACTAACTGCTAAAATCAGGAATCTGGGGACCACCAACCACACAAAGTCTCCCCCACACTAAGGGCCTACAGTAAGTGGTATCCCCTTTGGATGGGAGATGGAGATGTTTTGATACTCTACTCTATTGGCTCACAGTAAACCATATGTGTTCCCTATATAGGAGGAACCTCTAAAACTGGACACAACCACTTGTAACTATATAGCAGAGCAGTGCTGACCGTGTGCCCCTACAGGTAATATTGACAAGTGGTTGTATCCTGTTTTAGAGGTTCCTCCCCCCTTTTTTTTGGAAAAAGTAAAATAACAACAAAGTAAACACAAAAAGGAATTGATGCATGCAGGCTGCAACATCTTTACACACTCGTATGCAGTCGATAGACATATATGGAATCCCTATATATATATATATATATATATATATATATATATATATATATATATATATAAAATATACAAACCACATTTCTCCACTATACATAGAGTGCTGGGATGTGGACAGCTTTAACCGCTTGCCACCCGCCGGCTGTCATATGATGGCCAGGCGGTGCGGCTCTCGTTCTGGGAGGGCATCATATGATGCCCTCGCCTTCCCGGCCCACAAGGCGGTGGCAATTGCGCGTGCCCGCCGTGTCACTGGGCGCCCGATCCGCTATTGCCTGGTAACACAGCAGGATCGTGGATCTGTGTATGTAAACACACAGATCCACGTCCTGTCAGAGGAGAGGAGACCGATGTGTGTTCTCAGTATAGAGCAACACCGATCGGTCTCCTCCCCTTGTGAGTCTCCTCCCCCTTCAGTTAGAAACACTTCCCAGGAACCTAATTAACCTCTCGATCACCCCCTAGTGTTAACCCCTTCCCTGCCAGTGACATTTATACAGTAATCAGTACATTTTTATAGCACGTAGCTATAGCATCGCTGTATAAATGTGAATGGTCCCAAAAATGTGTCAAAAGTGTCCGATATGTCCGCCACAATATCGCAGTCACGATAAAAATCGCAGATCGCCGCCATTACTAGTAAAAAAAATAAATAAATAAATAAAACTGCTATAAATCTATCCCCTATTTTGCAGACGCTATAACTTTTGCGCAAACCAATCAATATACGCTTATTGCGATTTTTTTTTTACCAAAAATATGTAGTAGAATACTTATTGGCCTAAACTGAGGAAAAAAATTGTTAAAAAAAAAATTGATATTTATTATAGCAAAAGGTAAAAAAAATATTGTGTTTTTTTCAAACTTGTTATTCTTCTTTTGTTTATAGCGCAAAAAATAAAAACCGCAGAGGTGATCAAATACCACTAAAAGAAAGCTCTATTTGTGGGGAAAAAAATAATAAAAAATTTGTTTGGGTACAGTGTTGCATGTCCGCGCAATTGTCATTCAAAGTATGACAGCGCTGAAAGCTGAAAAATGGCTTGGGCAGGAAGGGGGTGAAAGTGCCGGTATTGAGATGGTTAAAGCCAAGGAGAATCCATCACTTACCATGTGATGTGCCTCCCAACTAGCCACTCTCTCTTTTAAATTGGTCCACCATATTGTACAGACCTCTCCTGTTGTTCTTCAAGGCTCTGATGAAGAGGGAACCCCTCAAAACGCATCAGCCACATTTTAGCAATTGTCCTTGCATGGGCATGTCCAATTTCTGAAATTTTAATGTGTATTTTTTGTAACCCTGTTTTTTTGAATGCGTAGCTACTTTTTATATGCATTTATTTGTTTCTGTATATAAATAAACTATATCAATTTGATCATAGCGTTAGATCACGCGCCTTCCACCTCTTTCCTTCACCTGGCTCCCTTCGGACCACAACTGGTCAGCTTAGGCAGCGGGACACGTATGATCATCATTTAATTCCCTCTATACTAGCAACGCCTTCACGAGCGCAGGAGAAATTATTTCTTTGTTTATATTTACTAGAGAGTGAGATCCCTGAGACAATATGCTGCTACTATTCCTCGTAGTGCTAGAGTCAGCGTTGCTCAGAAAGGGGACATTGTGCCTGGTGTCTTGGTATAGCTCAGTCCACTAACTGTATGTGCAAGGACTCTGCTGATAATAAGAAGAAGATTAGTGTCCTCAAACTATTACTAGTGTTATTAGAGTATGCTACAGTTACCCTACTCCTAACCAAGTTTAAGTTCTGCAATAAAGTATCAGAAAAGCATACCCCTAGGCTGTTCATTGAGCCAAAGGAGTGACTGTGACTGTGTGCCTGGCTGCATGTGAAAGTATCTGAAAAGACCCTAGGGACCTTAAACTGCAGGCTCACGTTATGTATAAGTTTCTCTCAACAAATGCTCAGTTTGAACTGCCCAGGTCTGTCAAATGCTTACTTTCAACAGAAGCACATTACACTTCTATTTTCTGCATTTTCCAAAGAAAATAATGAATGCTTCTTACAGAGTTAAAATAACTCCCCATTACTATTGGACTGCCAATTTTAGCCTTCAGGAATTCGCATTCATTGAATTTAAAGGATAGTATAGTTTTCAGCTGCAAGAGTAAGCTTTCTTTTTTTTTTAGAAAAGTGTACATTTATATATTATTTACCTGTACAATTAGTCATGACTCAATAGCTTGGTCATGAATTCAGATTAACTAGATGGAATTTTAAGTAGACTTATGCTGCTCATGAAATAAATGGTGACTCTGGGCTAGGATATTTAGTACCAAGAGCTTTTTCTTTACAATACAGTGGACCTTGCCTCTAAAGTTCAAACCTTGCATGAATCAAGGGGGCATATACATTAATATTATTTTTATTCAGAGAAAAAAAAGTAACTCTTTTGCAGTGAATCTTCTCTACAGTGCATCCATAGCTTGCTCATCCAAAACCATTCTTCTTCCTGTAGCCTCCCTGACGGTATCCCCGAGTGTGGCTCGGGGGTTAAATTTCAGCACCATTAGCGGTAACCCCGAGCCACACTCGGGATTACATCTCAGGATTCTGGTGCGGTATACTTACCTTGTCCTCAGGATCCTGCGATGTCCCCCCGCGCTGTCTGCGGGCTCCGTCCTCTGCCCGAAGCCTCTCTGTGCCAGGCTCCGTTCCCTGCGAGCGTCGCACGATGCACGGGGGCGGAGCCTGGCGGCAAATTAAAAAAAAATTCAAAATCACAACACATACAGTACTGTAGTCTTACAGTACTGTATGAAATTATTTCCCCTCCCTTTTGCCCCCAGTGCTTTGTCCAATGCCCTGCATGCAGTTTTACATTATATATACTGTTCTTTCTGCCTGGAAACTTGAGATTGTCCATAGCAACCAAAAAGTGTCCCTTTACGTCAAAAGTGGCTTTAGACCAGCTAGAAAACAACGATAATAAATTAGAACACTTGCAGAATTGAGCGATAGTGAATCGTGGGGAAATTTATTTTATTATTATTATATTATTTTTTTTTAATTATTTATATTTATTTATTATATTACAATTTATGATTTTGTGTTTCAAACTTCATCATACCCGGGATATCTACTAGACTCTTGGTGGACAGATCTAAGCATGTTATTGCTAACAATTTCAGACCTACAATATAAAACGCCAAATTTCTATGCAAAATAATTGTACCGCTTTGAGATGCAAAAATCTGAAATAATCATACCGCCAGGGAGGTTAAGAGTGCTACATGTCTTATCATGACAACAAATAACTTACTGTAATATAACTTTGAATCAGTTCGAATTCACTTGATCCATCAGTGACCTCCTAAGTCCTACAATTTAAATAAATGAAAGTGTATATATAGCCCAAGCTTTTTGTTTGGTCTTTTATATAGTGAAGGTAAGGGTCAAACCCCATATCAGTATCATTTTTGCTATCCCTGTCCCACTGAGGAGATTTACTTTCACTTTCTGTCCTAGAAGCACAACAGGAACTGAGGAAATCTCCCCAAAGTGAAGGGAATTCCCATCCTATACAGTTGCACTAGAACATTTGTCCCGGTGTCTTGTTGAATACTGTCCCCCATCGGATAGTGTCCGCCCTGTACTGCGCAGGCGCAGTACGGAGGACAAACGAGATGCCGAAAGTCTCCGAAGTTAGACAGCTGATCATCAGCTGTACACGGCGCCTGTGCATTTATTCTGCCCTGTGTCCAGGTTCATTCCCCACTATCCAAGTGGACAAAGAGTTAGAATAAATAGATCGAAAATAAATCGAGGCTGTGCCCGAAGCGCAGCGAGCGAAGCGAGCCCGCGAGGGGCCCTCTTACAAAGCCTTCACTATTAAGTGCCCAAGCGCCGTGTACAGCTGATGGTCAGCTGATCAACTTCGGACACTTTCGGCATCTCCTTCTCCTCCGTACTGTGCAAGCGGTGCGCCTGCGCAGTACGGGGCGGACACTATTCGATACGAGGACACTTCTCGTCAGAACACCGGCT
The DNA here is from genome assembly GCA_037952925.1 of Lithobates clamitans. Taxonomy (NCBI): domain Eukaryota; kingdom Metazoa; phylum Chordata; class Amphibia; order Anura; family Ranidae; genus Lithobates; species Lithobates clamitans. The sequence continues at coordinate 3,241,266 of JBBGZY010000103.1, read as the reverse complement.
TGATGGTTTACTGTCACTTCTTGCTCTTGTGATAACTCTAAAAATGTTTCAAATGGGGTTCAGTGTAGGAAAATGTGAGGTAATACACTTGGGGGCTAAAAATACAAATGCAAGTTACACGTTCGAGGGAGAAACTCTGGGGAAATTGAGGATAGAAAGGGATCTGGGGTCCTAGTAGATGCACAACTACTACTACTACTCGATAAATGGCCTCTTTAAAAGTGTCAGCTCAATATTCAAAGTGCATTAGTGTTCAAATAACTAGATGAATAGATAAATACATTAAAAAAACTCAACATGATATCAAATAGATATCAATAACATTATCAAATAATGTCTAAAAAGTGCTCATGTGCCAATACATATAGAAATTGTGTGCAAACCAATTCATATGGAAAATTCAGTCTACAGAAATTCATATAAAAATTAATTAAAAATCCCAAAAATCCAGATGCCAAAACAGTGCTTGTGAAATCTTTTACTTTAAAGCATATCACCACCACCACCACACAGTGTGCTACTATACACCTCCACATGTGTTTCCACCGCCACCTGTGCTCACTCCTTACCAAAGGTTGTTAACCTTCAGACTATAAGAGGTTAAAAACAGCATGAGAAGAAAACTCTCTTGTCACAAAAACGGAAACCCAGCTCTTCGGCAGCAGCAGCCTGGTTCCTCACTAAGTGGCTTTCGCAAGGGCTCCACAATACACCGCTAGCTTGGGATACCTGTATCACTCAAAAGAATAATAAACTCACTCCATGGCCCAGTATCATCCACAATTCAGGATTTGTTCTAAAGTAAATTATTCACAAAATTTACAGTACATTGGACATTCACAGACAGCGCCGTCACGCAATCAGTGGCGTGTTTGTTAAAGTCACGGATAGGCTTCACCTTACGTGTTTTGTGGTAAACCACGTCTTTAGGGGACAGGTCCTAGTAGATAACTCAGAAATATCATGCAATATCATGCTACAGTGAGCAAGGCCAGCAGTCTATTAGCATGTATTGAAAGGGGTCTTTACTCAAGAGATACAACTATAATTCTATCGCTTTGCAAAATTCTGGTTCAGCCGCATCTTGAGTATACCATCCAGTTCTGGTTACCAGTCCTCAGCAAGGATGTGCTGGAACTGGAGTGAGTCCAGAGAAGGGTAACAAAGCTAATATGGGTGCTGGAGGATCTCCGTTATAAAGAATGGCTACTCACAATAAACGTATTTTCCCTGGAGAAGAGATAATTGAGAGGAGACATGATCGCAATATACAAATTCTAGCATGGGGAAAAACTACTCAGTCTGATGATACTTAAGAAGTCATGTGGCCACTCAATGTAGTTGGATGAGAATTTGTTAAACCTTAAACTAGTAGCAGGTTATTTATCGTTAGAGCAATAAGGATGTGGAACTCCCTTCAAAAAATGGTAGTGTCAGTGGGAAATATCAATAATTTCACAAAACTTTGATGAACATCTTAGCGAACACAACATACAGGGATATGGGAAGTGGCAGAGACATAAATACATTCACAAACCCATACCCACACTGGTTGAACTGGATGGACTGTTGTCTTTATTCAATCTAACCAACTATGTAAAAATATAAAATATAAATGGAGAGATTTTTGATCCAGGGAGCATCTGATTCTGATGTTGATGTCTTAGGGCAGGGGTGTCAAACTCATCATGGGTGGCCCCGCATTATCATTTCCCTAAAGGGGCCGCTTGTATCTGTAAGGCTAGATGTCCAGAACGCCCCCCTTACATCAGATGTCAAGAGCCCCCCCCCCTTTACCATTAGCAGTCAAGAGTCCTCCATCCTCCCTTCCAAAACAGTGCCCCCCCTTAACTTGTGCTGCTGCCGGAAGAAGCTAGGGGTGTTACTGGGAAGCAGAAGGTGCAGGGTCTGGAGGAGGACCGGGGGGGGTGGAGCTCTCCTGCAGCTACAGGAGAGGTGCGAGGGCCACATGAGATGGCCTGGCTGCTATGTGTTTGACGGTGCGTGGCCTGATGCATGAATCGCGATAAATTACTATATACAAAGAAAAATACTAAGTATTCATGAATAAATAAATAACAGTATTCTCATTTGATAAAATTGTAGAAATTGATAATTGATGCCCATACAAGGGATATTTATTCATTTTATCCCTTGTATGGGTATCAATTTCTACTATTTTATCAAAAGAGAACACTTATTTATTTATTCATGAATACGTAGTATTTTTCTTTGTATCTACTAATTAATAATTAATAATAAATAATATAGAATTTTTTTCTCTCGATTCATGCTTTAGGCCACGCACCTTCCTTCTTTTTTCGTACATAGCTTCTTGGACTTCCCCTAGTCAGCGGGCATGCATGATCACTCTAAATTTATATCATTAGGAAATACTACCACCTTTTACTAAGGCCCTCTGCACGAGCGCACAAGAATATCTTTTCTGTTTAAACCTTAGGGGATCATGAAGGAATTTCATTTTTTTCCATATGACAATGCTTTATAAATATATTTCTGCCTTCCTTTGGAACAGCTATGGCTTTTAATGTATTTATGTTTACCATTGGATTAACTTTCAAAAGTCATGAAATAGACCCTTGTTGAAAACGTGTTCTTTTTTTAACCTAACTATTGTAAAGGAAATTTTTAAGTTCTGTATATAATCGTATTCTATTTTGTATGTATTGCACACTGCACTCATTGTGCACATGGCACTAATAATGTTTTCATTACATGTTTGCATTTTTTCGAGTTCTGATTAGAATTAGCTTGCCTATGTTACGCCCCTTGTTACAATAAAAGTACAAGTGTGATATTAATGTGATACCTACGTAATCATGCGTAAAAACCTTCAATTGCGTCATAATAAAACAGAACAGTTATTTTGGAAACATACTGAGTGTATCTTTTTGTGTCTGTTCCCTACTGCAGTAGTTATTAATAATTTGGAACCACTAATCAATATGAGGATAGGAGTTGCCCATCTATAAAATATCCAGAACACTATGTAATATTGTATGGTAGGCTCAAGACCACTGCAGTAGTGGCCGGGTTTTTGTCTCTAAAGAAGGTTTTATACAGCTGGAAAATCCATGCAAGTGGTGCAGCACACCAAAGAGCTCATTATTCCTTCTCTGCTAAACCCTGCAATACCCAATTAGCCAAAAAATGGATAGTATATGGATAGCATTACTGAAAAACCCTATCCTTTGTAAATCTTATAGCCAAATATAAAAAGATATTAGGGCTGCTTGATATATATTCTGCCAAGTTAATTTCCTTAAAAACACAAATTCATTTTGTCTTTCTAATTTTCTATTTAGAGAAGAAATAGGTGAGGTCGATGCTAAGCTGCCATAAAATGAGATTACCTAGTGATGCCGCAAATAATCAATATATGCTAGAAACAATGCTCTACTCAATGAATCTCTTTACTATTCCAAAACAGGAACTGTCCAAATCTTTGGAAACATATTTAGAGGAAATAACCTATCTTTGCTGTTTAAGAATTGTTTAGAATAGAATAGAAAGATAGCTAAAATGGAACATCTTTCTGATAGCCTTTAAAAATAACTTTTTGGATCCTCGTACTCTTCATGATACGCTGCAGCCCCGGAATGTGGGTGGGTGCACGATGGCCTCACATACAATGCAGGACATCTGCCAAGTATTCCCCTGCTTTACATCCCCACAGCAAAACTAGCATAAGCCTCTTACTACCCCTATTTTTAATGGCTCAATGGAGTTCAGCTTCAACTAAATCAAAAGCAAGTGAGGGAAATGCATTCTGAATAACTGCTATTTCAAACCGTTCTACCTTTTTTTTTTTCCAAAAAGCAACCGATTTTCTAGGCAGACTTTCTATACTTTGCTCTTTGACTTTCTTCAGCTGTACTTAGTCCCTTCTTCTTATGCCGCGTACACAAGGGCGGACTTTCCGACGGACTTTTGACGGACTTCTGATGGACTTTTGAACAAACGGACTTGCCTACACACGATCACACCAAAGTCCGACGGATCCGTACGTGATGACGTACGACCGGACTAAAATAAGGAAGTTGATAGCCGGTAGCCAATAGCTGCCCTAACGTGGGTTTTCACCCGTCAGACTAGCATACAGACGAGCGGAGTTTTCGACCGGACTCAAGTCCATCAGACAAATTTGAAACATGTTCCAAATCTAAAGTCCATCAGATTTTTGACCGAAAATGTCCGCTGCAGGTCCGATGGAGCCCACACACAGTCGAATTGTCCGCCGGATTCGGTCCGTTGGACCAGTCCGGTCGAAAAGTCCACCCGTGTGTACAGGGCATAAGAGTGTGTCAATAAACATCAGTGTCATTGCTGCACCCCCATCCTCTTTGTGTCTGTGTGGTTGAAGTCATAATGTAAAAAAGGAAGGCTAATTAGGGGCTGTTTTTGGCATGACAACAGATTTAGGGTAGTTTAGGAACTATGGTCATTCATACAAACATTTAAAATCATTAAAAACTTTTAAGAAACATTAATTTACCAGTTGAAAGGGCCAGTGCTATCACCACCTGGGCCAGTTCTTTGCTGGGCTTTTGGTCCCCAGTGCCACCATCTTGCTTGTGAGAAGTCGGCTGTGACTTTCTGCTGTTTCACAGCCAGTTACCCACTGCAGATGCGTGAGAGGCATCATGCAAGCCCACCCCTTTCTTTTCGCAGATTTAGGGATGGAGACATGTGACCCATATGTCTCATTTACCAATTGCCTACCGGCTCACGCCGATATACGTCGGCAAAGTGGCAAGGGTGCGCAAAACAATGTACCCGTACCCAGCTGCATCATCGGCGGCTAGCGGGCGTGTGCGCGCTGCCGCCCACGTGCCTGCCACAGGAGCATGCCTGTGGGTCCCACGGACTCGATGTCTGCCGGTGGCCCAGGATCGTGACACGGAGAGGCAGAACGGGGAGATGCCTACATAAACAAGGCATTTCCCTGTTCTGCCTAGCAACATGACAGGGATCTACTGCTCCCAGTGATTGGGAGCAGTGATCTCTGTCATGTTCTAGTGAGCCCATCCCCCCTCTAGTTAGAACACACCCAGGGAACACACTTAACTCCTTGATCGCCCCCTAGTGTGTAACCCCTTCCTTGCCAGTGACATTTACACAGTAATCAGTGCATTTTTATATCACTGATCGCTGTATAGATGCCAATGGTCCCAAAATAGTGTCAAAAGTGTCCGATATGTCCGCCGCAATGTTGCAGTCACAATAAAAATCGCAGATCGCCGCCATTACTAATAAAAAAAAATAATAAAAATGCCATAAATCTATCCATTATTTTGTAGACACAATAACTTTTGCGCAAACCAATCAATTTACGCTCATTGCGCTTTTTTTTTTACCAAAAATATGTAGAAAAATACATATCGGCCTAAACTGAGGAAGAAATTAGTTTTTATATATTGTTTGGGGATAATTATTATAGCAAAAAGTAAAAAATATTGTTTTTTTTTTCAAAATATTCGCTCTTTTTTATGTTTATAGCGCAAAAAATAAAAACCGCAGAGATGATCAAATACCACCAAAAGAAAGCTCTTTTTGTGGGAAAAAAAGGACGTTAATTTTGTTAGGGTACAACGTTGCACAACCGTGCAATTGTCAGTTAAAGTGACGCAGTGCCGAATCGCAAAAAAGGGCTTGGTCAGGAAGGGGTAAAAATCCTTCCGGGGCTGAAGTAGTGAAAGTCCCAAACTCCCCCTTTTTAGTTCATATCAATGTAGGGATGAAGGTGTGTAACTGACTATTAGGGAGCCCGTGATCTAGGACTTTGTTTTTTGTTTTTTAATTGCTCGCATTGGACCTATCAGACTTATCTAATTATCCAGTTTACATTCATTTAGCACCAGCATTTCCATATGTGTGTAGATATGGTTAAATATGGGACCGGGATTTGATGTGGTGTTCCTCCATTTGTCTTATGTGTGGGAGCTGCTGCGATTTGGGGTGTGAGCGCCTTCCCTCTCCCCCCATTTTTGCATCGGTGATACGGGGGGATCAGGTGGGTTTGCCGCTACCGCAAATCGGCGTCACACTTCCACACTACGCGCTTCCTGGCACTGGCGTGTTTGAATTTTTCGATCTGGTGTCACCATATGGAGGAGGGCGTCTCCAGCCTTCATGGGCAGCGGCTACTGCTCGGGCGTGGACATCTCTTATCCTCTCTTGATGAACCTGTGTGTGACGTTGGGAGGAGCCCGTGGGGTGTGCCGAGTGTATTTAACATCCTCACTTTTGTGCTAGCCAGTCCTCATGGCAGCACCTTTTTGTGCACACCGAACACTACTTGGAATTCACTTTTCTACATCAGTAACAGGTAATTACAGGGTCATTCTTTTCCTGCTCATAACTATTTATTATCATTTATTATAGTAGGGAGGACACTAGAGTTAAGGTAAATATAAGCTTTTATTTGATGTAATGGGATAATAAACTTAATGAATCTTCATTTTTAGATTGATTATATTTAGTAACATGAGAGAACAACCCAAGGGTACGTTTTGCAATCATAAAAGGATATAATAATGTACAGATACTTTCCTGCTCTGTAGTTTCCCTCCTGTGGTTTACAGCTCAGCATTTGAATGATCCGCATTTCATTAGGAGAAAACTATAATAGTTTAATACCATATTGGCCTTAAAGTGCATATATATCCACAATGTTTTTTTTTTTTTTAGTTTTGGATTGAGAATAGAAGGATTAATACCCATACAGTACCAGTTTTGTTGCTGTCTGCATAGGCATGGGGTGTGCCGGATGTGCCTGGGCACACCCTAATCACCCCATGTGGCACAGTTTCCCCCTGCTATTTCACCAAAGCCCCCCAATGGGACTCCTAAATTTTTTTTAAAAAATTATAAAAAAAAAATTAAATTGTAAAAAATAATACAAAAATAAAAAAAATACTGACACCGTCCATTTTGACATAGAACATGAAAATGCAATTATTTTAGTAAATATAAACTGCTAAATAAATTTTCTCATCAGCAGTATATAGCAGTCGTGTGACTTCTATCAGTGTCTGGCCGAGCACTGGCTTAAGCTTGTTGGGGGAGTATTCATTCTCCTCTGACTGTCCTATGAGGCTGCACGACCCCTCTGTCTGGAGGGTGCTGAGTGGTCCTGTGCCCCAAAAAAAACTCTCTAGCAATACACACCAAACTGAGCATGTGCAGAGTGCCCCCAAGACTCTGTACTATCACCAGATGGATTGGGAACTTTGGAAGAGGGGGGGGGGGTCAGAGAAGATGGGATCAAACAGCCTTTTTACACAATGCAGAGCATTTACCCCTTAGGTTCCACAGTGAGTATAACAAGCATGCTTTACTGCATATACAGACTGATTTTACTCTTGTGGGTTTAGTAACACTTTTAAAAAAGTCATGCTTTTCCAAGCAAAATTTGAATTTATTCTGGCCATTGAAATGAAAATACGCTCAATCGCTAAGTGTGCCTAGTGCTTATATGCATTTAGACACGTTTAGCGGCATTTTGCTTTTTGTATACCTAAAAGCTCCTCTCCTGAAAGCGATTTTTCAGGAGAAGTTCAGGATAGGAGCTTTGCCTGCCTCTAAACGCTGCTGTTCCTAAACGCCTCTAAAAGCCTACGCGTGCATGGACACATTAGCTTTTATTGAGGTGCTTTCAAGGGCTTAACCAAAAAATGCCAAAAGCCCCAAAAATTTCAGTTTAGGAGCGGCAGTATGCATGAAGCCTTAAAGTGATATTAAAGTCTCATATTTTTTTTTAGTTAAAAATAACAAACATGTTATACCTTCCTGTGTAGTGGATTTGCACAGAACAGCCCCAATCCTCCCCTGATGGGTTTTACTTCCTCTTTTGTTCCCTGCAAAGTAAAAGCATAATAGGCTAGTATAATAATAGCCTAGTATGCATGCAGCCCATTATGTGCCACTTACCTGCAAAGCTTGCAATGTCCACAATGTCCCCGCTGGTGGCCACATCCGTCTTCACCCCTCTTCTTTCCGGGGCCGTGGACTCCGGCCGTGACTGGCCGGAGTTGCGTGACGTCACTCCTGCACAAGTCACGGCACGGGCCCTATAGAAATGGCAAGATCGTGCCCTTTCTTCAGCGCACATGCGCCGATGATGTCGGCCCAAGCGTATATTGGTAAATATCTCCCAAACCAGGGGTAGACAACCTCTGCACTCCATCTGTGTTGAAGCTACAAGTCCCATCATGCTTCTGCCTCTAGGAGTCATGCCTGTGATTGTCAGGGTCTTGCAATGTCTCATGGGACTTGTAGTTTCAAAACAGCTGGAGGGCCTAGGTTGCCTACCCCTGTCCTAAACCGTGCAGGTTTAGGAGATATTTCCAGTACCTACAGGTAAGCCTTATTATAGACTTACCTGCAGATAAAAGTGGTGTAACTAGGTTTACAACCACTGGTTGTAAACCCTTACAACACACTTTTTGCTACAGGTAAGCCTATAATAAGGCTTACCTGTAGCTACCCTGGATATCTCCTAAACCTGACCGGTTCAGGAGATATTCCCTGTATTTGCATGTGCCAACGTCATTGGCACATGCGCACTGAAGCAATGGCATGTACGTGCCGTTGCTTTAGTGAGTGTGCCGTTACCGTCAGCTCCCGCACGCATACGCGGGAGTGACATCATCGCAGCCCCAGCCAATCACAGCGCCGGAGCCGCTGGGAGCGATGTCGCCGGCCGGAGCGGTGAAGGAGGACCGCTGCGGGGGCTTCGATCTAAGGTAAGTAATACATAATGAGCTAGTATGCTATGCATACTAGCTCATTATGCGTTTGTCTTGCGGGGTTATTTTTTGTTTGTTTTGTTTGTGGGTTTACAACCACTTTAAGGTATCCTGTAAACTGTCCCCTGTTTTGTGTTTGTTCAGCATGTATAACTTACTTTATTCTGGTCCTGTACAGCGCGGCCATCTGAAGTGTAGGCATCTGAAGCCACAGTGTCCCTTTTCCAGGATTCTGTGCAAGCTAACTACCCAGCATGCACCTCACGATCTCGCGCATGTGCAGTGTTTTGCAAAAATGCCAATTCGTTTTTAGCATGCACACAAGTGCTGCATGGTGGCAAGTCCACTTGAAGGAGTGTGCTTGATTGCCACTGAGGAGTATCTTTTCAAATGAATCTTTAAAGTATAACAGATTTATTCATGATTGTGACTAAGTAGGGATATTTTATGTTGCATCTCTGCTACCACTGGGACTATGATTTGAGTTATTTATACTCAAGGGTAGCACTGACTGATTCATTGTTATTGTTTTTTATACCAGATTATGTATGGATTGGTTCAGTTCAGGTAAACTGCTGCCAGATAGATTATTTTTATCTCCTACAGTGCTCTGAACCAACCGGTTTGTCTATTTCTTGACCCTCTCACAATGTTTCATTTAATATATAGTGTTCCTGTCATTTCATTCTACGTTGTCTGCCAAGTACCAATATATAACACTAACAAGCGTAAACTGTGGTACATGTAGTATGAATAAATGGCAGAAGAAAGCCAACACTCAGCTATATATGAGATTTTTAACTGCATAGAAGCGGCAGCTTAACCTGTTCCTGGCAACCAACTAATTCATAAACACTGAAACCAATGGGATTTATTTACTAAAAGGAGCTCTGTTCTTTTAGGAAGCAAATGTTCACTGAGATTAATAAAAAGGTAAAGCTGTGTTACTCAACCAGTCATGGGATGGCCATAATCCTGTTCCCTAGCACATGATTGAGTATTTAAAGTGAACAAAGACTCACCTTATCTGCTGAACATTCACTTTGCTAAGTGAACAGCCTCAGATCTAATAATCTGTCAATAGGAGCCTCTGAAGTGGTTTAAAATATAAGTTCAAAGGCAGTAGAGGGTGCACGGTGATCACCACCCTTTGATGAAGTCACGCGTTCAGTAACGCAACACGTCAGGAAGGAGCCAGGTGTCGTCACGTCCGGTTGCGGCCGAGACCGGAAGTATCTTACATAGCTGTACCTACAATTCTCAATGGTAAGTTATTACTTTTTTTATAATAAATCGGATTGAGTTACTACACTATGGAGCCCCCTTTCTTTATTACATGACTATACTGCATCTGATGAGCCTGAAATTCACCTTGATATTGGTATTGCTGTGGATATTGTTGGGAGTCGATTGATTGCTGAGGATCTAGTGTATATCCATACCAAGGCTTGATTTGACCTGTAAGGGTCTTTCTATGAGGTCGAGAGGCTAGGGCAAATGAGTGGCGCACCACGGATGGTGATAATAATTGGATGAAGTGGATTTTGTTCGGCTGCTTTTGCACATGCACTTTCTCCTTATGAACTGTCATTTTGGAGTTTTTTCTTCCTCTTGTATTGGACTGTATCAGCACTTTGGGAATTGTTTGCACTTTATTTTTATGTCTGCACTCCATTCGTTTTTTTCTGCAATATGAATGATTATTGCCATTTATTATGTTGACAATTGTTTGAACTTGATTATCCAGCACACAGCTTTAGCACAGTCTTGGAAGTGCTATCCATTTAGTGTGTTAACTTAACTTACACATTAATTATCTGTATTTTTATTTATTTGAGTCAGCGCCACATATATTTTTATACAAACGCGGCAGGGTGTTTTTTTGAAGCACCTGATTAGAGACAGAGGCTCTAATAGGCTTCAAGAGTGGCCTTGGAGCACAGAGCATTGTGCTCCGAGGCCACCCAGTTGTGTGACAATAGCGAATGAATTTTCGCTATTTTTCACATTAAAGTTCCTACCTGCTAATCAAGGGGCAGGTCTGTGAGAGCTGTTTTCCGATTGGTCAAAGCGTCAGGCGATCCTTTTGGATGCCCAGCGCTTTGACGAAAGAGGAGACACACCCCTGCCCGCACTCCAGGAGAGGAGGAAAGAACACCACAGACCCGCGGGTAAGTGCCAGCCCGCTGGGGGGGTGTTCTTTGTTTGTTGCCCCCCCCCCAAAAAAAAGAGCCACCAGCCACCTGTTCAAAGGGACTTTCCACCTTTGCTAAGGAATACCTGATGTAGACTACTCTAGTTATTAGTGTGTCAGTCAGTTCCTCTTAACAACTGATGTAACCCACAGGTCACTGTAACTTCCAGAAGATGTAGGGACTTTAAAAACAGCTGTAAAATCCTGGGCTGAGGGTCACGAGTTTACTATGACCTCGTTTTCACATTGCGTCCATGACGCCATAGCTTTTTAGTGACAAGACTTTGCGAAAAGGATTCTGATTGTCTCACCTTGTGGGGAGAGAACCATGGCAGGATCCTCAAGCTAATCAAAAATGCAAATCGTTTATAATTTATATGGGTCTAATTAGAATAAAGGAAACCAACTCAGTCTGGAAATCAGCAGTGGACGCTCTAATAACAGTACTACTCCCCAGCAAACTTCCAAATAATACAGTTAAAAAAAACTACCAAAATCCACCCCTACACACAAAGCTAATTTAAAGCAGCCAAAATGAAAAATAAATATCAGCACAAGGGACATAACTTACAGTCAGTAGAATTTCTCTTGTGCTGATTCTTCTTCCTTCAGTTAGTTTTAGTTTAAATACTCCTCCATCCATGCCCCCCCCCCCCCCCCCCACACACACACACACCTACAGCTGTAATCTTCTGGTGGGACGGGGATTAATACAACTAAATGGCTGTCACAGGCTCTCACCCAAAGATCCCTACTATATCTGTCCTTTCTGACCAGCTCCACAAGTCATAGAAGCCGTACTACATTTTCTATGACTGAAACCGGATCTATAAATGGAGGGGGCTGTAGTATGGATTCTATGAATGGAGGAGCTGGGGCCAGTCTGAGCTTTGTTGTGCAGCAAATTCCAAAAGGTTGATACCAGTTTAAATTCAGGATCTTACTTAAAGAGTAATTTCACCTTTGTACACTTTTTTTTTTTTTTTAATAAATTCCAGCTCCCCTATGCACCAATATGGCATTCATGTACTTTTTTTGAAAAAATATCAAAGCTTTCCATTAAATCTACAGTCACTCACTTTTCTTGTCCTAATCCACGTTTCCAGACGTTTCCATTTGTAATGTCTTTCTTCCTTACAGACTGCAGGTCATCATGACACAGGAAGGAGTTGTCCAGCTGACCCCATTGGCACACACCCTGAATCATCCACCCTCCCATTCCCAGGTGCACATTTTTTAAATGAAATGCAATCAATCAGTGATCACCCTTCCCTTTTGAGATGGGAATGAGTATGCAGGTATAGGACAAGCCCCTTGTCACGCCCCCATAAAGGAGAATTGTACAAAAAAAAAACAAGATTGGTTGAACCCACAAGTGCTTTTTTACCACTAGGTAAGGTTTGGAGTGCAGGCCGGGTGAAAACAAGGCTTGCACCGCAGGCCAGCATAGGAACTATACGACGCCATCTTTACACCGTTTACAAACCGCTGGAACAGCTTGGTGTCGCCTTACGAGCACCACAAAATGTGAGTGTACAGTCTTTTTAACTTAACTTTATATTAAACGGCTATTACATATTGCGCAATGATCGCTGTCTATTTTTTATGAGGTTGGACATGGTTTACGTATAGCACATTGGGGTCAGCAAGGAATACGTTATAAGTGGAGTGGTTACGCCTTCTAAATGAACCAAAGGCGCATTTATACTGGCATCTGGTGAGTGGCTAATCCATGTGGTGGTGGTGGTATTGTCACTAAAGTAGTGGAAGTGTCACAAAAAAATCACAGATGATCTACGTCATATATATAAAAAATAAAGGACAGTTTTAAAAGAGACCTCTGCATCGATTGCACATTGCACATTGCATAAGAATTTGGATATTATAGTTTTGATATTTTGGATGTAAATGTTTAATTTTATATGGATTTCATGTTGAAATATACTTAGTTAGTCGTTTAATTGTGTACCATTGCATGAGACATAAGGTTTAAGTATATTTTTATTTTTTTTAAATGTTTTTTGCACAGGTATGATTCTCAAGAAAGTGGTGTAGTATAATTAGAGTAGCGCAGTCAACACAAATGTATTATTCCTATACATTGGCTTTTGGGATTTACAAATGCAACAAATGAGGAGAAATGAGGGACAGAGGGACATTGCTCCAAATCAGGGACAGTCCCTCAAAATCAGGGACAGTTGGGAGCTATGCAGTCTCTAGCAAAGATTGAGAGCTGGTGGGACCAGTTCCCAAACAGGGGGCCTCTGTGACGGACAATCACAGTGGTCACATGATCAGGCAGTCCTTCCTGCCCCCCTGGGATGGTAAAGACCCTAAAGGGATGCAAAGGCTGGGCTGCACTGAATTGGTGTTTGGCCTTAAAGTAATTGTAAACAATCACCTTGTAAAACAACCCATTCAGTTTAAAATAAAAATTAAATGCGAAACATTTTTGTATAGATAGAAAAAAAAGGTATTTATATTTTTTTTAATATTATTTATAAGTGATCACATTCCCTCTGTTCTCAGCTGCTTAGGAGCTGGGGGAAGAGAAGCAACAGCATACTGAGCTTCCCGGTGAATGGCTGTGCAGGGGGAGTGTCAGGACAAATCTGATCATTGGAGGAGAGCAGGCTGAGTTCACAGCACAGCTAGAGAACTAACCACTGTGTGCTCTCCTGCTTAGTGTGGTCAGTTTTTAATAGGTAAGCCAGGAATTTCACATAAAAGAAGCGATACAAAGAGAACAGGAGGCTTTCTCATACAAGTACATGATACAGCAGGCACACATCAGGAATTTAAAGTGTTGGGGTAACAAACGCTTTAATTAATCTTTTTTTAGCTGCTCCAGATCTGAGGAATGTGTTGGCTGCAGGCCCCATATACTTCAGTCTGTTGTTGCCATTGCATTAAAGTAAGGTATTTTTAAGTAAGGAAGCAAGGAACTTTTTTTTTTCGGTATGTGTGCGCTGTCAAGGTGATTGTACGGTAATACGTTTCATAACTAATCTAAACCCAACTTTCAGTCTCTGCGGCTTGAAACGGCAAACATTAAAAATAGTACAAATTCTGATCATTTTTGGTCAGACCTTTGTAGAAATGTTTTAAAAATGAAGAACGTGTAAGCCATACAAAGCATGTATATGGAAATTACATAAAGCTTTTCCATAGAGAATGAAAAAATGAAGAACATGTAAGCCATACAAAGCATGTTTATGGAAATTACATAAAGCTTTTCCACAGAGATTTCCAAAGATTAAATGCAGCTTTAAACATGAGGCTTTTAAAATGTAAATTTCACTATTTTCTAAAATTTGAGCAGAAAATAGTTCAGCTACAATGGTCCACACACATATGATCTGTGGTGAGAACTTTACCATGAACCATTGAAAGCCATTAACTGTAGTCCTTCCCCTAGACAAATGCCAAATGCAAGAGGTTAGCAAGAGGTTAGCTGATGACAATGATGATACAGTTATTTATAAAAGTATCAGATTATTCCGTTGTTCCATTACTGTAGTTGACTAAAGAGAAGCCCGTAGCAAAAGAGACAGGAATAGGCGCAGGGCTGGCATGACAGGGTAGCAGGGCCAGCTAGCCAATTAAAGGTTGACTGGGTGTTTTGAGTTGGTCAGACTTGAGGGGGTGGCCAGAATAGTATTCAGCATAGTTACGGATGGGGCCAGTGTCCAGTGGTCAGTTGGAGGTCACTGGACGAAGTAACAGTTCCCACCCTCCCGCCCTGTTGTCTGTATTATATCTGGAATGTTTGGCATTTATTGTTGTAAGTTATAGTGGTTGAGATCTTTGGAGGCCTTCTAAATTAAGACCAGTATGGCATCTTGCTACGGGATCCTCGGGAAGATGCCAGTTAACCGAGGTTTAACTGTCATTTTGAAATGGGTATCAGCATTGGAAGTTGAAGAGTTGATATTGTCCCCGAGTAGGCGTGCTAAGACTGGGGACCTGGTGTGTCATGCTGATACGATAAAAATTTGGGGTCTTTTCGGTGCCTTCAAAGATCTACAACATTGTTACGATTGATTTGAAAAGTACTGTTTGTAAATAATATGTTTATGGTTTATTGTTAATAAAATGGCCAACACGGCCAAGTTTACTCCAAAAGGGTGACGTCTGGTTATTTAAGATGGTAAACATAATAGTAGGGTATGTGCAAAGGTATCAGGCCAGCTTGCATCTGTCTTAGTCATGTGAGGAGATTAGCAGATCTCAGTCCATACAGTAGACAGCCTAAAAGTACCTATATACAACACATAGGGGTCGATTTACTAAAGGCAAGCAGACTGACCAGGATGGATTTACTTTGTTGGTCGCCAGTGCCTGGGCCCTACATAGCCATCTCCTGCAGCACTGCAAGCACTTTTTCATTGGCAGGTTCTCCCAATACAATTACTGAATGTATGACTGTTCAAAAAAAAAAATATTGCTTGGCAATCTAAAGTCAACAGGAAACTTTAGTAATGATCCTGTACTCAAAATGTATGGTTTTAAAGAGTTTACATGTAGTTTAATGCCGATAACACATTGTTTGTGAAGTTCTATATTTTAGATTTTTATTGAATAATATATGTTTATCTTGGAACACTGTGGATTCTTCCTATAAGTATTTCTTTCAATTTAGTCATTTATTCCATTGTGGGTACTTCTAGTAGCATCTCCATGCTAAGGCATTCTGTTAGTGCTTTGTGGCTTCCCCTAGTGTTTCCAATCTAAAGCTCTACTCCAAAGCCGCATACACACGATTGGATTTTCTGACAGTAAATGTGTGATGTCCGGCTGTTGGCAGAAAATCCGACCGTGTGTACGCTCCATCGGACAATTGTTGTCGGATTTTCCGTGGACAAATGTTGGCTAGCAGGTTTTAAAATTTTCTGCGGTAAGTCCGTCAGACAGGGCGGTACGGTGCGGTAAGTCCATCGGACAAAAGTCCAAACACGCATGCTCGGAAGCAAGGATGAGCCAGAAGCGGTCGGTCTTGTAAACTAGCGTTCGTAATGGAGAATTAACATTCGTGACGCGGCAAATTATGAAATCTCCAAATGCAGCGCACAATTCACTTCTTCTTTAATGGGATAATAATGAAGCTGCTTTGCTGGTGATACTGATGGAGTTATTGCAAACACATTTTCAAAGGCTTTTTTTTTCTAGTGATATCAAGAATAATATTATTATGCTTTTTTTTTTTTTATTTGGGCAAGTTACCACAACACCATTATCCTGTAGTTTTTAAGATCAAAGATACAACTATATTGGTGTCCCTTATCAATTTTACATTGAATTTTTTTAAATGTAACTGCCTACTCCCAAACTGTCATTTGAAGTAAAACACATAGCCAAATATTATTCTACACAATTGTGTATTAAAAAAGGAAAATAAATAAAATTAGACATGCTATCTGCCAATAGAACCAAACCAAAAAATACATTCTATGCATCCAAACACATAGAAAATATACTAAATTAAATCATTATTCAACCAAAAAAATAATGTCAAAGCAATAACACCAATAAATCCCGGGTGCATCTGGCTGCTAGGCTGTGTGAGGGCCTATCCAGAAGCAAGAGAACAGCGCAGGGTTGGGATTGCGGGTTGCAGTCCAACCAGAAGTGACGGTTCTGCCGGCTGGAGAACCTGTTAGTGGTCCAAGGTAGAAGGGAAGCTGTTGCCACTAAGGGACCAACCATCTTATTACCAGGGACCACAGTGAGTAACTGAAGCAAGTACCGGAGCAGTATTCTCACTGAACGGGCACAGTGGAGAATCGGGAAACTTCAGGCGGTGATCAAGTCGGGGACCCAGCTAGCGGAGGTGACGCTTGCAGAGCAGCCTTGTGAGTCAAGTCAGGGACCGAGCGGGTCAGCAGGGGTGAAGCTTGAGAAGTATCTGGAGTGCCAATCTAGGGACCAAGCAGGGGAGCGTGGGTGTTGCTTGAGGGAGATACCTTCGCAAAGATTGGAGGAGCTCAAGGGATTCAGAGTTAGTGAATCAGTGGGTCTAGTGAGAGACCGGGAGCTCAGTGTTGAAAAACTACAACAGGCAGTTGTAGTGAAGCTGAAGGAACTGTTAGGTTTGAGTTATGCCGCGTACACACGCCCGGACTTTCCGGCAGAAAAGGTCCGACAAAATCATTCCATGGGACATTCTGATCGTGTGCGGGCTTCATCGGACTTTTTCTTTCGAATATTCTGACGGACCTAGAAATAGAACATGTTTTAAATCTTTCCGACGGAATCAGTTCCTATTGGGAAAACCGCTCGTCTGTATGCAATTCCGACGGACCAAAAACGACGCAAGGGCAGATATTGGCTATTGGCTATTGAACTTCCTTTTTCTAGTCCCGTTGTACGTCATCGCGTTCTAAACGATCGGACTTTGGTGTGATCGTGTGTAGGCAAGTCCGTTTCGGCGGAACTCTGTTGGAACTCTGTCAAAAAAACTGTCAGAGTTCATTTCGACGGAAAAAACGGTGTACGCGGCATTAGGAACTGTTAAAGACTGTTGCCATAGACAGCATTCCAGCAAGTGCAGATGTAGCGCCTTGCTGGGGCCTTTCCCTGAACAGCTGTCCTCCTATTGAGGTTTTGGTGTCTGCCATTTGATTCTACAACTATCTAAGAGTGTCCTGGCCCTAACGCTCTTTCCCCAAAAAATATTTAAAAAAATGACTGTTAAGAGAAAAAAAAACTCTTTTACATCCAAGAAGTGTCTGGTGCCCAATAACTGTGTCCACCTTGCACCCACTATGACTCACAACCCACCACATACAGGAGGATGTCAGCTATCTTTGGCCGGGAAAACTGTCATTAGATACCTTGCTAAATAATAATAAAAAGTAATTTTTTACATTCCATTTGTTTAGATACGGCATTCATTATTTCGGGTAATTTGTAACTTCGGATAAATTTGTATTTGTTACGTTCACTAACAGCCAAATTTGAAAGGATTTTCGTTCTTATTTTCGGGTTTTCGTTCTTTTGAATTTTCGAAATTTCATTCTTATTTCAAAATTTTCAAATTTACGAATTTCCGAATTTTTATTTTCCGAATTTCCAAATTTTAGAATTTCCGAATATTCTGAAAAATTCGTTAAACGGGTTTTTGTTAATTTGCATATTTCCAATTTAATGAATTTGTCGAAATTCTGTAAAAAACAAATTTGGAATGAAACTAATTGCACATGTCTAACTGACACCATCCACTGCCCTACTGACACCGATCTCTGCCCTTATGACACTATCCACTGCTCTACTGACACTGTTCACTGCTTTACTGACACCATCAGTATATGGACACACACGCATATATGTTTGAGCTTGGGGGTGCACACCCTAATGCAATAGGCTGTGCAAACCTATGTATATATATTTTTGATACACTCATCACAAGTACAGTTCATATCTCAGTAATACTTACTTTGCAGTTTGGTATTTTCTTTTCTAGCCAACATTTTCTTGCATGTGGAGGAATGGTGGAGGTGTAAACATGTGGAAACAGAGGAATGATTTCCAAACTGGAAGATGGAGAAAATCCAAATGCAGAAGGATGACTGCCAACCCACTGTAAAAGAAAAGAAACACTATAATAAACATGCATACAGTAAATGCATAAAATAACACATTACAGGTCAGTTCTTGTGATTGGGCTTAGATGGCCTCCTAGAGGTAGTACAAGATGTTCCCTGTCCTGAGATTCTTCCAGCTATAATGGAGACTTGAGACAGGCCTTGAGACAGGCCTGTGCCTTGCTGCCCTTGGCATATATGTATAATAATGTCCCTTTATGCAGACTCTGAGCTTCTTATCACAAACCAGTGAATATTATTGTAGAGGGTTTGTGGGAAGAGCCCCCATTGAGTTACAGTCCCAGAAGAGCTCCCATTGGACTGTAACTCAATCTCAGTAAACTGAAGCGGTAACTATTATAGTAAACTAAAGCGTTATCTCAAATTATAAATGGTATATTTCTGTGTTCCCTCACTTAACCTGCGACTGCAGGCATTGGCCCTCAAGTACATTACATAACTCAAGGGGCCAGAAATTTGAGGTGGGACCTAACAGAGTGTTACCAAGAGTGGTGAATAATTAGAATAGATCTTTTAAGTATTTATGGTTAGAAAATGCCAACTAGTTTACAGGTTTCAAAATGACAGTATCATTTACTTCTGAGACACAGAAACATTCAAATGTTTAATGTACATTCTAAAATAGCAATGTTTTTAGGAGATGTAGAATTGATCTAGCCCTACCTACACAACATTTAGTTTGCTCACCCACTAAATATTAGAAATATTGATGAGCAAACCAGAGAACGTTTTTTTTTCCCTGGAGGGTTGGCAGTCCACAGCTGTCCACAAAACCCTCAACATATTTCTGAAAGTTATGGAAGTTTATGGGAGACAAATTTTATATATTTTTTTTCTGACCCTTTTCAAGTCTAATTTACAATCTATTGTTTAAAAAAAACTAAATAGGTAGCTGGGCACTGCCATAAGGACATGACAACTATTTTTTAAAAAGATACTGTTCAGGGGGCATAGGGGTATTTCATGCAAGACAAATCCTTTAAATAACAGGCTTGGGGATGCCTTAAAGCTTCATGTGAAATGATGGAACAGTTTGATGCAGTCCTTTCAAAGTGACATTAAAAAAAGAGGGGAGGGGGTGGTATGATGTTGCTCCTAAAATTCAAACTAGACTCTTTTCCAGGCAGCCAGCATGGATGACCACAGAAGGGAGAGCACCAAGGATGCAGTTCACTCCTTCCTGAAACTTACCTTTGCTACCTACCTTATAATATTGAGGGGCACTTCAAAAATAGAGGTGGCAAAGGCCTCCCCCCCCAAAAGGTATTCTGTCTCAATGTTGAGGGATAAGGGTCTCTTCCTCATATCCTGTCCCCAAGAGGATGTTAGAGGTTTATGGGGGGGAACTGCAGGAATCTGGAAGTCCCCTTTAGAATAAGGGGGGCCTCCAGATATTGTGCCCCCCCAGACCATTGCGTACAAGGTACATTAGTGGGGATTATGAAGAAAATTATTGATTCCCCCTAAAAAATTGACATGGTTGGACATGATAAATGGTGGCTTTACATCTGAGGAAATTATTTATGTTTTTGCTTTTTTGAAATGAGTTCTATGGACCCTGTACTCATTACCTTGCAGGAGTAAATGATCTTGGGACCCCCATATTATAGGCTTTCATATTCCTAAATGTCTCCCCCAACTAACCCTCCACATCCCTTTTGTGGGGCAGGATGTGGGAAAGAGGCCCTTGTCCCTCAACATTGTGCCTTGCAAGGTGGGGGAAGCTTTACGGCCCCCTTGCAAGGTGCCCTTCCATAGTTGGAAAGCATGTGGCCTGGTATGGTACAGGATGCACACACTTGCTGCCTTCTATTTATTGGTCACCCAGACTGCAATCTTGGATATGGTCTGGTATGAATTTTGGGGGGTACCCCGCACCATATTTCAGTTTCTTTTTAAAGGAACAGTACACATAAAAAAGGGGTAATGGATGCAGGTCAGTAACATCACCCAGGATCACCAGTTGCTCTTTTAACTTAAACAGTATATAGGCTGGATTTGGGTTGAACTCACATTTGACATGAAGACCATTCCCAATCACGAACAATTACCATATTTTAACAATACTGCATACTACAACTTTTACATATTTCTTTTTGCATATCAGTGTTTCTGACCTCCAACTGCTGCTTTCAGTCTATATGCATGACTTCCAGCAACAGCTACAAATCATTGCTCTTGACTGGCTTCCTAAGAGGGACAATGGTGGTTGTACCATCAAACAGGAGCGCATCATACAATGCAGGAGCACGACTGTCACCTCTTAGTGAGAAGTGTCTAAACAAGGACCTTTATGGCTGGTTGACCAGGGTTTTTTAAATTATGTTTGTTATTTTAATAAAAACTACAGATTTAAAATGATTTAAAAACATTTTTTTTGGAATTGCATTACATGATAAGGTTCATAATGATTGGATTAAGATCCAATTTAAAGTGCTGTTGACCTTTACAGAATATAACTGTTTGTGACAGTATTCCTGTTATTACTTTAGCAAATTCAATTTAAGGTGTTTCTTCTAGGATGGCATCATTTGTCTGAGACAAACATCCAAACAAGACACAGCATTTCAAAGATCTAATATTTTATTAAAAAAGAACAATGTTTTTCAGTTTTTTTCAGTGGCTGGTGTAGTGATATAGTATAGTGGGTAGATAATTAATTAGTAGTTATTATAATCTTCCGCAGCAACCCAATTCTTCCATAGAGATGCACTTTATTGACTTCCAACACAGAACAAAGTCTTGCAACAGATGACAAAATCCAACAGAGTAAATATAATACTAGCCTTCAGAGTCCCATGTTTCCTAGACCTGTGCCTTCATAATCACAGAATGAGTGAATAGACTGAACGCCATGTTATATCCCCTATACACTAAATGGCTGAGCAATTTTATTGGCCATTGCCATTTAGGCCTTTGATCTGCTTCTGTCTTTCAGAGTGACAGACAATGACCCCTAGCCGTAAACAGCTGAAGTCATAAACTGCCCTAATCTGCATTCTTGCATATTAACATTAACATAGCCCAGAGTCACTATCTGTCCCCTTTGATATGTGGAGTAAATTTTGTTTGGCCACTTCCGCTTTGATCAACAAGTCCCCTTTGATATGTGTAGTTAGATTAACAGATACCACCTTAACACCCTTTTGATGTGTAGAATGGACATGTCCTGGAAGGCCTACATCCCTAATCTGTATTCTTGCATATTAACCGCTTCAGCCCCGGATCATTTATCTGAGCACTTTTTGCAATTCGGCACTGCGTCGCTATAACTGACAATTGCACAGTCGTGCGACGTTGCTCCCAAACAAAATTGACGTCCTTTTTTTTCCCACAAATAGAGCTTTCTTTTGGTGGTATTTGATCACCTCTGCGGTTTTTATTTTTTGCGCGATAAACAAAAAAAGGGCGACAATTTTGAAAAAAACGCATTATTTTTTAATTTTTGCAATAATAAATATCCCCAAAAAATATATAAAAAAACTTTTTTTTCCCTCAGTTTAGGCCGATACGTATTCTTCTACATATTTTTGGTTAAAAAAAATTGCAATAAGCGTATATTGATTGGTTTGCGCAAAAGTTATAGCGTCTACAAAATAGGGGATAGTTTTATGGCATTTTTATTAATAATTTTTTTTTTACTAGTAATAGCAGCGATCTGCGATTTTTATCATAACTGCGACATTATGGCGGACACGTCGGACAATTTTGACATTTTTGGGACCATCGGCATTAACACAGCGATCAGTGAGATTAAAAATGCATTGATTACTGTAAAAATGTCACTGGCAGTGAAGGGGTTAACACTAGGGGGGCAGTGAAGGGGTTAATGTGTGTCCTGGCTTGTGTTCTAACTGAAGGGGGATGGGGACTGTGCAGGGAAACTAACAGATCGCTGTTCATACTCTGTATGAACAGACGATCTGTCAGTTCCCTGCTCAGAGAACCGGAAACTGTGTGTTTACACACACAGTTCCGGGTTCTCCGTGTGGCCCGAGCGATTGCGGGAGCTCGACGGTGATCGAGACCACCGGGCACTCGCATCGGCTCGGGGAGCGAGCGGGGGCGCGCGCCCCCTAGTGGCCACAGGGCGGAGTGACATTACTTGACGTCGTTTTGCCCAGCCATGCCATTCTGCCGCAGTACAACTGCGGCGGCTGCTCGGCAAGTGGTTAACATCAACAAGTCCCCTTTGATATGTGTAATTATATTAATAGATACCAATGTGGCCTGCCTGGAATGGACTTGTCCTAGAATGCCTACATATAACACCATATATAAAATACAAATAGATAGATAGATAGATAGATAGATAGATAGATAGATAGATAGATAGATAGATAGATAGATAGATAGATAGATAGATAGATAGATAGATAGATAGATAGATAGATAGATAGATAGATAGATAGATAGATAGATAGATAGATAGATAGATAGATAGATAGATAGATAGATAGATAGATAGATAGATAGACAGATAGATAGATCTACATATATATATATACAAAGCACACTACAGCTGAAAGAAAGTGTGTTAGAAAGCATGAAGAAAGTAATGTTAACGTAATCTTTTGGAGCGACAGTACAAGTGATGAGCATGGATGAATGACAGACAATGGCTGATCTGGGATGAGCGACGAAGAAAGCATGGTGAATGACAAGTAACGAAAAATGACCACTAAGGAACAAGTGATAAGAAGGGAGTAAATGCAAAGAGAAATGTACATTGAGTGATGACCAATGCCGGATGAATCACAAGTAGGGATGAATGGGAACAAAGGGAAGGAAGTCACAAAGGACAAACAAGGGGATTGCGCTTAACAGATACATAATCTTAGACTGCCAATGTCATTATTCACAAAGGAGTGCCTAGAAGATTGTTAAAGTAAAACTTTGAAAACCTGGGCAATTAAGAGTGATAATATGATGAGAAAATAGATTAACAGAGCTTTTCTAAATTAAAAAAAAAAATGATTAGGAGATTATGAGATATAAACTGTTTTAATATACTATACATACAATCCTCCACTTTTTACATGAGAAGCCAATTTAATCATTTAACCACTTCAATACAAGCAGTCATTAGAAAGAAATCTCATCTCAGATATCAGAAATATGAAACACAACACGTATGGCTGGTGTACATTATGAGATTATCGGACGAATGATCGTTTGTTTTTGTTTTTTTTGCATGCTAGTCTGATATAGAAAATGAAGGGTTCACTAAAGTTACGAAATCTCTCATACGACAGAATGCAAATTTGGAAGTGATGTCATGTGTTGTAGTGCATTTGTATTATATATTATATCTGTATTATATACTAGATTTTTTTTTTCACTCTGGAATAGAAACCGGTGTGAGTGGCGCAGATAAAACTGAAATCTATCTGTCTAGTTAATGTAGCGCCCCCAACTCTCAGTTTCCAGCGCCATTGTAATGACACAAAACGCCTAGTTCAATCCCCAGAATGTGCCTGCAAAGCGACTGAAAGAGTTCAGGGGCATCAAGATGCAACAAAGAATGTAAAAATAGAAAAAAAAAGTATTGTTAAAAATGATTAAATGATTGGAATTGGCATGGTACTTGACTTAAAGGGTAGTTCTACTTTCTTGAAAAAAAAAAATAATATAGCATAAACAACTGTTGTAATTTAATGTTAATAAAAAAGACCTTTCCTTTTCAATCTGCATCCACTGTTATTTTCTGTAAAATTTAATGTAATATGGCAACCTAGAGGTGTTCTGTACACCGTTGCTGCATATAATGCTCCAGGAAATATAATTTCTTGCTTGTGTCATTGGCTCACTGATTTTCCTGGAACTCTGTGCTAAGATACAGGTCATATTTCAGGCATCCTCTGCAATAGTAATGCTAGTTTGATTAAATACTCTACAAGAATTAAAGATTTCTAAAGGGACACAGACACTGCAGCTTTTCTCATCAGAACACTGAGAGTGCACCTGCTGAATATAGTAAACCAGACCCTCCAATTCAGAATTGGTATCCAAAGGACATGATGAAAGTTCTGCAGCTTATATAGCGGCATTCCTATTGGCGCAAGCAGCAGTCAATCAAATTGACATTCAAAAGAGCGAAATTTTTTTTTTACTATGGTACACACACTCACCGGCCCCTTTTTTGGTTGTACCGAGTTGGACCCCCCTTTTGCCTTCAGAACTGCCTTCATTCTTTTTGGCATAGATTCAACAAGGTGTCGGAAACATTCCTCAGAGATTTTGGTCCATATTGACATGATAACATCACATAGTTGCTACAGATTTGTCGGCTGCACATCTATGACGCAAATCACCACATCCCAAAGCTGCTCTGTTGGATGAGATGTGGTGAGTGTGGAGACCATTGGAGTACAGGGACCTCATTGTCCAGTGGTGAGATGATTGGAGCTTTGTGACATGGTGCATTATCCTGCTGGAAGGAGCCATCAGAAGATGGGTACACTGTAGTCATAAAGGGATGGACATGGTCAGCAACAATATTCAGGTAGGTCGTGGCATTTAAGCGATGCTCAATTAGTACTAAGGGGCCCAAAGCGTGCCAAGAAAATATCTCCCACGCCATTACACCACCAGCCAGAACTGGTGATACAAGGCAGGATGAATCCATGCTTTCATGCTGTTTACATCAAATTTTGACCCTACCATCTGAATGTCACAGCTGAAATCCAGACTCATCAGACCAGGCAACATTTTCCAATCTTCTATTGTCCAATTTTGGTGAGTCTTGTAGCCTCAGTTTCCTGTTCTTTGCTGAAAGGACTGGCACCCGGTGTGGTCTTCTGCTGCTGTAGCCCATCTGCTTCAAGGTTCGATGTGTTGTGCATAGGGATGGGCTTTATGTTCAGGTCGAACATGAGTTCGACTCGAACATTGGCTGTTCGCCCGTTCGCTGAATAGCGAACAATTTGGAGTGTTTGCGGCAAATTCGAAAGCCGGGGACCCCTCCCCCTGTGATGCACGGGGACTTCCCTATGGCTTTCCCTGTGTTGTCAGAGGGGGCGGGGTCACCGGTGGCCCCGCCCTTCGTTATATAATTGTTGTCACCTGAAGAGAAGCGTCACACAGCGGAAGATTCCCATTGAGGCAGATCGGAGGATGAAGTGGAGAAGAAGGAGCCGAAGGAAGATGCCGGACGAGAAATCCGGAGGAAGAAGCGGAGGAAGATAGAGGAAGAAGCGGGGGAAGAACAAGATGGAGGAAGATGAAGAACACCGAAGGAAGACCAGAAGATGATGGAAGAAGAAGCGGGGAAAGAAGAAGACATTAATAAAGGAATTGTCAAAAACCGCCTATTGTCTTTTTTTAACATTTTTGACACTTTTTTTGTGAAATGGTAGGGGTACATTTGTACCCCATTACCAAATCACACAGGGGGGCGGGATCTGGGGGTCCCCTTGTTAAAGAAGGGGGATTCCAGATTCCAATAAGCTCCCCCGCCTGCAGACCCCCACAACCACCGGGCAAGGGTTGTGGGGATGAGGTCCTTGTCCCCATCAACATGGGGACAAGGTGCTTTGAGGAGGCTACCCCAAAGCACCTTCCCAATATTGAGGGCATGTTGCCTGGTACGGTTCAGGAGGGGGGCGCTCTCTCATCCCCCCCTCTTTTCCTGGGGCCTGCCAGGTTGCATGCTCGGATAAGGGGCTGATATGGATTTTTGGGAGGACCACACATCAATTTTTTTTAAATTTTGGCACAGGGTTCCCCTCAAAATCCACATCAGACCCTTCAGGTCTGGTATGGTTTTTGAGGGGGACCCCCACGCCATTTTTTTAAAAAATTTTGGTTCGGGGTTCCCCTGTGGGGGAATCCCATGCCGTTTTTATCAATGAACTTTTATGTGTATTGCCGGACCGACAATTCATTATAACCGCGAGTAGTTTTAAATTACTTTTTTTCCTTTAGAAATGTTATTTTGCTGTCAGACTGCTCTAAACATGGGAAACATGCGCCCCTTTACAGGCATACTATAGACACCCCCCGGTACGAGATTTAAAGGAATATTACACTTTTATTGTTTCACTGTAAGCATTATTAAAATCACTGCTCCCGAAAAAAAAACGGACGTTTTTATTTATTTTTTTTGCATTGATCCATGTCCCCTGGGGCAGGACCCAGGTCCCCAAACACTTTTTAAGACAATACCATGCATATAAGCCTTTAAAACTAGAAATTGATTAATCATGTTCGTGTCCTATAGACTTTAACGGTGTTCGCGTGTTCATACACATTTTTTGCCTGTTCGCATGTTCTGGTGCAAACCGAACGGGGGTGTTCGGCTCATCCCTAGTTGTGCATTCAGAGATGGTATTCTGCATACCTTTGATGTAACGAGTGGTTATCTGAGTTACTGTTGCCTTTCTATCATCTCAAATCAGTCTGAACATTCTCCTCTGACCTCTGATATCAACAACACACACAGCTGCCGCTCACTGGATATTTTCCTTTTTTCAGAACCTTTATATGTAAACCCTAGAAATGGTTGTGTGTGAAAATCCCAGTAGATTAGCAGTTTTTGAAAAACTCAGACCAGCCCCTCTGGCACCAACAACCATGCCACGTTCAAAGTCACATAAATCCTCTTTTCTTCCCCATTCTGATGCTCGGTTTGAACTTCAGAAAGTTATCTTCACCACATCTAGATGCCTAAATGCATTGAGTTGCTACCATGTGATTGGCTAATTAGCCATTTGTGTTACAAAGCAATTGAACAGGTGTACCTAATAATGACTCTCTCTTTACTGTACGAGGTAAAGAACTGCAGAAAACGTGCAGTCACCACACTCTGATTCACCACCTACTGGCTAAAGGTGGTAAATATGAAAACTGAATTTGTAACACACTGTATTTCATTTGCCCCACTAACAAGGAAATCAAATTCATTTTTTTTTTTTGTCCTGACTCTAATAAATAAATAATGAGAATATACACCCAAACGCTGTACATTCCCTTTAATCATTTGTTTATGTTGTATGCAATGACAGCATCTCACTTGCTCTCCTAAACCTAATATAAATGTTATAACCATTACAAAAGAGATGAAAGAGAGATGAGATGAGAGAGGCAGAGAAAGAAGAGACAGAGATGAAAGAGAGAGACAGATTATAAGGGTGCAAAGCAGAGATATAAATATTATAACTGATGGCACTGCATAGAGTTTGGAAACATTGAGACTTTATATTAAAGAGAAACTCAAGTCAAGACATTCTTTTTTAGGCTTAGACAGGGCGAGGAGGGGTTAGAACCATATATCGCTTAAAGTGGAACTTTAGTCAGAAAATTAAGTCCTGCTAGATCATTTCAGGCCGGCCTCTTTTGCAGGTATAGTCATAGGCGTGAGCACAGGGTGTGCCGGGTGTGCCTGGGCACACCCTAATCATTCCATGTGCATTAGTATTATCCAGGAGCAGCACAAGGTGGGTGGTTGGGGGTGCCAGTGACCAGTGTAAATGCCCCATTATATTAAAGTCTAGGTTCAACTTTAGGAACACGTTTCACCCGTATTTAGGATGTACCGTAATATACTCTCAATCAATTGTCTCCCACCATCAGAGCCCCTTTCTGTGACAGCAGGTGGCGTTCATGTGTGTTTGAACTTTGGGGTGCACCCCCTAATGCAATAGGCTGTGCACACCTATGGGTATAGTTATGTAAAACATTAAAAATAAGTGTCTATACTGTTTAAAATCCAGAAACAGAAAATATAAATAAGCAGCAGCATATAGTGCGACCACACCAAAATTCTAAAGTCCTGTAAACAAGCTGCGCTAAGAATTAAATAATAGTCCATACAGATAATCAACAACAAAGGAAATTTTGAATCCTTCCAGAATAAGAACACCACCACCGTGCACTTGTAAACAATAGTGTCAATCTACCGTAGTAGTTGATCCTGCTTACCGTAAAGGGCAAGAGGAAAAGGGCAAGTGGCTTTAGCCCAGCCAAGGCCTTTTAGCTTGCTGGCGCTCCCGGTGTTCTGATGGGGGGGGTAAATCTCCAGGCTCACATATGATGTTCACGTTTCCCCGTTTTGCAAAGGAAAGAGAGACTTGCCATAGTGTAAAATCCTCCAGATATTTTATTTAAAAAGACAAGTAGTCACTTACATTTAAATTTGCAAAGTTGCGTGTACGAAAAGCCGGCCGGCATACAAACAAAACGGAGCCCGTTCTCTCACTCCGAAAGCGTGGTGACGTCAGTGCGTACCCTTCCAGACGCGTTTCGTCATCATCTGACGTTGTCAATGGGACTCGATGTCGGCCGGGTGCCCGCGATCGTGTCACAGAGAGGAAGAATGGGGAGATGCTTTTGTAAATAAAGCATTTCCACATTCTGCCTAGTGACAGGACAGAGATCACAGCTCTCTGTCATTGAGATCAGTGATCACTGTCCTGTGTGGTAAAGCCCAGCCCCCTCACAGTTAGAATCACTCCCTAGGACACACTTAACCCCTTCACTGCCCCCCTAGTGGTTAACCTCTTCACTGCCAGTGTCATTTACACAGTAATCAATGCATTTTTATAGCATTGATCACTGTATAAAGGACAATGGTCCCAAAATAGCATCAAAAATGTCCGATGTGTGGCAGTCCCGATAAAAATCGCAGATTGCCGTCATTACTAATAAAAAAAAATAAAAATAAAAATGCCTTAAAATGATCCCCTATTTTGTAGACGCTATAAATTTTGTGCAAACCAATCAATATACACTTATTGTGATTTTGTTTTTTTTATATATTTTTGGGGGATATTTATCATAGCAAAAAATAAAAAAATATTGTGCTTTTTTTCAAAATTGTCGCTCTTTTTTTGTTTATAGCGCAAAAAATAAAAACCGCAGAGGCGATCAAATACCACGAAAAGAAAGCTCTATTTGTGTGAAAAAAAGGACGTCGATTTTGTTTGGGTACAACGTCGCACGATCGCGCAATTGTCAGTTAAAGGGGGTAAAATCCTCCGGGGCTGAAGTGGTTAAGGCACTGTTGAGTTTGTAGAGGCCAATCTGCTGACAACCTTAAAGCGGTATTAAACCCTCCTATTCTTTACAGCCAAGGAAGCTGCTTCTGTTTAATCTGCAACTGCCATGGTGCTGCACGTGTGATCAGTTATGACACTGGCCATTTGATGGTTTGACAGTTTGGTTGAGGACACAATCAAGTCAAATTGTTTTTTGAAACTGGCTTTATGATTTACAGCTGGAGCTCCGGGCTTCAGCAAAATGCCACCCTCCAGCAAGAATTAACAGGAGCAATGCTGGAGGCAATTTACAGCACACAATAATTTTGGTAGCATAATTATTCATGTAGACTGTATATTCCTTGCTAAAGAACATTATTTTTTATCAAGTTGTTCTGTGTAAAGTTCCGCTTTAAGAGAAAATGTTCTTTACTTCCTGTTTTGTCATTGTAAATCTACACAAAAAGGATGCAGACAACAACTTAAATTGTATTTAAAGCCAAAAGTTTTTTTTTGACTATGATAGATCAAAACCCCTGCTGTTTTTGTTTTCAACTGAAACCCATTGGTCTAATTTCTCTCCATTTCTTGTCTAAAAGATCCAATAGAAACTAACAGGAAACCTGTCCTTTCTGCCTCAAATCAAATCACTGTCAAAAGCTTTTAGATTTCACCTTCGTAACATCTCTAAAATTTGCCCCTTTTGTAGCTAATGAAACAACCAAGTTACTCATTCACTCCCTCTTTATCTCTCACCTTGACTATTGCAGCTCCCTTCTTATAGGTCTACCTCTCCATAGGCTATCTCCTCTTCAGTCTATCATAAATGCTGCTACAAGACTCATCTACCTTACCAAACACTCAATGTCTGCCTCCCCTCTCTGCCAATCCCTCTACTGGGTTCCATTTACCCAGCAAATTAAATTCAAAATACTAACAACATGCAAAGCCATTCACAACTCTACCCTGAGCTGCATCACCAATCTTGTCTCCAAATATCACCCAAAGCGTCCCCACCGCTCCTCTCAAGACCTTCTGCTCTCAAGCTCCCTTGTCTCTTTCTCCTATGCTGGTTTCCAGGACTTCTCCAGAACCTCTCCCATCCTCTGGAATTCTCTACAACAATCTGTCCAGCTATTTCCTGCTTTGTGTACCTTTAGGCGATCCCTGAAAACTCATCTCTTCAGAGAAGCCTATCACGCCTCCAACTTACTGAACTTTTATCACTTCCATCAGCATCCTTCCAGGTCCTCCTGGTATAATCTTTTGTACCACTTGCCCCATCCTATTAGATGGTAAGCTCTTACAATCAGGGCCCTCCTAACCCTGTTGTATTTTATTGTATTGTAACTGTACTGTCTCCCTTTATATTGTAAAATGCTGTGCACACTGTCCGCGCTATAAAAATTCTGTATAAAAATAATAATAACCAACTTTTCAAAGTGAGGGTAATCCCCTTCTAAGTCTCATCAGAATAAGAGCCCCCATTAGAAGACTTCTCCCCTATACCTGTCATGGAGATGTAGCGCTTAACCCAGAAGGGGCTGCTGGATATAACCCATGTTCTCTCTTACCTGTCCAGAGGCTGTTAGCTTGTAGGCAGGTTGAGGGGGGACCTACTGCCCTTTTAAAGCGGGATTCCGGCCATGAAAAAAAAATTTAAAGTCAGCAGCTGCAAACACTGTAGCTGCTGACTTTAAATAAGTACTTACCTGTCCTGGGTGCCCGCAATGTCGGCCGCCCGAGGCCAACCCGTCCCTCGGCTCTCGGGTCCCGGCACCACAATCCTAACTAAGGGAAACGGGCAGTGGAGCCTTGCGGCTTCACTGCCAGTTTCCTACTGCGTACGCGCGAGCGGCACGACGCTTTGTGAATGGGACCAGATGTGTTGTGGGACACACACAGTTCCGATAACACCTCGCCCCCCATTTCCCAGAAGACAACGCGGGGAGCAGAAGACTGAAGATCATCGCAGTGTAGGAAGAGGCAGATTAGGAAGACTGCCTAGCAACAGCCATTTCACGTAAGTAAAAATTATTATTTTTTTCCTCCATTTTTTTTACGTATTTTTTTGTGCAATTTTTTTTTTTCAGGGTGGCTCTCCATTTAAATCCTTCCATGAACAAGAACAAGTTCAATTCCTTCCATGTAGGATCTATTAAATAACATGGGAGGAGTTAGCTACAGGGAGAAGGTTGCTGGCCATTGAAAGGAAAGCCAGGAAGGGAAGCAGCATCTAGGAATCTAGAAGCAAAGACTTAATCCTTTCCTTCCCGTGGAAGTGAATACTACAGAGCAAGGGCTGGTATGCCCCAGAAGGTTAGTCTTTTATGTTAGGGGTGCTCTAGGTGCCACTATAGCCAGGAAGCTCAGGTACCAGCTCCTGAGCACACTGAATAGCTCAGACTCAGTCTAGGAATGTCTTTTTAAAGATGTATTGAACACAGACGGGTAGAGGAATGAGGGTGCAGGATACTCCAAAATACACGCAGGTATAGGTGGACAGATGAAGCAAAGTTCTTAAATAGCAGCCTTAGGTATTGCTGGAAGTAGAGAGGGCAGTCAACTAAGTAGAGGGGGCAGTCAACTAGTATTACACTCTGAATAGTCACAGTCCTTGTAGCAATCTCTGGTGTCTAACCCTGAAAGTAATTACACACCCGGAGCTTTAGGCAAAAGCAATATTTTGCAATATTTTGCAAATATTCACCAACCAAAAGAGTTCTGTATGTATATGTTATCGTATGGTAATCGTAATAAAGAATAAGCCTGGACGGCAGCACTCCGATACAACACCTTTATTGAGTTAGAATCCAGTGTACAGCAGTCAATCCATACGGTACAAAAGAGGGGGGTGCAAGCAGCCTACATGTTTCACACCAGAATATGGTGCTTAATCATAGCTAGTGTAGTGACAAAACGGATGTGAATAGATATGTGCTGGTGGCCAATGGGAAACAAAGTATCCCAAGGGCCACTCCCACATGCATGATTAGTCAATCAAAGAATATGGAACAGCTGTGGCCAGTCCAGGGGCGGACTGATCATTGAGCGATTAGGGCACTGCCCGAGGGCCCTGGGCCACTAGGGGGCCCCACCAGGGTTGCCAGCCTCAGTAAAACCAGGGACAGTATGTATAAATCTGTGTTTTTTTACATCTGTCTGTGTATACTGTGTGTACATGTATGTGTATACTGTGTGATTGTATACTGTGTGTGTGTATACTGTGTGGCCCTATAATCTCTGATTGCCTGGGGGCCCCATAATCTCCTATTGCCCGGGGGCCCCATGATTTGTCAGTCCGCCCCTGGGCCAGTCCACAACTCTCACATAGACAGGTAAAAAAAAAAAATACTCACAATCACATTGACACAAACATAAACCAATTGCAAATAACATATTAAAATTGGATTTAAATAACCACATTAATATGTAACATTGGGTATAACCCATGAGACATAAACTCATAATGTTAGTTTAAAAATTGGTATTATTATCCACACCACACGTGTGTGTTCAGTTATCAAAAACCACCAAGGAGCTTCCATGTGTCAGATGTAAACGCAAGAACAGAAAAATATATGGATCAAATCAAAAAACAAGTTAAACAAGCGTGTACATACAAACACATGGACTAAGGAATGATACAGCAGTCACACCGAGACCGTTAATAAAAACAAAAGCAAAAAACAAAAGTTTCCTCTATTCATATACAGTGGGGACAGAAAATATTCAGACCCCCTTAAATTTTTCACTCTTTGTTATATTGCAGCCATTTACTAAAATCGTTCGGGTGGGATCTGAGGGGTGGGACTCTCTGGTCGGCATATTTAAGCAGCCAGGGTTGACTTCTAATGCCCCGTACACACGGTCGGACATTGATCAGACATTCTGACAACAAAATCCACGGATTTTTTCCGACGGATGTTGGCTCAAACTTGTCTTACATACACACGGTCACACAAAGTTGTCAGAAAATCATTCTGAACGCAGTGACGTAATACACATACGTCGGGACTATAAACGGGGCAGTAGCCAATAGCTTTTTTCTCTTTATTTATTTTGAGCATGCGTGGCACTTTGTGCGTCTGATTTGTATACACACGATCGGAAATTCCGACAACGGATTTTGTTGTCGGAAAATTTTATAGCCTGCTCTCAAACTTTGTGTGTCGGAAAATCCGATGGAAAATGTGTGATGGAGCCCACACACGGTCTGAATTTCCGACAACAAGGTCCTATCACACATTTTCCGTCGGAAAATCCGACCGTGTGTACGGGGCATAAGTGTGATCCATTCAATCCTCCCCAGCAGCAGCACAGCTAGCTCTCAGAACAGGCTGTGTATGAAGATGTTCCCTTCTTAAATAAAGCTGTGATCTATGAGGTAGGACTTGGGAGGTTTGGACTTTTTCTGTAGGTGTGACTGAGCAGGATTGAATGCTAACTAGGATGTATTCAATCCCACTTACCTTCAGAGCTGTGATGGAAGTTACATCATTTGCAGAGTCTGTAAGACTACAAAGGGGAGTGTTATAGACTCAAGATGCTAAAGGATGTGGCTGTGGAAGGGACAGAGTCTATCTGCGGGATATACAGAGTGTCACATGATACAAAGCCACAACTAAACCCAGAATATCAGGGGATCTGCAGACAACAGAGCAGCATGGTACAGAGGCATGATATACTGTATATGTCAGGAGGGTTGTAAGAAAAGTTTCATGATATCGTTCCTGATCGATCCATATGTGGATAAAGAGACCCTATAAAAGCTCACCAAAAAGAAAGAGGCAAAAAAGAAGTAAAAAAAGAAGAAAAATCACAGTAACAGCAATATGGCAAAAAAGCAGAAAAAATAATAATAAATGAAAGAAGAAAGACACAAAAACAAAGAGAGCCCCGGGAACATCAAAACCGCACGCTTATATATTTATAAATTTCATATGTATGATGTTAATCCTTGTAGCTCACTTCACATTTCTATGGTAATCATAATCTCATAACAACTTAAATAAAGGGAGGGACAAAAAGAAAATTCTACTAGCATTATCATAAATTGGTCTATCAAATAAAAATGAAAATCATTTGATCTATTAAATAAAACTAGTTTTGAGCGTCATCTGTGTATGTCACATGCACATAAATTGGAACTAATGTACATGGACTCTTATAAAATTGAACAGCATGAGGTATTAATAGTATTTAAATTATGCTAATTACTTGAATCCTATTGTTTCAAGCCATGCATGGATAACCTTGGATTATACAGATTGAAAACAGTTAATGAACTATAATAATCGAAGGAATAAGACTAAAAATTAAAATTGACCGTTTTAAAGCAGAACTCCAGCTTTGGATACACTTTACATAGTTGGTTTGGGCCAAGTTGGCCCAAACCAACTATGTCGCTCACTAACATGTGAGGCCGCTGAATGTGCTGTATAAACTGTATGCAGCTGTGGAAATAAACATTTGTTTTTTTTGCATTTACCAGCCAGTCTCTATTGTGACCAACAACTTTCCATTTAATCCTGCGAGGACTTCCTTTTACATATACAATTCCACCTAGGGCCCTGAACGCCATCTTTCCCTGTTTGTTTAAACTTATTTTTATATACTTATTTTCATTGGTGAATATTTGCATAATATAGCTTTAGATAAGACATTGGTTATATCCATGGTTTTCTATGTTCATAGTCCTGAAGAAGGGGGGGATATTTATAACCCCTAAAATGTGCTGAATTTTTCATGGCAATTTCAAGTAAAATATAATTCTGGACTATTAAACAAGGAGCTGCTCTTCTAAAATGTACAGTGCCTTGAAAAAGTATTCATACTCCTTGACATTTTCCACATTTTGTCATGTTACAACCAAAAACGTAAATGTATTTTATTGGGATTATATATGATAGACCAACACAAAGCGGCACATAATTGTGAAGTGGAAGGAAAATGATAAATGGTTTTTAAAATGTTTTACTAATAAATATCTGAAAAGTGTGGCGTGCATTTGTATTCAGCCCCTTTTACTCTGATACCCCTAACTAAACTCTAGTGGAACCAATTGCATTCAGAAGTCACCAAATTAGTAAATAGAGTCCACCTGTGTGTAATTTAATCTCAGTAATACAGCTGTTCTGTGAAGCCCTCAAAGGTTTGTTAGAGAACCTTAGTGAACAAACAGCATCATGAAGGCCGAGCAACACACCAGACAGGTCAGCGATACATTAAAAGAAGGAGGGGGGAAAATGGGACTTTATATGAAGCACATAACTAAAATGAACAACCCAATGATTATATAATAGTAATGATTGTTTATTACATCTGGGCATATATACACATAAAACAGTAAAGAATATATATATATATATATATATATATATATATATATATATATATATATATATATATATATAAAACGGTCACAATAATCATCATCCAAGTAGTACAAATTATGTACACATTAATTACATGATACACGTTGTATTGGACCTGCAGTGTGTATACCCAGAGCAAAGAAACATGGTAATATGTAAACATGATGATAGTAGTGGGAAATTCATTATGATACATCTTTTATCATAATGAATTTCCCACTACTATCATCATGGTTACTCATTTGATTTAGATGGTGTCAAGTGTATGTGGCGGCAACCAGGTGAGGAGTACAAAGACAAGTGTGTCTTGCCTACAGTCAAGCATGGTGGTGGGAGTGTCATGGTCGGGGGCTGTATGAGGGCTGCCGGCACTGGGGAGCTACAGTACAATGATGGAACCATGAATGCCAACATGTACTGTGACATACTGAAGCAGAGTATGATCCCCTCCCTTCAGAGACAGGGCCGCAGGGCAGTATTCCAACATGATAACGACCCCAAACGCACCTCCAAGACGACCACTGCCTTGCTAAAGAAGCTGAGGGTAAAGATGATAACCTGGTCAAGCATGTCTCCAGACCTAAACCTTATTGAGCATCTGTGGGGCATCCTCAAATGGAAGGTGGAGGAGCGCAAGGTCTCTAACATCCACCAGCTCTGTGATGTCATCATAGAGGAGTGGAAAAGGACTCCGGTGGCAACCTGTGAAGCTCTGGTGAACTCCATGCCCAAGAGGGTTAAGGCAGTGCTGTAAAATAATGGGGGCCACACAAAATATTGACACTTTGGGCCAAATGTGGAAATTTTCACTTAGGGGTGTACTCACGTTTGTTGCCAGTGGTTTAGACATTAATGGCTGACTGGCTGTGTATTGAGTTATTTTGAGGGGACAGCAAATTTACACTGTTATACAAGCTGTACACTCACTACTTTATATTGTAGCAAATTGTCATTTCTTCAGTGTTGTCACCTAAAAAGATATAATAAAATATTTACAAAAATGTGAGGGGTATACTCACTTTTGTGAGATACTGTATGTACACAGCTCATTCAGCAAGGTCAATAGTAATGTACAAAGTATAGCAAGACACAGCAACCAATCAAAACAAATCTTTCACTGAGTTGATGGATGTAAACTGGACCTAAATGGATTGCTATGGGGTTATAGCAGATTATACACTATCATTTTTATGTAAAAAAAAAAAAAAGGTTTGAGATGTAGCAGCAGAGATAAACACAACTACAAGAGATCAATATAGACAAAATCTGCTGTTTACAATATGATGTCTCACAGGTAATGGTATGCATTCTAATGATTTCCCTACCACATCCAGACTAAAAGCTTATTTCTTGAAGATAAAAAAAACTGAAAAAAAGTGTTGACTCTTGGTAGGGCAATCCAAAGTTCTCAAGCAACAGGTTCCCTTACTGCTTTAAAAAGAGGAATTCCAAAAACATAATAAAAGTACAGAATAAAAAGAAGTACAAAGTGTAGAAAAATACCAGGTGGATGAAAGGTAGTCAAAGACTACCAGGATAAAGCCATTCTCATGCCATGATGCAGTCTAAATGAGTACTTATTCTCCACCAGAGCCCTGATGGTGGTTTATGACACTTGTAAGGTTGTCAGTCTCAGGCCATGGCCCCTGGGATGGCCAAAAGCTTGAGAGGCCAACTAGGTGAAGTCAGTGCCAGAGGAGTGTCAAGTCATTGCTGGAGTTGACCATAGCTGAATGTCCAAACCAAAACAGGGAGCAAATAAGTAGTCAGATAACACAGAAGGTGTCATGGTACGGAGATTACAAGGTCAGTCCAAAATCCAAAAGTGTCACACCCTTGAGCTAACAAAGCCTACAACAGCCAACATACCTGTAAAAAAAAGTCCAGTAGGTTTTGGAAGACTATTGCATGCTTTGTGTATTAGCATACACGAGCAAACATTGTAGTGCACGCTAAGCAGCCTGTGTGTAGGCACACAAGCACGTTCATCACTGGCATTGGCACCAAATGGCATATTTAAACTGGATTGTGACATGAACAGTTTGCTGAGTGGTCTTCAGCTAGTTGCTGCTTGCCCTGTGTTCTGACTTGCTACATTTGGCTTCCCATGCATGACCTGGCTTGCCTTTAATCTGTCTTTGGTTGTGACCTCTGTCTACCTGTTGTGACCTTGGATGGTATCCTGCCTCTGCCTCTGCCTTACGCTCTTCTGTACCAGACTGCATAGCAGTGAAATGATTTTGGCTTGTATCCTGACTCTGCCTTACGTTCCTGTACCTTGCTGTCTGGCTGTTGACAAGCAATGGCTTGTGTCCTAGCTTTGCTCCTGTCTTCTAAACGAGTATCACCATGTTTCGGCCTCTTGTCGTTGTTGGGTGGACCACAGTGATCTGTATCCTGCAACCAACATTTGGCAGAGCCCAGTACACTGGCACTAGTGCCACACTGTGTCCTCAAACCTCCTATCGCCACTCCTAGAGATGTTGGACAAGAGGTGCAAGAGAAACCCCTCTACAGCTCAGTCTCCACCAGGTATGCAACAGTGTCCTTAAAAAAATAAACTTGTCCAAACACGATGGGTGATGATGTCAGCTGACATGCAGGCATACCTTGGCATGACCTTGTAGGGGGCAGGACCAGGCCGGGACTGGCCATAGGGCGCACAGGGCATTTTCCCATTGGTTTGGGAGCACCGGACCGCATGTCCGAGCTGCACAGAGGGGGGTACGACCTCCCGCTATGTGGTCATGTATGTGTCTCCTCTCCCGGCTCTCCTGCCCCACCAATGATTTCATCCCATCAGGGAGGATCTGGAGATCTGCATAGACAGTGGGAGTCTTTTCATAACAGCCCCCCCCCCCCCCACCTTTCCCAGATCTCTGGTAAAATTGGCTGCTCTGTCTAAAATTCCTGAGCCTATTTTTTGTCCCTTGGGCAGGACAACTGTTTTTTTAAGGAGGGTGCTGATACAGGCACGTGCACTCAAGAGAGGAGCCTGCAGTGTGTGGAACAGAATGAGTGGGGACTCTAGCATTGGGAGCCAAAGAGCAGCAGGATCTAGAAGAAAGAGCAGAGGGAACTAAGGAGAAAGCATCCATAGAATCCTCAATGACATGGCCGGATGAGAGCACATCAGATCAGATTGGTTCTTACAGTGGCTAGGCAAGCCATGATGAACATTCACTCATTGTCGATTGGCTCAAAACAGAGTAAAACCTTAAATGTGTTGCATATCACTATTTATTACACTTTGATAGCAACAATAGCTGACCATGCATTTAGTTTTAGAGCATTTTCACTGGTTTTTAATGTCAATTCCTTTATTACCCTGGAAAATTTCAGAAAAATGTCTTTTAACTCACATTAATCAAACATCAGCCATTAGCCCAGCATTCTCATCATAACCTCTTAATCCGCAGATCTATTTATCCTCCAGCCTTTTGGGAATTAGTTTAGGACACACTGACTTAGGATTCTATTTTTTAAGAAGTTTTAATCAGATTCTGGCTTGCCACATTTTGTCTCTCTGTTGTTCATATCTAGTTCACTGGCTACCGTATAGCAAACTAAAAAGTGGTCAGCATGATTTAAAAATGATAAGTAAATTTGTGAATTTTATAAAATTAGCACAGTAGTGATTTGAAGAAATCTCTTGAATAGGGATGAGCTGCATACTTTGGGTAAAATTGACTTTTGCTGTGAAATTGATGATTTTGTCAAACTCTCAATTCTAGTCATTACTTACAAGACATTTGCTGGAAACATCTATGCCTTTTTGTGTTGGGGGTGAACTTAGGATAATTTAGTTTATTTAATTTAGCGTTCTTTGTATTTGTCTTTATTCCCCTGTTTTGTGTACCGTTGCTCTTACTTTTATTTAATTTTTTTTTTTAACTGAAAGAGAAGCTACATATTGTAGATAATTGGCGTAACAGCAAGTCCAGGATAACTGAAAGGAGTTTGTATAACCCCTTAAAAGCCATTCAAAGCATATTTCACCCTTGAAAATCTCCAAAAAACACCTTAACGACCACCCAACACATACTGTATATGCAAGAGAAAAAAGTTGGGCTTTAATGCCCGTATGCCACACATATGCATTGCTGGGTGGCTGATGTTTATGTGCTGAGAGCACACTCACTGTCCTTGCTCCCAGGGCAAGGACCAAGCTGTCAAAGACAGTTCTAGGTCTGGGCTAAAGGTCGATAGCCAGCTGGACTGGCCTCAGGATCATGTGACCACTGTGACCACTGATCCTTCTAACCCCCCAGATGTTCCTAACTGTTATAAGAGACCCCTGGTTGGGTGAGAAAGGCTTAATGTCACCTCCCCCCTAGACTTCAATGCACCATGTCAAAATGAAGGTTCAACTAAATGTCCCAATTGTGCTGAAATTTTGAGAAAATTAAACAATTTTAATTTTGCTCATCTCTAATGTTCAAATGGAAGATCCTAACATAAGAGGGTAACTGTACTACTATAAGTACTTCTATACAACACTTAAATAGTACCAACCCAGCCTTGTCTTTGGCCAGATTCGACACTTTATAAATGTAACCAAATCAATATGGGAGAAAAAGCCAGTGAATATGTGCAATGACCAATCAGAATTTAACTTTTCATTGAGCTGTCTGTAAGAGATTGCTATGGCAGCAGTGGCTGGCCCATGGTTGGTAGGCAAACCAGAGGTTATATGCTGCCTCCCACATGATTATTTAAAGAGCGATTTCATTGTTCATTAATTCATTATGCCATAACCAAATTCATTAGATGTGGTTGCAGCGAGTTGCGCCACAGCTCTACTCACTTCTTGTCACGCTTACCCCAAACGCAGGTGGTCAGAGACTATAGCTGGCTACTGTGTTCTTCTTCTATAGCAGCCCCCTTTCCCATAAGGCAAGCAGGCCTACGAGTACTTGGTTGCCCCCAGGACTTATACACACTGCTATAGTGCCTGGCTACCACACCAGGGCATGCATGAACTGAGCAAAGCAAACACGTACTTGCGGTTTGGTACACAGACAAAGCGGTTCAATAACAGTCCAGGTAAAAGGCAGGCAGAGTTCAAAGAATAGTCATTATCTGATCCAAGGTCATACACAGGGAAATCCAATCTAGCAGAGCAGGGCAGGCAGACAGGTAGGATGCTGGTAATGCACACATTATAACACTCTATCACAAGCATGAGACTGCATGCTTGACTGGCTTATAACAGGTTTGGTCCCCACCCAGAGAATGACCACATTAATCACCTTGCAGGTGGAAAGACAAACAAGGAGAAATAGCCTAAGCCGTAGCCAAAACCAAGATGCTGGAACCAGCAGCTATGATGGAGCAGGAGCGCACACGCTCCTGACACTTCTTTGCAGCGTGTTGGTAAAAAGTATCGCCTGCTGAACATGACATGCCCTACTTTTTTGCCACACCTCAATGCGATAATGTGTATTGGACAATCTGGGCGCCATTTCTGGGTTTTGATAGATAACTGCTTTGCATTAAAAGTAAGCCTCAACTTGACAGCTTTATCATACTGACAATGCCCATGTGAAAGGGCTTTTGAAGGAATTTGTAACATTGTAATTAAGCGGAAAAAGTAGGTGTGTGAATTGCTCCTTTAACCAGATGTGACAGGTCTGCATTTGCAGTGCAGTCTAGTGGGTACGCCATCACAGCGGAGCGAGCGGAGTGGTGGTTTGTTTGAAACCTGTATACCACACCGTCTTGTGAGTAGTTTTACCTTGCTTTTAAAATAAAGGGGGGCACAAAGTTTGCTATACTATGGAGTTTACATGTGTTTTCTTTACTGAGTGCTGCTGATTCTGTTGGTACTGGAAACCATTGTTTGAGGGAGCGCTGAGTGCATAGAAGGTTGCATTTGTCCATCTGGAGTTGGTTGAGGAATGCTGAGCTTGCTTAGACCTCCATGGTGTTGGGGTCTAGGAGTCCGGTAAGAGGTCATAATATGTTTTTTGGTGGAAGCACACTGGATTTACTATTACAGCACAGAAGACCTACATGATTGCACATCTATGGGACATTATTTTGTGTAATTATTTATTCAACTCTGGGTCTTGATTACATCTGTTGGATTTTCTGTTTTAAATATTTGACTCACATATGAAATATTAATGTTTTTGTGAGCACTATTTATGGCATGATAGTAGTTTTGTCAGTGGATCCGCGCTACAGGGTGTATTTGCAACTGCAGCCCCCCTAAGTAGGCAAGGGACACTAGCGTGTACCCTAAAACGGATAAGTATAACAAAATAGGGAATGGCGCTGTGCATAAAGGATGTATTGGTATATGATGTTTATCTAATGGTGGTGGTAGGTGTACCAATGTGACATGCTATGGGGGACATCAATAGGTAGTACCCTCAAAATGCAACACTATTTATCCCACATATAAATGGAAAACATTAAAATTAATAATTAGTGATAGAAAAGTGCTAATTGATAAATAAATTATAAATAAATTAGTGAGTGATAGTGAATATAAAAAACAGCTGTGATCTCATATAAAAAATATTAGTATTAGTGACCACTAATAATATGGTGTAAAAAGATGTAAGCGCGAAAGTGTCAAGTGCAGTACGATTGGCAATATTCCAGCCGTTGCTGGATGGTAGAAATAAACTGCAAATGTTAAATTAAAATAAAGGGTGTCCACAATCCTCTATAGTGAAAAACAGAAAATGCAAGGCAATATGTGTAAAAAAATTCATATATACACACATACACAAATGTGAGGTCTATACACAAATATATATATATAAAAAATGTGTAAGGTAGAGGGTATCCACAGTCCTCTATAATAAAGTGCTAGGAATGTAAAAAGTAGATACGTGGAAAAAAATGTGATATAAATATATTTAAAATGTGCAGATATTAGGACCCAAACTGGTAAATAGTTAATATATATATATAGAGATGCCTCTAATAGTAAACTAATTGATAACAGTATAGAGTCTCATGTGAAAGTGACAAAAGAGTTCATGTGATGTCTTCCACCGAATTTCCTCCAAATATTTAAGACAAACTCCCCCTGATGTGATCCCACTCACCGGAACGCTGTACCCCTGCAGGGGTATAAGCATAGGATGTTTGTACGCCAGATGCCGATCGGATCCAGGTGCCAATCAGATCTTTATGTGTTGGTATCCCCTCAGCCCGGATCAGCCAATCGTGAAGGAGAAGGGGGGAGATGACAATCCCCTGTTGTGATCCTATTTCCGGCCGGACATCCGCTCCAGGGTATTATATGTAATAAAAGAATTGCTCCACATAGCGTAACTCCATAAAGTATCTTTTATTTGTAGATGTTTACACAATCCAAAAGGAGCATAATGAATCCAAGGAAACGAACAAGTATAAAAGGAGAGGAGGGAGCATGCAAGCTCTCTAACTCCCCTAGCCTTTCCGGGACGCAGCGTAGTGCACAGCTGCCGCTTGCATTCCACCGGTCAGCTATCGAAAACCACAGTAACAGGAAGTGACGTTGTGCGTGCCAAGATAGTCCCGCCTTACGCGTTTCGTCACACGGACGTCATCGGAGGCGCTGCCATCTTGGTCCTCTCAACGTCTTATATCTGGGTGCAGTA
Organism: Lithobates clamitans; assembly: GCA_037952925.1. Classification (NCBI taxonomy): domain Eukaryota; kingdom Metazoa; phylum Chordata; class Amphibia; order Anura; family Ranidae; genus Lithobates; species Lithobates clamitans. The sequence goes on along the minus strand of JBBGZY010000103.1, from coordinate 3,197,743 downwards.
CATGCCGCGGCCAATCCCACACCAGATGCTAAATGATGAGCATCTTGTAGGTCCAATCGAAAAATTCGCTCAATTAAGGAGACAAAGGCCAAAGGCTGTACACACTCAGTATCATTAGACCGAGGGAGATACTGAATAGGGTCTACTTGAGCGCCATCTAGTGGGATGTTTGTAATTCTTATAGTTTATATGGAATAGCGGCCGTGGAGAAATGTAATTTGCAAACCAGATACTATCTGGTAAAAGTACATATTAAAAATACATATTAAATGACAGTCAAATAGCCTAAACCCAAAAAAACAACAAAAAAAACACAACAAAAAAGGGAAGAATATATATAAATTATAATTACCTCGGGAGGTATTTAGGCAGAAAAAAGTTTTTTACAGAATTAAAAGTATATATCTAAAAAAATATATATGTATTAAAAATCAAAAATTAATATGTATATATATAGAATATTAATACTGTACACATAAGAAAGACGATGCATTAAAAAACTCTTGTAAAAAGATGTGCAAAGAGGAGTACGTTATAAATCAATACTGTTATAAAACAGAGGCAGAAGAGAATGTGTTAGTTTGCCAATAAATATGTTAGTATACCAACCAGGAGGAGGAGAGAATATCTTAGTATGCCAATAAATATGTAAGAATGTACTAAAAATAGTGATGAATCATATATATATCATAAAAAAATTTTTATATAAAATTTTTTAATATAAAATCTTCGGGAAATCAGGGAAAGGGGTAGGGACACGTATAGATTCCACCTGTTTAAAATTGAGTAAGGAGCACTTCAGAACCAATTATGGGAGTGGGTTAGGGGCATATGTAAAATCCACAATTTAAAAATTAGATAAAAAGCAATTCAGATCAATGTCCACATTTAACCCTCTGGGAACAAGACTCCCTAGGCGATATATCCACTTAGTTTCATTCTGGGACACTTTTATTCTTTTGTTACCGCCTCTCCAGTGGTCTTTGATCAGGTCTATGCCATAGAAGATTAATCCTGTAGGGTTTCTATTGTGGACCTCATCAAAATGCCTAGAGAGGTTATGCTTTGGAAAGCCTTTTTTGATATTGTTGATATGCTCTCTAATCCTAACGCGGAGGGGCCTAGTAGTTCTTCCCACATACTGAAGCCGGCAGGGACATTCGATCACATATGTGACGTGAGTACTTTCACAGGTAATCAGTTCCCTGATTTGGTACTCTTTCCCTGTTCTTGACTTAAAGAGTAATCTTTTCCTTGGTTGTCTCTTACTTACACGGCAGGGTAAACACTTTTGGCATCTGAAAAAACCTTTTAATTCAGGGAACAACTTGACCGATTTTGGTGGGTCGATCACGTTATGCACCAACTGGTTCCTCAAATTGGGAGCCTTCTTGTAGATGAATCTAGGTTTTTTGGGGAGTATCTTCACCAAAGTTCTATCAGATTTTAAAATAGGCCAGTATTTTCTAAAAATGTGTTCAATTGACCGATATTGATTATTAAAACCAGTAATAAAAGCCATATCCATCTTGCAGTGGTTGTCAATTTTCTCCTTCTTTCTCAGTAGGAGATCACGATCTAGGCTCCCTATTTCCATCTTATATCTCATTAGGGTTTCTTTGTGATATCCTTTATCAATGAATTTTTTAATCAAAGTGTCGGCTTGAATGTAATAGTCATCTATCCTATGGCAATTTCTTCGCAACCTCATTAGTTGGCCTTTCGGAATGTTCTGCTTCCACTTAGGATGATGGCAACTAGATGTTGGGATGTAGCCGTTGCGATCCGTGGCCTTAAAAAAAGTTCTAGTGTGTAATTCGTTGTTCTCTTTGAAGATCTGTACATCTAGGTAATCAATTTCTTGAGGATCGCATGTCCCACTGAAAGAGATGCCGTATTTATTTTGATTCATTGCTCCTAGGAAATCCTGAAATGACTCTGCCGTGCCCCTCCACACTATAATCACGTCATCAATATAACGGCGGTAAAATTCAATCTCCGGGCGTGGACTTCTATATATATTTTCTTCCTCCCACATGTCCATAAATAAATTAGCCACGCTTGGGGCATATCTGGCTCCCATGGCGACGCCCTTAGTTTGCACATAGTAGTCCTTCTGGTACCAAAAGTAATTACTTTCCATTGCTAGTTTTAAAGCTTCTAAAATAAAATTAATCTGTTCTTGTTTAAGATTGGCGTCTTTGTAAAGTGCTTTCTCTACTCCTTTTAAGCCATGTTTTTGTATAATGCTGGTATATAAGGAGTTCACATCTATCGTCGCGAGGAGACAATCTTCAACCCCAGTTATATTTTTTATTTCGTTGATCAATTGCGTACTATCCTTTAGGTATGATCTTCCTTTAGTTACCATTGGTTTTAGAAAGCAATCGATGTATTCTCCCAGTCCAGAGAACAGGGAATTAATCCCACTTATAATCGGTCGTCCTGGGGGTTTCTCCAATTGTTTGTGTATTTTTGGTAAATAATATATAACTGGTGTTTTGGTGGACTCGCAAATTAAGTATTTAGCTTCCTTTTTATTTAAAATTCCTTTGTCTTTCCCTTTTTTGACGAGAGCTTTCAGTTTCTTGCTGTAAAGTTGTTTGGGGTTTCCTTTAAGTTTCTTGTAAGTATTTTCTACTCTAAGGAGGTTCCTCATAGTCTTCTTTCCTTAATATAACCAGCCCGCCCCCTTTATCTGCGGGGCGTATGACTACGTCTTTTCTTTTTCCGATTTCTTTAATGGCTTTCCACACACTCCTATTGTTAGAAATCTTACTTTCGAGTTTCGCAAGGTCACTCTCCACCATCTTCTTAAAGGCGTTCATACACTGGTCGCCCGGAACCTTCGGATTGAAAACCGAATTGTTTCTAAGACTAGTGTGTGTGAAACAAGAAGGTTCTTCTGCTGGTTTCTCATCTTTATTTAAGGCGTAGTGTTTCTTTATTCTTAGTTTACGTATGAATTTCTGCAAATCAACAAAAACCTCAAACTTATCAATATTCTTGTCTGGTGCAAATTTTAATCCTAAATCTAAAACTCTCAGTTCTTCATCAGTAAAAACAGCATCACTCAAATTAAAAATTCCTTCTCCTAATATTCTCTTCTCCTTTTTCTTCTTCTTTCCTCCTCGTTTTCCTCTTGCCTGTAACCTCTTTCTGTATCTCTTAGGGTTTGATCTGACCCTCTGCCAGGGTTCCTGTTCGGTCCATTCCTTGTCTGTTGCGGATGTCCGTAGGTGCCAAAGTTCCTCTGTTGTGGATGTCCGTAAGTTCCTATATCCCTCTGTTCTCTGTACGCGGGTGGGCCCCAATGCCTCTGGAAGTCTCTGTTGATCTCTGGTTGATCTTTCCAACCCTGTCTCCTGTATGAAGGTCGCGCTTTCCATCTTCCAGGTGGGCCACCCCTGTGAAAATCCCTATTGTCCCTAGGTGATCCTCTAGGATAGGGGTTATTATAGGTACCATGGTATCCCCTTTCCCTTAGGGGTGAGTACCTATTTCGAGTGGGGATACTATATCTTGGAGTAGCTGGGGATCTTCCATATCCAGGTTCTGGGGGGTGTTCTTCCCTCCCCCTCACCCAGGGACCATTGGTTCGGTAATTGGGTGTGCGTGGTAACTCGGTACGTCTGGCAATGGGGGTGTGTTCAAACCTGGTTTGTCTTGTATTGTCTGGTATATCTTCCTCTTCTACTGGACTCTCGTCCATAGAATTACTGTCTTCTTCATTACTCAACTCGTCTACTTCTTCTTGCCATTTGTAGACCCTTTTATTGGCGTAATCCAGAACGTCCCTCTTAAATTTTTTCTGTTTCTTTGTTTGAATTTCCACATCGTATTTCTTTATAATCTCTTGTAATTCTTTGTCCTTATCTTTATATTCTTGTTGGCCAGTAAAGGGGTGTAGTAAATTCTTAATCTCAATAATCCTTTCCTCTACTTTTTTTAATTTAAAATGCCTCCTTGCTAATATTTTTTGTAAAAGCTCATTCTCACAGCCTGAGAAGAAAGAATACCATTCCTCATTTAGGGAGGCATCATCAATACTGTCATTTGGGCTCAAATCCCACCTCAATCTCCTAGGTGTCATTTTCTCTTTCACATACATCTCCAGGGTAACAATGTCCCACCACACCCTTAGTTGTTTTTCCAGGGTGTGTCGCAGCTGTTTCAACAGCCCATTCATATCCTGACTATTGTTAACCTGCTCCTGATTAAAAATCCCTCTTACATCAATCTTCCTGTTAGACATATATCCAAATATGTCCATAGCTGCAGATCTATAATTAGCGCCCGCAGGAGCCAGATAGTAGTAGTTTTGTCAGTGGATCCGCGCTACAGGGTGTATTTGCAACTGCAGCCCCCCTAAGTAGGCAAGGGACACTAGCGTGTACCCTAAAACGGATAAGTATAACAAAATAGGGAATGGCGCTGTGCATAAAGGATGTATTGATATGAGATGTTTATCTAATGGTGGTGGTAGGTGTACCAATGTGACATGCTATGGGGGACATCAATAGGTAGTACCCTCAAAATGCAACACTATTTATCCCACATATAAATGGAAAACATTAAAATTAATAATTAGTGATAGAAAAGTGCTAATTGATAAATAAATTATAAATAAATTAGTGAGTGATAGTGAATATAAAAAACAGCTGTGATCTCATATAAAAAATATTAGTATTAGTGACCACTAATAATATGGTGTAAAAAGATGTAAGCGCGAAAGTGTCAAGTGCAGTACGATTGGCAATATTCCAGCCGTTGCTGGATGGTAGAAATAAACTGCAAATGTTAAATTAAAATAAAGGGTGTCCACAATCCTCTATAGTGAAAAACAGAAAATGCAAGGCAATATGTGTAAAAAAATTCATATATACACACATACACAAATGTGAGGTCTATACACAAATATATATATATAAAAAATGTGTAAGGTAGAGGGTATCCACAGTCCTCTATAATAAAGTGCTAGGAATGTAAAAAGTAGATACGTGGAAAAAAATGTGATATAAATATATTTAAAATGTGCAGATATTAGGACCCAAACTGGTAAATAGTTAATATATATATATAGAGATGCCTCTAATAGTAAACTAATTGATAACAGTATAGAGTCTCATGTGAAAGTGACAAAAGAGTTCATGTGATGTCTTCCACCGAATTTCCTCCAAATATTTAAGACAAACTCCCCCTGATGTGATCCCACTCACCGGAACGCTGTACCCCTGCAGGGGTATAAGCATAGGATGTTTGTACGCCAGATGCCGATCGGATCCAGGTGCCAATCAGATCTTTATGTGTTGGTATCCCCTCAGCCCGGATCAGCCAATCGTGAAGGAGAAGGGGGGAGATGACAATCCCCTGTTGTGATCCTATTTCCGGCCGGACATCCGCTCCAGGGTATTATATGTAATAAAAGAATTGCTCCACATAGCGTAACTCCATAAAGTATCTTTTATTTGTAGATGTTTACACAATCCAAAAGGAGCATAATGAATCCAAGAAAACGAACAAGTATAAAAGGAGAGGAGGGAGCATGCAAGCTCTCTAACTCCCCTAGCCTTTCCGGGACGCAGCGTAGTGCACAGCTGCCGCTTGCGTTCCACCGGTCAGCTATCGAAAACCACAGTAACAGGAAGTGACGTTGTGCGTGCCAAGATAGTCCCGCCTTATGCGCCATTTCTGGGTTTTGATAGATAACTGCCTTGCATTAAAAGTAAGCCTCAACTTGACAGCTTTATCATACTGACAATGCCCATGTGAAAGGGCTTTTGAAGGAATTTGTAACATTGTAATTAAGCGGAAAAAGTAGGTGTGTGAATTGCTCCTTTAACCAGATGTGACAGGTCTGCATTTGCAGTGCAGTCTAGTGGGTACGCCATCACAGCGGAGCGAGCGGAGTGGTGGTTTGTTTGAAACCTGTATACCACACCGTCTTGTGAGTAGTTTTACCTTGCTTTTAAAATAAAGGGGGGCACAAAGTTTGCTATACTATGGAGTTTACATGTGTTTTCTTTACTGAGTGCTGCTGATTCTGTTGGTACTGGAAACCATTGTTTGAGGGAGCGCTGAGTGCATAGAAGGTTGCATTTGTCCATCTGGAGTTGGTTGAGGAATGCTGAGCTTGCTTAGACCTCCATGGTGTTGGGGTCTAGGAGTCCGGTAAGAGGTCATAATATGTTTTTTGGTGGAAGCACACTGGATTTACTATTACAGCACAGAAGACCTACATGATTGCACATCTATGGGACATTATTTTGTGTAATTATTTATTCAACTCTGGGACTTGATTACATCTGTTGGATTTTCTGTTTTAAATATTTGACTCACATATGAACTATTAATGTTTTTGTGAGCACTATTTATGGCATGATAATTGGATCCTAAAGGGATAGGATCATTTTTGTAAGACATTGAGGCAGCACAACACAGTTTATTTTATTCCTTAGGTCTGCATCTGAACTGTACAGTACAAGTAATGTGCCCGATAAAATACTTTTTTTAGCATTATTTGTAATATCCCGGGCTTTGTCTTTTTAACAACACACAAAAAACATTTATATGTATGTAATTATATATATATATATATATATATATATATATATATATATATATATATATATATATATATATATATATATATATTAGGGCTGTTTAAAGGGCTGTTTATATATATTAGGGCTAATTAAAGATTAATTCCTCGATTAATCGATTAATTTTTTTGATCAATCAAAATTCTTTTGCTTGGTACTCACCTCTCCGCCGGCTTCCGGGTCTTCAGGGAGTTCCGTCGGAGATCCAGTGACGTCACGGCCATTGACGTCACCGGACTCCTCCCCCCTTCCCTACGTTAGCAGACGGAGGCACTTGGGGAATGGGGGAGGAGTCCGGTGACGTCGAAGTTTTGATTGAACCTAGCACATATGAGGGAGGAGCTACACAAAATTTAAATCTTATACTTAAGCGGTGAGCACTTAGATCTTTTCTTTCTACCCATAACCTGGCGTCCTTGCTGAGATCTAAGGAGACGCGAGAGAAGTTTATGGTCCGTGTTAACCCTTTTGATACCCACTTGCATGACCACCTGTTTGCACAGGGGTCCATGCCATAAGGTGAGAGTGATTAGTTAGACCGGAGGTGGAGGGATTGTCGCGCTACGGTGGAAAAAACAAATTACTTACGTCAGTGCTACAGTTTGAATTTAAAACGTATTTGTGTGAACTGTGAAGTTAAGTCATGGGTTGTGGAAACAAACTAGTGTCGGGTGATTGTATACAGTGTATACCACATTTACCACTGACTAATGCAGAGTTGCAATGCAAGGAGATCAGCTAAAAGTAGTTGGATCTGTCTGTATGTGCATTATAATTAATCGAAATTAGTCGATTAATCGATAAAAAAAAATCGATTAAGCGAACACAAAAATTTTAATCAGTAACAGCCCTAATATATATATATATATAGCAAACTCATAATTTATCTGATAATCTGTCATTTGTGAGTAATTGCTGGAAAGTTAAACCATCACACAATTTCCTATAACCAACAAAGTTTCTAATAACTTGTGGGGATGCTAGTGATGATATATCTATCTATAGATATCTATAGATAGATATATATATCTATTTATCTCTATCTATCTATCTATCTATCTATCTATCTATCTATCTATCTATCTATCTATCTATCTATCTATCTATCTATCTATCTATCTATCTATCTATCTATCTATCTATCTATCTATCTATCTATCTATCTATATATATATATATATAGATATATACCGTATATATATATCTCTCTCTATATATCTCTCTCTCTCTCTCTCTCTCTCTCTCTCTCTCTCTCTCTCTCTCTCTCTCTCTCTCTCTCTCTCTCTATATAGAGAGAGATATATATATACGGTATATATCTATAGATATATAGATATATCTATAGATAGATAGATAGATAGATAGATAGATAGATAGATAGATAGATAGATAGATAGATAGATAGATAGATAGATAGATCTATATAGATATATATAAAATGACTGGACACTTTCTATTGGATATTGGTGGAATATTTGAATATTTGAAGTCCACCTTCACAATAACCTCTACATTGAGAACCGGAGGAACATTTGAAGTAACCCACCCAAATTTTTCTTATATATATATTTTTTTTATATAGTAGAAAATGTGAGCACACCGCAAATTCCCAGGTAAATGGGAAGGAAGTCAGAAATGATGGCAGGGAGACTCCGCTTATTCAAATCCATGACATATAATCAGTCAGAGACTGACTAAACCAACCTGGCATTACATATACAGTAACTAAAATGCCAATTTTGGATGGACTTCCCTTTTCAAGTATTTTGTGGACAGTGGCAATCTCCACCTTCCAGACTTATCAGCTTTGACATACAGTCTTATTTCTCCTGCTGCAGCAGGATGAATCTGAGTCTCCCTGTTTCATTCACAATACAAGTAAATGAATGCAAACCCCCACCAGCAGAGTGGGACCCTTTGACAGTGCCAATGCCAAGTGGATGGGGCTGTAAACCCAGATGAAGACATTTCAGTGCTGAAGTGACCCGCTGACATCCACACAAAACTGAAGCATCATTAAATGTCTTTGCTGACTTGGGTTCCAAAAGTGTATAATGCAGCATGTATTCAGGCAGCAGATTTTTTTAAAGCTGAAATCTTCTGGGAAAAACTAAAGTGGGGGTTTACAATTATTATAGGAGCCTTTGTTTAAGTGACCATGGATCTGTATTAAGTCATTTTCATGCAAATATTACCGTTAAAATATGTAAAAATAATGGAAGAATTAGACTTTGCAAATCAAGAGAATCATGGGTTTAGCTTAAAAGCAGATTGAAATAATATTGTATCTTCTGCAGCTTTCATCCCCAATAAGTATGTTGTTAGAGGAAACCAAAAAAAGCTGTAGCCCTCTTATCCCTCTTATCAAATTGTAATGTAAGTGTACTGTCTCCTTTACTTTGTAAAGCGCTACTCAGACTGTTGGCGCTATATAAATCCTGTATAATAATAATAATAATAATTTGTTTACGTGACGATAACTTGTGTTAAATGTACAAAAGGATTATTTGGCAATGGGAACCCCTAGTGGTACCTTTCCAGTATAACACCCTTTTCTATAAGCAGTTAACCAAAGTAGTTAGTAGAAACATGTACCAACAAAAATACATGGGGGCTGCAAAGCAGGCTGGCAATCTGGCTGTCATGCTGATCCAATGGCTTCTAATACTTTCTGAGTCACCGACCCGGAACAAACACGCCAACAAGGAACCCAGAACTTTGCATATGCAATGTCAACCCTCTTTTTTCTCAATAGAGGTTTCCTTTAAATATTTGAGAGCACCAAAAAAAAAAAAAGAGAATGCAGAGAATTGCAGCATACAGTTATTTCTCTAAAATGTATGTTTCAAATGCAAACAGATATTAAGCAGGAAGGCTTCATATTTTATCAAAGCGTATCTAGACCTAAGATTAAAAAATGTAATGTAAAGCAGCTGATAGTCCTAAGATGTGGTGGCTGCATTTGTTTTCATTTCTTAAGGCTGTTTCTACATTGTTTTTACCCAGAGACCCTAATAGTAACACACTTCATGTCCTCGGGTGACAACGCTCACTCACTGGAAAGAACAGCATTGTCTCTCATGACTGCTCTTCTGACTTGGACAGCAAACATTTCCCCCTCTCCTCATCTCCTTTACATCAGGAGGAGGTGTTTTATAGTTTTACAGAGGAGAACTGGTGAGAGCTGATAACACCTTATTGACGGTGCGGTCCATAGTAACTCACAAGGACACTGCATTTATAGCAGGATCAATGGGAAGTTCTTAACCTTACCACCACATCTAAGGGCTGGGACACAGCAATATATTACACTGGGTCCATGTTACCTTTAAATAGCAGCCAGTGGACGATAGAAAGAACAGTGGTTTAAGTAATTATATATATATATATATATATATATATATATATATATATATATAAATATACGTAAATAAGTATAAAGTATGGGAAATAATGGGAAAAATGTGTGTGTGCGTGTGTATGTATGTATATATATATGTATATATATATATATATATATATATATATATATATATATATATATATAATCATATCATATCATAAATATAGCTACAATGAACAAGGTAATGGGGTTAATTAAATGATATGCAGCACACTGTGCTTTAAGGACTATACATTACATTGATTATCGCCTAACAATTACTTTGGCAAGTTTATGCACTCATTATTAAGCTTATATCGCAATGAAGTATTTGTACAAATGTCATTATTCTTAGGGCCAGTTCACACCATAGAAACGCAGTCCAGATGCGTTCCAGATGCTTTTCTGTATGCGTGTTTTTGACGCGTTCCAGATGCAGTCCAGTGCATTTTTGATGCGTTTTTTGGTTCGTTTTGATGCAGTCCAGTGCATTTTTCCCCCCTCATTTTTCTTAACCTTAAATAAGGACATGTGGGGTTCCAGTGTGTTTTTGGTGCATTTAGGTTCATTCCAGTGCATTTTTGGTGCATTTAGGTGCATTCCAGTGCGTTTTTTGGTGCATTTAGGTGCGTTCCAGTGCGTTTTTGATGCATTTTTACAGCGTTCCAGTACAGTCCAGTGCAGAAAAAAATGCAGCATGTTCTACTTTTTTTTCTGGAACTTGAACTACAAGCACTGGTGTGAACTATGTCATTGAAAACCATATAACCTACATTCCATGCGTTTTTGATGCAGAAAAAAAAAAAAAACACACTGGACTGCATGTGGTGTGAACTGGCCCTTATACAATTGTACAACTGTTATTATCTTTTCTCTTGCAATAAAAATGTTTACTGATAAAAAATAAATAAATTAAGGACTATATTACAACAGTAAAGAGTATTCAAATTGAAGTAAAATGATGATTCACTAAACACTTTTACACCCTATGGTGAACTTTGGTTGCTTCAATCACCTTTAAAAACAAAAAAAAAACTTTAAACTGATTGGCTGCCTGAAGGCAGAGAGAACTGGCAAAAAAAAAAAAAACAATGTCCTATGGCAAGTGACCCAAAACGGTGCTCAATATACACAAGGTTTTCCGATAAGTTAAGGTCATAAATAGCAAAGCCTTTATCTTAGTCAATAAAAAAAAATATATTTTTTTATTGTGTTGGGACTTTATATGACAAGTTAATCAATTCAGCCGTGTATTATTGCTTACTATTCTTGTATTTACACAATATTGTACCTCTTAGTATCAACTGTACTTATCAAATTGCACTGTGCTAGTTACTATCATGGTGCATTAACTTTTTACCCATGTTAATAAGTTTATCAGTTAATAAATATCAATATATATTTTTATATATTTTTTATAAATTTCTTTACAAGCATTCTCCTTATTTGCAGCCACAAGCTTCATTTAAAGTCCCAACTTTTGTCCCTCCTCCCCCTCTCTTTGTCATTCCCCCATAGTCATTGAACGCAGACGCGTGCCAAACGCATCTCAAATGTGCGTGTGCACCAGTGGACCGACAGAATGACAAATGATATATTTTTTTAAAATATTGACACTAATCTCAACTTGCAATGGTATTATGAATGATACTCTTAAATCTTAGAAATACCTTTTCATGCATCATCCTTGCAGCTCATTGCAAATTATTTAAGATCAAATAGAAGAGAATCAGCCTAGAGTTTCTATCTTTATGAGGAGCAAGCCACCCTAATTTTACCATCATTTGAATGCAAGCAAAAAGTTACATTATTTTTTTTTTTTTAAATATTCCCCATGGCACCACTTATAATTTATTTTAATGTGGCTTTATGTTTTATGCTTTATGTTTTTCTGTTCAATGTTTTGCCTGCAAAGCATGCACATGAAGACGGAAAGGGTTTACCTGCCCATTCGCCAACGGGAACTGGTGCACAGCCGGCTCTGGTGCAGTGGGCACCGACATCAAAGGTAGGAAGGGGTCGCAAGGGACCTGCCAGGCAGGCACCCCCTGCAGCAAAGGTGATGGGTGGGGGCAGGACAGGATAAACGGAGGGGGTACGGCACCTATCCGGAAGACGCCAGGTGTATCTGGGATCATGCACATCCAAGGAGCTGGTTCAGTGTTCACCGGCCAGAGAAAAGGCTGCCGCTTGATTCTTGAAATGGGAAGCATCCTACATCTTATATATCCAGCTGCACTAGGATTTTGCCTCCCGCAGAACGGGGTTGGACCAGGGATGCCGGCGAGCTTCCCTCTATCCTGCAACAGAATCCTCCAATAGTGGCTGAGCCTCTAACATCCAAATTCCAGGGAGAGCAGCGCGAGTCCTGCATGCCTCTCTGCTGTGTAGAGGAGAACTGTGTACTAAGACTTCACTGCTCACTAGCCAGGCAGCCAGTCCCCTCCCTCCCCATCTCACTTAGCACAGCTCTCACCCTCCCTGCTATCCTGCATGCACATCATACCTACTGATTCAGTGTCTCGCATCATCCCGTACTGAAAAGACCAAAAGAAATGCAGTAGGAAAGAAAATGAGCGAGATCCAGAGAGTTTTTGTTGCAATGAAGTCTGAGAGAAAGTCAGAATTCTGCAAAATGTTGAAATCAGTAGGGTTCATTCACTAAAGGCAAGCAGGCTGTTCACTTTGAAAGGAAATTTGCTTTAGAGCTTAGTGCAGTGTTTCTTTACCTTTTTACCAGTCTCTGTGCCCTTTAAAAGTATGCAACTTCTCAAGGTAATTTTTTTTTTAAAGGTACCTCGCACCTATAGGTTTCGACACTGTGACCTAAAAAAATATTGAAAAAGCTGCTCCCCAAAAGTGTAGGTCAGGGTTTCTCAACGCCAGTCCTCAAGGCACCCCAACAGGTCTTGTTTTCAGGCTTTTGATCGTTTTGCACAGGTGATTCGATCAGTTTCACTGCCTTAGTAATTACCACAGCCGTTTCATCTGAGGTAAATCCTGAAAACATGACCTGTTGGGGCGCCTTGAGGACTGGCATAGGCGTGCGCACAGGGTGTGCCAGGTGTGCCCAGGCACACCCTAATCACTCTGTGCTCTTAGAATCCCCTACTGCCCTAGCCTTCCCCCACTTCCTCCCGCACCGCTGCTGGCTTCCCTCCTCTCCTCTCCTGGCAGCTGTTGCTGTGGGGATGTTTTAGGGTGAATGGAGGAAGGGGCCGGTAAATATGTAATTTACTGACCCCTTCCCTTTCTGAATGAACACAGTGAGTAATCAGTAGTGTGTGTTTGAGCTCTGTGGTGCACACCCTAATGCAATGGGCTGCGCACACCTATGAGGACTGGAGTTGTGAAACACCGGTGTAGGTGACCTATACTATGATAAGTAAAAAACATGTGTAAGGGGGCGCTATTATAATAGACTTCTACCAGGGAGTGAAACATTATTTGGGGTTTTGATTAAGAAGAAAAATGCACGACTAAAAGGTAAACTTATGCCGAGTACACACGACCGGACTTTCGATGGACTGAACTCCGAAGGACGTTTTGACGGACTTTTGACGGAGTTCCGACGCAACGGACTTGCCTACACACAATCACACCAAAGTCCGACAGATTCAAACGTGATGACGTACGACCGGATTATAATAAGGAAGTTCATAGCTAGTAGCCAATAGCCGCCCTTGCGTTGTCGTTTGTCCGTCGGACTAGCATACAGACGAGCGAATTTTTCTACCGGACTCGAGTCCGTCGGAAAGATTTCAAACATGTTCTGTTTCTAAAGTCCGTCTGATTTTTCGACAGCAAAGGAACGATGAAGCCCACACACGATCGAATTGTCCGGCGGATTCGTTCCGTCTGACCTTTGCTGTCGAAAAGTCAGGTCCTGTGTACACAGCATAAAAAATAAACTTACCTATCTCATCGCACCTTCAGTGTCACTTACAACTCCACTTCCTCCTCTCCAACTACTCTTACCGTTGGGGTCCCCCAAGGTTCTGTCCTTGGACCTCTACTATTCTCTATCTACACGTCCTCCCTTGGTCAGCTGATAGCCTCCCATGGCTTCCACTACCATTTATATGCTGATGACACCCAAATCTATCTCTCTGCCCCCCAGCTCACCCCATCAAGCTCCACACGCATCACTGATTTACTAACAGACATATCAGCCTGGATGTCAAACCACTTCCTCAAACTGAATCTATCTAAAACTGAGCTCTTAATATTTCCTCCCCCACGTGCCCCTTCCCCTGACTTCTTTGTCAAGATTAATGGCACATCTATCAGTCCGTCCTCACATGCCAGGGTGCTCGGGGTAACCTTAGACTCTGAACAGTCCTTTCAGGCCCACATACAATCCCTGTTCAAATCATTCCAGAATATGCCCTGTTTAACCAATGACACCACCAAGCCTCTAATTCACTCCCTGGTAATCTCTCGCCTTGACTACTGCAATTCCCTCCTCATTGGACTACCTTTACATAGACTATCCCCCTTCAGTCCATCATGAATGCCGCTGCAAGACTCATCCACCTTACCAACCATTCAGTGACCTCCACCCCTCTCTGCCAATCCCTCCACTGGCTTCCACTCACCCAATGAATAAAATTCAAAGTACCAACAATAATTTACAAAGCCATCCATAACTCTGCCCCCAGCCACATAACTAACCTAGTCCCAAAATACCAACCAAGCCGCTCTCTTCGGTCCTCCCAAGACCTCCTGCTCTCTAGCTCCCTTGTCACCTCCTCCCATGCTCGCCTCCAGGATTTCTCCAGAGCTTCTCCCATCCTTTGGAACTCCCTACCCCAATCTGTCAGACTGTCCCCTAATCTATCCATCTTTAGACGATCCCTGAAAACCCTTCTCTTTAACCACTTCAGCCCCGGAAGAATTTACCCCCTTCCTGACCAGTGCGTTTTTTGCGATTCGGCACTGCGTCGCTTTAACTGACAATTGCGCGGTCGTGCGACCTTGCTCCCAAACAAAATTGACGTCCTTTTTTTCCCACAAATAGAGCTTTCTTTTGGTGGTATTTGATCACATCACCTCTGCGGTTTTTATTTTTTGCGCTATAAACAAAAAAATAGCGCAAAATTTTGAAAAAAACGCATTATTTTTTACTTTTTGCTATAATAAATATCCCCCAAAAATAATTAAAAAAACCTTTTTTTTTTCTAGGTTTAAGCCGATACGTATTCTTCTACTTATTTTTGCTAAAAAAAATCGCAATAAGCGTTTATTGATTGGTTTGCGCAAAAGTTATAGCGTCTACAAAATAGGGGATAGTTTTATGGCATTTTTTTTACTAGTAATGGCGGCGATCAGCGATTTTTATTGTGACTGCGACATTATGGCGGACACATCGGACATTTTTCACACGTTTTCGGGACCATTGTCATTTATACAGCAATCAGTGCTATAAAAATGCACTGATTCCTGTGTAAATGACACTGGCAGTAAAGGGGTTAACCACTAGGGGGCGGGGAGGGGTTAAGTCAGTACTAGGGAGTGTTTTCTAACTGTAGGGGGGATGGGCTAGCTGACAGGGAGCAGAGATCAGTGACACTTGTCACTAGGCAGAACGGGGAGATGCTGTTTATATCAGCATCTCCCCGTTCATCCTCTCCGTGAGGCGATCGCGGGTATCCCCGCGACGATCTAGTCCGCAGGACACGCGACCCGACTCACGGAGCTCCCGGCATGCGTGTGCGCCGCTGGTGGCGCGCACGCAATGGCACGGCGGGAAATTCAATGGGACTTACCTGTACGCCCATTTGCCCAGCCATGCCATTCTGTTGACCTACATTGGCGTGCGCCGGTCGGGAAGTGGTTAACCCTTTCACATCCCACATATAGTCATATGACGTCCGCAAGAGGGATCTCCCATCCTGGGCGGGCGTCATATGACATCCTGGGCTTCCCGGCTGTCTGTGGGGCGCACGCGCGCCTCCGCCGCGTCACTCGGGGCCCAATGCACATGCCCGGCGGCAGCAATGTCCGCCGGGCACCCGCAATTGTCGTTAACCGAGCAGGACCATGGATCTGTGTGTGTAAACACACAGATCCACGTCCTGTCAGGTGAGAGGAGACCGATGGTGTATTCCCAGTACAGAGGAACACCAATCGGTCTCCTCCCCTTGTGAGTCCCCGCCCCCTACAGTTAGAATCACTCCCTAGGACACACAGTTAACCCCTTGATCGCCCCCTAGTGTTAACCCCTTCCCTGCCAGTGACATTTATACAGTAATCAATGCATATGTATAGCACTGATCGCTGTATAAATGCCAATGGTCCCAAAATGGTGTCAAAAGTGTCCGATCTGTCCGCGGCAATGTCACAGTTACGATAAAAATCGCAGAACGCTGCCATTACTAGTAAAAAAAAATAAATAAAAATGCCATATGCCCCTATTTTGTAGACACTATAACTTTTGGGCAAACCAATAAATATACGCTTATTGCGATTTTTCTTACCAAAAATATGTAGAAGAATACATATCGGCCTAAACTGAGGAAAAATTTAAAAAAAAATGATATTTATTATAGCAAAAAGTAAAAAATATTGTGTTTTCAAACTTGTCGCTCTTCTTTTGTTTATAGCGCAAAAAATAAAAAATACAGAGGTGATCAAATACCACCAAAAGAAATCTCTATTTGTGGGGAAAAAATTATAAAAAATGTCATTTGGGTACAGTGTTGCATGACCGCGCAATTGTCATTCAAACTGCGACAGCGCTGAAAACTGAAAATTGGCCTGGGCATGAAGGGGGTGAAAATGTCCTGTACTGAATTGGTTAAAGAAGCCTATCCTGCTTCTAACTAACACTGTTTTACTTTCTCCATCAGCTCATCCCCCACAGCTATTACCTTTTGTATCAATTGACCCTTCCTTTTTAGATTGTAAGCTCTAGTGAGCAGGGCCCCCTGATTCCTCTTGTACCAAATTGTAATGTAACTGTAATGTCTGCCTTTATTTTGTTAAGCGCTGCACAAACTGTTGGCGCTATATAAATCCTGTCATATAATAATGAAAGAAGGGGTGATTTACACTGTACAGGAATTAAGACACAAGAGGCATTTTCTATCGATAAATGAGCTGAGATATAGACAATTAGCACACTTTATAGAGACATTACCTCAACCAATAAGGTCAAACGAAAATGTATTGCCATTAGAAAAAAATCCTTAGCTCGCACATTGCGCCCAAGCACTGCACTTCCCAGATTTATAAGATTCTTAGTGGAATGCTAGAGCCAGTAGTTCCGCCTTTTTTGGAAAGATGGGAAGTGGAGCTCGGCGTAAAATGGAGCGAACAAGAAAAGGGAAAAATATTGAAATTGGCAGAAGGAACAGCGATAGATAATAATACAAGATAAATTAACTATAAGCGCTTATCAAGATGGTACTTAAAGTGATTGTAAACCCTAAAAAAAAAAAAAAACCCTGCAAGAGAAAGGCATAATGAGCTAGTATGCATAGCATACCTGAGATCGAAGCCCCCACAGAGGTCCTCGTTCACCGCTCCTGTGGCCGACATCGCTCCCGGAGTTACTCACGGCTATCGCAGGCTCCGGCGCTGTGATTGGCCGGAGCCGCGATGACCTCACTCCTGTGCATCCACGCGGGAGCCGCCGGTAACGGCACAGTCTAACTGAAGCAAGAAGAGGGAGGGTTTATGTGGTACAGAGGAAAGATTTTGCTATGAATAAATGTATGGAAATTTTGAATAATGTGAAGACGACTAAAAATGTGTGTGTGTGTATATATATATATATATATATATATATATATATATATATATATATATATATAAATATAATAATAATAGACTTCTACCTATAGCTATTCAACTTATTACCAGCATGTGATGACAAAAAATACGATATTCAAAAAAATAAATAAATAACATAATTCATAAAGTGCAAAGTGCTAAATGGATAGTGCAACACATTAACCAATGTGATAGAAAATGTCCTCTAAAATAATAATGCCTGGTAGACACAATGAGATTATCAGACTAATGATCGTCCGTTTTTTTTCTTGCATGCTAATCTCAGATCGAACCTGAAGCGTTTACTAAAGTCACGAAAATCTCGTATTGGTTATATTGTGTTGTAGTGCATTTTTGAATGACAACTGCATCGATTAAATGAAAATCGTACGATCTGGCATCATCCGAAAAAAAAAAAAAAATTGTGCACGTCCGATCAAATAATATCGGATGAACTGTCCTGATCGGTTCTCAAAAAGCTCTGTACTAACGATTATCGTACGATCACTCCGAAATCGGTATTTTTTGTACGATTTTCTGATCGTGTGTACAGTAGACATGTGCATGACGAAAAAAATTGTTTAGATCGTTTTGTTTTGATTCATTAATCTAGTTATTTCGTTTAGTTAAATCTGGTTGATTCATTCAATTCAATTTTGGAATTCGTATTCGGAATTTTCGAATTTACCGATTTGTTTTCGAATCGACTCTACCCCATAGCCCAGACATATAAAGAATACGGGAGATTGTTGTCACATTTACCCCACAGCCAGATATTTCTGCAGCTCCTTTAATGTTGCTGTAGGCATCTTGGCAGCCCCCCTGACCAGTTTTCTTCTCGTCTTTTCATCAATTTTGGAGGGACGTCCAGTTCTTGGTAATGTCACTGTTGTGCCATATTTTCTCCACTTGATGATGACTGTCTTCACTGTGTTCCATGGTATATCCAATGCCTTGGAAATTCTTTTGTACTCTTCTCTCTGCTTTGGAAGCTCTCTGCAGACCATGGCTTTTGCTGTAGGATGAGACTAAGAAAATGTCAGGAAAGACCTACTAGAACAGCTGAACTTTACTTGAACTTTATTTGGGGTTTATCAGAGGCACTTTAAATGATGGCAGGTGTGTACTGACTCCTATTTAACATGAGTTTGAATGTAATTGCTTAATTCTGAACACAGCTACATCCCCAGTCATAAGAGGGTGTGCGCACTTATGCAACCACATTATTTTTATTATTACTTCCCCCCCTAAAAGATTTCAGTTTGTTTTTCAATTGAGTTGTACAGTTTATAGGTAACATTAAAGGTGGAAAAAGTTCTGAAATTATTTATCTTTGTCTCATTTTTTTACATCACAGAAACCTAACATTTTAACAGGGGTGTGTAGACTTTTTATATCCATTGTACATAAGAGTAATCACAATCGTATCAAAGTTGCCCCTATACACAAGTTCCCACATCACATCAGGACCTCCCCATTATGTCAAAGTCCTATCATCACACAGTCCCCCATCACAGAACCCCCCCAGTCATTCAGACCCCCCCAATCACAGACTCTCCCAACCACAGAGCCACCCAATTATGCAGTCCCCCCATCACAGAGCCATTAGTTGTTATGGTGGTGGCAGTCAGCCCACCCACCCTATGGGAGCTCATGATGCAAAAAATGCAATAAAGCGGAGTTCCCACTGTTAATTTTTTTTTTTTTTTTTTTTAGGATGAATATCTTTTGTTTCAAACTCTTATTTATAGCACTCACTTTTCTGTTCTGATTTGCCGCTCGGTTGCCGATTTCATAGAGGAATATATCTTATATTCCTCTTTCCTGGCAATTTCCATAGTGCTGGTGGGCATGTGAAGCCCACCAGCACTATCTTCCGGGATCAGGTGCAGCTGAGAGACCAGCATGTAACGCTGTTCTTGCGCATGCGCAGGAGGTATAGCTCACAGCGCCGCACACTTTTGACGTTGCCATCACAAGGGACGTCGTCGTCGGAAGTGCCCGCCCTGTTGTGATGGCAACGAAGCCCTTGGCGCTGCCCTCTAACTCCTGGGAAATGATGACAAGCATTGCCCAGGAGCACTAGCGAGCACGGGCGCTGAGGGAAATTGCGTCAGGCGCCGTGGAGAGTAAGTGGCGGAATACAAAGGACCCCATAGCAACAGTGCTGAAGGGGTGAGTAAAAAAAATAAAATAATTTCCAAATGTTTTCGCTGATGCATAATGCTGTTGATTTCTGCACAGTTGATTTTATGGTTGGAACTCTGCTTTAAGGTGAAAAACATTTAGACTTTAGGACCACTTTAATTCAGCAAAATTATAAAAGACGCTATCAATTTGGTGAGTTTCTATATGGAGCTTCCGGGGCAAAGTACCATAAGGAGACAGAATACTGATTCTAAGAAATAAAAGCTTTTAGTACTAAAGCTGACCATACCCTAGTAATACCCGAATAATACCCGAGTAATACCCTAGTAGTACCCCGAACAAACATTCATTCGAAAATGCATCAGTACATTTTATACCTTGATAAATGTCATTCAAAAGTACTTTAAACAAAAACAAAAAAAACACAGCACTGTTAGGAATTAATTAGTTTGGGGAAAAAAATGTTCACCCTGCTTCTTCTCATTTTCTCATCACTGTAAGGTAAAAAAACAAATGCCAACGTGACTTTTCTATTGATTAGAAAATCTAACGAATGTTATTAAAATTAGCATTCTCAAATGAAATTCTACTAGCATATGGTCAGCTTTAGAGATCAATTTCATCCGATAAAATATCGATTCCACACATGAGCCAAAATAATGTTTTTGAATTGAACACATTGATGAAAAAATTACTGTGGATCGAAGCTTGTTCACACCACATGAGTTGAGCTGTATTAATCTGCACAGGTCAATGCAGGCTCAATGCCAGGGCACATACAAAGCAATTGTTTTCCATTTGCTCTAATAATCACACCACAATGCTGTTTTGAGGTGGGTTGCAATGCGATATGTAAGAATACAGACATGCTGCTGTCAGAACTCACATTGCTAATGCCCGTCTCCGTGCAGCAGTGGCTAATTCAAGTTCCGCTAATGCCAATTGGCATGCGCGGTGTCCCCGACAGAGACGAGCGAGATCCAGAGCAAAAATGCGCACTGGCGCAACCATACGAGCGTGTGTGTGAGTCGGCGCGCACTCGCGCATTTGCGTTAGCGCGCTCTCGCGCATGCACATTCGCGCCAGCCAATCCTGGCACGTGGCACCCTATATAAACAGAGACTCTGCCCGATACCAGTGCTGGATCGTTTTCAGCTTGTCCCTGTGTTCCTGATAGCTGTTCTGACCTGTTGACCTTGCTCCTGAAAACCCGGCTTCCTTGACTACTCTCCTGAACTACCCCTGCCTGTTTATCTGCCTCTACTCACAATACAGACCTTGGCTTGGATTCATTACTACGGCTCCGCTTCCTGATCTTGTACTTTGCTGCCAGCCCGTTGCCAACTTCTGCCTGTCCTTGACTATGATCCTGCCTTCTGTTTATGTACCTCGTTGCAACTCAGTTGCCAACCTTTGCCTTTTCTTGACGCTGCAGTTGTTCCTGAGTCCATGCTTACCTGCCTGACTCTCACTGAACAAGTCTGGTGATCGGTCTCCATGCCTTCCTCCGAGAGGTTCCTGTATTTCCAAGCTCCAGCCTTCTGCCTGCAAGCACCTGCACCCTTTCGTTGCCCCAGCACTCCCTGTCCCCACTACCAGGAGTGCTGGGACTGGAACCATGCAAGAGGCCACCCTCAGCATTTCAGACTCCGCTGCAAGGTACATGACAGCTGCATTTTTTTTGCACTGGACTTCATGTCAGCACATCTCACTGAGCCTCAACTGTTGCATAGAAGTGACTGAAATGTTAATTTGTGACATTTTAATAAAGAAAAAAAACGGGGTAAGCAGTGCCTTGTAATGCAAGGTACCCCTCACCACTGCTGCACAATGGACACCAGCCTGTGCACATAAACAGCCCATTTTCGCAAGCTGGTGTGAACAAGCCCTAAAATAAGAAATACAGTCCTCCCCTTTTAGGGGAAGAAAGGCCCTAGGAGAAGAAAGGCCCTAGGGGAAGAAAGGCACAGTGGTCATGTGGTATCTGGGCCAATACTGAGCACCACAATCCGCGGTCGCAGATCACTCTTCTGTGCATCCCAGTGCACATGAGCGGGGCAACGTACAGGTACATCGCTGTGCAGTAATATTCGGCAAGGGGTTATTAAGGCAGGCGGTGTGGGTCTAAGAAGAGATATTCTGCTCTAGTCATCACTGGGACAAAAGGACACTAGAACCTCATGTTTTGTTGGGCGATGTTCCCCAGGAGAATCCATAATCAAATTAAGTGGATGAATTGGAAGACCAAAGGCACCATATCCCTTGATTGGTATTAAAGAACAACAAATGCATAACAAAAGGGACTTTATTGGTGCCTAACAAATCTAAACAGTTCACATATATAAAAACATTATAGGATTGATTTACTAAAACTGGAACAGTGTGTTGCAGCTCGGCAGAAACCAATCAACCTTAAGGTTTTTTTTATCCAAGCATAAATGAGCAAGATGAAGTTAGAAACTGATTGGCTACCATGCACATCTGCACCAGAGTTTGCACTCTCCAGTTTTAACAATTCAACCCTAATGTTTATTAGAAAAAAATGCATCATTTAAAAAAAACAGTAATTATCACAGTTTGATGGCATCATATTATTGCACTATAGATGTTATGTGCAGATGTCTTCTGTTGATGGGAAGCTGAAATTTTAAGTACTTGCTTCTGCATGTTTCATCATATAGACTTCATAAGGAAGATCAGTACTACTAAAGATTAACCCAATAGACCATCTCACCCAATGGAAACCAGTGATCACATCGTCTCCCCCTGAATTGTGGGGGCTTCTACATCCAGAATATGCCTCAGTCACACCTCAAGGGAAAACAGTCAACCCATCCACCATCACCAGGAGAAGTTCTGCATGATGCCTCCGAATGATGTGACCCACCCAGCAACTGCTAACCAAGGAGCTGTAAGGGTCCCCATGTAGGGCTGGGATATTCAACCTCCATTGTTCTCCTATCCTACCTACCAAGTAAAATACTGAAAGCTGCATTCAAGTCTGGGTCTGCATTCCTTCATAGATGCAAAAGTATGTACAATAAGGTATTGCTGTGAGGGAGTGCCTTTTACAAACTAAAACCCTTCTATTTGGAGCAAATTAAGAATCAGAAGTACAGGACAGTAGGTGGTAGATCTACCATTTAGCAGAGGTTCAAGATCCATTGTTGCCCAGATGCTGCTACAGTGTGGGAATGTATTGGTTGTGAGGCAGGGGGAAATTTCATATGACCCCCCCGTACATCTATATATAGATATATCTATATATATTTATTTATGGTCGAAGCCCTTCAATGGATGTGAACCACATGAACACGCCACAAGATTTACATCATGAAATGGACCTGAAGTGTGTCCTGGTCTGCTGGTCGGTATACCAAAAGAGGGGGCATACCCAAGATAAGTAATAGATGTTTGAGGAGAGAAATGATTTTGAGAAATGCCCTGAAAATGGGGAATGGGAGGGTGGGTATCGCATACCAAAACCGACAAAGGCTACAGACGAGTGGGCTGCTTAAATACCCCCGGACTCCTCTTTAGGCCACTATTCTGGCCTTCTTATTTATGGTCGAAGCCCTTTAACCGGGATGGATGTAAACCACATGAATGCGCCACAAGATTTACATCATGAAATGGACCTGAAGTGTGCCCTGGTCTGCTGGTCGGTATACCAAAAAAGGGGGAAAAAACATTCAGGTAGGGTTGAAAGCTCTTTATTGGTTTAGTGTTATTCACTGTTGTTTGATGTGAAAAGATGGATGTCGACCCCCGGGGCCAGATTGCTGGGTTTTGAATACTGTGAGGTGGAGAATGAAAAGGATCTTGGGAGCGAGCCAAGTGACGTCTTCACAGTACCTGGGTGTCAGGGCTATTACTGGTAAACTCGCTTGGGCCGTAGAAACTGTAGTAGGTCATGTAGATGGCCGCTTGAATGACCAAGCTGGGAAGAAAGCCATATGGGGAACAAGAGAGGATGAACGACATGCCTCTGAAGATTGTAGTCGTGATGGGCAAGTGTTTAGGAGTTGGCTATGGGCTGCTGCTTCTGAATGCCGTTGGAAATGGCTCGGAAAGCATGGGTTGCTAAGGAGGATGGCTTTGCGAGATCCTGTAAGGCTAGGAAGTGTTGGATGCCGACTAAGTATGGTCTGATGGTGTTGTGTGATAGAGCCAACTGAGTGTGGCAATGTAAAATGAAAGCTAGTATGTGCTTAGTGTCTGTTAACGTTGCCGTGGGGCAGGATGCCAGAAACATGCAGAAGGCGTTCTAAGCTGTGTGGTAGGCCTTGAGTGTGTTGCGGGATAAGGATTGATTGGTAAGCTGGGTCATGGTGTGAGGGTTCTGCTTTAACCCATTGTCAGCTGAGACCAAGGTGGGATAAGAGATGAAGTTGGGTCGGGTCCGGGTTTCTGCTGGAAAGATGATATGAAGTTAAAACCGGACAGTGCATCTGTTGTGACCCTGCACTTGCCTGGAATGTATGTGCAGTGCACATTGAACTGATGCTGTAGGGATAATTGTACCAGCCTGCGTAGGAAGGACATATTGGGGAGCGACTTGGACCTGCCCTTGTTAACGATATCGGCGGTGGCCTGGTTGCCGGTGGTGAAGGCCACCATTTCTCTGGTCCAGGTATGGCCCGGACCTGAGCGGCTGCCATGATCGGGTATAGCTTGAAATAAGGAAGACTGGATGAATCCGAGAATTAGGAGTATCTCTGGAGGCCAGGTCCTACAAACCAATGATGGCCAAAAATTGCAGCGTAGCCTGTGGAGGCTGTGGCATATGTTACTACCTGCGGTGATAAAGGCGACACTGATGGTAAGAACATGGATATGCCATTCCAACTAGTAAGGAACTCATCCCACATAGACAGATCCACTACTGTAGCTGTGTCCAGTCTAAGGATTTGATCGGGGTCATTTCTGAGAGAATAAGACCAAGAGGCGCGAAATAAAAGATCATCCCTGGGGAATAATTCTCATTGCGAAGTTGAGCATCCCTAAGAGGGATTGAAGCTATTTCTTAGTACACCCCTGTGCACAGGTAAAGTCATGGCGACCAAAGCATATTTCAGGGAGAATTCCTCTGAAGGAATTAAGGAATTCAAACTCGCGATGTGGGAAGAATGAGGAGCAGGCAGATTATATACCGAACAAAATTGCACGCTGCTGCTCTCTGAAACCGGAGAGGGTGACAGAGGGGCAGATGTCTTCGCTGCCGGCCTGTGACATGGCTCTGGCTGACTTGTGCCCTAGTTGTAAAGTTCTGTTTTTTAAAGGTCGAAGGCTCAGTCGACCGGAACCTGGGGGAATAACGTTCAACCTGGTGCAGGATGGAACTACCTGAACTCAACTGACCTAGAGGAGAAATGACAGACGGACAACGGAGTGTGGCTTTATGCCATTAGAAGGTGAATGAGTGGCCGGGTCTCTTGACTTTGAGATGCGTTTAAAGCAACTGCAAGGGAAACCTTATCGGGAGCTGAGCGATGGTTAAACGAATTAATTTGAAACCATGAATGGAATTTGAAGCAAAACGGCTTTGAGAAGAGTTGGTCTGAAGCTATGTGGGCCGATGTGCCTTGTTGCGACTGAATTCGAACTGGACCGTTGGGTGAGCCATACTGAGGGGTGTCTGTCAATGACATGACAAATTATACAGTGATCTGAAATTAAAAGTGAACCGTTGCGTCGCTGAGGCGACCAACATCTAACAACAGTGGAGCGTATGACGGGATAAAAGAAACAAAAAATGCACGACTGACCCGACACGAAGCGACTGCCGGACCCAAGGAGAACATGACAGACAATATGCCAAATGAGACCACTAAATGGTTAAAGTGATGGTGACACGAATCGTTGTGTCATAACTGTGACTTGACGGTAACCGGTGGATGGTGGAACTTGACGGTGGAATATGGGATGAAATGAGTGCGAAATGAAATAAAGCCGCCACAAATCAGAGTGCTGCTAAAGCGACTGTACTCGGATCAGTGTGTGGGGTATATGAAATTAAATGTTTGTCATGACAGAGGCACGAATCGGTGTGTGGTAACTGTGACTTGACAGTGAACCGAACTGTGGAATATGGGATGAAATAAGGGCGAAATTAAATGAGCGTATTTTTTTTTTTTTCAATGAAATGACCGAAATGATTGCCATGACAAAGGCATGAATCGGTGTGTCACGATTGCAACTGACAACGAACCGGACTGAAATTATGGAATGATGGAATGAATGAATGCATGGATTAACATTAGATGAAATGACTAGAACAAGCCGGTATGAATCGGTGCAACGCAGATGCGACTGGATTCGAATCGGGGTGAAGGGTATGCGTAACATAACAAATTAAATGATTTGCCATGACAGAGGCACGGGATCAGTGTGCCACAATTTGTGACTGACAATGAACCAGACTGTGAAGCATGGAATGAAGTGAGATGAAATTACTAGAACGAGTCGACACAAATCGATATGTCACAGATGCGACTGGGTTCGAATCGGAGTGATGGGTGTATGACACGAATGGAATGATTGTCACGATAGAAACACAAATCGGTGTGCCGCAGTTGCGACTGACAACGAACCGGACTGTGGAGCATGGAACTGTATAAGACGGAATGACTAGAGCGAGCCAACGCGAATCGGTGCGTCGCAGATGCGGCTGGATTCGAATCAGTGTGAAGGGTATGCGAAATGTAATAAATGAAATGATTTGCCCTGACAGAGGCACGAATCGGTGTGTCACGATGGCGACTGACAGTGAACCTGTCTATTTTACAGGAAATAATGGCTAACACGAGTCGGAGTGAAGGGTATGCGAAATGTAACAAATGAAATGACTTGCCATGACAGAGGCATTGATCAGTGTGCCACAATTTGCGACTGACAACGAACTGGACTGTGGAACATGGCATGAAAAGAGATGACAAAACTAGCCGGGACGAAGTTGCTGATGCAACTAGATTCGGACCGGAGGGTAATGCGAACTAAAATAACTGAAATGATAGACATGTGTGTTTTTTAAATAAAATGGGCCTACAACGTGGCGTGAAATAACGAGGTGCGAGAATGTAGGAATGAAACCGATAAAAAACGACTCAGTGTTTGTGTTCACGAACTGAGCCACAAGATCGTGGTTTTGCACGAGGCTAAAATAAGGCTGCATACGGAGACTTAACGAATGACTCGCAAGTTCTGTAGTGGGGTTTCAGTGACACGGGGTATCTGGCAAACAACGAGGTGTGAAATGAAGAAATTATATACGAATCCTACCTGCGACAGTTTGAGCACGACACAAACCGAAAGCCTCTGGAAGTACAGATACGCAACTCACGAACACCGAATGAGTTGGAAGAGTCTGTTGTGAGGCAGAGTTGCCTATCAACTTTACACTTATTCTATCTCTATCAGGTACTCTGCTGAAGA
Source organism: Lithobates clamitans (assembly GCA_037952925.1). Lineage (NCBI taxonomy): Eukaryota > Metazoa > Chordata > Amphibia > Anura > Ranidae > Lithobates > Lithobates clamitans. The sequence continues at coordinate 3,170,401 of JBBGZY010000103.1, read as the reverse complement.
GGTCTCTCCATGGTGGATTCACAAATCTGCACATTTCCCATTGAAAATTACAGAGGATAGACTTAATAAAAGGATAGTGACACCAATCAAAGATTTCTGGTCGATAGACTTTCTCCATTCCACCTATCCATAACTAATATATCAGTACTGGGTAGGGCAACCTTTTGATGAAATTATATTATATTGCAGTTTTCTGGAACTATGCTTCAGGATTTTGCTTGTCAATGCCTTAACACACCTTTTCCTTTCAAGAAAAAAGATTCTTGTTGCCCTCACACTGCAGTGCTCTATGCTGGCTTAGTTGAGTAACAGCCACATCCCTCATCACCTGTCTTCACACAGATTTGTATTGCAGAGGTAGAAGGGGGGCATATCAGAGCAGCACTGTTACTAGAGATTCTGGCTAAAATAAGATTTTTTAGCTTAGAATAAAGATCACGATTCTCGCGGCGTAACATCATCTTTCAGATTATACAAAAAAATTGTGCTAACTTTAGGGTTTAGTTTTTTTTTTAATTAATTGAAGTGTATTTTTTCCCCAAAAATTGCATTGTAAAGACCGCTGCGCAAATTCAGTGTGACATAAAATGTTGCAACAATCGCCATTTTATTATATCGCCATATTTTAAGCCTCCATTTGTTTTTTTTTGTTTTTGTTTTTGTTTTTTGTGGGGGATTAATTCCATATGAAATTAACAAAACTGGCTTTTCTGTAAGGCAAAGTAATGTGCATGGTTTAGTGACCCATGTTTATGTTTCAACCTTCTGCCATCCATGTCGGGAGGTGCGAGGATGGGCGTGTGACGTCCGCACGAGGGAGGAGCCCAGCGTCAGCTCCGGCGGAGGTGCAGAGACAGAGCGTCCGGATGTCTCGCCGTGTGAGAGACCGCTGAGACACGGACCGGGCTAGGTGTAGCGGCCGCTTCCAGTGTTGGTTTGCCTGGCCTCCTGCCCCCCTCCTCCCCCCCCTGCCCCTCCATCGCTGAGGAGACCGAGGGGACGGCAGTCGCGGACTTTCTCCCACTAAGTGTGCAGGAGTACAATCCGAGCTCCACACATCCAAGCAGCATGGCGAGCAGATGATTTCCTCAGAGACTGACACCATGATTGTCTCAGTTGCAGCGGCTCCTAAACTGGGCTGAAGTCCTGTGGCTCTCCACCAGCAACGGTAGGGAAACAATATATTTGCTTAAACCCTGAACCCTGAGCCGCATGTTTCACAATTGAAAAACTGTGGATAAATGAAACAAAGTTATTGAAAGGATGTATAATCAACAAAAAAACCCCGGCTATTAAGAGCCAGCAATGCAGCTTGCCTACTGATAACCTTCTGACCTATGTACTGTGTTTTTCCTTATGGTCACAAGTGTCACAAGTGTAGAGTGTTAACAGGCACTAGAGGAAAAATAGAGGACTTGAGATTCGCTTAACATGACTGTGTACTGATTACTTCCTCCCATGGGCGGTAAAAGTAGGCCAAAAGCTTGCTCCTTATTTTCTATCTTTGCTTTTCTCCATTGATTCTGTGCTGTGAACAAAACCCCACAGGTTTTTTGCGGACTATACACTAATCATATGTTCCGGGCCCTGGGTGTTGCAGACTGAGTGGCGAGGTGCGTTTCCCCCCCCCCCCACCTCCACTCCCTTTTCTCCATTTTCTCCCTCCCCGCCTGACCACCACGCCTGGACGGCTCCATCACTCACCCATAAAGTGAGGGTACACTACAGGACACCCCTATCCCCTTGAGGGGATAAGAGGCCCTGGGTAAACAGGCATGTGCGAGAGGTAGCAGCAAACAGCAATAAGAGGTGAAAGTATGAAAGGCCGCTCAACGCGTACAACTGAACCTCAGAGCACCAGAGATAGCCTCAATACCAGCTCCATCCAAAGATACCTGAAAGAAGCAAGCACCAAAAGCCCAGGTATGGAGACAAAACAACCAGGGTCAAAAGATAAAAAGAAAGAGCAACAGAAGCAAAAAGGGGCTCAGGGAGAAAAAGTCCGTGAAGATTTGGATTTGGAGGGGGCATCTGTCTGGAGCTTGGCGGAAGAACAAAGGATAATGACGCTTGTGCCAAGTAAAACAGATCTTATAGAAATGTTCACTAAGTTAGAAAATGTGATAAAAACTGAAATATCCAATGTCCGGGCGGATATGGGCCACCTCCTGCGTCGAGTGGAGGAGATGGGGGAAGATTCAGGGCGCCACACTAAAGAAATCTCCGAATTAAAAGACCAACTCAGCAAACTGCGGATCGAAAACCGCAACATGGTATTTCAAATGGAAGAACAGGAGAATCAAAGTCGGCGACAAAACCTACGTATCAGGTCAATCCCAGAGCAACAGGGTGAGGACCTGGGGGAAAAGATGAAGAAAATCTTCAACCCTATATTGGGAAAGCGAGAAGATGAGCCTATCTTGATAGACCGGGTACACAGAGTAAGAAGACCTCCTCATACAAAACAAGACTCTCCTAGAGACGTGATCATTAAATTTCACCAATATGAAGATAAGGAGAAAATATGGAAGAATTTGAAGGGAGCCCCTCCCATAACGTTTGAAGACAAAGAGCTACAGATATTTTCTGACCTCTCAGCAGGAACTCTCGCTCGCAGAAGACAGATGAGACCAATCTTGGAGCAGCTAAAGAAAGCAAATCTCAAATATAGTTGGGGGTTCCCAACATCCCTTATAGTACTAAAAAACGGCAGATCAAGCAGGATGAGATACCTAGAGGAGGCACGGGACTTCTGTGACAGCCTGGGCATCCCCATCCCAGATTTGTCTCAGGTCAAAACAGATTGAGAGATTCAGAGGACTAAAACATTAAAATGTCTTGATTGTTGTTGGTGTGGGGGTCGGTGAGACAGTGGAGAAGTTTTTTTTTTTTTTTTTTTTTTTTTTTTTTTTTCTTCGCTTCTCTCTGTCCCCCCCCCCCCCCCCCTAGCCCTGGCCCTTTCCGCCTCTCCTTTCGGTACTGGTGCGGGAGGGGAGGGGGTGGGTCGCAGGCTTTAAACTAAATCGTGGGAATTGGGGGTGCCGGGGAGGGTGGTGACCTGCTGATCTGGGGGGGGGCACGGGGGGGAGGGGGCTGGGGGCGGACCCACCGTATTAAGGAGATGAGCTACCTCTTATATATTCCCTTCCATAGGGAGGGAGTGTAGAAGCTAGAGCTCTCGCTGGAGCTCCACCCTGAGGAGGGAGTTCTGAAGATTGGAACAGGTGAAGTTCCAATCTGGGGGACTCTGGGTGATAATTTCACCTCGGGTGGGGGGGGGGGGTACTGGAGGGGGGGGGGGAGGGGAGGAGGGGAGGGGGAATGGGGGAGGGCACTGCAGGACGTGCTAGGATTAAGGGAGGATTCCTTAGACGAGCCAACCCTCAGCTATGCTAGAAATTAAATTTATTTCATACAACGTGAAGGGCCTAAACTCACCCTGTAAAAGACATAAAATTTTAAAAGAGTTGGAACGACTAAGGGGAGATATAATCTTCCTGCAAGAGACTCACCTGACCCTGGATACTAGAGTTAGGCTTTTCTCAACCAGGTTCCCGCAGTGGTTCTATGGGGACTCCCCCGATAGGGGGTCGAGGGGAGTCGCCATCGGGCTCTCAAAGGACATAAATTTCACCCTAAGAGACAGGCTGGTAGACCCTGACGGCCGCTTTATTTTTTTGAAAGGCAAACTTGGCCCTAAATTGGTCACCCTAGTAAACGTCTACTGCCCCAACAGGAAACCTACGGTCTTTCTGGGCCAGATCTTGAAAAAACTGTCTGAGTTCGGAGAAGGCGAGGTGATCTTGGGAGGGGATTTAAATTTTTGTCTGGACCCGAAACTGGATGGTACGTCCCGTGCACAGGGGACAGGGAAGGTGTCACTCAGGGTCATCAGGCGTAAGCTACACCAAAGTCAGTTAATGGATGTCTGGAGAATCCAACATCCCAACGAGAGGGACTATACGTTCTTCTCCCCTGTGCATGGGACCTACTCTAGACTAGATTATTTTCTTGTAGATCATAACCTACTAGATTGGATAAAAGAAACAAAAATAGAAGTAACGACCCTATCAGATCACTCCCCGATTGTGTTGCAGATTAAAATACCAGATGGGCAAGGGCGTCCTTACTCATGGAAACTGAACGAGGAACTACTTAGAGATCCCGAGACAGTGGAAAGACTTCAAGAAGAAGCAGATTTTTTCTTTAAAGCAAACGACACGGGGGACGTATCACCAGCTTTATTATGGGACACACATAAAGCCTATATAAGGGGTATTCTAATCTCAATAGGGGCAGGTTTGAAAAAAAAGAAAAGAGAAGCCAAAGGAAAACTGATAGAGGAAATTTTTTCCTTGGAACAAGCACACAAAAAAACTAAGGGCCGGGATTTAGATAGTTACCTTACACTGGTCGCCAAGAGGGAGGAGTTAAGAGACATGATGGACCTAGAGGCCAAGAGAGCCATAAACGCTATAACTAGGAACAACTACTTCTGGGCTAATAAGCCCAGTAAACACTTGGCCAGGATAATTAGGAAAAAAAAAAGCAGGAATTTCGTAGAGAAAATACTTAGCAAAGATGGGGCAGTAAAAGTTTCGAACAGCGCTATAGCAGACGAATTTCAGAAGTACTACAGGGATTTATATTCGATAGGGCATCGGGGAGTAGAAGATCCATCCCACTCAGACAGGGGCAAGGAATTCCTGAAAGAGGCGGGACTAAGGGGTCTGTCAGTAGAGGACAGGGTACTACTGGATAAACCTTTGGTAGAAGAGGAAATCTTGGCAGCATTAAGGGAGTCTCCGAAGGGGAAAAGTCCAGGCCCGGACGGTTTCACCACTCTCTATTTAAAAAAAATGAAACATATCTTGGTCCCGAGGCTTTGTCATTTTTGGAATGGGCTTGGAACAGGAGGTGAACTGACAATAGAGGCCCTGACTGCTACAATTACACTTATTCAGAAGGAAGGGAAGGACGTCAGGTTGTGTTCTAGTTATAGACCAATCTCCCTTCTGAACGCAGATGTCAAACTTTACGCAAAAGTCTTAGCAAATAGGCTTAAAGAGAAGATGACAAATCTTGTGCACCCGGACCAGGCAGGCTTTGTTAAAGGGAGACAGTGTAGGGACAATGGGGTTAGGGCGGTGCTTCTATCAGAAGTATGTAAACAAGGTGGACCCCCAGCTCTATTCCTGTCAATTGATGCTGAAAAAGCTTTTGACAGGGTAGACTGGGGGTTCATGATGAACACCTTAGAGGCCCTAGGGTTTGGCCAGAGGTTTGTCTCTTGGGTTAGGGCTCTATATAGTTGCCCGGCAGGGATGGTGAGAGTAAACGGGACTACTTCCAAGCCCTTTAAGATGCTCAATGGAACAAGACAGGGTTGTCCCCTGTCCCCTCTTTTGTTCGTCCTGACCCTTGAACCGCTGCTGTCTACCATCCGCAAAAATGTGGACTGTGGAGGAGTAAGGGTCGGAACGGAGGAGCATAAACTAGCGGCTTTCGCTGACGACATTGTGTTCTTTGTTACCAACCCTAGAATAACTCTCCCCAACCTACTTCACATTATTGAAAAATATGGAGAAGTTTCGAATTTCAAAGTTAATTCTAGTAAGTCCGAATGTTTAAATATAAATATAAACAAGCAAGAAGAATGTCATTTAGCTGCAGTTTTCCCCTTTCCTTGGAAAGAGGAGATGGACTATTTAGGGATTAAATTGGCCAACTCCTTCAACAGATTATTCGTAAAAAACTTTTTACCTATGCTAGATGTTATCAGACGAGAAGCGAGAAGACTCCAGACCAGACCTCTTTCGTGGTTTGGGCGAGTCAATGCGATAAAAATGAGTTTAACACCCAAGATCCTGTTCAAATTTCAAATGCTGCCCATCCCCTTACCTGGGTATTTTTTGAAGGCTCTTAGGAGGCTAATAAGCGGGGTAGTATGGGGGGGTAAAAAACCATGCATCGCCTATACAGTACTTAGTAGGGGGAAGAAAAAAGGGGGAATAGCTCTACCGGATTTTAGCAGATACTATAGCGCTGTAGTGCTATCTAGGATCACGGAATGGAACAAAAAAGACACAGATAAACGTTGGGTTCACATAGAACACTTTTTGAGTGACACAAATTTAGGACAGGCACTTTGGAACCCCCCAAAATTTAGATCATTGAGCACTCACACATCACACTTAACGCAAAACACATTTAAACATTGGGATAGGATACACTGTAAGAACAAATGGTCATATAATTCACCTTTGATTCACATGAAGGACAATATCTTTTTTGAGCCAGGGAGGAGGGAGGTGGGAGGGAGTTGGCTGAAGGGTGACTTGGTACAATTGAAACACTTTCTACACAAGGGGCAAATCCGCACATTTTTAGAATTAAGTATAGAATCTAACCTTTGGATAATGAACGGATGGAGGTTCCTTCAGCTCTCCCATTTCATAGAGAGACTTCCTAAACCACTTAGGAGTATGGAAGAACTTAGACCATTCGAGCAGCTTTGTATAAAGGAACAAACAGGAAGGGAAATAACGCAAATTTATAGGATCTTGGGTACTGAGGAGGAACTGGAGATACCCCCTTATATTAAAAAGTGGGAACAGGAATTGGGGTCTCACTGTAGCGAAGATGGGATAGAAAAGATCTTGAAGATGGCCCACTATGTAGCTAAAGACACCAGAAGAATAGAAGGCCATTTCAAATGTCTTGCGAGATGGTACGCCACCCCAGATAGGGTCAGTAAAATGGATGGGACTAAACCAAACACTTGTTGGAGAGGATGCCTAGTTTTAGGAACAATGGCCCATATCTGGTGGGGGTGCCCTGTTATAAAAACCTTCTGGGAAAAAGTATTAAAGTTAATAAAATTAATTACTGGAATAGCATTAGACGCGGACCCATGGGTCTGTCTTTTCCACAAAACCTCGGACTCGGTAAAAAACTATAGGTCCTCCCTAGTCCCTATTATGCTGGATGAAGCCAAGAGACAGATATCCTTGAACTGGACGAAAGTCTCGAGGCCCAGCACTCGTGACTGGCTGATCAGTCTCAACGAAATTTATAACATCGAAAAATTAGACAGGGAGGAAGAAGGAATAGAGCAATCAGGGAAATGGGCCGCCTGGACCAAGTTCAAAGGGACGTGGGATTATTTGAGGGAGATCGTCGATTTACCATAATTGATAGCACACAGATGCATGTACCATTGGACTAGCACGCTCCTGAAGGGGGGGGGGGGGGGGGTTGGGGAGGGTGGGATGGGGGGGGGTGGAGGAGATATAGTGTTTTTGTACTACAATTTTTTTTTAGGGTTATGCTTGAAGCAATGGCCCTGTAAAGGAATGTATTGTTATTTTACAAAATGGAAAATAAAGAATATAAAAAAAAAAAAAAAAAAAAAAAACCTTCTGCCATCAATAACTCTGCTTGGTTTGGTATCGGTACAGCACATCGTTTCCGCTGTTTGCCCTGCTTTTGGGTAAGCCTGACAGCGCACAGCATGAATCGTATGTTTCCCAGGTTAGCACTGACATCACAGTAATAGGATGAAGCATCTGCAGAGCAGGGTTCATTGTGACAGTGTACATTGAGTTCATCGTGTCTGTTCTCCCTGGATAGCAGTATCTGGAGCTCTTCTATTCATCTAGGGATATATTCCGAGCATGCAGACTGCAGTACCAGAAAAAAGCAGAGCATCCGGTATCCGATCAAACTGCATTCTAAACAATCTCAGCTGATTCTACACTGGTGAATGATATTCTGACATCGATGTCCTCCATAATCTTACCTGATTACTGGAATTTACGTTTCTTGGCTGTAGATGGGTACTCGGGTATGCTTCATGCCGTGGAAGTACTCTGAAAGATCTGAGTATAAAGAAACAGATTGCCTTGACTGCCGGGTTCTGATGTTCAGCTCTGTTCTATTCAGGGCTCAGATGCAAATATTCTCAGGCAAAGACAGGCACATGCAAGATTTTTATATATACATATATATGTGTAAATATACTGTACTGTAAATTGCAAAGAAAAGCAGAAAATGTCCAAGTCGTACATGGTAGACTATTTACAGGACCCAAGGGAACAGGCAGTCCTAAAGCGGAATTAATGTGACAAAATTAAAAACTGTGAGCAGGCAGGCTCCTTATTGCAGATGAGACATGCAATGTCCTATCTGCAATAAAATGAACTTAGCTGCCTGCTCTCAGTCTTCTTTCGATCGTACACTTAAGCCTCGTACACACGATCGGATTTTCCGCAGACAAAACCTCGGACTGTCCGAAGGGCGTTGGCCAGGAACTTGTCTTGCATACAAACGGCAAGAAATTCTCGGCCAACAAACACGAACGTAGTGACGTACTATGAGGTTTTTCAGCTCTTTAGCGCCACCCTTTGGGCTTCTTCTGCTAAATTTGGGTGTTAGTAGAAGTTTGGGGAGTGTTGATTCGCGCTTTTCATTTTACGCTTTTCATTTCAGGCAGGAGAGGTGGAAAGTGCGGGGGGGGGAACAACCCAAACAAGACAGGATATCCTCCAGAGTCAGTCATCATGGAAGAGTAGAAAACAGCCACCCTATTACATCAGATTGTGAAGCTGTTATCTCCCGGCCCACTTCCCACAGCTCAGATGTCTGGGTCTTTTTTAGCACATGTGCAGCAGATCACACTGTTGCAATTTTCAATCTCTGCCGCAAGCAGATGAAGCATGGCAAAAAACACCAGCCATTTGGGTACCACATGCTTGACAAGGCATTTAACCTCCCATCACTCAGCTCGTTGGCAAGACCACCTGAAAGCCACACACAAAGGACACAATTCTTCTCCTCTTCATACCTCACCTTTCATGTCTACCACCACTATATCTCAGCAGCCTCCATTGACAGGGATGATGATTTATCACGGGGTTTCACAGGTCCTTGCAACATGCAGGACAGGGCTCAGTACTGCAGCTTGTTGTGCCACCATGTCTCCATATAGCTAGTGATGATGATGCGGGATTTGTCAGCTTCACCCCCTCCTCCTCCTCCTCCATGTCCTCCTCTGCTGAATTGTTCCATGAACCACAAGTACCCCTAAGCCTTCAAGGAGCCATACAACGAGTCAGGCTAATAGATGGCATGTAGTGCTTCAGTTGGTCTGTCTAGGGGACAAGAGCCACACCGGAGCAGAGATTCTTTCAGTTTTGCAGGGGCAGGCCCGGAGGTGGTTCACACCACGGAAGCTTGAGCCAGGAATGGTGGTGTGTGATAATGGCACTAATTTTCTGTCTGCCCTTCGACAGGGAATGTTGATACATGTACCATGCTGGACACATGTCCTCAATTTGGTAGTGCAATGTTTCTTAAACAGGTATCCAAGATCTGCAAGATCTTCTAAAGCAGGCCAGAGGAGTCTGTAGCCCTTTCAGGCACGAATAACAGTGTGATTATGGCACAAGGACAGGCTCAGGGCACCTCAGCTTTTTTTCCCCACGCCAATGGCTGGTGATAAAGGATACATGCACTGTACTGTCACCATTTAAGGAGGCAACAAGGATGGTGAGCTATGACAATGCATGCATCAGTGACACAATCCCTCTTGTGTTCCTGCTGGAGCATTCTCTGTGTGGCAGTATGGACAGGGCACTCAAGGCAGAGCAGTGGAAGGAAGAGGAGGACTTCCTTTCCTCTTAAGGCCCGCTTCATGCAGACACCATTCTTGCAACACCGCAGAACACACAAGAGGAGAGGGAGGAGGAGGATTCTGGCAGTTTTGGAGGCATTAAAGCAGAGGAAGACATACATCAAACTTTAAGAGATGTTTTCAGTCCACAGAAGCCTTGGGAGTAGTACTTGGCTGGGAGGAAGCAGTTCCAGATACTGTTATCCTCAGTGACCCCGAAGACTCTGCTTCTAATGCCCCCCGCAAACTTGCATGTTGCATGGGCTCCCTTTCTTCAAACCCTGCAGAAGGACCTGAGAATTTGTGGCATCAAGGAGAAGGATTATTATTGGTTGGCAACCCTCCTTGACTACCATTACAAGGGGAAAGTCTCAGAACTCATCTTGCCCTTGCAGAGGGAGCACAGGATGAAATATCTTGAGGACACCTTAAAGAGGCGTTTATGCAATGCCTTTCCAGACAGTTATGAGGCTTCTGTTGCTTAAAGGAGAAGCGGTAGAGAAGGGGGCCGTCTCAGTGATGTATTGGGTTTCTGGGTCGTGAGAATAGACTACTGGCCAGAAATTGCCCAGTATGCAATTGAGCTGCTGCATCCAGCATGCTTTCCAAATAGGCATTCAGTGCTGCCGGAGGTTTTGTGACAGATAAAAGAGCGTGTCTGTCCACAGACTCCATTGACCAGCTGAAATTTGTCAAAATGAATCAGTCCTGGATTAGCAGAAGCTATCAAGCCCCTGGTACCTATGTCGCTGATTAAGTGTTATTGGGATCTCAAATCACCTGCCTTTGTGGGTGTTTATTTTATCTTGAAGTCATTTTTTGGTATAGGTTTCATTATTATTATTATTATTATTATACAGGATTTATATAGCGGCAACAGTTTACGCAGCGCTTTACAACATGAGGGCAGACAGTACAATTACAATACAATTCAATACAGGAGGAATTAGAGGGCCCTGCTCGTTAGAGCTTACAATCTAGGAGGGAGGGTCAAGTTATACAAGAGGCTAACAGCTGTGGGGAATGAGCTAATGGAGAAAACAGTGCAGTTGTTAGATGGAGGCAGGATAGGCTTCTCTGAAGAGGAAGGTTTTCAGGGATCGCCTAAAGGTGGATAAATTTGGAGACAGTCTGACAGATTGGGGAATTCCAGAGTATGGGCGAGGCTCGGGAGAAGTCCTGGAGGCGGGTATGGGAGGAGGTGATGAGGGAGCTAGAGAGCAGGAGGTCTTGGGAGGAACGGAGACGGCGATTAGGTTGGTATTTTGAGACTAGGCTAGTGATGTAACTGGGGGCAGAGTTGTGGATGGCTTGTAACTTATTGTTAGTATTTTGAATTTAATTTGTTGGGTGAGTGGCAGACAATGGGGGGATTGGCAGAGAGGGGTAGCAGACACTGAGCGGTTTGTAAGGTGCATGAGTCTGGCAGCAGCATTCATGATGGACTGATGGATACAATTAACCCCCAAGGACCGATTTTTCCACACCTGTGTGACAGGCGCATCAAATTTAATTTTTTTACAGTAAGGCCAATTCTTGCTTTCATCAAGTGTATCTCTATAGGGTTACAGTGTGAAGGCACCACCAACACCCAAAGCCCAATTTTTCTACACCTGTTACTTCTATCCAAAGTATGTAAAAGACACACCAGACTTTATCTAAAAAAATAATAATAATTTAGGCCTGAGTGTACTATAATTTGGCTTCTTCACATAAGGCTTGCTCACTGTGGTGCAAAAATTAATTTGCTCAAAATGAAAATCCTCCCAGTGACACTGTATTTTCTACGCTACGCACCGATTTGGGTGCCTAGGTTCTATTTGAAGAAACTGGACGGTATTTTAATTTTCTTTCTCTGGTCCCCCTCTCCCTCATGCATAGGGCTTAAAGTACTGCAGGAGCCATGGGGTCAAGGTGGTTTGGCCTTACCAGATTGGCAGAAATACTATCTTGCAGGTCAAATAGTATTTGCTCAACTTTGACTGCTGGAGGATGATGGGGACTCGGCTATGGTGCTTGAGGTCCCAAATCCACACTCCCACTAATGACAACAATGAAGACCACCATTAGGGCTTGGGAAGCAGCCTTGAAATTAATCCTCCCTGCCCTGCAGTAAGTAAGTGTTATCACTCTAGGACAGGAAAACAACACTGAAAAGAAAACTAATTCAGATGCCACATCTAAGGACTAAGAGACATCTGAAATTGACCACTTTATCTGAACCCGGGACCCGGGTGATCTGGGCTGTCTGCTGACCACATCCCTAGGATCCTGCTGTGGCATTGGTCCCCTTTGTCTTCCCTGGATAAAGGCCCTGGCCAGGTAGTTGGGCGCAGGCTTACATAGCTTGCCTTGCAGTAAGAATGCATTCTGTGTGGTGCTGACACTTTGGTTGCGGTGGAGGATTCATCTCTTATCTATTTAAATAATCTATTTACACCTGGTTTATGGATTCTGATTATGAGTAGCTCTTTACTGAAGAACAGTTTCATTTCTGATAAACTTTATGTATATATTGTGATTTTGTTGGTATCAACAATATTACCTTGATGAACTTTATATCATTATCACTGCTGATTATTAATTTCATTGATTCACCATTTATTTCTTTTTGATATGTTCCTTAGCACTGCTACATTTTTTTCCCATTATATCTGTGTGTGTATCTCACTTTAGTAGCTGCTTTAGTGTTTGTTTATATGTTCCGATAGCGCGGTATATTTTTTTCCTATTTCCCTATTGGATGCTCAGTGCTTTGGCGGAAGTGGGACAGAGCGGAGGAAGCTGACTGGAGAGGAGACGCCGGAGTGGAGGACACCCGGTAAGCGTCGGTCCTCCCGTGGGGGGGTTTAATGTGTGAGTGGGGTGTCCCATGATTCATCAGCGGGAGGGGCGTGAGTGGGGTGTCCCGCGATCCATCCGCGGGGGGGTTGGGGGGGTGTGACCGAAAATTCTGTAAAAAAATGCAATTTTCTTCGTTTCTGTTATACAATTTTGCAAATTAGTAATTTTTTCTTCATATATTTTGGCCAAAATTTATACCGCTACATATCATTGGTAAAAATAACCCAAATCAGTGTATATTATTTGGTCTTTGTGAAAGTTATAGAGTCCACAAGCTATGGTGCCAATCTCTGAAAATTGATCACACCTGAAGTACTGATGGCCTATCTCTTTTCTTGAGACCCTAACATGCCAGAAAAGTACAAATACCCCCCAAATGACCCCTTTTTGGAAGGAAGACATTCCAAGGTATTTAGAAAGATGCATGATGAGTTTTTTGAAGTTGTCATCTTTTCCCACAATTCTTTGCAAAATCAAGATTTTTTTTTCTTTTTTTTTTTTTTCACAAAATTGTCATATTAGCAGGTTATTTCTCACACACAGCATATGCATACCACAAATACACCCCAAAACACATTCTGCTATTACTCCCGAGTACGGTGATACCACATGTGTGAGACTTTTACACAGCGTGGCCACATACAGAGGCCCAACATGCAGGGAGCACCATCAGGCATTCTAGGAGCACCCAGGCCAATTCTGACATTTCTCTCCTACATGTAAACATCATAATTTATTTGCTAGAAAATAAATAGAACCCCAAAACTTTATATATATTTTTTTAGCAAAGACCCTAGAGAATACAGTGGCGGTCATTGCAACTTTTTATCTCGCACGGTATTTGCGTAGCAATTTAAAAAAAAAAACTGTTTTGTGCTTTAAAAAAAAAAAACAGTAAAGTTTTTTGCATAATGTGAAAGATGAAGTTATGCCGAGTAAATAGATACCTAACATGTCACCCTTCAAAATTGCATACGCTCGTGGAATGGCGCCAAACTTCGCTACTTAAAAATCCCCATAGGAGAGGCTTTAAAATGTTTTACTGGTTACATGTTGTGAGTTACAGAGGAGGTCTAGGGCCAAAATTATTGTTCTTGCTCTACTGATCGCAGCGATACCTCACATGTGTGGTTTGAACACCATTTTCATATGTGGGCACAACTTATGTATGCGTTCTGCATGCGAGCACACAGGGACACGGGAAATTTTTTTTTTTTTATTGTGCATTTTACTTTATTTATTTTAGTTTGAGGCTTTTTTCCAAAAAATAAATTTTTTGATCACTTTTATTTCTATTACAAGGAATGTAAAAATCCCCTGTAATAGGAATATGGCATGACAGGTCCTCTTTACAGTGAGATATGGGGCCAATAAGACCCCACATCTCACCTCTAGGCTGGGAAGCCTGAAATAATAAAAAAAATGATCCTGGCTTCGATCGTAGCGGTGAGTCGGTAGAAGCACCGGAGGGCGGCGAGAGGGGGCGGACATCCCCTCTCGCCTCCTGTAAGAACGATCAAGCAGCGGAACAGCCACAATGATCTCATGGTGTAGGGAATCGCTGGCTGAAAAAGATGATATCTGAATGATGCCTGTAGCTGCACCCATCATTCAGATATCCCCACACAAAGTCAAGGACGTAGTATGATGGCCGGCAGGCGGGAAGTGGTTAAAACACATTTTTTTTAACACAAAGTTGTCCATTTATACAATTTTTCTAACACATAGCATGTACATATCAAAAATGACCCCCCAAAATAGATTCTCCTACTCCTCCTGAGTACGGCGATATCACATGTGTGAGACTTCCACAGCCTGGCCACATACAGGGGCCTAGTACAGCCGAGTATGGCCGAGTATGGCAGAGTATGGCTGAGTATAGCCGAGCATGGCTAAGCATGGCTGGGTATCACCGAGTATTGCAGAGTATGGCTGGGTATGGCAGAGTATGGCTGGGTATGGCAGAGTATGGCTGGGTATGGCGGGGTATTGCAGAGTATTGCGGAGTATTGTTGGGTATTGCGGGGTATTGCAGAGTATTGCGGGGTATTGCAGAGTATTCCGGGGTATTGTGGGGTATTGCAGAGTATTGGGGGGAATTGCAGAGTATTGCAGGGCATTGCAGAGTATTGCGGGGCATTGCAGAGTATTGCGGGGCATTGCAGAGTATTCCCGGGGCATTGCAGAGTATTGCAGAGTATTGCGGGGTATTGCAGAGTATTGCCTGGTATTGCAGAGTATTGCAGACTATTGCGGAGCATTGCAGAGTATTGCGGGGCATTGCAGAGTATTGCAGGGCATTGCAGAGTATTGCGGGGCATTGCAGGGCATTGCAGAGTATTGCGGGGCATTGCAGAGTATTGCAGAGTATTGCGGGGCATTGCAGAGTATTGCGGGGCATTGCAGAGTATTGCAGAGTATTGCGGGGCATTGCAGAGTATTGCGGGGCATTGCAGAATATTGCGGGGTATTGAGGGGTATTGTAGGGCATTGCGGGCATTGCAGGGTATTGCGGGGTATTGAGGGGTATTACAAGGCATTGCGGAGCATTGCAGAGTATTGCGGGACATTGCAGAGTATTGCAGAGTTTTGCGGTGCATTGCAGAGTATTGCGGGACATTGCAGAGTATTGCAGAGTATTGCGGGGCATTGCAGAGTATTGCGGGGCATTGCAGAGTATTGCGGGGCATTGCAGAGTATTGCAGAGTATTGTGGGGCATTGCAGAGTATTGTGAGGTATTGAAGGGTATTGCAGGGCATTGCGGGGCATTGCAGGGTATTGCGGGGTATTGAGGGGTATTGCAGGGCATTGCGGAGCATTGCAGAGTATTGCGGGGCATTGCAGAGTATTGCAGAGTATTGCGGGGCATTGCAGAGTATTCAAGAGCATTGCAGAGTATTGCAGAGTATTGCGGGGCATTGCAGAGTATTGCAGAGTATTGCAGAGTATTGCGGGGCATTAAATAACAAGTCTAGGCGCAATCACCTAGAGCTCCCACATAATCAAATTTATACAATAAAAGCAATCAAAGGACACTCAAAAAACTAAATATAAAATGTGAACAATGACAATCCATTCAATAGGTCAATAGTCCATATATTGTTGTGATCAGGATGAAGGGAAAAAAATGCCCAGAGAGAGCAAGCAGGGCTGCCATCATAGTAGGAACGAAACCATGGTCCTGAGGCTGAAAGCCGTCTTCACCACTTCAGCCTCTTTCTCCCCCACTCCCCCTTCCCCCTCCGTTCCCGTTCTCTCTTTCCCTTTTCCTTCCTCCCCTTTCTTTCCTCCCCTATTCCTCGGTCACATATCTCCCATTTTATTATTATTTTTTATTTTTTGTCTCCGCTTTTATTCTTCTTTTATTCAATTCACGTCAATAATCATTTTAAACAGCATTGGGCTCTGTATATTCCTTTTGCTCTCCCGCCTCATCCCCTCCCCTTTCTCCGTCCTGCTCCCCCTCTCCATCCCTATTTAACTCTCCAGCATGTCTAGTAGAACAGTCTGTTGAGAAAGGGGCGCGGCTTGCTTACCATCCAAGCGCGCTTGCCCAGGAAACGCGTCCACTACTGATGACGTCATCCCCCTGCAGCCAGCTGTCTCGTGTGTCTCAAGCCTCGTTCTGAGGCCGCTCCTCCGTTGTCTGTAGCCGGCTTACTACAACCAGGAAGAGCTGTCACTACATCCACCACAGAGACTGTTCACAGGCACAGGACTGGGAGCGCCATCCATGACTCTTACTATCATGCTTGTTTTTATCACCACAATGTGAGTTTATCTCTATATATCTTATTAAAGCATTTTAAATCTATAAAAACGTCTGCACCCAGAGGCGCCTCTTTACTTGTTGTATTGCGGGGCGTTGCAGAGTATTGCGGGGCATTGCAGAGTATTGCGGGGCATTGCAGAGTATTGCGGGGTATTGCAGAGTATTGCACAGGGAATTGCAGAGCATGGGGGGGATGGCTGAGCATGGAGGGATGGATGGATGTGACTGCACATGTCACTGAGCAGCGCTGTGGGCACTACACATCCAGCCCACAGCGCGGCTCCCATCCAATCCCTCCCCTAAAGGCATTTTTCATTTTTATTGTTTCACTTTAAGTATCAATAAAATCACTGTTCCTTTAAAAATCTTTTTTAAACATTCATCATTCATTTTGCATTGATACATGTCCCTCAGGGCAGTAGCTGGGCCCCTATACCCTTTCTATAGCCAATAACTTGGATATAAGTTTTCAAAATGGGGACTTTTGATTCAGGTACCGTAGACTTCAATGGGGTTCAGAGTTTGGGTCCAAACTTTTTTGCGATGTTCGAGAGTTTTGGCCCGAACTGAACCGAGGGGTGTTCGGCCCATCTCCACTGACCGCATTATTATTATACAGGATATATAAAGCACCAGCAGTTTATGCAGCGCTTTACAATATAAAGGGGGACAGTACAACTATAATTCAGTTCAAAACAGAAGGAATAGGAGGGCCCTGCTCATGAAGCTTACAATCTAAAAGGAGGGGGAACTGGTATAAACGGTAATAGCTGCAGGGGATGATCTGGTGGATAGTTGTCTCTCCTTCCAACACAAAAATGATTGTGACTTGCAGGTTTGAAGTGAATCATACAGACAGGGTTTTTACTGAGAGTTCTGGTGTTTGGAATCTGCACACAGTCCAGACAAAAGAGACATGCCTTCTGTATCAAAATGATATGTTCAACAGTACTAACTTGCCTCCGTCCATAACAATATAGACCAGCTTTTTACTGTCTCTGTCCCCCACCCCCATCTTCGCAGCAGCTAACCAAAGGGACTGGAGTGGCTGCAGTAGCAGCAATAGTAAACTGTCATTATAGGACTGTGAGCAGCCAGATTAAGAAAACTGAAAGAAAAAAAACACACATTTAAGTGATAAAGGTTGCAGTCACAGACTGAAGCTGTACCCCAAAGCACCCTCCCTATGTTGAGGGCATGTGGCCTGGTGCAGTTCAGGAGGGGGGGCACTCTCTTGTCCCCCTCTCTTTTCCTGCGGCCTGCCAGGTTGCGTGCTCAGATAAGTGTCTGGTATGGATTTTGGGGGGGGACCCCTACGCCATTTTTTTTTCATTTTGGCGCAGGTTTCCCCTAAAATCCATACCAGACCTGAAGGGTCTGGTATGGATTTTGGGGGTACCCTTACCCCATTAAAAAAAAATTGGCGCAGGGTTCCCCTTAATTTCCATATCAGACCCTAAGGGCCTGGTATGGATTTTAGGGAGACCCCCACGCATTTTTTTTTCTAAATTTTGATTCGGGGTTCCCCTTAATGTTTATACCAGACCCAAAGGGCCTGATAATGGAGGGGGGATCCCATGCTCTTTTTTTCAATCATCTGTATCTATATTGCCGAGACCCGACAATTCATTACAGCCGCGTTCAGTTTTACATGACAATTTTTCCTTTAGAAATGCCATTTTGCTGTGATACTGTTCTAAACCCTGGAAAAATGCGCCACTTTAAAGGAATATTTAATTTTTATTGTTTCACTTTAAGCATTAAAAAAATCACTGCTCCCAAAAAAACGGCTGTTTTAAAAAAAAAATTGCATTGATACATGTCCTCTGGGGCAGGACTCGGGTCCCCAAGCACTTTTTATGACAATAACTTGCATATAAGCCTTTAAAATGAGCACTTTTGATGATTCATTTTCGTGTCCCATAGACACTTGTGTGTGTGTTCGTGTGTTCTGACAAATTTTTTGTCTGTTCGCATGTTCTGCTGCAAACCGAACAGGAGGGTGTTTGGCTCATCAAACGCTGCCACTGTGCCATCAAATACTGCCCCTGTGCCCATCAAATGCTACCAGTGTGCCCATCAAATGTTGCCACTGTGCCATCAAACGCTGCCACTGTGCCATCGATTGCAGCCGCTGCGCCATCAAACGCTGCCAGCACTGGGGAGCTACAGTTCATTGAGGGAACCAAGAATACCAACATGTACTGTGACATACTGGAGCAGAGCATGATCCCCTCCCAACACATCTCCAAGACTACCACTGCCTTGCTAAATAAGCCCCACAGATGCTCAATAGACCTAAACCCTATTGAGCATCTGTGGGGCATCATCAAACCGAAGGTGAAGGAGCGTAAGGTCTCTAACATCAGCCAGGTTCGTGATGACGTCAGAGTGGATGAGGACTCCAGTGGCAACCTGTGAAGCTCTGGTGAACTCCATGCCCAAGAGGGTTAAGGCAGTGCTGGAAAATAATGGTGGCCACACAAAATATTGACACTTTGGGCCCAATTTGCACATTTTCACTTAGGGGTGTACTCACTTTTGTTGCCAGCGGTTTAGACATTAATGGCTGTGTGTTGAGTTATTTTGAGGGGACAGCAAATTTACACTGCTATACAAGCTGTATACTCACTACTTTACATTGTAGCAACGTGTAATTTCCTCAGAGTTGTCACATAAAAAGATATAATAAAATATTTTCAAAAATGTGAGGGGTGTACTCACTTTTGTAAGACACTGTATATATATTCAAAATTAAAATTGCAGCCCCTAAGTGTAAAAATATTTACTAAAAAGTTATCAAAGAGTTATTAAAGATATAATAGTAGTAAACATCAGTCCACTAAAAACAAGTAAGTAATCACAGTCCTTTAGAAGTTTCCACTATTCAAATGTGCTTCTACCATCCAGAGAGAGAATAAATCACCACCATAGCACCTTGTCCCTATGTTGATGAGGACAAGGGACTCTTCCCCACAACCCTGGCTGGTGGTTGTGGGGATCTGTGGGCAGGGGGCTTATCGGAATCTGGAAGCCCCCTTTAACAAGGGGGCCCTCAGGTCCCGCCCCCCTATGTGAATGAGTATGGGGTACATTGTACCCTTACTCATTCACCAAAAAAAGTGTCAAAAATCAATAAAAACTTAAGGGTAATTATTGACAATTTTGACTATTCCTTTATTTAAAAAAAAAACGAAAAAAAATGTCTTCCACAGTAAAGACACCGTCAATTAAGATGAACGCCACCGTCGACCCCAAGAATAAAAAAAGGGCCGCACCCTACTAAGGCTCCTGCCATCTGACAGCTCTGCCGTCTGACAGTTCTTAAATAACTAAAAGGGAGGGCCACCCTATGACATTGTCAAGTGACCCCGCCCATTAGTTATTTAAGAACTGTCAGATGGTGGAGCTGTCAGACAGTGGGAGCCTTTGTCAGGTGTGGACATGTTTTTTTTATTCCTGTTTGGCTGTGGCGTTCATCATGATTGATGCTGGATTTACTTCAGTGGACATTGTTTTTGTTTTGTTTTCTGTTTATTAATAAAGGAATTGTCAAAACCCGTCTCTGAGTTTTTTTTACACTTTTTCGGTGAATGAGTAGGGGTACAATGTACCCCATACTTATACACATGGGGGGAGGGCTGGGATCTGGGGGACCTCTTGTTAAAGGGTGCTTTCCATATTCAGATAAGCCCTCACCCACAGATCCCCAAACCAAAACCACCAGCCAGGGTTGTGGGGAAGAGCCATTGTCTTCATCAACATAGGGACAAGGTGGTTTTTGGGGGGGCGTGTGGCTTGGTATGATTCAGGAGGGTGGGCGCTCACACGTCCCCCCCCCTTTCCTGACCTGCCAGGCTGCATGCTCGGATGAGGGTCCGGTATGGGTTTTTGGGGGGACAAGGCAAAAAATAATCCATGGAGTCCCCATCTTCCAACTTAAAGGGCCTAAAAGATCTGCTACTGACAGCTTGGATCCAGATACCACAGCATACCTTAGATAGATAGATAGATAGATAGATAGATAGATAGATAGATAGATAGATAGATAGATAGATAGATAGATAGATAGATAGATAGATAGATAGATAGATAGATAGATAGATAGATAGATAGATAGATAGATAGATAGATAGATAGATAGATAGATAGATAGATAGATATGGTATCACTTTAAACATGCTGTGAAGGGCAGGAATAGAACTGTTAATGTGCCAGAAATATAATGTGCTTCCTTCCTCTTCGACATGAAAACACTATGGGGTTGAAAAAATAAACAGAATTTCTCTGTAGGGTTTTGTATTGCAGCAAACAAATTCAAAATAGTTTATAAAAATAGTTTATTACAAACAATAGTATACAAAAGCACAACTGTCTGTCAAGACATGAGCTCTATAACAGAAAGTGGCAGGCATACATGATATGCATAATTATACAGTGGTACACTATGGGGTTGATTTACTAAAACAGGAGAGTACAAAATTGGGTGCAGCTCTGCATGGAAACCAATCAGCTTCCAGGTTTTTTTTTTTGTTAACGCTTATTTGAACAAGCTGAAGTTAGAAGCTGATTGACTACCATGTACAGCTGCACTAGATTTTGCACTCTACTGTTTTAGTAAATCAACCCCATAGTGTTTTCAGGTCTGAATTCCTGAATTCATTTTTTTTTCATCAAACGGGTTTTATTGGTACAAAAAGCAAGATATACAAAGTTGCACGTATAAGGTCAATACAAGGGTTGACAATATAATCATCATGAGAGATATATAAGCCAACTTAGATACAGAGGCAATGGTGTCTAGGCACCTCAGGAATATGTACTGGTGTGTAACATATGAGCCAAGGACAGTTTACCAGCAGTGCAATATATATCTTGTTTCCTCAGCATATCTGGTTTGTTAAAAGTAGCAGGGGATACACAAAAGCAAGCATACCATATCTAACAGAGGAGGGCATATTAGACCAGGGTCTCTGGGGTCTGTAATCATCTGTAGCGCCCTGCTCCTGTTGATCAGGCACTTGTATGTAAATTTAGGGGTTATCTGTTCTGTATATAGTTCAGATTTAATCTGTGGCTAAATTAGCTTCTGTTCCAGCATTGGCTGTGTTGCGTGTAGTTCCACATTGTTGTCTGTAGGTGTAGTTTTCACAACAGGCCAGTATGAAAAGCAACAGGCTGAAGTGTATTGAGTGCTCTTCTTTCTCAGAAGTAACTCAGCAGAGGTGGTCCACCGCTGTGCGTTCTGGGAAAGAGTACTTAAGGGTCAGATGCCATTTTTTGGGGTCTTTTACCGCCTTACCCTCCTCGCTGGCCCGTGGCTACGTTACTATAATTATGCCCAGAGGTCGTCTGGGGCCCGTTGGTTCAGAGGTGGTCCTGTGCTGTCTGTCCTGCGGGAAGAAGCCAAGCAATTGAAAGATCCAGGGGAGGACTCATCTTGGAGAGGACCGAGCGAAAGGCTGGTATCTCAAGAAGGGCCTGAAGAATCAATTGGAGGATGCATCCTAACTAACCTACTGCACAGTACTGCCGGTTCGGCTTAAAGGTTCTGGCACTGTGTTGCTGTTCATCTAAAACTACAATTCTGTGGCAGAGGATTGTACAACCATTTCTACGTCCCGTGGCAGAGGATCATATAGCCATTTGGTTCTTCCTAAGTCTGTGGCAGAGACTTTTTGTCCGTGCGCCATTCTGGCCGCTAGGTCAGTGAGTGAGACCTATCCGGGTGGGCAAAGATCTTGGACTGAAGATGTGTTTGTCTCTAAGATCTTAAATTCCTCAGTGATCTGCAAAAGGTACTTGAACTCTCCTGCAACTCCCTTCCTACCTCTTCACTGCTACTTCCTTTCAAGTTCTGCAATAAAGCATTGAAAACAGAATAAAGTGACTGGTGCATACATTGGTGGGTGCGAGGCCCAGTATAGACTCTGAGTTCCTGATGTGGTGAAACTACAGGTAAGGGTTGACAGCAACAACCCAATTTATTTCAGCAGCTCCTTCGGGGGTCTTTGCTACACATCTATCCCAAATTTTGCCGTATTTTGAAGGGCATCCCCTATGCGAATATATAAGCTTTTTGTGTTTCGAGCTATGATTCACTTCCACCAACCACGTCTTAAACTCTGGGGGGGGGCTCATCCAATGCCTTGCTATAGTTTTCCTGGCCGAAAATAATGTTTCATTCAAAAATACTTTCATAAATGCATTAATGTCTGGCTCTGGATATATGCCCAGGAGGCATGGCTTAGGGTTTAAAGTGACAGGGGACCCCATGGTGTCATGTAGAAATTGCACAATTTGTGTCCAGAAACCCTGCACCCAGGGACAGTCCCAGAGGAGGTGGTAGAATGTTCCCGGTGCCTCGTTGCACATGCCACAATTGGTTGTTTGATCGTGTTTGTATCGTGACACCCTGAGTGGGGTGGGGTATGCTCGATGGATAATGTATATCTGTGTGAGATGGTCATATAATTTAGGAGACACCAGTTTGCAGTTATGTAAGACCTCACTCTATTCCTCATCCTCCATCTCCCCGATATTCTCCTCCCACCCAGTTTTAAGTGTATATGCTGATCTAGACGCCGAGGGCATGAGCAACATGTTATAGAATGTGGATATCAATTTTTTGGGATTTAGACTGCATATTACTGCTATAAGGGGATTCCCTTCAAGTGCGGGGGGACCAGTCGGGAACTGTGTTCTAAAGGCGTGTTGAAGTTGGAGGTATCTAAAGAATAGTCGGGGGGAAGTCCATATTCATCTCTAAGCCTGTCAAATCCCTTTATGTCGCCATCAGAAATCAGATTGGACAGGTAGCATATCCCCCGAGAACTCCGAATTAGGAATGGAATCAAATTCCATTAGGTTTAGATTGTACCAAAGCGGGGTGTGCTCATGTAGGGAGGGAGATTGTAGTTTGGCTGTTGCTATGGCCCATATGCGCCTACAGTGGTGAATCAGAGACGTCTTTTCTTTAGTCAAACGCACTAGTTGTGTCTGGCCTGTGATGGCCACTAGGGGGTCTCCAGTGGAACGGGACCATTTGGGACACAGGAAGGTCAAAAATCTGGTCCTGTCTGTTTTCCCTATGTGAAACAGTTGTGACAGTTGTGCTGCTATATAGTACAGATTGAAGTCAGGTAGTGCTGCCCCTCCCAGACCTGTAGGATTCTTTAATTTATTCCATGGAAGTTTGTGCCTGCTTTTACCCAAGACAAATGATTCAAGTATAACCTCCATGATATACCAGGGAGTGCCATAGCACATGTAGGATCTTTGGCAGTAACACCATTTTAACAATATTGATGCGTCCCATGAACCCCAACGGCAATCTGGCACAAATTTGGGTCCTGTACTTGAGCATGTCAAAGAGGGGCTGCACATTGAGTCTAATGTAGTCCACTGGCGAACTGGTGATATGTATACCTAGATCAGGGATCTCCAAACTACGGCTCTCCAGCTGTCGCAGAGCTACATGTCCAATGAGGCATTGTAAAACTACACGCTGCAAGGGAAGGTGAGCCTGCCTTTGGGTCTCTGGGAATCTATCTATGGGGAGTATTTGTCCTGCATTCATTTTTAATGGATTACAAAGAACCTCTCTTTATGGTTTTCCCTCCATTTATCCATAACCCTTCCTTGTACACAGACAGAGAGCACAACAAGTTATGAGCTTATAAGATTTCAGGTACAAAAATGGGTATTTGTTGAAAGGTTTTAAAGGTATTCTTAGCAGACCAAAAAGGAGCAAATAAAGGAAGTTCAATGTTAGGGTTTACATACCTTTAAAGTGCTAAATGTCATGCAAACGCCTATCATTATAGCAATGGGTTTGAATGCTTACGTTCCTTCAGCCACTGAGTAAGAACACCAAACACATGGAGTAGTGTTCCAAGGTATCATTATTGAGGCAAAACATGTCTTAATAATGATACCTTGGAACACCATGCATGTGTTTGGTTTGCTCAGCGGCTAAAGGAAGTAAGCATTCAAGCACTTCACAATAATGATGGGTCTTGAATCCTTTCCATTCCAACCAAAGTAAAGAAAAATCTGCCAATATTGAACTCAAGCAAATTGGGTGATATCTACAGTTTTTGTGTTCTGCTAACTGGCTTGCTCTGGGTTGAACAGTGAACCTAGCCAATTGATCTGCTTCTGTCTACTTTAGAGTAACGCTAACATAGGTAACCTGCTGATTAAGTTAAATTTATCCAAGGCTGCTGGAGAACCTACAGACTATCTTCAAAGCAATTGAAGAGCTTGTAGAATTCACTCTGCGCCTTGTGTCAAAGGGGGTTGCGATGACAATGGTAACTTGTGATTCTATCTGACAGTGAGGGTCATTATGGCACCAGTAATGAATAGGGAATATAAACAGCCTCTTTCAGAAGCATAACATGATTTTTAAATGGCTTTCCACCATTTATGTAAGAGGGGATGTGGACGTCCCCTGTCAGAGACATAAAGAAGTATCAACAAATCCGATCCTAAAGCAGTTTTCTTCTTGCCCTTTGTGTGACTCTTTTCTCTCCATAGACTGCAGTGCCTAAGCCTTCCTCTTCTCTCGCTGAGACTGGAATACAATGTATAATTGCTGGCTTAAAGGCTAACAGGATGTGAGTCTGGAGATTGACAGGTGTGGAGAACGGTGTAAACAATTTTAAAATGGTTGCCGGACTAATAAGAGGAACTCACAGCTCTTGCCATAATGCACACACTTAGCAATTCTCAAACCCCATTTAGACTTTCTATCACAGAGTTGCTGACCTGAAACTTTTTACAGTAAGGCATTGGAATGTTTAAGTTTCACCCACACACTACTCAAAAACCATTTAGTCAAAACCATGCTCAACTTATTGAACTCATTGCTTTCAATCACTGACTGCCTAAAAAAAAAAGAGAGAAAGATGCATTCAAATGTTAACCTATTAAAATGTACAGATAAAAAAAAAAAATTAAAAGTAAAGAATGTATTTTATATTAGCCTGCGGAGGTTTGATCAATGTCCACTAGAGCTGCACGATTCTGGCCAAAATGAGAATCACTTTTTTTTGCTTAGACTAAAGATCACGATTCTTTCACGATTCTCGCAGCGTAACATAATCTTTCACGTTATACAAAAAATTGGGCTAACTATACTGTATAGTTTTTTTTTAAATTCATTAAAGTGTATTTTTTCCCCAAAAAAATTGCACTTGAAAGATCATTGCGCAAATACAGTGACATAAAATATTGCAACAACCACAATTTTATTCTCTAGGGTCTCTGCTAAAAATATATATATATATATATATAATGTTTGGGAGTTCTTGAAAGGAAATAGTAGGTATTCTGGATGATCACCCTTCTTGTAGGTACACCAACAGGGCCCTCAGATATCTGGAGACACCGAATGAAACGAAAAGCAGGTTGTGCATTCGTAAAATGTCTGCCTTTATTAGGTGCGTTACAGCTTATATATGGTTCAACATACAAATCTAAATAGGGAAAAGGGGAGTGGTTAGTAAATTATGTATTTGTATAAAATATATGGTTATACAAGTCAGTGACCCCTGAGATACACTTATCATGAGTTCACAGGAGTCAACAGATCATCTGGTTATGAGTCATAAGTCATGTATCCTGTCCCATGGCCTACAGAACAGGGAACAGGAAAGGACGAACCAATCCACGATGATCTATATAGAGTACAGTGCTTGTGGAAGCATTTTTCTAAGCATTCTTTTCTAGTTGCAGATTTAAGCTATCTTGTATATTGAAATGGCAAAGCTTATCAAAATGGAGTCAAAATGGTTTGGGCATATTATTACAGTTCTAAGTAATTTTCTAGCAAAGAAATACTGATTTTAGATCCTCCATATCGGACCAAATGGGAAGCCGACTGTAATGAACAATTTACTCAGAAGGACTGGGATACCATGCTAGCAAACCTTCGTAAAGCCACCAAATCGCTACCGATTAGAGAAACAGCCTATAAGGTCCTCACTAGATGGTACTACACACCCTCCAGACTGCAAATAATGTACCCTGGAACATCGGGATTGTGCTTCAGAGGCTGCCAATTGTTGGGCACATTCAAACACATTTTTTGGGATTGTAGTATTCTCACCCCGATATGGGAAAAGGTGACTGCGGTCGCCTCTGCAATCTCTGGAACCCCTCTGAAGCTCACGCTCCCGATGTGTTTACTTGGAGCACCAATTCCAGGAATCCTCCGCAAAGAGGAATGCCTTATACACACAATATGTATATCCACCCTCTGGGTCATTGCCCTGGAAATCCTGAGTTATCCCTCTAAACTCCATCCGAGATAGAATTGATATGATAATGATTATGGAGAGGATTCTATATACCCTACAGGACAAAATGCATTTATTTGACCGTAGATGGGAGCCTTGGGAATCCCATAAACTCATTTTTCAGACATAAAGCTAGTGACTGCGCAAAGTATTTAGACCAGGTATAGGCAATACCTTCCTGTATGGATTTACTCATGATGTATTCTGTGCGCTCTGAAATATGCTTTTGTCATGACTCTTTCTGTTACTATGCTTTGATATCATTATTTATAATGTACATTGATACCAGACTGTAGATGTTACTTTTTTGTTTATTTCTTTTAAAAAAAAAAAAAAAATCGTTTGTAATAAAAAAAAGAAATACTGATTTTAACTTGAAACCAACAAGTGTCAGAAAAAGGCTTAGTCTTTAAGTGAGAGGGGGGAGTTTTGGGACTTTGATTGAGGCACAATGATTGCGCCTCTATTTCTGATTCAAGTAAACAAGAAAGGAATGTCATTTAAAGTACCACATTCCTTTCTTGTTTAGTCTTTAAGTGGTTAAACTTCCCTCATTTACAGACCAAAGTTCATCCCTTTGATCTAAAGAACAAAACGATACAATGTTTATAGTTAGCTCAGCAGCTAAGGTATGTTGTAATACTTGGCAGACTGATAGTTTTTTTTTGTTTTGTTTTTTTTTTTGACAGCTGTCAGCTTTAGTGTGCATAGAAAGAATTGGGAAAATGCTTTGTTAAGATCGGAAGGGGGAAACGACCGCGATACGACTCTTAACGATTAATCGTGCAGCTCTAATGTCCACCATTATAGTTTTTGCTGTTTTTAGAATACTAATCAAAGCAGATATAAAAAAATAAAAAAGTAGATTGTAACAATATTACCCTCAGACTCAATTTGCGCAAAGATTTTCCAGTTCACAGGACAACAATGTTCAATGAAAAAAAAACCTCAACGTTCAGGTCAGAGCTGCTGTACCAAAAATCAGATGTTAGCACGGTGATCTTCCCTGCTGTGCTATTGTGTTCTGACAGGGGGGACCCCGATGCCAGAACACTTTGGTCAGTACTTCCAGCCTTTAGCTGAGAGCACTGACCGGGAGCCGGTCAGCAGACCATTTTTCGGTCATACCCCTTTGACTTTGACTGTCGGACCAGTTGCCGTACACCGGCCGGATGTCGGCCGGTTGCTTTTGAACCAGCCAATGTCACCCGACATTTGGCCTGTGTGTACTAGGCTTTAGAGTGGTTGGCAATTGAGCTTGTTAATTTCATAGTTAACCCTTTACATGCACACAATATTAACTACCTCTATGTGTTTTGACAGAAACACACACTATTCACAACATCTCATGGTCCAATTTCAACCTTTAACTGCTTGCTGCCCAGTCACATTAGGTTAGATGAGGTACATGTACCTCATCCAGTACGTTCTGGGATAGGTGGGGCGCGCAGCATATTGCTCCAATGGTGTGCACACTGGATTGCGGCTCCCACTACGCTATGCAATCACATGATTGTATTGTCAACAAAGCTGGTATGAATTAATTTCATTAATAACATCTGTGATTCCTATAGTGATACTGTCATTGGCCCATGGCTATCACATGATCCATGATCACCCTTTATGGAAGGGACTTTTGGAAAGGCACCACTATGACAAATACATATAGAAATACAAATATAATTTTATTAAATACAAATCTTAAGACACTAATAAAATACATGAAACAGTAAATGCAAAATTTGCACAGGATGATAGGACTTTCTTCATGCAAGGAAAAGCTCTAGTTCCCAAAAAATTGTGGGCATTCCTACGCTTTTCGACTTTTGGGTGCCCACGATTTTTTGGGATCTAGAGCTTTTCCTTGCATGAAGAAAGTCCTATCATCCTGTGCAAATTTTGCTTTTACTGTTGCATGTATTTTATTAGTGTCTTAAGATTGTATTTAATCAATATTATATTTGTATTTCTATATATATTTGCCATAGTGGTACCTTTCCAAAAGTCCCTTCCATAAACCTCCTTTCTGTATCTACTTACTGGGATGTGGCACCATCATGGCTACCAAACTGGGCATTCAGATAAGAATTTTAGTACAGTGTCACTATGGTGACACTGAACTACTCTTATGCCACGTACACACGGTCGGAATTTCCGTCAGAAAAAGTCAGATGGGAGCTTTTGGTCGGATATTCCAACCATGTGTTTACCCCATCAGACTTTTTCTGTAGGAATTTCTGACGGACTTAGATATAGAGCACGTTCTAAATGTTTCCGTCGGAAATGCCGACGGAGGTTATCCCATTGGCAAGTCCGACCGTGTATACGCGGCATAATGAATGAATGTTAAATAAGATAGTAAAAAAAATGTAATACATTTTCTTTTTTTTTAGCAAACTGTGACCAGTCCATATCCCTGATCTCAACCACAACAGTCATTTGATGACACTGTACTGCACTGGTGACAGTATGTAAAAAACACATTTTATTGAATTTCTTAATTTTCCCAAAAATTTGCGCCAAAAAATGACAACTTTAAAAATCTCATCATGCCTCTTAACCTTTTCACGCCGGTGTCTTGCCGAGAAAGTTCCCTCGGCGGATAAGTTCCTCCCCTGTACTGCGCAGGCGCAGCACCTGCGCAGTACCAACTGCTGTCAGCCGGCGGAGATAGCCGAAGCTCAAAATCCACAATCGGCTGTACACGGCGCCTGCGCTCTGGGTCCAGATTCCTTCCCCACCATCCAAGTGGACCTGGAGGGGGAATCTAAAAGTGCCGAGCGCAGCGAGGCCGTGCCCGAAGCGTGGCGAGCGAAGCGAGCCCGCGAGGGGCCCTCTTACAGGCGCCGTGTACAGCTGATTTTCAGCTGTTCCGCTTCGGCTATTTCCGCTGGATCGTACTGCGCATGCGCAGTACAGTGAGGAACTTATCCGCCGAGCGGAACTTATTCGGCAGAACACCGGAGCCTCCTGGCCCTTTCACAGGTTTATGACACCAGGAGGTGGGGCGGAGCTTAAGAGCACATGACCGCCTTGATTGGCTGTCACGGTGCTCATGTGATCCGAAAACTCTCAATCGCAAGCAGCTTTCGGCTAGGCGCTGGTAAATGTGTTGGGAGCGCGTACCGTGTGCGCTCTCAGCACAGCTGTTTGGACTGCAATTCATGCATATATGCGGGCTGCATATTTGCATACGGTTGGCACTAAGGGGTTAAATACATCAGACTGTCTACTTTCCAAAAAGGGGTAATTTGGGGGATATTTGTAGTGTTCTGGAATTTTAAGGCACTCAAGAAATTAGATAGGCCATCAGTGCATCAGGATTGATCAATTTTCAGATATATATAACATAGTTTATTAAGCTATAACTTTCACACAAACCAATTAATATATTTATTGGAATATTTGTTACCAAAGACATGTAGCAGAATACATTTTGACCTAAATTTTTAAAGAAATTTGATTTTATTGAATATGTTTTATAACAGAAAGTCAATTTTTTCTTTCAAAATGTTTGGGCTTTTCTCTTTTATATAGCAAAAAACAAACAAAAAACAAAATAGTGGTGATCAAATATCACCAAGAGGAAGCTCTATTTATGTGAAAAAAATTATTTTAATGTAATTTGCATACAGTGTTGCATGACGACGCAATTGCCAATTAAAGTAGCACAGTGTTGAATAGCAAAAATGGCCTGGTCAGAAAATGGGGTAAAACCATTGAGAAGTCAAGCAGTTAAAGTGCATTCATATTCATAGTCAAAATGTAAAATCATACATTCATTTCTACATCATATTTCAAAAATGTATAGCCTAATCCTAGTATTCTGAATGATCCCATGTTGGAAAATTATATGGTGAAGATCAGTAGGTAGTGAAGGTCAGTACAGGAATCACTGCTTGCGGGCAGCAAGGTACTATGGGATATGTAGTCCTTAGAACTTAAAGTAAACAGCAGAGAAGAAGCTGCAAAGCATGCAGGAAATCCAGGAAGTTGCGGGAAGAGATAGCCAGCAGACAGGCAGCACTCACAACATGAAAGGAAAATGTTCAAGGAAAATTATATTGGATTGTCAAAAATATCTATTGTGCATATTCCTATTACAATGATGATGTAATAAAATTAACCACTTGCTACTCAGGCCAGTTCTGACATTGTTCTCCTACATGTAAAAATCACAATTTTTTTGCTAGAAAATTACACAGAACCCCCAAACATTATATATGTGTTTTTTTTAGCAGAGACCCTAGAGAATAAGATGGAAGTTGTTGTAACTTTTTATCTCGCACGGTATTTGCACAGCAATTTTTCAAACGTGTTTTTTTTTGGAAAAAAAAAACAGTTTCATGCATTAAAAAAAAAAAACAGTAAAGTTAGCCCAATTTTTTTGTATAATGTGAAAGATGGTGTTAAGCCAAGTAAATAGATGCCTAACATGTCACGCTTCAAAATTGCACACGCTTGTGGAATTGTGCCGAACTTCGGTACTTAAAAACACCCTATCCACTACACCACTGTGCCGTCCATGACAGTAGGTTCACTTCTTCTGTTTTGGTGCAGTGCTTCTGAGCAGGTGCCATTAAAACCTGTACCAGACTCCACCAACCCAGTTACCGGTCACCTCATTCCCAGTGACATTGATCCATATGTTACACCTAGATAAGAAGAAGCTGAACTCTGGCACATATTCCAAGCTTAGTAACCCCTGAGGCCTCACTCTCTCATCTTCCATGACATTACAGGCTGTGTGCCTAGGATGCCATGTGCCGCAATTTTAGACCCCATATATGGGGTACTGATCCCTAGGGAAGGAACCAAGCTCCCAAGTTCCTTCACTACTAGGGCATACTGTCACCTTTGCCATGTCACACCACTTCCTGACTGGCTGGCTGTTTATGTAAGTGACACCAATACTGTACTCTTTGGCAACGGTAATGTAGTCTCCCTTGGATAGCTTCTCTGCTCAGAGGACATTTGTAAAGTATCTTTACCAACTCCTCTCATCCCCTTGTTAAGCCCTGTTCTTTGGATATGCTATGTATGCACCTCCTTAAATAAATGACTAAGAGCAGAGCTTTTGTTTTACTTGCAAAAGCTTCATCCATTACAGCTCACAGTGTGCTACAGATTACCAGTGTTTTCTAATGAATGGAGTAGCATCGCTTTACATTTCCTTCAGCATGGCTTGCAGTATCTATAACACCCTCTAACTGTGGTGCCTACTGGTAGCACATCTGTCCCAGTAAATATCTTACCTCCATAATGCAGAAAGTCTTTAAAAGTTCAAAATGTTTATGTTCTGAGAACCCCGACTGGGTTCCCATCAAGGGGAGTGCACACACAGGCAAAGTCCAATCGCATAGCTGCAGAATCTCCTCTCTGGTTCCCATCCTGGAATAGAACAATCCCAGACAAGCTGATCTCCTGTATTTATATGCTTCTCCACAGAGGCCATTCACATGAACACAGAGGAAGCAGCATGACTGCATACTCAACAAAACCTGTTAACACTCTCTATAACAGGTGCAACCACATGCAGCACTTAAATAATACAAGGAACACAGAACTTTTATGAAAGACAACAAACAAAGACATGTGCCACATTATTCTGTAGGCACTTGCCTACGAGGAGATATGAATAAAATATGCCCAATTCATGTCAGCTGGCACCTGTTGATTAGAGGGAACAGTGTATCTGTTCCAAGATGCTCCAGGACTTCCAACCTCATTACTCAGTCATCTACAGTAAACCCAACAATATTCATAAGAGCCTAATTTCCTTCACTTACACTCATAACCTCATTCTTACAGGCAAGCACTAAGAGGGAAGAGCCATTTAAGTGCAACAGACAATTTTTATTAGGCTCATAAATTGAGAACTCACATGTTAAAAACAGCAACTCGCTTATCAAAAAGGGCTAAACACCTGCTGGATTCCCAATCTGAGGTTCCAGCTGTTTACCACATAGCAGCCACTGCGTCTCTGTGTGGATACTGTAGCAGCCAGAGCCTGCAAACCAGAGCCAGGCCTGAGGGAGCCAATGACCTGAGGAAAGAGGTTATGCTCCATAACGTGTAGCCATGCTCATACACTACTCTGTTTCCCAAGATCAACGTCACGTCCGCCCCTGTGCCGGCGGTACGCTCCAAGCTGGATTGCATTACTTTCCACTTCCTGGCTCTAGTTTGCTGGCTCTGGCTGTAACATTATACATAGAGACACATGGGTGGCTGCCTGGTACACAGCGGGAACCTTAGACTGGGAAACCAGCGGTGTTTACACGTTTTTTGATAAGTGAGTTGCTGTTTTTATCATGTGAGTTGCCAATTTATGAGCTTATTAAAAATCATTGGTTTGCTGCACTTAGATGATGCTTCCCTCTTTCACCTTGCATCCTGTTTCTAGATAGATTTTACTTCTATCTCTTGGATAGCAGCCACGAGTTTGAAGCAGACCTTAAGAGTGTTTCCCTTGGACTCCGCATTGGACTATAATTGCATTTTAAATTGACTTTTAGTTTGTTTGTACAAAGACTTAGCCCTATGGACTTAACCCTTTATGCACCGTAAATATATTTTCATTCTTTCAGGCATCCTACAGTGCCCCATGACCCCAGGTAGGTATGGAGATAGCTTTGCATTTTTAGTATGGTAAAGTTTTACCCCTACCTAAGACATGACTGCTGAGGTGCAATAAACCCCAGGTCCATACCATACCAAATTCCACCAACTCTTAACTTTAACCTTTCGTCCCATCCAATAAAGACCACTTACCACTATTAATGTTGGAAAGGGCAAATCCTCAGCTTTATTAACTTGAACACTTTATTAACTTGAACATATAACATTAAATATTCCACAGTGCCAGTCACAGTAGCACTGTGAGCACTCAATTCCAGACGGTGAAGGGAGATAGCTGAGGGGCCTGTCCTTACCATAAGTGCCGGACCGGCCATCTATCTCCCAATTAACACGAAGGGTGTACCTTTTAAGCCATGTTTTGCTGGCAAGGTCACCAAAAACCGCAGCAAGCTGTGACATACCAACCATAAATAGGGCGGGAGGGTGGGCAGCTCTTATCAATTTTCTTCACGAAAAGGCCCAGCATCCCCTGGGGTTTCACCCTAGTGAGCTCAGGCCCAACCCCATCCCGTCCCCACCACCAATCCGCAGTGACCCCATAGTCACCATACTCCGCCCTGGTTATTCCCCCATCAGTCAGGGCTCTCTTTCCCCAGGGGTTCAAGAGGCCTGCATTAACTACATGGAGTTTATATATCCTTGCCATGTCTATGTTGGTTTCCTGTACTTGTTGGTCTTTCTCTACTCCCCTCATACTGACTGGCTTCACTTTAAATTGCCCATATTATGCTTAGGACAATTATTGTTGTTTCAACAAGGTATAGTGCCTTGAAAAAGTATTCATACCCCTTGAAATTTTCCACATTTTGTCATGTTACAACTAAAAACTTAAATGTATTTTATTGGGAATTTGTGGCAGAATCTGTCCACAGGACAGCTATTAGTCGTGCACTCCATGAATCTGGTCTTTATGGAAGAGTGGCAAGAAGAAAGCCATTGTTGAAAGAAAGCCATAAGAAGTCCTGTTTGCAGTTTGCAAGAAGCCATGTGGGGGGACACAGCAAACATTTGGAGGAAGGTGCTCTGGTCAGATGAGACCAAAATTAAACTTTTTGGCCTAAAAGCAAAACGCTATGTGTGTCTGAAAAAGAACACTGCACATCATCCTGAACACACCATCCCCACCGTGAAACATGGTGGTGGCAGCATTATGTTGTGGGGATGCTTTTATTCATCAGGGACAGGGAAGCTGGTTAGAGTTGATGGGAAGATGGATGAAGCCAAGTACAGGGCAATCTTAGAAGAAAACCTGTTTTAGTCTGCAAAATACTTGAGATTGAGGCGGAGGTTCACCTTCCAGCAGGACAAAGACCCTAAACATACAGCCAGAGCTACAATGGAATGGTTTAGATCAAAGCATATTCATGTGTTAGAATGGGCCAGTTAAAGTCCAGACCTAAATCCAATCGAAAATCTGTGGCAAGACTTGAAAATTGCTGTTCACAGATGCTCTTCATCCAATCCGACAGAGCTTGAGCTATTTTGCAAAGAAGAACGGGTAAAAAATGTCACTCTCTAAATGTGCAAAACTGGTAGAGACATCCCAAAAAGACTTCCAGCTGTAATTGCAGAGAAAGGCGGTTCTACAAAGTATTGACGCAGGGGGGCTGAATACAAATGCACGCCACACTTTTCACATATTTATGTGGAAAACATTTGGAAAAACATTTATGATTTTCCTTCCACTTCACAATTATGTGCCACTTTGTGTCGGTCTATCACATAAAATCCCAATAAAATACGTTGACGTTTTTGTGACATGACAAAACGTAGAAAATTTCAAGGGGTGTGAATACTTTTTCAAGGCACTGTATGTGTGAATGACTCCATGTATTCTATCAAATTCCTTTAATTCTGTCAGACTCCAACCACTACACTGAGCCTGCCCATTTGTTGAAGGGCATTTCAGCCTGAGTGCCATTATCCAATATTCCAATAATGCATCTCAGACAGTAGTAAAGTGCCTATAGAGAAGGAATTAGAGAGATGAAATGTTCCTGTCATATACCTCGCCTAGCACCTTTGTTGAGTAATGTCTCCTTTGTGGTGCACCTTATTAGAATATAGTTTTATATGATCCTATCACAGCTTCATACATCAGTTTTCACAGCATATTAGTAAGACGACTTCCAAATTTTAAATCACAAATTATTACTCATTTATAATGTTTAATTACCACTAATAAATGTTCACAAGGTAATGGGCACTTCAGGTTCAGTAAACCTGCGTAATATCATGATATATATTCATTTTACCTTTTTCTGTTTTATATGTAAACTCTAGAAATCCTTATATTGAAGGTTAAAGTGTGCGCAAACCCTAAAGCCCCGTACACGCGATCGGACTTTCCGACAACAAAACCGTGGAATTTTGTCCGAAGGGCGTTGGCTCCAACATGTCTTGCGTACACACGGTCACACAAATGTTGGCAAACAATTACAAATGTAGTGACGTACTAAACGTACTACGTGGTTTTTCAGCTCTTTAGCGCCACCCTTTGGGCTCCTTCTGCTATTTTCGTGTTAGTAGAAGTTTGGTGAGCGTTGATTTGCGCTTTTCTTTTCGCGTTTTTCATTTAGCGCTTTTCAGTTTGTTTCTGAACGGCCGTTCATCAACCAGACATGTTGCGGAATCGGAGGAGATAACGTGTTATTTATTATTGGCCTTGGAGTTATTGCTTTGACATTTTTTTGGTTGAATAATAATGATTTGATTTGGTATATTTTCTATATTTTTGGATACATAGAATGCACTTTTTTGGGTAAGTTCTATTGGCAGATAGCATGTCTAATTTTATTTGTTTTCTTTTTTTAATGCACAATAAAAAAAATGTGTAGAATAATACTTGGCTGTGTGTTTTACTTCAAATGACAGTTTGGGAGTCGGCAGTTACATTTAAAAAAAAATACAATGTAAGATATACATATTGTATCTTTGTTCTTAAAAACTACGGGATAACTTGCCCCCCCCCCAAAAAAGAAAAAAACATAATAATATTATTCTTGATATCACTAGAAAAAAAAAGCCTTTGAAAATTTGTTTGCAATAACTCCATCAGTATCACCAGAAAAGCAGCTTCATTATTATCCCATTAAAGAAGAAGAGAATTGTGCGCTGCATTTCGAGATTTCATAATTTGACGCGTCACGAATGTTAATTCTCCATTATGAACGCTAGTTTACAAGACCCACCGCTTCTGGCTCGTCCTTGCTTCCGAGCATGCGTGTTTGTACTTTGGACTTTTGTCCGACGGACTTGTGTACACACGCTTGGAAAATCAGACAACACACATTTGTTAGCGGAAAATTTAAAGACCTGCTAGCCAACATCTGCTGGCAGAAAGTCCGACAACAAATGTCCGATGGAGCCTACACACGGTCGGATTTTCCGCCAACGGCCTGTCCTCCAACATTTCCCGTCGGAAAATCCGATTGTGTGTACGCGGCATCACAATAAACTTCACTTTTTTGGTCCTGTTTGGTCTGTTGAATATACAATTGAAAGCATTTTATTATATATGTTTGATAGGATAAAAAAAAAAAGACGTCTATTGACCTTGCAGAAATCCTGTGAGCTGATACCTTCCTGTGCTTTCTGCCCATACTGAATGTTATCAGTTACATTGTGCTCTGAGAACAACGGAGCCAGGCCCCTTTATGTTGTAGGAAATAGGGGGGGGTGGGGCTCTGTAGTCCTATTTTGTTTCCAATGTCCTGATACAGAAAAGTGAGTGGGTGCTGTCATCCTAGGACTACAAATACTTTAATGACAGAATCACCAGGTGGGGAAAAAAAGTGAAAAAGAAACTTAAAAAAAAAAATGAATGCAGGTAACACAACTATTGTGCACTGTTGAGCTGCAATGCATTACATTTTTGGTTTTGGTTTTAGATATGCTTTAACGTTCCATCACTTCCAGTTCCTAGGGTCTCTAAAGGGCGATGGCGGTCTCCTGTGGCCACTGTGTTGCTTTTGATGCTGTTTTTAATCTTATGGAGTGCACTATAAGCCTCTGTTTGTTGCAATTGTAAGTTGTGTATTTAACAGATTCTTGCATTTCAATATTATTTGCTAATGGCATGTATAGGCATTTGACTGTTTGTACTTATCTTATAGAGTCTCTATATCCTATCTACCCCTGAGGAAGGAGTATCTCTTGTAGACTCCGAAACGTGTCGGGTGAAGGATCTATTTCATTTACCATCCACTTTGACTACTTGTGATATCAGTTATGGTTGATATGTACACCCCATGATTTATGTTTTTAGCCTTGTATCTTCTAAATAAATATATGATTATTTTTCTATTTAATTGATTTGTGACTCCTACTCAAGTTCCGTTAAAGTCCTACCCCAAGGGGAACCCCTCTCTTTCTGTATCCAGTTCCTAGCAGTAACACTATTACTGCTGGTTAACGTGGTGGGTCTTCTATTGGCTCAGATCAATCAGTTGGTGATGGTTGGTGTGGTCCTTACCATAAGCAGAAAGCCATCATTTGTAACACAGGAGCCGCTGCACAATGCCCGCTGCCCGCCACCTGCTACCTAGATGGGGTAAATGCCGGACCGGCCGGCAGACAGCGAGCCGGGGGGGTGGTTGCTTGTCCCCCCCCAAAAAAGCCGCCACCAGCCGCCACTGGATTTAAATATACTAACACATTGAACCCAAACTCCAGCTAACACTACAGTTACACAAGCAGCTTCAGCAACATTTTTTTTTTTTTAACCTTTTGGGATAAAGGTTTTACATGAATAAATAAAAGCTGATCATTGTAAGCACCCCTGTCAGTGGAAAATGGTTTGTGTCAACTCTTTAACTACTAAATATGCAGGACAGCTTATTCTGTTGAAAAGTCACCAAAATACTGTTCTACCATTTGCTGCAGCACAAGGCGATCAATGGCCAATGATTTATGGCCGGCACCTGCTGATCAGTTCAGCGAATGATAGAAGAGAGCTCTGTGTAGGTAAACAACACAGGGCTCTCTTCATACAGCAGTGATGTGCCATTTATTTTCTCCCTGCAAAGCACATTACTTAGTAAAACACCACACGGTAAGCACACTAAACAATGCAATGCAGAGGATTAGCCCCTTAGGTTCCACGATGAGTATAACAAGCATGCTTTACTACATATACAGACTGATTTTACTGTTGTGGATTTCGTAACACTTTAAGTGCTTTTTTACTTTCCTGGAAATCCTAACAAGCTCTCCCTTTCTGCTTTCTCTGCTTTGTAATGTTTAGGAAGGGATTTGGGGTAATGTTTAACCCTGTCTGTACTTTGCTCGCAGTCCTTCATTATTAGTTATAAACTAGATTTGAACACTGTCTGCAATTCAATTTTTCAACATTAACCTGAAAGGATAGCTTAGCTTATTTTCCCTCAGAATAGGTGGACTTTCTCTTTAAAGTGACTTTTTTTTAATAACAAACATGTTATACTTACCTGCTCTGTTGCAGTGGATTTGCACAGGGCAGCCCAGATCCTCCTCTTCTCGGGTCCCTCTTCTGTGCTCCTGGCCCCTCCCTCCTGTTCAGTGCCCCCACAGCAAGCAGCTTGCTATGGGGGCACCCGAGCCGAGTCACAGCTCCCTGTGTCCATTCAGACTCAGAGCTGCCATTCGGCCCCACCCCCTCTCTCTCCTGATTGGCTAACTGACTTTGATTGACAGCTGCAGGAGCCAATGGCGCAATTG
Source organism: Lithobates clamitans (assembly GCA_037952925.1). Classification (NCBI taxonomy): domain Eukaryota; kingdom Metazoa; phylum Chordata; class Amphibia; order Anura; family Ranidae; genus Lithobates; species Lithobates clamitans. Next base: position 3,131,468 of record JBBGZY010000103.1, on the reverse strand, counting down.
CTGTGTCTTAGCCAATCAGGAGCAGAGTCCCGGATAAGCTGAGGGACTCGTGGACATCGCTGGACAGAGATGGACCTCAGGTAAGTATTAGGGGGTGCTGGGGAAGCTGCTACACACAGAAGGCTTTTTATCTTAATGCAATCTTAATTAAGGTAAAAAACCTTCTGCCTTTACAACTCCTTTAGACCTCTTTCACACTCAAGGCATTTTTCAGGCGCTAAAGGGCAAAACATAGCGCCTGAAAAGTGCTTGAAAAATGCCTCCCTTGCAGCCCGGATGTGAAATCCTGAGTGCTTTTTCACTGGAGTGGTGTGCTTACAGGACGTTAGAAAAAGTCTTGCAAGCAGCATTTTTGGAGCGGTGGAGGAGTAGTGTATACACCGCTCCTACACTCGCCCCTGCCCATTGAAATGAATAGGCACCGCTGCCAAAGCGCCTGTAAAGCGCTTCGGAAGGGGTGCTACACGGCACCATTAACCCTTTCTTCAGCAGCTAGTGGGGGTTAAAAGCGTCCCGCTAGTGGCCTAAAAGCGCCGCTAAAACGACGATAAAGCGCTGCTAAAACTTGCGGCGCTTTATCGCTAATGCGGCCAGCTGACAGTCTTGAAATGGCTCTAAAGGTCTCAGGATGCTTAAATGACAACTTCACTATGGTGGAAAAAAATATAGCGAATAAAAAAACATAATATTTCATATACAATTGCTGCACAAAACATAATGTATGTTTTGTGTAGCTGCTGTTAATTTCTGTAAAAGTCAATGCAATACAGCATCCAAAAATACAATTTTCTGCTAGTATGATTGGCTCACCAATTTTTCTAGAAATCTGCACTATGACAGATTCTAGACATCCCCTGTAACAGAAATGTATGTTTTGGTGAGATAGTCTATAAGGGTTAAATACTTTTGTAGTGCCAAACCCGAAGAAGCCGCTGCTAAAATTTTGGGTTCTCTGTTCTGCACCTCGACTCCAAGAACAACCTCAGCCCCTCTGGTACACCTGGTTGAATAAAATTACCGCAAGCACAATTTATAGCACAAGTGATAAAAACCTTTTGCCTGGCTGTGGGATATGGCAATAAATACACACACACCTGTTTTGTGGTAAATACGCTTAATCTATTGATTGACTATTATAGTGTAAGTAACAGTTAAACCGAATTGAACACACACAGCAGGTAGATTAGTAATAAACAATGCATATAAACTTTAAATGCAGCAAGGATACTTATAAATTCACACTAGGTATGGTACCCCTTTAAACTGGCAGATAGAGCTTCAAGGTAGTTACAACTAGGGGAAGTCCTTAGTCTCTTAGTTTCGTTGGAGCTCTTTGGCACATGTTGTGGCTGTCAGTAAGGCCTGCAGGCAATATTAGAGCTATGGGGTCACTGGTTAAGTAGCTCCTAGTGGTTTTATTCCCTAGCAGTGGTAGCAAGTAGTGGCGGCAAGGCCCGCTCACCAGTCCCGGTAGCAGCACAGCAAAGCCAGCATCAGGGGAGTGGCTCTGTCTCTCCACAATCCAGTCCCAGAACTGCTTCCCCACACTGTAGTAGTGTCAGGGTTGGGCTCAGTCCTTCCTTCTCAAAGCTGGTCGCTCAGCTGTCGGCTAATTGCCAGCTCCTTTCTCTCCAAAGTGACTCACCTGTTGATGATATCCTGCTCGTCAGTCCTGCCTACTTAAGCCGTCCAGCCCAGAGGATCTCTGCCTTCGCCTTAGTCAACATCACAGAGATGCTCTCCTGCATTCCTGTTTAAAGACTTGCTTAGCCGATATCCCTTCTGGCTCCAGATCCTGCTTGCTGTTTTACTACGCTCATCTCTGACTCCCTGACCTTTGGCTTGTCTGACTATCCGTTCTGGTTCCTGAACTCTGGCAATGTTTTGACTATTTACTTTTATTATTAAACAAGTGTGATTTAACTGTACTTCTGTCTCGGTCTGATTTCATGGTCTGACAAGTAGCTTCCAATGGTGCCTCGTCCTCTCTCCACACTGGCCCCGATAACTCGCTGCAGAGTTAGAAAATCCCCCAAATGGCTGTGAATTTCCGTCTCTCTCTTTCTCTGGCTGACAATCTTGGGCACAGTTGTTCTCTTCTCATTGTCTCTGCACTGTCTTGTCAGAGCCTTTCTTTTCCTGGGCTCACAGACTCTCTCTTTCTCTCTTCCTCTGAAAATCACCTCAGCCTCCCCAGCTCTTCCTGAAACTCCCCTTTTTCCCAGTCTCCTCTGTGTCTCTGAGTTTTCTGGAAGGACGAGTCAGCATCTCCCTATCTTGTGGCCAAAAGGAGAAATTGCAAGACAAATAGTCTTTCATTGCTCCAATGCCTGCTACACTTCTAAAGGGATGCAGACACTGCAACTCTCCTCTTTAGAACAAAGAATGTGCAGCGGGTGATTATAATGAACCACATCCTTCCATTTATAATGAGTATGCAATCAGTCTGGTGAAACAAACAGCTACTTCTTCAGAACAACAAAAGGTGGGAATCTGCTACAAAGTTGGTTAAATCCTTGCAATATACATAGATCACTCAGAGGAGATTGTTATCAACAAAAGTGGAGTAACTCCTAAGGTAAACAATTATGAGTATTTAGCTGATGGTGTTTAGCATAAATACAGAGAAAAAGAAGAGGGCAAAGGTCAAAAAATTGTATATTTAATGTATATCATAGTAAAATTCATACAGAGTAATAATTAATGTAACAGTATAATTGATGTATATACATATAGGAACATGATAATACATGACAGTGGAGATAAATTGTAACTACACCACCTGAGGGACTTCCTATAACATTAAAAATGATTGATGATCAGAATAATATACAAATATTCATATGAGTAAAATTAGACACATGATCAGTTTAAACATTGCAAGTATAGAAGGCTCGACGTGTTTTGTGGTGTTTTATCCACTCTTCAGTGAAACATGTGTATATCTGAAATTAAATATATGGGTTTCTAATTCACTGCCTTTATAAAGGAAAAAACAAAACAAAAGAAAGAGTGTAAATTGGTTGTATCCCCTTGTCTGGAGAATACTTACAACCACCATGCAAAGAAAGTGCAGCATTATTATTTTTATTATACAGGATTTATATAGCGCCAACAGTTTACGCAGCACTTTACAATATAAAAAGGAGATAATACAGTTATAATACAATAAAATACAAGAGGATTAAGAGGGCCCTGCTCAGAAGAGCTTACAATCTAATAGGGTGGGGCAGGTGGTACAAAAGTTTGTAACTGTGGGGAATGAGCTGAAGGAGGTGGTAGAAGATTAGTTGGAGACATGATAGGCTTTCCTGAAGAGATAAGTTTTCAGGGATCGCCTGAAGGTAGCAAGAGTAGGGGATAGCCGGACCGTTGGAGGTAGCGAGTTCCATTGGATGGGAGAGGCTCTGGAGAAATCCTGGAGACGAGCATGGAAGGTGGAGACGAGAGAGCTTGAGAGCAGAAGGTCTTGAGAAGAGCGGAGAGGACGATTTGGGTGATATTTGGAGACAAGATTAGTGATGTAGCTCAGGGCAGAGTTGTGAATGGCTTTGTATGCTATGGTTAGTATTTTGAACTTAATTCGATGGGTGATTGGGAGTCAGTGTAGGGATTGGAGGAGAGGGTTGGCAGACACTGAGCGGTTGGTAAGGTGGATAAGTCTGGCAGCAGCATTCATGACAGACTGAAGAGGGGATAGCCTATGGAGAGGCAGGCCAATGAGAAGGGAGTTGCAATAGTCAAGGCAAGAGATAACAAGGGAGTGAATGAGGAGCTTGGTGGTTTCATTTGGGGCAAATTTTAGAGATGTAGGGATTTTAGAGAATTAGAGCATTGAGAGCCAGAAACTCCCCTGAAGGCATCTTTTCCGGGAGCTGTGGCTGCATGTGGCCAATGCGGAGCCTCCATATGGCAACACCAGGGGAGGACAAATATCCATGAAGTGGTGGTCCCATAAGGTAATTGCAAGTGTAGCCAAAAGCATCTTGGAGGGCTTCTAGAAAAAGATGTGGACGTGTATAATTTAGCATATATGCCAAATATTTTGTACTCAAATATAGAGCAGGATAGTGCAGCTGTAACTAGACATGTGCACACTGAAATGTTTTGTTTCGGAATTTCGTTTTTGTCTGAAAAATAAATCTATTTAGTTACTCCCGAAATTCGTTTTTATTTATTTTGTTTCGTAAAAAAATGCATTCGTCCTAAAAATCCGAAATAATTAAGGTCGAATCTGCCATTGAAGGCTTATGGTGTCTGTCGAATGTTCTAAGAAGATTCGACAGAGCAGCTACAGTAAACTGTACGACGCCGCAATCATACATTTCCAGTCGAATGCTCCGCCTACAAGCTATAGTAGAATTCTAATGTTGTATGACACTAGTAATAATTATATTTATTAATTATTATTACTAGTCAACCAACATTAGAATTCTTCTATAGCCTATGGGCGGAGCATTTGACCATAAATGTTTGCTCGCGGGGGCGGATTCGTCGAATCTTCATGTGGAATCTTCATGTCGAATCTTTTCTCTCTATGTCGAATAATCTTGGACCAATAGAGTTAGGTTAGGCACATTCGAACTTTTTTGCTATTGTCTCTATAATGTTGAATCTTTTCTCTCTATGTCGAATCTTTTCTCTCTATGTAGGATAATCTTGGACCAATAGAGCTAAGGTTATTCACATTCGACCACAGGTTCGATGGACACAGAACACTATTGTCAGCGTTATGTCGAAACTCCTATCTATATCGAACTGTTGCCGCAATGAAAATGAAAATAAAGCATTTGTTTATGTCGGATCTTTCGGTTTTTGGATTCTGCGCGTTCATTATCGTTTGTCAAAACGATAACGAAAATACCCGAAAATCGGACGAAAATGCATTCGGACGAAAACGAATGCACATGTCTAGCTGTAACTATGATAGTGTCAGTGAAGCCCAACCAAAGAAGAATAGGAGATAGAAAGAGTGATATAGGTAGACCAATGCCACCAAGAGGAGACTTAAGTGCCCAGTATGTGAACTGTCAAAATGTAAGTGAATTCATATTGCTAAAATGATACCTGGTGCTGAGTCACAGGAAGCCATGATACAATGTGGTGAGTGCTATCCATAGGGTGAGGGAGACCCAACAGGATGGATAAGCTACCCCAAATAAGACCTGTATGGGCCCACACACCAAACACTCCCAAACGCCACGCCAGTGTGCAAGGCAAGGGGGAGGCGCCAACACCCGAGCGACAAGATCACTTGGCGTTTGGCGCCAAAAACACCTCCCATAAGCCGCAGATGGAAAACGGCAGCATAAACACCGACATCACATTATTCATATAGTATATGTAGAAATAAACCACTGCGTCTTTGTCCCTGTTCCCCTGCAAGGCTAAAGATATTTTGTGCTGCGCTCAAGTCAATTACCTCAAGGACCAGTTAATTGATGCCGAGCACTTGGAGTGAAGACTAAAACAAGAGGGAGGTCATTTGTAGGAAACACACAGAATACCAAAGAATACCAGTCATTACAAGACTGGCATATGCAGAATAAAATCGCCTGTAGAAGTTCAAATGAAATTTAAATTGCTTATTAGGAAAAAAGAAAGTCAGCAATTCGCCACCCTGGCATTTTTATACAGGCATACAGTATAAGAATATCTTTTCAAAATGGAAAAAAGGACACACATGTGACACCTTTTGTAACACTTTTTATAAAAGAGTTTTCTAAATGCGCAATTCCCAAAGAGAATACATTAGGATAAGGATCGTTATTTTCATCAGAGTCCAATGAGACTTGCAAATTACAATCATGGCTAAAACAATTATCTTTATTCTTGTGATAAAGCTTTGTGAATTGAGCCCATTGTGTTTATTTTACCTTGCAGGGATTGAAGCACATAATGAAATGTAGATGTTACAAATTAAATAGAAAATTTAGACAGAACAACTAAAATTGGCTTAGTGTTTATAATTGGAAATTTAAAGTATATGTAATCCCAATCACTAAAATCTCATATAAGCTTTAACATGTTGATGGAATTTTCATAATTTGTAAATTTGCAACTTCTCTTAAAATAGTACCTGGTGATTCAGCAATGAAGGTCCCAGTTAGTTCCTGTTTTAGGATGACAATAATAGGTGTGCGCTTACTTCAGTTTTGCTGAGAAATAAACAGTGTCCTCTAGAAAAACTATATACATTGCAAGATTTTTGCAAACATTTTTATACCTTTCTCCATAGCTTTGGTTTCTGAATAGAAGAAATCACCTAAGCTACTTAACTAGTTGCCGCCCGCCCACTGTCAAATGATGGCGGAGAGGTGCGGCTCTCATTCTGGGATGACGTCATATGAAATTACATTTATGAGAGCATTTCTTACGCCAACAGTTCACAAAATGCCTTCAGGTTTCCAAATTGGGATAAACAGTTAAAGAGGAATTTCAAGTATGGATATTTTTACATACAGTATCTCACAAAAGTGAGTACACCCCTCACATTTTTGTATATATTTTATTCTTTAATCTTTTCATGTGACAACACTGAAGAAATTACACTTTGCTACAATGTAAAGTAGCAATAACTCAACACACAGCCATTAATGTCTAAACCGCTGGCAAAAAAAGTGAGTACACCCCTAAGTGAAAATGTCCAAATTGGGCCCAAAGTGTCAATATTTTGTGTGGCCACCATTATTTTCCAGCACTGCCTTAAGCGTCTTGGGCATGGAGTTCACCAGAGCTTCACAGGTTGCCACTGGAGTCCTCTTCCACTCCTCCATGACAACATCACGGAGCTGGTGGATGTTAGAGACCTTGCGCTCCTCCACCTTCTGTTAGAGGATACCCCACAGATGCTCAATAGTGTTTAGGTCTGGAGACATGCTTGGCCAGTCCATCATCTTTACCTTAAGCTTCTTTAGCAAGGCAGTGGTCTTCTTGGAGGTGTGTTTGGGGTTGTTATCATGTTGGAATACTGCCCTACCCAAAGGGAGGGGATCATGCTCTGCTTTAGTATGTCACAGGACATGTTGGCATTCATGGTTCCCTCAATGAACTGTAGCTCCCCAATGCCAGCAGCACTCATGCAGCCCCAGACCATGACACTCCGACCACCATGCTTGACTGTAGGCAAGACACACTTGTCTTTGTACTCCTCACCTGGTTGCTGCCACACACGCTTGACACCATCTGAACCAAATATGTTTATATTGGTCTCATCAGACCACAGGACATGGTTCCGGTAATCCATGTCCTTAGTCTGCTTGTCTTTAGCAAACCGTTTGCGGGCTTTCTTGTGCATCATCTTTAGAAGAGGCTTCCTTTTGGGATGAAAGCCATGCAAACCAATGTGATGCAGTATGTGACGTATGGTCTGAGCACTGACAGTTGACCCCCCACCCCTTCAACCTCTGTAGCAATGCTGGCAGCACTCATATGTCTATTTCCTAAAGACAACCTCTGGATATGACGCTGAGCACTCAACTTCTTTGGTCGACCATGGCAGAGCCTGTTCTGAGTGGAACCTGTCCTGTTAAACCACTGTGTGGTCTTGGCCACCATGCTGCAGCTCAGTTTCAGAGTCTTGGCAATCTTCTTATAGCCTAGGCCAGTGATGGCGAACCTTGGCACCCCAGATGTTTTGGAACTACATTTCCCATGCTGCTCAACCACACTGCAGAGTGTATGAGCATCATAGGAAATGTAGTTCCAAAACATCTGGGGTGCCAAGGTTCGCCATCACTGGCCTAGGCCATCTTTATGTAGAGCAACAATTCATCTTTTTCAGATCCTCAGAGAGTTCTTTGCCATGAGGTGCCATGTTGAACTTCCAGTGACCAGTATGAGCGATAACACCAAATTTAACATACCTGCTCCCCATTCATACCTGAGGCCTTGTAACACTATTGCCCCGTACACACGGTTGGATTTTCCGATGGAAAATGTCCGATCAGAGCGTGTTGTCGGAAATTCCGACCGTGTGTGGGCTCCATCGGACATTTTCCATCAGATTTTCTGACACACAAAGTTGGAGAGCAGGAGATAAAATTTTCCGACAACAAAATCCGTTGTCGGAAATTCCGATCGTGTGTACACAAATCCGACGGACGAAGTGCCACGCATGCTCAGAATAAGTAAAGAGATGAAAGCTATTGGCCACTGCCCCGTTTATAGTCCCGACGTACGTGTTTTACATCACCGCGTTCAGAACGATCGGATTTTCCGACAACTTTGTGCGATCGTGTGTAGACAAAACAAGTTTGAGCCAACATCCGTCGGAAAAAACCCTAGGATTTTGTTGTCGGAATGTCCGAACAAAGTCCGACCGTGTGTACGCCCTATAACAAGTCACGTGACACTCGGAAGGAGAATGGCTAATTGTGCCCAATTTGGACATTTTCACTTAGGGGTGTACTCACTTTTGTTGCCAGTTTAGACATTAATGGCTGTGTGTGGAGTTATTTTGAAGGGACAGCAAATTTACACTGTTATACAAGCTGTACACTCACTAATTCACATTGTAGCAAAGTGTCATTTCTTCAGTGGTTTCCTGTCTAACAGCCGAGACATTTGTCCAATACATATGTTCATTTATAAGTTCCCCATATTAAGCTTCACAATAATAAACAAGCTTACTTAAGTTCTATAACACGCTTTTAAACTGAATTCTTAAAGAAGCACTCTACCTACAAGCATAAAACATTATCCATAATTATCTTAAACATATATTCTTCTAATGAACTCTTATGGGGTATTTTAATAAAGAAGTCAAACAGAGTACATTAAGTCTATGCCCTTTTGCCTTATATGATATGTGAGCTGAACTGAAGTCCCTTGGGCAGTGCACAGGGCTATTGTGAGGCAAGGAGAAGACGAGATTTACCTGGTTGGGAGTGTGATGAGTAAAGCCCCGTACACACGATCGGAATCTCCGATGGGAAATGTTGGATGTCAGGCTGTTGGCGGAAAATCCGACCGTGTGTATGCTCCATCGAACAATTGTTGTCAGACTTTCCGCCAATAAATGTTGGCTAGCATGTCTTCAAATTTTCCGCCAACAAATGTGTGATGTCGGATTTTCTGAGCATGTGTACACGAGTTCGTCAGACAAAAGTCCAAAGTTCAAACATGCATGCTCGGAAGCAGAAGCGGTCGGTCTTGTAAACTAGCATTTGAAATGGAGAATTAACATTCGTGACGTGGCAGATTATGAAATCTCAAAATGCAGCGCACAATTCTCTTCTTCTTTAATGGGATAATAATGAAGCTGCTTTGCTGGTGATACTGATGGAGTTATTGAAAACAAATTCTCAAAGGCTTTTTTTTCTAGTGATATCAAGAATATTATTATTATGCTTTTTTTTTTTATTTGTGCAAGTTACCACAACACCATTATCCCGTAGTTTTTAAGATCAACGATACAACTATGTTGGTGTCGCTTGTTAATTTTACATTGTATTTTTTAAAATGTGGCTGCCGAATCCCAAACTGTCATTTGAAGTAAAACACATAGCCAAGTATTATTCTCCACAATTTTTGTATTGTGCATTAAAAAAATAAAACGAAATTAGACATGCTATCTGCCAATAGAACTTAACCAAAAAGTGCATTCTATAAATCCAAAAATCTAGAAAATATACCAAATCAAAGCATTATTCAACCAAAAAAAATGCCAAAGCAATAACTCCAAGGCCAATAATAAATAACACGTTATCTCCTCCGATTCCGCAACATGGCTGGTTGACGAACGGCCGCTCAGAAACAAACTGAAAAGCACGAAATGAAAAACGCAAACCAAAAAGCGCTAAATGAAAAGCGCAAAAAGAAAAACGCGAATCAACACTCACCAAACTTCTACTAACACGAAATTAGCAGAAGGAGCCCAAAGGGTGGAGCTAAAGAGCTGAAAAACCACATAGTACGTCACTACATTCATAATTGTTGGCCAACATTTGTGTGACCGTGTGTATGCAAGACAAGTTTGAGACAACGCCCTTCGGACAAAATTCCACGGTTTTGTTGTCAGAAAGTCCGATCGTGTGTACGAGGCTTTAGTTGTTTAGTGCATTGAGGTGAGCAGGCACTTTGTCTGGTGGAGGAGATGCACCTGTGCATGAAGAGTGAAGACACAGGGTGTTTTATATGTTTTTTTCACATTTATTTTTCACGTTATTATTTTTTATAAGAACTTTTTCATTATTGGGAAATTTGCGGACACACATTCAATTGTTGGAATACCTTCAACATTTTTTGGGGACTTGTAATTGTTCATATGTGGATTTTATGTTGCGCTACACTGCATTTACTTTAGACAGGTATGGTATATGCATAGGTACAGTACATCGCTCCAAGCTGGACCAATACACCTACCTATAAAATGCCCATGCCTGGAATTATTCTTTAAACTGTTTGACAATCGTAAATTACAACAGTTAAGCCGTGTACACACGAGTGGGATGTCCGACAGAAAAAGTCCGATGGAAGCTTTTCATCGTCTATTCCAATCGTGTGTATGCCTCATCGGACTTTTTTTTTTCTAAAATTCTGATGGACCTAGAAATAGAACATGTTCTAAATCTTTCCGACAGAACCAATTCCTATCGGGAAAACCGCTCGTCTGTATGCTGTTCCGATGAACCAAAAATGACGGATGCTCTGAAGCAAGTACGAGACGGAAGCTATTGGCTACTGGCTATTGAACGTCCTTTTTCTAGTCCCGTCGTACGTGCTGTACGTCACCGCGTTCTGTATGGTCGAACTTTGGGTTGACTGTGTGTAGGCAAGACCGCTTGAATGGAATTTCATCGGAGAAACCTTCGGAGTTTATTCCAACGGCAAAACCGGTCGTGTGTATGCGGCATAACAGATTGAAATGGAAAGGTGAGTGTTAGTAACCTCATATTGCAAAAATGGCTTATGCAGCAAATTACATAGGACAAAACAATCTTTTTTGTGAAAGTGGAGAGTCCTTTACAACAAGCAATTATAGGGACAGAGTTTATCACGATCTAGGATTTTCTGAATATGTTATGCTTGGCTGCCAGATTTTTTAAACTGCTCTGTACTTTCTCATATCACTGTTTTTTTTTTTCATAAAGCATATTATTGTAATTTGAGTTCTAACTGTGTGTGAAGTTTCCACCTATGGACATTGTTTGAATCAGCCTGTGCTTGGGGTGTTTAATTGATTTGATTAATTTATACAGCTGTCCTGCTGGTATTGTCACTGTATAATCCATATATACAATCGATGTAAAAGATCAGTATATACCTTGAAGAGTTTTCCCCTTTGTAAAACAATAATGATCTGAACTGATTAAGCAGTGCATGATATACTAGGAGACAAGCTATCAAGGACAATTGCAATTCACTTGATGTTTTTGATTTTATATACATCATGAGGTTATGTGGTGTTAATAGATTGGATTGATGTGATGACTTTTTTCTGTTATTTTTCTGTATGTGTAAAATGTATATACCGCACTTTTATATATATAAACACAATTGTGCAGAACGTACTAAGGACGTGGATGTGGTGCCCATAATCATAAACCAGCTGATTTTGTGTTTAATTGGTGGGTATTTATCACCTGGTAAAAAAAATGAAATGTAGTAGGAAAGGTTGGTGAATTGAATCCAAAATTTGGAGACCTGAAGGAAAGTCCACTAAATGTGTTCAAGGATTTTTCCCTAGTCCACCACACTCATGCGCAGAAGATGTTTATACTTTGTGCTTGGAAGCCTCATCTGGTGGTTGGCTTTTTAGAATAGAATAGCAGAACTGGCATCTTTGGAGTAAAGGTGTATCTCTGGGCAAAGCTCTTTCCTCTCCCATCCCTCCCATTCATTTAGTCAAACCACAGCAATCTATGCTTATTTCAAATGCTCACCTCTTTGTGATGTTAGCATGCTGAGTAGTCTTCTGGAGGAGCTCACTCCTGGACAACCAGCAGAAATGTCACCCTGGCAGTGATGTGGACACCCGAGAAAGAACCATCCTGGTCTGCAGTGAAAAAGATAGATGAATCAGGACTTGGTGTGTCACATAACCATGGATGTAATAGAGCTTTTGGAACTTTTCCTAGTTCTTCATGAATTTCAATGTATCTTAATCCACAAATTGGATTATAGATGCAGAAATAAATGATATCAAAGGGTCAGCCCATCCAAAACTCACATGACTGTTTTAGCAAATGCTAGAAAGTTAAATTACCTGACTTTTTTTTTTTAATCTCATGGTACTTTATTGGTGAAATAAGAGTTCTTGAGATCTAGGGATCTAAAACACACAAAGATGATAGGAACACTCAAGACTACTGTCACGTGGGCTGGAATAGGATTAGGAATGATTGTAAAGAGATTATAATTTTGGATTATTGCAGTGGGATGGTCCTTTGATTGAACATGAACTGGGGTATGTATACAGTACTTGTAAATATAAAGAATGACATTTGCATCTTTGCTTAACTGTTTCAGCCCCGGAAGATTTCACCCCCTTCCTGACCAGAGCACTTTTTGCGATTTGGCACTGCATCGCTTTACCTGATAACTGCGCGGTCGTGCGACGTTGCACCCAAACAAAATGTATGTCTTTTTTTCCCCCACAAATAGAGCTTTCTTTTGGTGGTATTTGATCACCTCTGCGGTTTTTATTTTTTGAGCTATAAACAAAAAAAAGCGACAAGTTTGAAAATAAAGCAATATTTTTTACTTTTTGCTATAATAAATATCCCCCAAAAATATATAAAAAACTATTTTTTTCCTCAGTTTAGGCCGATACGTATTCTTCTACATATTTTTGGTAAAAAAAAAAAAAAACCCCGCAATAAGCGTACAGTATATACAGATTGGTTTGCGCAAAAGTTATAGTGTCTACAAAATAGGGGATAGTTTTATGGCATTTTTATTATTTTTTTTTTATTATTAATAATGGCGGCGATCTGCGATTTTTATCATGACTGCGACATTACGGCGGACATATCGGACACTTTTGACACTATTTTGGGACCATTGTCATTTATACAGCAATCAGTGCTATAAAAATGCAGGGATTACTGTGTAAATGACACTGGCAGGGAAGGGGTTAACCACTGGGGGGCGATGAAGCGGTTAAGTGTGTCATAGGGAGTGATTCTAACTGTGGGGGGGTGGGCTACCACTGATATGACAGCGATCACTCCTGATGACAGCGATGCTCCCGATGACAGGGGGCAGTAGATCCCGGTCATGTCATTAGGCAGAACGGGGAAATGCCTTGTTTACATAGGCATCTCCCCATTCTGCAGCTCCGTGACATGATCGCGGGACACCGGCGAACATCGAGTCCGCGGGACCCGCAGGCACGGTCACGCTGTACTGTACTATCATATCTCCTCTCAAGCGTCTCTTCTCCAGAGAGAATAAGACTAATGCTTGTAGTCGTTCCTCATAGCTGAGTTCCTCTAGTCCTTTTTTTAGCTTTGTTGCTCTTCTCTGGAGTTCTCCAGTTCCAGCACATCCCTCCTGAGGACGGGGGAACATAACTGGACAGCATACTCAAAATGCAGCCGGACCAGAGTCTTGTAGAGTGTCAGAATTATAGCTTTATCGATATATCGGGGGGGGGGGTAAATCCCCTTTTTGATGCATGCTAATATTCTGCTGGCTTTGCTTGCAGCCACTTGGCATTGAATGCCGTTGCTGAGCCTGTCATCTACTAGGACCCCCAGATATTTTTCCATCCTGGATTTCCCCTAGTGGTTTAACACCCAAATGCATCACTTTACATTTTTTAACATTAATCCTCATTTACCATGTAGTTGCCCAACCCATTTTTTTATTTAGGTCTTTTTGTAAGGTTTCCATATCTTGTTGTAAAGTTATTGCTCTGCTTAGTTTTGTATCATCAGCAAACACTGAGATTTAGCTGTTTATACCAACCTCTATATCATTTATGATTAGATTAAACAGGTTTGGTCCTAGGACAGATCCTTTGGGGACCCCACTTACCATACCAGACCATTCTGAGTATTCACTATTTATCACCACCCTTTGGACATGCCCCTGTAACCAGTTTTCTATCCAGGTACATATCATATGGTCCATGCCTACAGACCTCAGTTTGCAAAATAAATGTTTATGAGGGACTGTATCAAATGCCTTTGCAAAATCTAGGTATACCACGTCCACGGGCCTTCCTTTATCTAGATGGCAGCTCACTGCCTCATAGAATCTTAACAGATTAATCTGGCAAGAACGATCCTTCATGAATCCATGCTGATTACTACTAATTTTCATCAGCAAATTCTTGGATATAGTCCCTTATCATCTCATCCAATAGTTTACAAACTATCAGTGTTAGACTGACTGGTCTTTAGTTTTCAGGGATATATCTCAGCCCCTTTTCAAATATTGGTACCACGTTGGCTTTTCTCCATTCAGCTGGTACCATTCCAGTCAGTAAACTGTTCATAAAAATCAGGAACAATGGCCTAGCTATCACCTGACTGAGTTCCTTAATAAAGTGGATGTAAGCCTGTATTATGAAATTTGACCTAAGCACAGTGCAGTGTGCTTAGTGTTTTCTTATCTCCCTCCAAAGCACTAAGTCCCGTGTCTTTCTGCTGTTTCGTTGCTATGATATCAAGCATGATGACTTCTGACAAGTTCTCCATCAACCAAGATAAAACCAGCTTAAAATTTGTGTCGTAGAAGGTTGCTATAATTAGATTAGCAGAGAGCTTGTCTTGTCACAGCACAGCTCTGCACATTCCTTCCTTTTTCTGCCTATGTGGAGTGGGGATGTGTGCCTTTCCTCCAATCAGCTGTCTTGGCTGTATGCCCAGAATCCACTCCCAGTGCTGAACAGGAAGAGAACATTTCTAACAGGATGTGCACTTTCTAAAGAACATATAAAGATGAAGACAGCAGATATACATGTAAAACTTATATAGGAAGATTTGTTTCATCTCTGTGTATCATCTGAGGCTGTTCACTTCACTGGGTATAGGAGAGGGTTTACATCCACTTTAAGGACTCTTGGGCATAAGCCATCTGGTCCTGGTGATTTATTTATGTTAAGTTTTTCAAGTCTATTTCTGACCCTGGCTTCTGTTAGCCACGATGGTGTATTCTGTGACGTGTTATTATACAGTCTTTTCATTTGTGAACTGACTGAGGAGAATGCATTTAAAACCTTTGCCTTCTTGTCTTTTATAACTAAATTCCCTTCATCATTTCTTATAGGGACAATATGCTCTAGCCTCACTTTCTTACTGTTAATATATTTTAAACATTTCTTGGGATTTCTTTTTTTTTTTTCAAGTTTAAGTCGTTTATTGAGAAATCTTACAGTACAAAGTATATCCATCGCAGCATACTGCAAAATACATAACATCAACTGAGATCTTCTAGTTAGAGAAGGGCAATAAAAAATGAAAGAAAAAAGAACAAAACAAATAAATGCATCAATTCCAAAGCTAATACGTAATAGAGCACTATATACTTGGAACCAACCAGACACCCCATATGGGAATCACACTGTGTCCAAATCTGGCCCTTATTTAATCAGAAAATGAGTGCTCTGTAAAGGATGGGACTTGTGCTACCTTTCCGGAACTACCGTTAAGATCCGGAGAAACAGCACCGCCCCCTGTGGTTGTACACTTCAAAGTTGTGAGGAGATAACATGTATGATCTCAAATAAAAAAAGATGGATGGAGAACAGTATCCTTCGGTTGCTTAGTAATCGATTAAATCTGACATTATCCGAAAAACCAACTAAAAAGAAAAAGTGGAAAAGAAAAGAAGGAGTAAGAGGAGGGGGGTTGGGAGGAATGATGCCAACACTCAGATCAAGTATAACTATCAAACCGTGGTGATCCCTGGTATAAGGGATATACCTAAATGATTGCCCAGGGTTCCCAAGTTGCTTCAAATGCTTTGGTGTTGTCCAATATATTGCTAACTAATCTTTCCTGGGACATAATCCAAGAAATTTTTTTTTTAGCGGCTACAATGGAAATTTTCGGTGTCTTCCAAGCTTTAGCGATCGTGATTTTCGCTCCAAGCAACATGAAAGTTATCAATCGATGGGAATACTTAGAGATTTTGGGGATATGCCCATTCAGTAAAGCAATCTGTGGATTCTTAGGTATCGGGAGGCTTGTGACTCTGCGAATGAGATTAAAAATTTTATTCCAAAAACCTCTAATTCTCGGGCAATCCCACCAAATATGCAGCATTCTTGGGATTTCTTTTACTCCCCTCTGCTATGTGCCTTTCTTGGTCTATTTTAGCTGCCCTGATTGCGCTCTTACATTTCTTATTGCATTCCTTGTAGTGTTGGAATTTTGACAATGCTGACAATGACCCCTCAGCCTACTTTAAAATGTTTGTCCAGTCATTACCCACAGTTAATTCCACCCCCACCACCACCATCATAATTATTAATGTCCTAGCTTTTTATCCATTTTGAGATCCTCAACAGGCTTGTAAAAGTTTTGTAAGGACAGCTGTTAGAAGCTTCATCTCTGAAGACCACTTTCCTTGCACACGCTATGGCCGGCCTCTTAGAAGTAAAAGCAGCAACATTGTTCTGTCACTGACAACACTGGTTGGGATTTCAGTGCAGTAAAGGCAGCCAAAACAGCAAATTAAGAATACACTTGATTTCTAACGGATTAGTGGGTTTTTTTTCCATACTTTCATTACTTCCATACTTATATGGTTTTTGAAGAAACAAAATATATGAAAAATGTTCATGTCTTAGAGACATAGCAAATATATATATATTTTTTGCTCTGATATACACTTTGGGGTTTATTTATAGAACATTAGATGGGTGAATGTCACACACGTCAATGCATGCTGCACAATTTTGACAATCATTTCCCTAATAGATTAATTCCTAAGATTGTCAGCTCCATCTAGTGGTCAAAATGCAGTATACTTTTCTAGAATGTTGTTAACTGCTTCCCACCCGCCCAGCATCATATGACGTTGTCGTCTTTGAACGGTGATATCTGATTGATGCCTGCAGTTACAGGCATTATGTACAGACATATGATGTACAGCCAAAGCTAGGGTGAGTGCATATGGACAAAAACTGTATAAAATGACTGGAAGGGCATGGGATCCAAATAA
Source organism: Lithobates clamitans (assembly GCA_037952925.1). Classification (NCBI taxonomy): domain Eukaryota; kingdom Metazoa; phylum Chordata; class Amphibia; order Anura; family Ranidae; genus Lithobates; species Lithobates clamitans. The sequence goes on along the minus strand of JBBGZY010000103.1, from coordinate 3,114,350 downwards.
AAAAATGTCTACAACAAAGAAGAAAACTGTTTTGTTTGGTAAGAACCATGGCATTTGCTCACATTACACAGTGCTAGCAAACTAAATGTCACATAGGTATCACAAGGTTTATATCAGTTTAGCCTGGAGAAGATCCAGTACATTAACATCTAAAGATGTTTTTAGTAGTTCACATGATCTTCAAAGACAGTAGCCATATAGATATATGCGTTTAAGAGTTCTACTGTATATACTGTACCTCTGCTCTGTTGTGATACACTTACAGTACCTAGGTCCGTGTTTTTGAAGTAGTGCAAATAGTACTTTAGCCGTTTTGTCAGCTAAATGTTTCTAGGTAAATTTTCCTTTTATTTCTTGGTTTCTTACCGTATATACTCGAGTATAAGTCGAGGCCCTAATTTACCACAAAAAAAATGGGAAAAACTTATTGACCCGAGTATAAGACGAGGGTGAGAAATGCACAGCTACTGTAAGTGGAAAAGAGGGTCAACAATGCCCATTTGCAGCATCACTGTGCCCATTTGCAGCCATAGGTCCCCTGAACTTCAAACTTGGTAGTTAAGGGTTCCTAGATGCCCCCTAGCTGCAGCCAAAATTTGGTGTCTCTGAACCCAAAGGGTCCCGAAATGACATTGCTGCAGATGGACAAAGTTGACCGAATTTGGGGCCCTGTATCTTGGGGCCACTTAGTGCTAAGAACCCCAAATTTGGTGTGCAAACCCAGGGGAACTAGCACCATAAGATTTCTAAAGCTGGGGTTACTAGCACTAAGTGGCACTGAGATACAGGGCCCCACAAATCAGTTCAGAAAATGTCAAGCACTTTTCTGCAGCAGAGAATGACATTTTCTGAACCGATTTTGGGGCCCCGTATCTCGGGGCCACGTAGTGCTAGGAACTTCAGCTTTGGATATGTTGTGGTACCAGTTCTACTGGGTTTGCACACCAAATTTGGGGTTCCTAGCACCAAGTGGCCCTGAGATACGGGGCCCCAAAATCAGTTCGGAAAACGAAATTTTTTGCTGCAGAAAAGTGCTTGACTCGAGTATAAGTCGAGGGGGGCACTTTCAGCACAAAAAAATGTGCTGAAAAATTCGACTTATACTCAAGTATATACGGTAATTGCTTGTATTACTTGGTTACTTATTTCTTGTATTACTGTAATTGCTTATACTATGTCTGTACTTTCTCTACAAATTGCATAAATAAAGAATGTATGTAGAAAATAATACATTAGCCGTACAATATTCAAACCTCAAGTCCTCTTGGCTCTTTGTGCATTCTTGCAGAGTCAGTAAAGTACAAGAGTGGAATTCGGCGTACATAGGAGCCTTGATATAAAATAATTTATTTTACACATTAATATACTAATCTGCACTGTGCACTCACCAAACTTCAACTGAAAAAAGAACATGAAAGGGAGCAGAAGGAATATCACTTTTCCCTTCATTGACATTAGCTAGGGCCAAAAAGGAAAAAAAAACTCTTTTCAAGCAACTGCAACGACCATTGCATACCCCTAACGTCTTTTGTTCTTGGTGTGCAGCCGGCTATGCTCTGGTTCTAGTGTCCTTCATGCATAGCTCCCAATTGTCACTGATTTCAAGGGACTGTCCTCGCTTTTGAACAAAGTTTCTCTGTCCATCTATCCTCCTCATTTGTCCCTCATTTTGGTCTGATCTATATAGTTGTATATAAAATCCACTTTTTATCTTTCAAAACCTGTTTACCAATGCTAAAGCTTTCATCCGATTTCTAAATTGGTGCATTTGTAAATTTTAAAAGCCAGAATAAAGAAATACTAATGTTAAAATAAAACACTTGTGGGTTTACATGTTAGATTGGCTGAACATTTCAACAATATTAAGAAAGGCCTTAAGACCCATAATGTGTCCAGACATTTCAAGACCTTTCACCAACAAAATCCCAAGGGTCTGAAATTCTGGGGCATTGAAAGGGTTACAAAGCACTGGAGGGGGGGAAATTTCATCAGACAATTAAGCAAAAGAGAATCTCATTGGATCTGATCGATAAAGCTATTATTAGTTTATTATTTTGTATTTTTAAAATTTTTTAAATTTAAATTTTTTAGATATTGATTGTACTGGAGCAGTCGGTGGTTGTGGGGGACGGATGTCAAAAGGCTTTAAATATTTTAAAGTTTTTTATAGTTCTGTTAAGATTACACTTTTGACATGCTTTCTGAATTTTTCTGATTGTGTGTCTTAAGTTTTTAATACGTGACTATCTACATGTATATTGTGTTATTCTTATTTTCATCTTATTTATTGCATTTGATTATGTGCAGAAATGGTACTTTGTACTATTAGTACACTTAGATTGGGTTCCGTGTACTCTGAATGTTATATGAGGGGACACTTCCGGAATCGTCTCTCTTATCTGGAGTACATCATCTCAGGTTTGTTTGTTGTCGCTATGGCAACTTGCCTTCATAAAGCGCGGGTGCCCACGTAGTCACGCTATCTGCTGAGGAAGTCCCCGCCCACTGGGATGCAACGCATCCAGAACGTGACGTTATGACGTCATCCGTGGCCACTGCGCATGCTCCATCTTATGTTGATACACTGCTGTGTTGTGCACTGTTATCGTCCTGGCACTTGTGAAGTGCCTGTCATATATATCCTGACCCCCTGCTACGTGATACCTGGCGGAGCTCCCTATTACCGAATTGGACCATCACTCTTTATGACCCTCATGGGAATGCTTTCATGACCCTCTGTAACTAAAGGGTCCTGGTCATCAGGTGAGAGGCCATTCAGTTCTTGGTGAAGGGCACTACTATCAGTCACACAATACTGGCATGATATCACGCTTGTCTGGTGGAACCCCACAGGAATGTTTGGACATTGTTATTGCTCTTTTATTATTGATTGAAGGACTTTATGTCATATTGTCATCCTCTTCATATCCCTGGATGCTCTTTTGGTTTTATTTATTTAGCGCTGCACCTATTTTATTTATAACACTTGTGGGTTTAACTAATCTTTTTTTTATAAATCCCCTTTAAGGGGGCATGTCAGGGGGTGTGTCCTATGCCTACATACTTTTGCTAATAGGTGTCCCTCATTCCCATCTCAAAATGTTGGGAGGTATGCTTCATGTTATCAAGATAATATAGAAAAAAAACTGCGCTAAGACGATGTCATTTGTGACAAAACGCGTAGGACGGAGCAACACGCTGACATCACTATCTCCCTTGTTTCCCACAGGACGGGGTTTGTTTGGTTGTGTGCAGGCCGACACACCAAACTTAAGGCGGTTTTTACTATTTACTGTTGTAAGTGCAACATTTTTACTACCTCAATAAATATACCAAGGATTTTATGCTATGTGGAGCTTCTTGTTTTTCTGGTGAAATCTGCTACCTTTTCTTCATCAACTGACATACGGTATAAAGATGAAATCTGAGATGCGGAGAAAGGCCCGGGCTGAGTTTTAAGCCAAAAGCGCAGACCGACCCCTCTAATAAGTGGGCAACAGGAGCTGGTAAGCAATTATTATAGCTTTTGTTGGAGGCACAGCGGCACAAGGTGATGGATGGTGGACATTGTCACTAAAGAAGTTTCCAGCTTGTCACAAACACATGTGGATGTACCTATGGACTTTATATGTTTAACTTCATATTTTTGAATATTTAGTGCAATCCTTTTTTCATTTATATGCTTCATGTTATAATGATGTTTTACCCTGCAAAGCAACAGCTAGATCTCTGGACCCAACTTGTGGCGCGGTGACAAATGTTGACCCTTTGACACTTATTGTAAATTATTCTGGACTGCTGAAGACAGTAGTTTTTGCTTTAATATGATGTGGAACAAGTCATTTTTAAGGGGGCTATAAAGTCACAAATAGGTTTTGTAATAGCAGTAGACTTTAGCAGTCTTGCGTATTGTGTCTCAAGTAAACTGCAATAAACACACACAAGAGGGCGCAAGCTCCAAGTCATAAAGGAAAGAGAAAGGCGCCTCTAAGTGCAGTAGCTAAAAGATTTATTACAGGCACAATGGGATTAAAAACACTCACAAGAGAGTAAGAGGTTATAGGCATATACTGATTAGTCCTCATGCAGATCTCTGTAATCCTCCTCTGTCTGTGGGAGAGAGCAAGCTGCCCTGCAGCTGTCAGATTCCCTGGTGACATGGATTAGCGAGGAGGTGAAGATGCAATGAGGCAGCTCAGGTTCTGGAACCAAGCTGGAACGCACGCGCCTGATGTAACATCAGGTGAAGGCAGCGGGTGGTCTGACGAAGGAGCCATGCATGCTCCAAAACACGTTACCGCCAACTGCCTTCACCTGATGTTACATCAGCCACGTGCGTCCCAGCTTGGTTCCAGAACCCGGGCTGCCTCATCGTATCTTCACCTCCTCGCTAATCACGTGGAACGCACATGGCCGATGTAACATCAGGTGAAGGCAGTTGGCGGTAACGTGTTTCGGAGCATGCACTGCTCCTTTGGCAGGCCACCCGCTGCCTTCACCTGATGTTACATCAGGCGCGTGCACTCCAGCTTGGTTCCAGAACCCGGGTCTCCCCATCACATCTTCACCTCCTCGCTAATCCATGTCACCAGGGAATCTGACAGCTGCAGGACGGCTCTCTCTCTCTCCCCCAGACAGATGAGGATTACAGCGATCTGCATGAGGACTAATCATTATATGCCTATGACTCTTACTCTCTTGTAAGTGTTTTTAATCGCATTGTGCCTGTAATAAATCTTTTAACTACTGCACTTAGAGGCCCCTTTCTCTTTCCTTTATGATCCTCCAGAGCTGCTTCTTCTCTACAAAGTGCTGCCTTCGGTGCCATCTCCCCACTGCTACAAAGAATGGGATACCCAGCCTCACCAGAGTGCCCTCATCTCTCGCAAGCTCCAAATGCATTACCACCAAACAATTTATTATAAAGTCACAGCCAAATGGATACTCACAAACATATAAAAAAAACAGGCATGTAACATAGATGCTTTAGTCATGGACAGAACATCATCCCATCATTAGACCATCTGGTCGGAAACTGACATGTGTCAGGTCACCCTTTAAATGTCACGGATCAGAAGTGCCCCCCCATCGGTCAAATCTGTTGGCGAAACTCTCTGGTCCACACACTTTGCAACCAAACAAAAACCCCAACACCATAACATAGCCACGTTCTTTACTTAGAGGTGTTATCTCCAACAGGTAAGAATAGATAGATAAATGTGGTATAAATCCCTGTATATGCCCTAAAATTCACACACCAGCCACCATAGTCCTAATGTGTTATGGATTTTGGGGGGACCCCATGCCATTTTTTTAAAATTTTGGCATAGGGTTTTTTCTCAAAATCCATACCAGATCCGAAGGGCCTGGTATGTTTATTTTGTTTTTTTTTACAAATACATTTTGTATTGCTAACATTGCCTCTGAGCAAAAGTCGCATGTTACAAGTCGAATCAGTTAGGAACTTCAAATAAATTCAATGGGCTGAAATCAGGCCCAAATTGGATCAAAGTAGTGCAGGAACCTTTTTAAAAGTTGGACTGATCTCCTGTTTTGGGGGACCTTTGGGGTCTGTGTGCCAGTTTTTATTTTAGGAAAAGAAGCAAGGAAGAAAATGTAATTTGCTGGCAATTTAAAACTCTTTTTCCCTTTTGTAAATGTCAGTGCTAAAAAATCACTGCTCCCAGCTGCACGGAATTTGTTTTGTTTTATTTTTCATTGGTACTAGACATGTGCATGACAAAAACATTTGTTTTGTTTCGTTTTGATTCGTTAATCGTTATTTCGTTTAGTTCAATTCGGTTGATTCTTTCAATTTGTATTCAGAATTCCTATTCGGAATTCCTACCCGCAATTTTCAAATTTTCTTCCAATTTACAGTCGATTTGAATGCAGCAAAGTGAACAAACAAAAAGAAAAATCTTCTTAAAATGAATACAATGGCTCTTTAAATCACCTTTGGCTTAACAAAAACAGCATTATTTCGAAATGGTACTCTAAGGCCTCATGTACACTGCTGCTGGTAAACAGACGTTCAGAGGCAGTTGGCTGCTTTTTTCAGCTGCCCCTGAACTCATCCAATGTTATCTTATGTGTACATGTACACAGGTTCGACACAGTGTCGTTTTTAGGCAACTGCCTCTAGAGGCTTTTCTTTGAAGGCAAAAAAATGAGTTCAGATGCCAAAGTTTCGACGTTTCAGATGCCAAACGTCGCTAAACAGCGCTAAGCGTGGTACCATCGTTTAGCCACGTTTTGTTTATAGGCGTTTTTAATTTTTAGCCATTTAAAAATAAATAAATAAATAGTTTTTTCAAATGCTTTTAAACGCAAACGCGGCAAAACGCAGCAAAACAACGCTAAACGTGGCATGTAAACACGGCAAAACTGACGTTTTAAACGTGGGTTCTGATCTGTCAAGTCAAATCGTACTGGAGAGGTTGTAAAAACGTCCCGTGTACATTAAGCCTAATAACACACACAGTCTTTGATTTCAGCAATATGTGTAGTTAGAATTCGACTGGAGTTCAATGTAAAATTCGATTCGAATTTCAGTCCGTATTTACGAAACTTAGACAAATTTTGTTACGTTATTCGGAGCATTCGGTAAATTTTTTTTTATATTGTTTTCGGGTATTCTGATATATCCGAATCTCTGAAAAATAAAAAATTTGTCCGAATAATAATTCAGAACGAAACGAACCGCACATGTGCAATTGGTACATAGACTAGTGTAGCACCCTCTAGTGTGTGCTAGAAGTAAGAGTAGGAGAAAAACATATTTCTGGCCAGAAAAAATTACCTGAGCCAGGGAATTGGGTCAGGGTTATTAAAGGCCAGGGCTGGGTGATTCATCCTGGCAGTCCTCTGTTCTCTCCCCCTGGTCTGGAAAGTTGGAAAATCTTCTAGAATTAGTGGGTGGAGGTTAGGAGGAGCTGCCTTGAATATATATGGAGCCTCAGCCAATCCTCAGAGGTAGGCTGGCAGGGGGCTGATACCACTACGTAAATAGACACGAGCCATGCCAGCAGGGGTAGTCAGGTGGAAGATGGAGATACAAAGTTGAGGAGGCTGTCGGTGGTCCTCAGGGGTACCCCCTAGTCTGGGGGGGGCATGCCTTGGGCTGGGGCTTGGGTGCTGGAAGGATCCTGCCATAACACACGGGAGGTAATCCATCCTGGAGGCACAGGAGCAAGAGAGGACAGTGTGAGTAGATCAGCACTGTTGGGGACTAACAAGGGACTGCCACATGTAGCCAGTCTCCCTGTGGCTTAAGCCTTCATCCTTCCCTGAGAGAACTCCTAAAGCTGCGTACACACGAGCGGACTTTACGGCAGACTTTGCCCGGCGGACGGGATTTAGTCGGACAATTCGATCGTCTGTGGGCTCCAGCGGACTTTGTTTTCTCAAAAGTTGGACGGACTTAGATTTGAAACATGTTTCAAATCTATTCGACGGACTCGAGTCCGGTCGAAAAGTCCGCTCGTCTGTATGCTAGTTCGATGGACAAAAAGCCACGCTAGGGCAGCTATTGGCTACTGGCTATGAACTTCCTTATTTTAGTCCGGTCGTACGTCATCATGTACGAATTCGACGGACTTTGGTTGATTGTGTGTAGGCAAGTCCGTTCATTCAGAAAGTCCATCGTAAAGTCCGTCGAAAAGTCCGCCGGGCAAAGTCTGCTCGTGTGTACGAGGCATTAGAGTCAGCCAGGTGGGCTGGTGAAGAGTCAGTCAGGAGGACTGGTGTGAGGGTTAGCCTGGAGGGCTAGTGAAAGGGGCAGCTGCAGCCAGGTGGGTTGGCAGTGTCTGAAGAGGTGGTGCTGGAAACAGTGACCATAGAGGAAGAGTTACAAGCTGTTTCACTAACCCCCAACACACACAGGGCTGGTGCAAGGATTTTTGAAACTCTAGGCAAAACCAAATTTTTCTGATCCCCCTGACTCCACCCCCTTTGCCCTGCCCATGTATACCCCAGCATTTAATGAAGCACCCATCAAATGCAGCCCACCAGCACCCATCAAATGCAGCCCACCAGCGCCCATCAAATGCAGCCTCGCCAGAGCCCATCAATGCAGCCCACCAGCGCTCATCAAATGCAGCCTCACCAGCACCCATCAAATGCAGCCTCACCAGCACCCATCAAATGCAGCCTCACCAGCTCCCATCAAATGCAGCCCACCAGCGCCCATCAAATGCAGCCTCACCAGCACCCATCAAATGCAGCCTCTCCAGTTCCCATCAATTGCAGCCTACCAGCGCCCATCAATGCAGCCTACCAGCACCCATCAATGCAGCCTACCAGCACCCATCAATGCAGCCTACCAGCACCCAGCGCCCGTCAATGAATGTTTCCTTGCTTTCATTCATTCGGGAGTTGGGGCACGGACACAGTGCTCCACCACCACTGTGCCTCTGACACTATGTGCGATCGGAGCGGCGGTTGACTGCTGATGCTGAGACTTAGTTGCTTGCTGCAGAAAGAAGAACGTAGGAACCCCAGTGGCCGGGCGCCCTAGCGGCTGCCTAGTTTGCCTAGTGGTAGCACTGGCCCTGCACACACACACACTACCTATATAGCTTCATAGGCAGCTGGATAGGATTGTACACATGCTGAGGCCATGATGCTTTGCAGCTTCAGATAAAATTATACCTCCTAGCAATCCCACCACTGGACATCACTGGCTCACGTGAATAGGGCCATGTGCAATTGCCCTGCAACTGCATGCAATTCAACACAATTTTGACAACACTTTATCATTGACTATCTAGTTGCATTTCTACAGTCTCCAACAGTTTTCTGCAGCATTACATTCACTAAATATTATGCGTGGCCCTTTGGTAATGTCACAAGTTACACTTGAAGACATCTATATCAAGAAAGTTGACCACCATTAAGCTACATAAAATACAAGTCCCCTAAATTTTGACAATTCATCTACAAGGAATGAGAATGAAGCCCCTAGACTGTTTCATTTCATACAGAATGATGAAAACAGGTTTACCTTCCCGCAGCAGCCCAGATAAAGTAGCTTCAATACCTCTGAAATGTATTGAAACATTTTTCAAACTTCAGTAAAAACCTCTTTGAGTCCCCAGTTCCATTATCCACCTGTCAATCAGCCGCTACCAACAGAGGAGTTGATGATGTGCAGGAGACACAGGCTCAGGTAGTTTTCTGCCAGTCTAGTTATGCTGTAGCAGACTTTCTATGCATGTAGCAATTTCTCTATGGAGTTTCACATCCACCTCCCTGAGACTTGCCTGAACTCTGCATCCTGCTAAATGCTCATGTATAAAATATGAATGCATTGCAGATGAGAATAGGACAGGCTATAGAAGCGTCTCTCTCAGCTTTTTTAAACCTATATATTTCTTTGAAAAAAAAAAAGACTATCTAGTTCCAAGTTGCCAAGTTCCTGTTAGTACTGCATAGTTTATCCTAAGTGTTCCTTGGTTCATGTATATTGTATTGTCTGTGCTCTCCCAATTACCGGTATGTATTAAATTGACACTAAATTATATCCTTATTCTTATATCCATACACATCCATTACTTAATGGCTCTGTAATCTAATTTTCTTGAAAGAGTTTCCTTCGTTGTTTTTCTGCCACCTTGCAACAACCTCTCTGAGCTTCCAAACCTTGGCTTTTGATCCTAGCCAGTTGGTATCAGTGTGTTTTAGGTAGGATAAAAAATAGCAAAATATTCACTATTGTTTTTAGACTGTACTACGGGTACAAACAACAACTAACATACACATACAGTGGATATAAAAAGTCTACACATTTAAACAAAATCTGTTTCTTGAAGCGCATCTATGCACTCAAAAATTACCAGTTTTAAGCATTTTCCAACTCCTGGAACTTATGGTTGACTTGTAAACACCATACAGGCCTATCATAATGAAGTGTACAACCTTGATATTTCTTTATGCCTTTCTGTAACAATGATACTGATGTAATAACTGTCTGATGCATATTTCATTATTAAAGTGACAGTGTGGCGCTAAAAAAATAGTGCATGTACCCTGGATGTAGTACAAATAACTTTTAAGTGTGATGCGTGAGTACACAAAACAAAAAATAAAATATAAAAAATAGCAAATGACTGTGCTCAACACAGTGGATATATAAATCAAACATCGAGTAACAGTCCACATAAATGTGAAGAGAGGGGCTCTACCCGTGAGGGTGTCTCCAGTCACATGAGGATGGAAATCACTTGTCTGTAGTCACTCTCAGTAACACTTCAAAGGTAAATAAATACTCTTACCGACTGGGGTGGACCCTAAATGTCGTACGACAAATGGGTCAAAGAGGCTAGAGATCCTATGAGGTCTGGATCGGGTGCTGTACACAGGAGATTGTCAGGTAGGTCCAATGCGGTGTCCCCGACTCCCAGTTCATGAATTCCACAGGCAATGTACGATCCAGATAGATGTTGCCCAAAAACACTTCCTCATGGACTCCAAACAGCAAACATGTGGGAAAAAGAAGGGAGGAGGACGCCGGATGTGCAGGTCAAACCAGATGGTTTATTGATAATCGGTCATGTATCAAAAATGGTACAATAAAAGTGATCACAAAAATATGTATAAAAAGAGAATAAAAGCAATGTGGGGTACAAGAAATGCTAGCTCCACGCGTTTCGACACTAAAAGGTCTTCAACTGGGGCAAATCCCCAGTTGAAGCATATTTCATCTCATTTCACTCCGGACCACAGCGTTTTCCACTTGTTTAACCTCAGCCCTCATATCTCCCTTGACACTTTTGCCTAGTGAACGATATCCCACGTATGCCATACTTTTGTCTATTTACCTGTTTGTTTATATTCATTTTATACCTTGTTATCATATCCTACCCCTGTTCCACACCATGGGAATAAGAGGCATTGCAATAGACAAGCCGAACAGAGGAAAGTATGTCTCCTACTCTGATCTATAGATTCTTTTGAAGGGATATGTCTATCCTCTGGTCCTTTTTTCGCTATTGTAAGCCCCTCTAAGCATTGTGTAAGATTATGAGAGGGCTTAAAGTGGTTGAAAAACCCTAAAAAAATTCCAAAAAAAAACAACCCTGCAAGACAAAGACATAATGAGCTAGTATGCATAGCATACTAGCTTATTATGAATTACTTACCTGAGATCGAAGCCCCCGCAGCGGTCCTCGTTCACCACTCCAGCGGCCGACATCTCTCCCGGGGGTTAATTCCGGGTATTGCGGCTCCGGTGCATGCGCGCGAGAGCCACCGGTAACGGCGCGGTCTAACTGAAACAAGGGCACATACGTGCCCTTGCTTCAGTTTGCTTAACTGCGCATGTGCATGTGTTTGCTTAACTGCGCATGCGCCCATGACGTCGGCACATGCGAATACAGGGGATATCTCCTAAACCGTGCAGATATCCAGATCTGGAGATATCCAGATTAGCTACAAGTAAGCCTAATTATAAGCTTGCCTGCAGTAAAAAGTAGTTGTAAAGGGTTTACAACCACTTTAATACTTATGTCAAAACGAGGTATAGCATACGCTCTTCCGTTGAAACAATAACTTCTGCAGCACCCTAGATTTGGCAGGAACGATATTTTGTGTATTGTGACTGTACACTGATCATGTTATGCAGATGTATTCCCTTTTTGAAAACTCAATAAAAATAATTGGTCTACACACCCCTGTTAAAATGTCAGGTTTCTGTGATGTAAAAAAATGAGACAAAGATAAAAAAATCAGAAGTAAAAATAAAAAAAATGTAATAACATGGTTGCACATTCTTAAACTAATACTTTTGAAGCATCTTTTGATTTTATTACAGCACTCAATCTTTTTGGATATGAGTCTATCAGCATGGCACATCTTGACTTGGCAATATTTGCCCTCTCTTCTTTGCAAAAACACTCAAAATCTGTCAGATTGCAAGGACATCTCCTGTGCACAGCCCTCTTCAGATCACCCTGCCGATTTTCAATCAGATTCAGGTCTGGGCTGTTGCTTGATCATTCCAAAACTTTAATCTTCTTCTAGTGAAGCCATTCCTTTGTTGATTTGGATGTATGCTTTGAGTCCTTTCATGCTGAAAGATGAAGTCCCTCTTCATGTTCAACTTTCTAGCAGAAGCCTAAAGGTTTTGTGCCAATATTGACTAGTATTTGGAACTGTTCATAATTCCCTCTACCTCAACTAAGGCCCTTGTTCTAGCTGAAGAACAACAGCCCCAAAGCATGATGCTGCCACCACCATGCTTATTGGTGGGTATGGTGTTCTTTTGGTGATGTGCAGTATTGTTTTTGCGCCAAACATGTCTTTTGGACTTATGGCCAAAAAGTTAAAAAAAAATAACACCTTTTCCCACATGTTTTTGGGATCTCAGATGTGTTTTTGCAAAATTTAGCCAGGCTTGGATGTTTTTCTTCGTAAGAAAATGCTTCCATCTTGCCACTCTACCCCGTAGCCCAGACCTATGAAGAATACAGGAGATTGTTGTGATATGTAGCACACAGCCAGTACTTGCCAGATACTCCAGCAGCAACTTTAATGTTGCTGCAGGCCTCTTGGCAGCCTCCCTGACCAGTTTTCTTCTTGTCTTTTTATCAATTTTGGAGGGAAGTCCAAATCTTGGTAATGTCACTGTTGTACCATTTTTTCTCCACTTGATGATGATTGTCTTCACTGCATTCCATGGTATATTGAATGCCTTGTACCCTTCCCCTGACTGATACATTTTAACAATGAGAACCCTCTAATGATTTGGAAGCTCTCTATGGACCATGACTTTTGCTGTAGGATGCGACTAGGAAAATGCCAGGAAAGACCTACTAGAACAGGCAGGTGTGCACTGACTCCTAATTAACATGGGTTTGAATGTGATTGCTTAATTCTCAACACATCTACATCCCCAGTTATAAGAGGGTGTGCACATTTAGGCTGGCCATACATGGTCGAATTTCGAAAGAATTTTCTTTTGAAAATAAGAAAATTTGTGCGTTTTGTGATCCGATGATGCCACCACTAATTTCGAAATTCGGCCAACCAAGCCTTAACTTTCACCTCATGTTGCTACAGAAAATAATTTTCGCGGCTGGGAATCTTCTTTTCTTTCCAGGAATTTTCTTTTCTTGCACGTACGCATTTCTTTTTCGATTACATTTCTTGCACGATTCTCCCATCATTTATTGGAAAATCATTCCTTTTTCAAAAAATTTCCAACATATCCGATTACTCAAATTTGATTGCCGCACGAAAATTGGCTGTAGCTGCAGCCCACTAATGGTGCGAAATACGAACGAAAATTCTTAGATAAGATTTTCGAAAGAAAATTATTTCGAAATTGCCTTATGCAACCACATTATTTTAGTTTTTTAGTTTTACTTCCTCATCCTAAAAGATTTCAGTTTATTTTTCAATTGAGTTGTACAGTTTATAGGTTACATTAAAGGTGGAAAAAGCTCTGAAATTATTTATTTATCTTTTGTCACTTTTTTTTATAGCACAGAAACCTGACAATTTTAACAGGGGTGTGTAGACTTTTTATATCCATTGTATGTGGTATCTCTGCGATCATCAAGAGCAGGAGAATTTATTCTGGGTCGTTCTGTGGTGGTAGGTTATGGTAGTAGCAAGAAATATATAGCTAAATTTAAAAAAATGTACTATTTTGGGCCACTTTTTTCTTTGACAATAAAAAATTCAGGAGATATCCATTACTATTTACCACCAAATGAAAGCCCAATTCCTCCTGTAAAAAACAAGGAATAATCCATCTGGATGCACAAAGTAGTTGTGATGATCTGTACGGTTTTACTAAAATATGTCAAAGTTGTAAAATTGTGCTTAGGCATTAACATTTTTTTTACCCTTAGGCGCAAAGGGGTTAACATGTTTATTATTTATTTTATAGGTAAACTTAGGATTTAATCCGTCTTATCCTTTTCATGACAGCCGTAATAATGTAAGAAGTCATAGGTCATTGTGTACACTGCCCTTAAAAAATTAATGCGTGAAAGTGGGAATTTAGATTGTCAGTTCATCCTAAAACTAATAAGTCATTTTTTTAGATGATGAGCACATCAATTATACATCCTTATACATTCTCCTATGTCTTTCAGTGACTCTTTGTTTTTCAAATTCAGCTGGAGGAGTGGGAACACCCTTTGTGTAGCAGGAGGAATGTTCTGCCCCACTTTCTTGTATGTTTTGCATTGAACTACATGAAGTAGGAACACTGGAACTAAGGGGCCAAGACCAACCCCTGAAAAACAACCCCAAACCATAATTCCCCCTCCACCAAAATATTTGGACCAGTGCACAAAGCAAGGTCCATAAAGACATTGGTGAGCGTTTTTGGGTTTGGAGAAACTTGACTGGCCTGCACAGAGTCCCGACCTCAACCAGATAGAACACCTTTGGGATGAATTTGAGCGGAGACTGAGAGCCAGGCCTTCTCGTCCAACATCAGTGCCTGACCTCACAAATGCACTTCTGGAAGAATGGTCAAACATTCCCATAGACACACTCCTAAACCTTGTGGACAGCCTTCCCAGAAGAGTTGAAGCTGTTACATTTGCAAAGGGTGGGCCAACTTAATATTGAACCCTACGGACTAAGACTGGGGTGCCATTAAAGTTCATTAGCGTATAAAGGCAGGTGTCCCAATACTTTTGATAATATAGTGTATATACAAGAGAGATCCAGGTGCCAGCTCTCCTAAGAAACATAATCAATCAACGGTTTAGCCCTTCAGACCAACTTATAACCAAGAAGAGAGAATTGGTCCTATAAGAACTGATATGCCGCGTACAGATGATCGGAATTTCCGACAACCAAACCATGGATTTTTTCCGACGGATGTTGGCTCAAACTTGTCTTGCATACACACGGTCACACAAAGTTGTCAGAAATTCCCAACGTCAAGAACGCGGTGATGTACAACGCGTACGACAAGCCGATAAAAATGAAGTTCAATAGGTTCTTCTGCTTGATTCCGAGCGTGCGTGGAACTTTGTGCGTTGGAATTGTGTACACACTCTCGGAATGTACGACAACGGATTTTGTTGTCGGAAAATTTGAGATCCAGCTCTCAAACATCTGTTGTCGGAAATTCTGACAGAAAATGTCCGATGGAGCCTACACATGATCGGAATTTCCGACAACAAGCTCACATCGGACATTTGTTGTCGGAAATTCCGATCGTGTGTACGCGGCATAAGTGGTTATATATAGCCCAACTAAAAAAAAAAAAAAAAAGTTTTCTTTTTCCTTGCATAACTCTATAGAGTAAATGAAGGTTGTTATGCTTGCCTGGAGAACTTCTGTGATGAAAACCCTCAGAAGATAACTAAATTACAGACATCTTGTTCTAAGAAGTTTATCTCTCTGTGTTGGCATTGCTTGTGTGATTTGCAGATTCTCAGCAGCCCGGTGACTGAGCAATCCTGAAAATGGCATTGCCCATAGAAATCTGCCCTGCACTTATATTCTATGAATGCCGCTGTTCCATTTTAACCCTTTCATGCCTAAGCCTATTTCTGACATTTGTTGCTTACAAGTTAAAAATCCGTATTTTTTGCTTGAAAATTACTTAGAACCCCCAAACATTACATATATTTTTTTAGCAGAGACCCTAGAGAACAAAATGGCAATTGTTGCAATATTTTATGTCACACTGTATGTGCGCAGCAGTTTTTCAAACGCAATTTTTTGGGGAAAAAAGACACTTTCATAAATTTAAAAAAAAAAAAAGTTTCATGCACTGAGAAAAAAAACAGTAAAGTTAGCCCAATTTTTTGGTATAATGTGAAATATAATGTTACGCCGAGTAAATAGATACCAAACATGTCATGCTTTGAAATTGCACACATTCGTGGAATGGCGACAAACTATGGTACCTAAAAATCTCCATAGGCGACGGTTTAATTTTTTTTTTTTAAGGGTTAGCAGGTTAGAGTTACAGAGAACGTCTTTTGCCAGAATTATTCTCATCGATACCTCACATGTGTGATTAGAACACTGTTTGAATATGCGGGCGCGACTTACGAATACATTTTCTTTGCTGTGTGAGCACGCAGGGACGGGGATGTTTTAAAATAATTGTTTTCTTTTTTTTCTTAGTTTTTTTTTTTACATTGTCCCTTAAAAAAAAAAATATGATCACTTTTATTGCTGTCACTAGGAATACAAATACTTGTGACAGTAATGCCGCGTACACATGACCGGACTTTCTGGCAGAAAAGGTCCGACGGAATCATTCCATCGGATATTCCGATCGTGTGTTTGCTTCATCGGACTTTCTCTTTCGAAAATTCTGATGGACCTAGAAATAGAACATGTTTTAAATCTTTCCGACGGAATCAGTTCCTACCGGGAAAACCGCTTGTCTGTATGCTATTCCGACGGACCAAAAACGACGCAAGGGCAGCTATTGACTACTGGCTATTGAACTTCCTTCTTCTAGTCCCGTCATAAGTCATTGCGTTCTAAATGATCGGACTTTGGTGTGATCGTGTGTAGGCAAGTCCGTTTCAGCAGAACTCTGTCGGAACTCCATCGGAAAAACTGATTTATTCGGTTTATTCTGACGGAAAAAATGGTCATGTGTACGCGGCATTACAGAGAATGTATTTTGCCAGAATTATTTTCATCGATACAGTAGGTGACCGCGACCGGCCGGGCTGCGTACTCGGATAAGGGTCTGGTATGGATTTTGGGGGGGGACCCCCACGCCGTTTTTTCGGCATAGGGGGTTCCCCTTAAAATCCATACCAGACCTAAGGGCCTGGAATGCCCCTGGGGGGGAACCCATGCCGGTTTGTTATTTAAAATTTGGCGCGGCGTTCCCCCTTGTGTTTCAGTTTTCCTTTCCCGATGAGCGAGCCAGCGTGAGATGCACAGTACCCTGTCGCCGAGAACCAGCGTGATGGGATCACGCTGGAACCACATTCTCGCAGTCAGGTACTGTACCTCACATGTGTGATTTGAACACCGTTTACATATGTGGGCTCGACTTACGAATACATTTTCTTTGCTGCACGAGCACGCAGGGACGGGGGCGTTTTAAACATTTTTTTTTTTTTTCTTCTTTTTTTTTTTTTTACATTGTCCCTTTAAAAAAAAAAAAAAATACAATCACTTTTATTGCTGTTACAAGGAATACAAATACTTGTGACAGTAATAGGTGGTGAAAAGTAGTCTTTATGGAGGGATCGGGAGTCTAAAAGACACCAAATCCCTCCTTTGCACTTTAAAAGTATTCAGATCGCCAAAAACGATTTTTTAAATAGGCGCCATTGGCAGTCGAGTAAACCGGAATTGACGTTGTGATGTCGCTTCCGTGTTCTTACATAGGAGACTCGATTGAAGCCGTTTCCGGCTTCGTTCCAATCTCAGCCTAGCCAGCAGACACGCCGGGGCGTGGTTGGGTCTCTCGGTAGGACTGGAGGCCCGGGAAGAGCGGCGGAAGGCAGTGGGAGGGGTGAAGGGCGTTCCCTCCCGCTCCTTTGGGATAACAGCCGAGCAGCTTTTAGCCACCTCGGTTGTCATCACTGAAAAGCCAATCACTGGCTCTAAAAAAAACGGTACCGGGGTGATGCCTGCAGCTGCAACCTCTTCAAGCCACGAACGCGTACGGTCGGCGCTAAGGGGTTAATATCCACCCGCCTGCCGTCTAACAGCAAAGTCTAGCCCAAACATTTAACTTTTCCTATTTCATTATTTTATTGAAGCTCACGAAAAAATAATCCGGAGAGAATGTTAAAGGAACGCAAAAATGTATTTTTACAATGACGGTGACAACATGAAATCTGCAGGTGACAATTTGATTATACCCTTTCTTTACAGTTTTACATGTAAATAACAACGAAAATCTTCTGCTCTAAAGGCAGAATTATTTCTTACTCTGAAGAAATATGACTGCAGATTTTGATATAAAAATGTGGGGATAGTAGGTGAATTAATAAGTGTAGGGTGGGGGGAGGCGCAGCAGGCCGAACCGCAACAGCAAACAACGACTCCCTGGGTTTCTTCCGACAAGCTCAGGGGATGCTCGCCATCTGTCAAAATAAATTTGCGGTCGCAATTTGCTGTTTTAGCAAATAATAAATCTTGCATAAGACACAGTAGATGAAGTGTTTTACTCTAATATAGTCATCATGTCTCTCACATAATTCTTCTAATGTATAGGATTTGCCTAGTAGGGGGCTTCAAAGGCTTGCAAATGGCTTCTCATGCTCAGCGTGTCTGTAGCACATTGCTTCAGCGTGCCCTTGACAAATTATGTTTCTTCTCAGCATGTCCATGGTGTAGTCCTCCCTATACTCAACATGTCCCTGGCACAGTGCTCCCTATACTCAACATGTCCCTGGCACAGTGCTCCCTATACTCAACATGTCCCTGGCACAGTGCTCCCTATACTCAACATGTCCCTGGCACAGTGCTCCCTATACGCAACATGTCCCTGGCGCAGTGCTTCCTATACTCGACATGTCCCTGGCACAGTGCTCCGAATAAGCAACATGTCCCTGGCACAGTGCTCCCTATACTCGACATGTCCATGGCACAGTGCTACCTATACTTGACATGTCCCTGGCACAGTGCTCCCTATACTCGACATGTCCCTGGTGCAGTGCTCCCTATACTCGACATGTCCCTCGCACAGTGCTCCCTATACTCAACATGTCCCTGGCACAGTGCTCCCTATACTCAACATGTCCCTGGCACAGTGCTCCCTATGCTCAACATGTCTCTGGCACAGTTCTCCTTACACTCAGCATGTTCCTGGCACAGTGTCCCCTATACTTTACTAGACCCTTGCGCAGTGTTCACTATATCCAGTATGTCTCTGACACAGTGCTCCCTAAACTCAGTATATCCCTAGCACAGTGCTCTCTACAGTCCACATGTCCCTGGCACAGTGTTCTCTACACTCAGCATGTTCCTGGCACAGTGTCCCCTATACTTAGCTTGACCCTTGCGCAGTGTTCACTATATCCAGTATGTCTCTGGCACAGTGCTGTCTATACTCAGCCTGAACTTGGCACAATGCTGCCCATGTTCAGCATGTCCCAGGTACAATCCTGTCTTTACTCAGCATGACCCTGGCAAAGTGCTCCTCATTCTCAGCTTGCCCCTGCACAGGACTCCCTATGCGCAGCATATCCCTGGCATAGTGCTTTCTATTCTCAGCATGTCCCTGGCACATCACTCCCTATATTTAGCATGTCCTTGGCACAGTGCTCCCTATACTCAGTATGTCCCTGACACAGTGCTCCCTATACTTAGCATGTCAGTGACAAAGTGTTCCCTATACTCAGCATGTAACTGCCAAATCACTCCCTATTAGGGATGAGCTTCGTGTTCGAGTCGAACCCATGGTCGACTCGAACATCGGCTGTTCCGTCGTTCGCCGAATTGCGAACGATATGGGCCGTTCGCGCCAAATTCGTGTGGCGCGTCATGGCCCATAATTCACTGCGGCATCGCAGTGCATTGCTTGCTGATGATTGGCCAAGCATGCACTATGACCCGCATGCTTGGCCAATCACAGCGCCGCCTGAACAGAGAGCCGTAATTGGCCAAAGCCAAGGAGGCTTTGGCCAATTATGGCTCAGGGGATTTAGTACACGCCCCACACTATATAAGGCCACCTGCACGGCGGCCCTGTGTAGTGTATGTTCCGGCGTTGAAAGAGATAGACAGAGAGACAGTGTCATTTGATTTGAGTTAGATAGATTAGGCAGAACAGTCAGTCAGTTAGCTGCACTTACAGTGTATTGTGTATATATATGCATCCCAGGTGTTGCATATATATATATATATACACTGTATTCAGTTTAGCTAGATCCGTTCCTGTTATCTTCTAGACTATTTACATTTAGTGCAGTGCGTCCTGCTCACAGTGTTCAGCTAGATCCGTTCCTGTTATCTTCTAGACTATTTACATTTAGTGCAGTGCGTCCTGCTCACAGTGTTCAGCTAGATCCGTTCCTGATAAATTCTAGACTATTTACATTTAGTGCAGTGCGTCCTGCTCACAGTGTTCAGCTAGATCCGATCCTGTTATCTTCTAGACTATTTACATTTAGTGCAGTGCGTCCTGCTCACAGTGTTCAGCTAGATCCGTTCCTGTTATCTTCCTACTGACAGGCAGGCTTGTCTTGTTACAGTATTAACAGCTACCTAAAGAAAATTACTGGTGTTCTTTTGATCCTATTAGTACCACGGTCAGGCAGCTAGACTATTTACATTTAGTAAAGTGCGTCCTGCTCACAGTGTTCAGCTAGATCCGTTCCTGTTATCTTCCTACTGACAGGCAGGCTTGTCTTGTTACAGTATATAAAGCTACCTGAAGAAAATTACTGGTGTTCTTTTGATTCTTTTTTTTTTTAAATTGTTTATTTATTAAGTATATTCAAGTATACATAAACAGAGTATTCATTCTCTTAGAAAAGACATTGATAGCAGCATATTTTCAATGAGGTAAAACATTTTTTGGTAGCTTATTATATATCAAGAAGAAATAACACTAGGTGTCAAATGATTTTCAGACAATACATACACATCATGGTAGAAATAAGAGGGTCAGTTAGTGAAATAAAGCAATGGCATGGTTTGTGGTCCTGCTACAGTCAATCACTATAGGAAACTGTCTTTATATCTCATTGACTCTGAACTACCTGGGGGTTCTCTATGTTGTATTCAGAGGAATCCCAGTTTCCCCATATAGCCTCGAATTTGGGAAGGGAGTCGTCAATTATGGCTGTGATACGTTCCATCCTGCGAATGTCTGTAATTACTGACAAAAACTGTGCAAAGGTAGGGGGGGTGTTAACTAACCAACATTGGGGTATAACCCGTTTGGCAGCTAATAAGATGAAGGCCATCAGTTTCCTAAGTGTTTTTGGCATCTTAGGGAGGGGCAAGCCTAGCAAGAGATGTATAGGTTGAAAGGGTATAGGGAAGTTTAGAATTTTCCCCAGCAGGGCATGGATCTGTGACCAGTATGGCATTATCAAGGGACATTCCCAAAATATATGGAAGTGGGTGCCCAGGGATGAGCCACATCTCCAGCATTGACCGGATGTAGTCAGTTTCTGTCTTAAAAGAAACTCCGGGGTTCTATACCAGAACATCAGTATTTTATAGGATGTTTCTTTCTGAGTCACACATCTGGATGTCTTAGATGCATTTTCCCATATATTCTTCCAATCGCTTATTTGAATAGGTCTGTTTAAAATATGGGACCATTTGCGCATATATGTGTGAGTCTGTTCAGTGATAGGAGTCTTTTGATTCTATTAGTACCACGGTCAGGCAGCTAGACTATTTACAGTTAGTGCAGTGCGTCCTGCTCACAGTGTTCAGCTAGATCCGTTCCTGTTATCTTCCTACTGACAGGCAGGCTTGTCTTGTTACAGTATATAAAGCTACCTGAAGAAAATTACTGGTGTTCTTTTGATCCTATTAGTACCACGGTCAGGCAGCTAGACTATTTACAGTTAGTGCAGTGCGTCCTGCTCACAGTGTTCAGCTAGATCCGTTCCTGTTATCTTCCTACTGACAGGCAGGCTTGTCTTGTTACAGTATATAAAGCTACCTGAAGAAAATTACTGGTGTTCTTTTGATCCTATTAGTACCACGGTCAGGCAGCTAGACTATTTACATTTAGTGCAGTGCGTTCTGCTCACAGTGTTCAGCTAGATCTGTTCCTGTTATCTTCCTACTGACAGGCAGGCTTGTCTTGTTACAGTATTAACAGCTACCTGAAGAAAATTACTGGTGTTCTTTTGATCCTATTAGTACCACGGTCAGGCAGCTAGACTATTTACAGTTAGTGCAGTGCGTCCTGCTCACAGTGTTCAGCTAGATCCGTTCCTGTTATCTTCCTACTGACAGGCAGGCTTGTCTTGTTACAGTATATAAAGCTACCTGAAGAAAATTACTGGTGTTCTTTTGATCCTATTAGTACCACGGTCAGGCAGCTAGAATATTTACATTTAGTGCAGTGCGTCCTGCTCACAGTGTTCAGCTAAACCTACAAATTAGTGGGGTGCGTCCACCTCACAGTGTTCAGCTAAAGCTACCTGTAGAAGGTTGGTGGTGTTCTCATACTACAGGCAGGCAGTTGATTTTGCTAGCTGCAGTATATATATATATATATATATATATATATATATATATATATATATATATATATATATATATATATCCCAGCTTAGTGCAGCTACAGGCCATTAGTATGTCTGGAAGGCCAAGAAGGAGAGGCAGACAGTCACAAGCCAATAAGAGAGGGCAAGCAGGCTCTGTGTCTAGTGCTGGTCATGGAGACGGTGCATCCTCATCAGCACGTGGCCATGGGACACGCTTGGCCTTTTTTTCGGCAGCTGGCCGTGTTGAGCCGCAACATGCGGAAGACTTGGTCGAGTGGATGACCAAGCCGTCCTCATCCTCCTCATCCTCTCTCACCCATGCCCAGGGTGCTTTGTCTGGCAAAGCAGCGGCCTCTTCCCTCGGCTCAATGTCATCAGTGACTCCTTCCCTAGCTCCACCATGTCCTCCTGAGGAGTCCCTCAAACTGTTTGACCACAGTGTTGGGTACATGCTCCAGGAGGATGCCCAGCGTTTGGAAGGCTCTGATGATGATACTGAGCTCGATGAAGGCAGTAACATGAGCACGGACAGAGGGGGTGCCCAAGAAGGACAGCAATCTGGCAGTCATGCTCCCCCTGCTGCAGTATACTGCCAGGTTTGCTCCAGTGATGAGGAGGGAGGGGATGGTGAGGTCACTGACTCAACGTGGGTGCCTGATATGAGAGAGGAGGAGGAGGAGGAGGAGGAGGAGGAGGCGGCACATCACCAACGAGGCAGGATGCCCTCCAGGGGCCAGCCTAAGGGCAGCACATTGACTGCATCACATGTGCAGGGCGCTGCAGTCTCTGCGCGTTATTCAAAAAGTTCTTTGGTGTGGGCCTTTTTTGAGACGAGTGCATCAGATCGCACCGCTGCTATTTACAACATATGTCTCAAGTGTATCTCACGTGGCCAAAACATCTCCCGCTTGGGTACCACATGCTTGACCAGACATATGTTGACCTGCCATGCAGTTCGTTGGCAAGCGCATCTAAAAGACCCACACCAAAGAACAAAGAGGACCTCTCCTTGCTCCTCATCAGCTGAGATTTCCAACCCCACTAGACCTTCAGTCCTCTCTGAGACCTGCACTGAGAGGAATGAAGGTGTAGAATTAGGTGTGTCACAGCCAAGTACTTGTGGGCAATCTGCTTTTGGTACACCGACGTCAGATTGTACCAGGCAAATTTCCCTGCCCCAGCTGCTGCACCGCCGAAAGAAGTTTGCTCCCAGCCATCCACATGCCCAGCGGTTGAATGCTAGCTTGGCAAAATTGCTGGCACTTCAACTGCTGCCTTTTCAGTTGGTAGACTCTGCCCCCTTCCGTGAGTTTGTGGAATGTGCGGTTCCTCAGTGGCAGGTACCCAAACGCCACTTTTTCTCACGGAAGGCGATTCCGGCTCTCTACCGGCATGTGGAAGGCAATGTCCATGCCTCGCTGGACAGGGCGGTCAGCGGTAAGGTGCATATTACCGCTGACTCATGGTCCAGCAGGCATGGACAGGGACGTTACCTAAGTTTCACGGCGCATTGGGTGACTCTGCTGGCAGCTGGGAAGGATGCAGGACAAGGTGCAGTAGTGCTGGAGGTTGTTGTGCCACCACGCCTCAAAAATGCTAATGATTGTGACACACCTCTCTCCTCCACCCCCTCCTCTTCTTCTTCCTCCATGGCCTCTTCCTCGGAACCAGCGGTGCTCCGTAGTCGTTCAAGGGGCTACGCAAGTACGCAGGCCAAAAGATGCCATGCGGTGCTTGAGCTGGTGTGCTTGGGGGACAGGAGCCACACTGGAGCAGAGGTTCTGTCAGCTCTGCAGGGGCAGGTTCAGAGGTGGTTGACGCCACGCCAACTTAAGGCAGGAATGGTGGTTTGCGACAATGGCACCAACCTCCTCTCTGCCCTCCGACAGGGACAAATGACCCATGTGCCCTGTTTGGCTCACGTCCTTAACTTGGTGGTGCAGCGGTTCTTGGGCAGGTACCCGGGCTTACAGGATGTCCTGAGGCAGGCCGGGAAAGTCTGTGTGCATTTCCGCCGGTCATATAATGCCAGTGCTCGGCTGACGGACCTCCAAAAGGAGTTTAACCTGCCCAAGAACCGCCTAATCTGTGACATGCCCACCAGGTGGAACTCAACGTTGGCCATGCTGCAGCGGCTGCACACGCAGCAGAGGGCCATCAATGAGTACCTGTGCGACTATGGCACCAGGACAGGGTCAGGGGAGCTTGTTTTTTTTTCCCCACGCCAGTGGGCCATGATCAGGGATGCATGCACTGTCCTGTCACCATTTGAGGAGGCCACGAGGATGGTGAGCAGTGACAGTGCATGCATCAGTGACACTGTCCCCCTTGTCCACCTGTTGGAGCACACGCTGCGTGGAATAATGGACAGGGCACTTGAGGCAGAACAGAGGCAGGAAGAGGAGGACTTCCTTAGCTCTCAAGGCCCCCTTTATCCAGACAGTGTTCCTGCGTGCCCGCCGATCACACAGGAAGAGGACGAGGAGGAGGAGGAGGAGGAGGAGGAGGAGGAAGATTGTGTCAGTATGGAGGTGGAGCCTGGCACTCAGCATCAGCAGCAGTCTTTAAGGGATCAGTCCCAAGAAACACATGGACTTGTACGTGGCTGGGAGGAGGTGGCTGCGGACCATGTCGTCCTTAGTGACCCAGAGGACTCCGGACCGAATGCCTCAGCAAACCTACGCTGCATGGCCTCCCTGATCCTGCAAAGCCTGCGTAAGGATCCTCGTATTCGTGGTATCAAGGAGAAGGACCAATACTGGCTGGCAACCCTCCTTGATCCACGTTACAAGGGTAAGGTTGCGGACCTTATCTTGCCATCGCAGAGGGAGCAGAGGATGAAATATCTTCGGGAGGCCTTGCAGAAAGGTCTGTGCAACGCGTTCCCAGAGACTGGGAGGTTACAAACTCCTGTTTCTGGACAACGTGTTGCTGAGGCTTCGGTCAGTCAAAGAAGGAGCGGTGGAGAAGGTGGCCGTCTGACCGATGCGTTCAGACAATTTTTTGGTCCGCAGCCCCAAGGTATGATCAGTTCCAGCAACCATCGCCAGCGTCTGTTTTACATGGTGCAGGAATACCTAGGGGCAAGATCAGACTTGGACACCTTTCCCACCGAAAATCCTCTGGGTTACTGGGTCTTGAGGATGGATCACTGGCCAGAGATTGCACAGTATGCAATTGAGCTACTGGCCTGTCCTGCATCCAGCGTTCTTTCGGAACGCACATTCAGTGCTGCTGGAGGCGTGGTAACCGATCACAGGGTGCATCTGTCCACCGACTCGGTCGATCGACTGACCTTCATAAAAATGAATCAGTCTTGGATCACCACCAGCTACCAAGCACCTGATGCTGATGTAACCGAATAATTTTTTTTGAAATCTCAGATCCCTTCAAAGACTGCCTATGCTGATGCTGAGTGACTATCCCTGAGTAATTATCCTCTTCCTCCTCAATCATCACGCTGATAGCTTGTAAGAACATTTTTGGTTCTGGGCGCCACCACCAGTGCCTAAGGCACAATTTTTCAGCCCCTGTTTAACAGGGGCGTGTAATTACAATTTTTGATGTAATACTTAGCAGCAGGGCTCGTTCCTGCATTCCAACTAGAGTGTCTGTGAGGGGTTGCAGTGTTGTGGCACCAGCACCAGTGCCCAAGGCCCAATTTTTCTTCTCCTGTCTAACAGGGGCGTGTAATTACAATTTTTGATGCAATACTTTGCAGCAGGGCTCGTTCCTGCATTCCAACTAGAGTGTCTGTGAGGGGTTGCAGTGTTGTGGCACCAGCACCAGTGCCCAAGGCCCAATTTTTCTTCTCCTGTCTAACAGGGGCGTGTAATTACAATTTTTGATGCAATACTTTGCAGCAGGGCTCGTTCCTGCGTTCCAACTAGAGTGTCTGTGAGGGGTTGCAGTGTTGTGGCACCAGCACCAGTGCCTAAGGCCCAATTTTTCTGCCCCTGTCTAACAGGGGCGTGTAATTACAATTTTTGATGCAATACTTTGCAGCAGGGCTCGTTCCTGCATTCCAACTAGAGTGTCTGTGAGGGGTTGCAGTGTTGTGGCACCAGCACCAGTGCCCAAGGCCCAATTTTTCTGCTCCTGTCTAACAGGGGCGTGTAATTACAATTTTTGATGCAATACTTTGCAGCAGGGCTCGTTCCTGCGTTCCAACTAGAGTGTCTGTAAGGGGTTGCAGTGTTGTGGCACCAGCACCAGTGCCTAAGGCCTAATTTTTCAGCTCCTGTTCAACAGGGGCATGTAATTACAATTCTTGATCTAATATTTCACAGCAGGGCCCTGTGAGGGCTTACAGTGTTGTGGCCACAGCAACACCTAAGGCCCAAATTTCTGCTGAGTATATAGGGCAGGACCCTACTTTCAAACATCTAACTTACAAACGACTCCTACTTGCAAACGGAAGGAGACAACAGGAAGTGAGATGAAATCTACCCCTAGGAAGGGAAATTCTCTCCTGTAAGAGTTAATATGGGAAAAAAATTCTCCTTTCCACTGATGCTTTCCAATCCTTGTTCCACAAAAAAACCCAAATTTTCAAAAAACATTTTTCATTGGGACAAAAAGTGAGGTGAAATCTTCTGAAGAGGAGGAAAGACAGCAAAACAAATGTCACAGGGGTGATAACCCTTCCCTATGTTTTCCAAAAAGCTTAAAAAAGATTTTTTGGCTGGAGCTAAACACGTTAAAAATGTACCCGTTCAAAATTACAAAGAGATTCTACTTAACAACAAACCTACAGTCCCTGTCTTGTTTGCACCGCCTGTATACTGCTGTTCAGAGTATATAGGGCCTGGTGGCCCCACACCTTTCCTTATTTTAATTTGGGTGCGGGGTTCCCCTTAATATCCATACAAGACCCCAAGACCCAAAGGGCCTGGTAATGGACTGGGGGGTACCCATGCCGTTTGTCTCACTGATTTTCATCCATATTGCCATGACCCGACATTACATTAAACCCGCAAGCAGTTTTAAATGAGATTTTTTCCTTTAAAAATGACATTTGGTGCAGGGACTGTTCTAAACACGGGAAACACGCGTCACTTTACAGGCATACTATAGACACCCCCCAGGTACGATATTTAAAGGAATATTTCACTTTTTTTTTTTTACTTTAAGCATCATTAAAATCACTGCTCCCGAAAAAACGGCCGTTTTTAAAAGTTTTTTTTGCATTGATACGTGTCCCCTGGGGTAGGACCCGGGTCCCCAAACCCTTTTTAGGACAATACCATGCAAATTAGCCTTTAAAATGAGCACTTTTGATTTCGAACGTTCAAGTCCCATAGACGTCAATGGGGTTCTAACGTTCGTGCGAACATTCGGTCAGTTCGCAGGTTCTGGTGCGAACCGAACCGGGGGGTGTTCGGCTCATCTCTTTAATCAACATGTTTCTGCCACAGTGTCCTCTATACTTAGCTTGACCCTTGTGCAGTGTTCACTATATCCAGTATGTCTCTGGCACAGTGCTTCATATGCTCAACCTGACCCTGGCACAGTGCTTCATATACTCAACTTGACCCTGGCACAGTGCTGCCTATGATCAGCATGTTCCAGGTACAATCCTGTCTATACTCAGCATGACCTTGGCAAAGTGCTCCTTATTCTCAGCTTGTTCCTGGCATATGACTCCCTATGCTCAACATATCCCTGACAAACTGCTCCCTATACTCAGCATGTAACTGGCACATCACTCCCTATATTTAGCATGTCCATGGCACAGTGCTCCCTATACTCAGTATATCCCTAGCACAGTGCTCTCCATAGTCAACATGACCCTGGCACAGTGCTCTCTATACTCAGCATGTCTCTGACAAAATGACCAGTATGCCCACCGATTTACTGGCACCACCGCAATGCAACCCACACCCTATGGGTGAGCGGGTGCCTGTAACAATGAGATGTGCTTGCTATGATGGAGTGTTAAGAGGATGAGATCAACTTTAATGGGATTGCTGGAATGTTGTTATGTTATACTGAGTTACAATGTAAGTGTCTTTCAAATAAATATGGAGTTTGCATGTTTTCCCTGTGCCTGTGTGGGTTTCCTCCAGATATTCAGGTTTCCTGCAACACTTCAAAGACATGCTGGTAGGGTTATTGTCTCCTATCTAAATTGGCTCTAGTATGAGTATGTATGCATGTGACCTAAGCTCCCTGAGGGCATAGACCGATGTAAATGTACCATATCTGAAGTGGTGTATACATTGCTGCTACAGGGAATTGAATTGAAATGAAATTGAATCACCAACTGAGACCTTCGACTGGAGCCATGAGAAAGAGTACAAAGAGACAATGAAAAAAAAAAAAAACTGGTTACAGAGTTTAACATTTTTGACTTACTACATATGATATAAGTAATGCCGCGTACACACGAGCGGAATGTTCGACAGAAAAAGTCAGACGGAAGCTTTTCATCGTCTATTCCGATCGTGTGTATGCCTCGTTGGACTTTCTTTTTCGAAAATTCTGACGGACCTAGATAGAGAACATGTTCTAAATATTTCCAATGGAACCAATTCCTATCGGGAAACCCGCTCGTCTGTATGCTGTTCCGACGGACCAAAAACGACTTTTTCTAGTCCTGTCGTACGTGTTCTACGTCACCGCGTTCTGGACGGACTTTGGTGTGACCGTGTGTAGGCAAGACCGCTTGAGCGGGATTCCGTTGGAGTTCCGTCGGAAAAACCTTCAGAGTTTATTCCGACGGCAAAACCGGTCGTGTGTACAGGGCATTAGACTTATGTTATTACAGAGGGTTGAAATGGTGAGATAAAGAGCTGTATTGTGTTAAAACGTAACTCCAGGCAACACAAATATTGTCTAGAGTATATAAAAGTGGTTTGTATATTGTTACTTGAATCTTGGTGCCCTTGGTATTGCCTTTGGTTTTTCGCAATATATTCAAATGAAACACTTTCTGCACTTTGCCTCTGTGTTTGATTTCCCTGTAATACAGACCAGTTAGTGCTGCTCTCTCTCCTTGTGCAGGGTGACTGGTCTTGTCTACACCCCCTCCTGTAGTTTTCTGCATGCAACCTGTAGTGGATGGGCCTGCTAGGCCCCTCCCTTAGCTCTTCTTTCTCTCCCTGGAAGTTGAGATAGGGTTTGCAGGGGTGATGGAAAGGCACAAGTGCCAGGGTTTTTTTTTTTTTTGAGACTGTGGGCTGGAACTTAGGAGTGCTGATATTGTGTGAGCAGGGGTACAACTGGTAGCACACCAAGGATGTGCCAAGTGCAGGTATGAACTGAGTCAGGTTCCAAGTCTGGTCTAGTAATGCCCCGTACACACAAGCGGAAATTCCGCCAGCAAAAGACCGATGTGAGCTTTTGGTCGGAAATTGCGACCGTGTGTATGCTCCATCGGACTTTTGCTGGCAGAATTCCAGCCGGCAAAAGATTGGGAGAAGGTTCTCTATTTTCCAGTCGTTTGGATTTCCTATCCAAAAATGCGTTCATCTGTATGCAATTCAGACCGGGAAACGCATGCTCGGAAACAATTCGACGCATGCTCGGAAACATTGAACTTCATTTTCTCGGCTCGTCTTAGTGTTTACCTCACCGCGTTCTGGACAGTCGAAAGTTCAGAGAACTTTTGTGTGACCGTGTGTATGCAAGCCAAGTTTGAGCGGAATTCCGTCGGAAAAAACATCCAAGATTTTTCAGACTGGAATTCCGCTCTTGTGTACGGGGCATTACAGTCATGGAGTTAGGCACCAGGTTGTAGGCAAGATAAAAGCCAGAGACAGGCAAAGATTGGCAACGTGCAGGCTGCAAGGTACAAATTTGATGGGCAGAAGCATAGTCAGTAGTCCAGACTAAGGTCAATAACAGAGATAGACAGCAAACATAAGCAGACAAGGGTAATCCAAAAGCAGGCCAGATGGAAACCATATTAATAACGGGATCAGAATAAGTATCAGGATCAGGTATATAAAAGCAAGACTAAAGACTATTCATACATGTTCACATGTGTGTGCTTGTACATGTGTGCAACAATGCACAAACAGGCTTCTATGTCTACAAATATGAGCACGCTTATGCACACACACAAATTAACTTAGTGGCTGTGCCACGTATATGATTGTAGAGTCTGTTATGCAGGGAAAGGCCACTCTTACACCTCTGACTTGAGAACCCCTGATAGGGCAGACAGGGGGCTGGGGAGTTCAGAGTGGCACAAGTGCCTGGCAGGATTGCTGATGCAGGGGCTGGTCGGAACTTCCGATGAGGCTGTGAAGGGACTCTCAGCAAGGAGGATGGCTGGAACAGCAGGCAGGCTGCAAACAGGAACAGACTGGAAGCAGGACTCAGCAGTCAGTGTGGAGGTGTTCTGTAGATCGGAACACAGACGGTACAGCAAGCCGGGTCATACACTAGCAGACAGATCAGGTACAGGTGCGGTAGCTGGAGCAGAGTCAAGGTACAGGCCGAGTCAGTAACAGGCGGGCAGCAAGAGACCAAGGGAGAGACAGGAGCAAAGTCAGGACAAGTCGGGATCAGAGGTAGGCAGAAGGCAGGAGTAGTCAGGAACAAGCCGAAGGTATTCAAGATAAACAGGTAGCAGGGGTCACAGGGAACGCTGTAGACCAGACAGCAATGAACCTGGGCATCAGTCTTCTTTAAATAGCACCAAGAACTGTCACAACGTGCACGTGTCCCCATGCACGCACGCGCACCATCATTTGCGCATCTGTGCACCGCGTGGCTCTTCTTACTGGGAACCCATGCACAGATGTTCTTCTGACATTTTGGTTACTGGCTTGCCCTTCCTGACAGGCTGGTATGCTGTTCCTGACACTGTGTCTATGTTACTTTATCAGCCATAGTTAAATTCCACCTAATGCGCTGTTGTGTAAAATAGTGTAGCAAATAGAGCAAGTGCATGTTATGGGCAAAAATTAGTGACACCCACCATGGCAGGGTATTGACTGTTGACCATAAATATCTGGAAGACAGTAAAGATTAAAACCAAGATTGAGAAAACAACCACAGAAAGAGAGGGTTTTGCTGGAAGGAGGAATTAAATAAAGTGGGAGAGAGGATAGAGGGGACATGGGATGGAAACTTGCTCCATATTTTCTGAAACACATTCGGGGGGATCAACATAAATCTGTTTCAGGACATTGAAAATGCCGCCTAAATTTAAGTCAGTGCCAGCAAAGCAATATAATCAGTGCAGAATGTTTATTCCACTTCTATATCTTTGATCATAGAGGTGAGATCCTCCAACTGTTTAATATCACATTAATTCTCACTAACCACTGAGTGTTAGCAAAACACGAGAATGCACGCTCTAGCAATATTCACAAGTTATATTAAAAAGGAACAACCTTATGTTTTCTGTGGAATGGCATTAGTTGTGGTCATGTGCGCTGCTCTATGCACACTACAAATCCCATAGTCCATCTCAGGAGTAATAAAGAGAGGGTGGCTATGTTTCTATATACAGCGGAACCATGAAGAATAAATGCAGCCACCCTCTAACAAGAACTCGGATCACAGCAGCAAAAAAAAGGAATTTGGAAGAGAGGCTGTGAGCAATAGAAGGTACTATTTTGAGTTCAAGTGGAGGAAAAGTATAACTGATCTTAAAAGTATTCCTTGACCCCATCCTGTACCTATCCTCTATAGCCTATGTAAAAAAGATGTGTATATTTACTTACAGTATTTCTAATTGGCTCCAGTCCGGTGTCTGCGATCCCCCAACTAGGCTGCTGCTACAGGGGAGGGAGGGAGCACCAACAACAGCTGGGGTAGTGGAGCCTATGGAAATTCCTAGTTAGTCACAGCCTATGGAAATTCCCAGCCATTGTTGAGTGCTCCCTAAACAACCAAAGCTGAATAGATTTTTTTTAAATCAGAGTCACATTAAAGAGGAAGTAAACCCTCTGAAAAAAAAAAAATAAATAAAAACCCTGCAAGACAAAGGCATAATGAGCTAGTATGCATAGCATACTAGCTCATTATAAATTACTTACCTGACATTGAAGCCCCCAAAGCGGTACTCGTTCCCCTCCTCCATCGCCGCCATATCTCCCGGAGTCACTGTGACTGGCTGGAGCCGCGAGGACATCACTCCCTTGCGCGCGGGAGCCGTCACTAACGGCACGATTGCCGTTAGAAACTGGACGCTCAGTGTGCCTGCGCGCCATTGTCTACAGCGCATGCGCCGTAGACATGGGTGCCTGTCTTTTGCAAATATATCCTAAACCGTGTAGGTTT
This sequence comes from Lithobates clamitans, assembly GCA_037952925.1. Lineage (NCBI taxonomy): Eukaryota > Metazoa > Chordata > Amphibia > Anura > Ranidae > Lithobates > Lithobates clamitans. Next base: position 3,081,975 of record JBBGZY010000103.1, on the reverse strand, counting down.
AGGAGATATTTCTTGCACCTACAGGTAAACCTTAATCTAGGCTTACCTGTAGGTAAAAGTGGTCTGTTAGGGTTTACAACCACTTTAAGCATAAGTGTGTCAATGGCAGCCGTTCATGCAGGGAGCAGGGGCACCGCCCCCTTAATCCATGTACCCAGCCCCTAATTTACATGTAGGGCGCATGGATTTCAATGTGTGTTTTTTTTTTTTTTGAAGCACATGATTAGAGCATTAGCCTCTAATTGGCTTCAAAAAGGGTGGGCTAAGGGTGCAGAGCACTGCGCTCCGAGCCCATCCACTTGTGTGACATAAGTGAATTAATATTCGCTAATGTTTTCCTGCTTCTCCTCTTAGGACTCCCTGGCCAATCGGGTCTTGGGACCCTCTTCTTGTTCGGCCAGATCTTCCCTTCACAAGCTGGGGGCCATGTGCAGTGAGGAGCAGCAGCTGGAGGGGCAGCAATAGTGTCTTCCAGGAGCCCTAGCATGGATTCAGCAGTGCACCAACATCACCACCTCGTCATCGTCCTCTTCCCCGCACCTCTGCTGCAGCAACAGCAAGAGGACGAGAGGAGGCCGCTCAGAATGACAGCTAAGGATAAGGTAAGGCAATGGATCTCGGGACGCTCTTCCTGTTCGGCCGAGAGGAGAAGCAATGGCCCTGGCTTTTCCCGCCGCAAGCTGCAGGCCATGTGCAGCAAGGAGCAGCAGGTGGAGGGGCAGCAACAGCCTCTTCCAGGAGCCCTATCACGGATTCAGTAGTGCACCAAAACCACCACCTCGTCATTGTCCTCGGCACCTCTACCAAAGCAACAGCGAGAGGACGAGAGGCGGCCAATCAGATTGACAGCTAAGGATAAGGTAAGGCCATCGATTACCGCCTTCCCTTTCGATCGAGCGAGTGCCAACGGCCACTGGTGTGTGTTGGTAGAGTATAAGTTCACTTTCAAATAAATATAATAGCACTATATTCAAATACCGGTACATGCATAATTTTATGTCTGAATACATAGCTAAAGCTGTTTTTTTTTGTGTTTTTTTTCGTGGTGGGGGGGAGGTTTGTATGGAGCTGTGCTTTACGCTGTACGAATTTCTAATCTTGTAAAAAGGATCCTAGCTATTAAAGAACAATATTTCCAGCTAACGTGGAGTATAATCATGTGAGACCAAACAAAAAACCTTTGATGGGAACAATAGTCTGATTATGTTTTTCCAAAAATGTTTGGTTTGGGGTCTTGTTGAAATCTATTATATTTGTGTAAATGTAATTACTGCTTGCGGTGCCTAATGATCCATTCTTTCTCACAGCATTATTGCTTTTTGGGAGACGTGCTCTAAAGCTGTACTGATATTGAATTTCACTGTATCATGCAATTTTATTTCCTACCTAGAGATAAAGAAAACAAATTACTTATACAACAAATCGTTTCAATCGTCACGGTATTCTGTGAGTGATGGTATGGAATGGTAGATGCCACCCAAGTGGCTGGAGCAAATTAAGAACAGGATTGGATCCTTGCCAATGCCACCATTTTAGAAGCTGTATATTTTATACTGTATGATGTTTAGCCTCAGAGACAAACTGGCCCATGGACTACAGTACATTCTGTGGAGGAGCATATCCTGATCTCAGATCTCTGTATGTATTTTATACATTAATCCCTTGGCACCGACCATACGCAAATATGCGGCCCCACTGGACTGGGCTTTTTTCCATGGGCCTGTATATTTGCGTATCTCCCTTTGTGCTGGGAGCGCGCCTCATGGCACACTCCCAACAAAAACATAAAAAGTCAAAAAAACTGCTGCTCTCAAAAAATCCTTGAATAGTGAAGAAATGGAAGTAGTGAATAAATAAGGAGCGCTGTAAGCTGATTGTCACAAAGACTAGAACAGGGGTAGGCAACCTTTTGAGCACAGTGTGACGAAAAATATTTTTAAAGAAATTGAGCGTGCCGATTTTATAATAAAAAAATGTCAACTTCGCACTCTCAATCACGAAAAGGATTTTTTATAAAGTAAATGCTGTAAACTACTTGAGTAGTAGTGAGGAATTAACATCCTGCACCTTCACACCTCAGATCACTGTCCCCCCTGCAAATCTGTTTCACCACTGTACCCCCCTGCTCATCTGTCCCACCACTGTAACCCCCTGCTTATCTGTCCCACCACTGTAACCCCCTGCTCATCTGTCCCACCACTGTAACCCCCTGCTTATCTGTCCCACCACTGTAACCCCCTGCTCATCTGTCCCACCACTGTAACCCCCTGCTCATCTGCCCCACCACTGTAACCCCCTGATCATCTGCCCCACCACTGTACCACCCTGCTCTTCTGTCCCACCACTGTAACACCCTGCTCATCTGTCCCACTAATGTCCCCCCTTTCTCATCTGCCCCACCACTGTACCTCCCTGAACATCTGCTCCACCGCCGTACCCCCATGCTCTTCTGTCTTACCACTGAACCATCTTCTCATCTGTCCTAAAACTGAACTTATCTGCTCATCTGCCCCACCACTCGGGGGAGAACCTCTGGGGGAAATCTAGGATGGAAAAGGACCTGGGGGTCCTAGTAGATAATAGGCTCAGCAATGGCATGCAATGCCAAGCTGCTGCTAACAAAGCAAACAGAATATTGGCATGCATTAAAAAGGGGATTAACTCCAGAGATAAAACGATAATTCTCCCGCTCTACAAGACTCTGGTCCGGCCGCACCTGGAGTATGCTATCCAGTTCTGGGCACCAGTCCTCTGGAAGGATGTACTGGAAATGGAGCGAGTACAAAGAAGGGCAACAAAGCTAATAAAAGGGACTGGAGGACATTAATTTTGAAGAAAGGTTGTGAGCACTGAACTTATTCTCTCTGAAAGGAGACACCGCTGGAGAGGACAACACACAGCAAGGTAAGTAACCGGGGATTGGGGTTTGATGGTGACACATGCTGCAATCTGATGACACATGCTTCAATCTGGTGACACAGGCTGCAATCTGGTGACACATGCTGCAATTTTGTGACACACTCTGCAATCTGGTGACACACGCTGCAATCTGGTGACACATGCTGTAATCTGGTGACACATGCTGCAATCTGATGACACACACTGCAATCTGGTGACACATGCTGCAATCTGGTGACACACGCTGCAATCTGATGACACACGCTGCAATCTGGTGACACACGCTGCAATCTGGTGACACATGCTGTAATTTTGTGACACATGTTGCAATTTGGTGACACATGCTGTAATTTGGTGACACACGCTGTAATGGGTGACACATGCTGCAATTTGGTGACACACGCTGCTGCAATTTGGTGACACACGCTGCTGCAATTTGGTGACACATGCCCCCCCCCCCCCAGCAGAACTGCAACCAATTTCTTCCCAATCACGCTGACGATCGCAGTTACAGCAAAGTTAGAGAACCAAACAATGTTTCCCATCTTTTACAATGTGTGGGGGAGCAGTGCCTCCCCCTCAGTGCAGGTGCAGCATAGGGAACTCTGAAATTGGAATGCATTATTGTCTCACTGACACTTCCCTGCGCTGCTCTGCTGCCCATCAGTGCAGCCTATCAGTGCTGCCTATCAGTGCCAATCAGTGCTGTCTATCAGTGCCCATCCATGCTGTCTATCAGTGCTGCATATTAGTGCCTAGTCATCAGTGCCCATCAGTGCCACCTTATCAGGGCTCATCAGTGCTCATCAGTGCCGCCTCATCAGTGCTCATCAGTGCCGCCTCATCAGTGCAGCAGGGTGCCTTTGGCCAATCATGGCTAAGTCCACGCCCCACACTTAAGGCTGCTTACATGGTGGCCATATGTAGTGTGTCAGAGTGGAGAACTGGAGATAGATTGGGCAGGTTAGTTAGTGGATAGAGCGTGTAGTCAGTGTAGCGTGTATATATATATATATATATATATATATATATATATATATATATATATATATATATATATATATATATATATATTTAGAGTGCAGGCAGTGTAGAATATAAAATACAGTGCAGGCAGTATACAGTATATAATACAGTGCAGGCAGTATACAATATATAATACAGTGCAGTCGGTGTACAGTATATAATACAGTGCAGTTGGTGTACAGTAAATAATACAGTGCAGGTGGTGTACACAGTATATAATACAGTGTGTACAGTATATAATACATTGCAGTCAGTGTACAGTATATAATACAGTGCAGTCAGCGTACAGTATATAATACACTTCAGGCGGTGTACAGTATATAATACAGTGCAGGTGGTGTACACAGTATATAATAGAGTGTGTACAGTTAATACATTGCAGTCAGGGTACAGCATATAATACAGTGCAGTCGGTGTACAGTATATAATACACTTCAGGCGGTGTACAGTATATAATACAGTGCAGGCGGTGTACAGTATATGATACAGTGCAGGCGGCGTACACAGTATACAATACAGTGTGTACAGTATATAATACATTGCAGTCAGTGTATAGTATACAATACAGTGCTGTCGGTGTACAGTGTACAATACATGCAGGCGGTGTACAGTATATAATACAGTGTGTACAGTATATAATACATTGCAATCAGTGTACAGTATATAATACAGTGCAGGCGGTGTACAGTATATAATACAGTGCAGTCGGTGTACAGTATATAATACACTTCAGGCGGTGTACAGTATATAATACAGTGCAGGCGGTGTACAGTATATGATAAAGTGCAGGCGGTGTGCACAGTATACAATACAGTGTGTACAGTATATAATACATTGCAATCAGTGTACAGTATATAATACAGTGCAGTCGGTGTACAGTATATAATACATTGCAGTTAGTGTATAGTATACAATACAGTGCTGTCGGTGTACAGTGTACAATACATGCAGGCGGTGTACAGTATATAATACAGTGAAGGTGGTGTACATTATATAATACATGCATTATTAAAACCACTGCTCCTGAAAAAAGGTCATTTTAAAAACTTTTTTTTGCATTGATACATGTCCCCTAGGGCAGTACCTGGTCCTTATACACTTTTTTGGCATTAATTGCATATAAGCCTTTAAAATTAGCACTTCTGATTTTTCATGTTCATGTACCATAGACTTTGATACGGTTCACATGTTCGCTAGAACTTTTTGCCTGTGCGAACCGAACCGGGGGGGTGTTCGCTCCATCCCTACTGACCACTTTTGGGTATGGGTTGCATTTAAACATACATTTCATGATATTTATAAGAGTACCTAACTGAGGTAACCCTGTCAGAATTCCCTTCGCTCTGATCTGACTTCTGATTGGTTGTTATGGGTTGCTGAACTCAGGAATTAGCAATTAAAAATATACACTCCTGGTTGAATATGTTGGCTAGGGACTTGAGCTCCAGACATGGCCACCTGCGGCAGCTTTTATAACAGACTCTGCTTCTTTTGCTGCCGGGATGTTTGTTTATTAAAGCAGAACTGCAGGCCCATCAGCAATTAAGGATTATCTAGAAAGCCCCTGGATATTATCATCCAGCTAATAATCAAAGAAGTACATACAAGTCTTTCTGAATCTGAATTTGGATCAAGTAGGTTAATCTTGTTTACTCGTTAATTTCTTAAAAGTTCCTTTATTCCTATCATAACGATTCACTGTGCTCAAGCGTGTCTACGTGGGCAAGAACACATGTTGCTCATTCTAATAAGCAATTGTTAATTATCTGCTATTTTACTCCATAGCAGTGTATAATATGTGCTAGCGATAAGACACGACTCAGTTTTTTTGATTTTTTTTTAATAATCCCTACAAAAAACATTGAGAATAAAAAACAGCACACAGGTTGCTTAAAGAGACACCAGCATTGAATTACCAAAGGCAAAAAAGCTGTTCACTTTCAAAGGAAAATTGCACTTTGCAAGGGAATTTTCCCTTGATGAATGTGTATGAAATTTCACTCTGCAAAGAATGCTCAGCACAAGGAAAAGTGAACAGTCTCTTTGCCTTTAGTAAATCGACCTCAATGCCTCTTTAGGCTTGGTTCACACCTCTGCAGTTTGCTTTTGATCCGTTTCTGCAGTGCTTTTTGTGGTGCATTTTGCGAATTTGCACACACGTTTTTGATGCATTTTTCACACTTTTTTTTTATGCGTTTTGCATTTTTTTTTACGTTCTTTTTTTTTTGTTAGCCAATTTATTGTTGGGTGCATAGGTGTGCGCAGACTATTGCATTAGGATGTGCACCCTTAAGCTCAAACACACATGCGTGTGCGGGTGTCTACATATATATGACCCCGGCACATTGATCCCCCTGCCGGCACAGTGAAAGAGAAGAGCATAAACACTTCTCTTATGGCAGAGCCGGTAAGAGGGAGATCTTTCCCCTGTTTCTGCTGCTACACAGAGCAATAACTCTAATGTGCAAAGGGTGATTAGGGTGTGCCTGGGCACACCCGGCACCCTGTGCGCACGCCTATGGTTGGGTGGATTTAAAAAATGCAAATCATGGCAAAATCACAGTAAAGTCACAGCAACATCTCGGCAAAAACGCACTACATGCTTTTCTGCAGCTTCTCCATTGAAGTCTTGCTTTTACTAAAAGTCCCTGACCCTTTCCAAAACAGCAAGCGGCTGAAAAAAGCATAGATGTGAACGTGTCCCATAGGAAATCATGTTAAATAGACTGTAGTGCGGTACTGCAAAAAGCATTAAAGAGGAAGTTAGGCTTACCTATAGGTACAAACAATCCAGGGAAGTTATGTAAATATCTCCTAAACTTGCAGCGTTTAGGAAATATTTACTGTAGACGCCACAGATGACGTCATCGGCGCATGCGCTCTGAAGGAACAGCCACCTGTGCCGCTTCTTCAGAGCCCTGTGCTGTGACCAGCGGCTTCTGCGCACATGTACGGGAGTGACGTCACGCTGCTTTGGCCAGTTACACAGCTGGAGTCCGCAGACCCGGAAGGAAGACGGGCAAAGATGGATGCGCCCTCCAGCGGTGACAACGAGGTCTTAGTTTGCAGGTACGTCTCCCATAATGTGCTAGTATGTGATGCATACTAGCACATTATGCCTTTACTTTGTAGGTCAGCAAAAAGAAAAAAAAAAAAAGAGGCAGCGTTTACTTCCTCTTTAACCACTTAAGGACCGGAAGGATTTGCCCCCTTAAAGTGGTGTTCCGGCCAAAATGATACTTTTTAAATAAAAATCCTCCTATAATACACAAGCTCAATGTATTCTAGTAAAGTTAGTCTGTAAACTAAGGTCTGTTTTGTTAGTTTATAGCAGTGGTTTGTTATTTTATAAATTTACAGCAGGCCGTGGCCATCTTAAGTGTGGGCATTTGAAGCCAGACTGTATTTCTTCCTGGATCTCCTCCTTGCAGATCTCGCACATGCTCAGTGCAGCACAAGCAGTGTAATAGGTTTCAGGTCAGGTTTCCATAGCAACAGCAGTGTCAGAGGAAGTTGCTGCCCCTTCCCAGAAGGCATTGCAAACAGGAAATGATGCGATGGGCCGCGGCCAGGGAGGAGGAAGTGAAAAATGAATACAGCAGATATACAGTAGGTGCTGAGAAAAAAAAATTTAAAAATATCCAATTCGTTTGCAGTGCACAGTTTAGTGAGGGATGCTGAAGAGTTGTAAAAGTGGGTGGAACTCCACTTTAATGACAGGCCATTTTTTTTTTGCGATACGGCACTGCGTCGCTTTAACTGACAATTGCGCGGTCGTGTGACTCTGTACCCAAACTAAATGTATGTCCTTTTTTTCCCACAAATAGAGCTTTCATTTGGTGCTTATGACTAAGCAAAGAAATGTAAAAATGCGTCAACCAAGCTCCCCTTTGTGCTTTCATGATGCTGTGACCAATATCGTTTTTCATGTTGGATGTTTTTATACCAATAAAGTCGTTTTTCCTAATTTTTTGGAGTGCGGTCAATCGTTTTGTCTCCTGAATCACTTCGCCAGATCATGGACTGGACCGGCACCTGATTGCTGAGGAAGGTATTACTATGACCTGGAGCGCTGTTGCCTTTTTTTTGTTGCTTTCTTTTGGGGGTATTTGATCACCTCTGAAGTTTTTATTTTTTTGCGCTATAAACAAAAAAAGAGCGAAAATTTTGAAAAAAAAAAACAATATTTTTTACTTTTTGCTATAATAAATATCCCAAATTAAAAAAAAAACAAAAAAGAAAAAAAAATTCTTCATCAGTTTAGACCGATATGTATTCTTCTACATATTTTTGGTAAAAAAAAAAATCACAATAAGCGTATATTGATCGGTTTGTGCAAAAGTTATAGCATCTACAAAATATGGGATAGATTTATGGGCATTTTTTTTATTATTATTATTTTTTTTTTGCTAGTAATGGTGGCGATCTGCAATTTTTAGTGGGACTGCGACATTGCGGCGGAGAGATTGGACACTTTTGACACTTTTTGGGACCATTGATCACCTCTGCAGTTTTTATTTTTTGCACTATAAACAAAAAAAGTGCGACAATTTTGGAAAAAAAATATATTTTTTACTTTTTGCAATAATAAATATCCCAAATTAAAAAAAACAAAAAACACATTTCTTCATCAGTTTAGGCCAATATGTATTTTTCTACATATTTTTAGTAAAAAAAACCCCAAAAAATCCACAATAAGCTTATATTGATCGGTTTGCGCAAAAGTTATAGCGCCTACAAAATAGGAGATAGATTTATGGCATTTTTATGGCCAAAGTGCTGCGTAAACTGGCAGCGCTATATAAATCCTATATACATCCTGTATAATAATAATAATAATATGGAATTTTTATTATTATTATCTTTTTACTAGTAATGGTGGCGACCTGCAGTTTTTAGCGGGACTGCGACATTGCGGCGGACAAATCGGACACTTTTGACGCTTTTTTGGGACCACTGACATTTATATAGCGTTCTAGAGCTAAAAATAGGCACTGATTACTGTATAAATGTCACTGGCAGGGAAAGGGGTTAACACTTGGGGGCGATCAAGGGGTTAAGTGTTCCGTAGGGAGGTGTTTCTAACTGTGGGCGGTGGGGACTGACTGGAGGAGGAGAGAGATCTCTGTTCCTGGTCACTGAGGAACAGCAGATCTCTCTCTACTTCCCTGTCAGAATGGGGATCTGACTGTTTACATTGACAAGATGCCCGTTCCGGCTCTCTGTGGAGCGATCGCGGGTGGCTGGCGTACATCACGGCCAACGGCCACGCACATCGTCTCCGGCGTCGCACCCCCTATAGCTTTTTAAAGCTCCCGATGTACAATGATGGCGATTCGCGCATCCGCGCTAACCTGCTGCAGTGCAACTGTGGCGGCTGGTCAACAAGTAGTTAAAAAATGCATAGGTGTAAACTGAGCCTAAGGAAACTTGTGTGCTGTTTTTTATTCTTATTGTTTGACTTTCTGATCTGCATGTTTGTTCCAAGCCAGGAATGCTAAAAGCACCAAAACCACAGCCAGCCAGGAATCTGGCATTTCAGAAGGCAGCTTCTATCATTCTCTCAATATGGGTTTCCTTTAACCACTTAAGCCTCAGACCATTTGGCTGGCCAAAGACCAGAGCACTTTTTGCGATTCGGCACTGCATCGCTTTAACTGACAGTTGCGCGGTCGTGCGACATGGCTCCCAAACAAAATTGACGTCCTTTTTTTCCCCACAAATAGAGCTTTCTTTTGGTGGTATTTGATTACCTCTGCGTTTTTTTATTTTTTGCGCTATAAACAAAAAAAGAGCGACAATTTAAAAAAAAAGCAATATTTTTTAGTTTTTGCTATAATAAATATCCCCCAAAAATATATAAAAAAACATTTTTTTTCCCTCAGTTTAGGCCGATACGTATTCTTCTACATATTTTTGGTAACAAAAATCGCAAAAAGCGTTTATTGATTGGTTTTCGCAAAAGTTATAGCGTCTACAAAATAGGGGATAGTTTTAGGGCATTTTTATAAATTTTTTTTTTTTAATTTACTAGTAATGGCAGAAATCAGCGATTTTTATTGTGACTGCGACATTATGGCGGACAGATCGGACACTTTTGGCGCTATTTTGGGACCATTCACATTTATACAGTGATCAGTGTGATTAAAAATGCATTGATTACTGTGTAAATGTGACTGGCAGTGAAAGGGTTAACCAGGAGGGGGCGCTGCAGGGGTTAAGTGCGTCCTAGGGGGTGATTCTAACTGTGGGGGGGGAGCGGCTATGTGTGACACGACACTGATCACCGCTCCTGATCACAGGGAGCTGTGATCAGTGTCCTGTCACTAGGCAGAACAGGGAGATGCTTGTTTACATCAGCATTTTCCCGTTCTTCCTCTCCGTGAGATGATCGCGGGTATCCCCACGGACATCAAGTCCACGGGACCCGCGATCGCACTCACAAAGCTCGCAGCAGGGTCACGTGTGCCGCCACCGGCGCGCACGCGACCACACAGCGGCAAATTTAAAGGGATGTACCTGTACGCCCATTTGCCTGTCCGTGTCATTCTGCTGAAGTAAATGTTCGTGCCGCGGTCGGTAAGCGGTTAATGTGATTTATTTTAAGCCTGTCTGTTCGGTTATAGAAAATTCCTGTTACACATCTGCATTTTCTTTTTTTATTCTCAAAATAACATTAGCGTTGCTTTGATGGATGAAAAATCTTGAAAGCTGCAGAAGCTTTTAAAGTAAGCTTTTACAGTAACAGGTTTAAAAAGAATTTTCAAGCAGCCACCTCATTTAAAGATCCAATACACCTTATTATGCTGGAAACACTTCTAACTAGTTTGTTACTTTTCTAGGCTGAATAAACCAAATTATCAAAAAGGCCATAAAATGAAATCTTAACCATTTCAGCCCCAGGAGATTTGGCTGCTGAATGACCGGGCCATTTTTTGCGATTCGGCACTGCGCCGCTTTAACTGACAATTGCGCGGTCGTGCGACATTGTACCCAAACAAAACTGACGTCCTTTTTTTCCCCACAAACATAACTTTCTTTTGGTGGTATTTGATCACCTCTGCGGTTTTTATTTTTTGCGCTATCAACAAAAAAAAGGGACAATTTTGAAAAAAAAAAAAACATAATATTTTGTACTTTTTGCTATAATAAATATCCCCATTTTTTTTTTTTTTTTTAAAAAAAGCTAATTTATTTTCTCAGTTTAGGCCGATATGTATTCTTCTACATATTTTTGGTAAAAAAAAAAATTGCATTAAGCGTATATTGATTGGTTTGCGCAAAAGTTATAGCGTCTACAAAATAGGGGATAGATTTATAGCATTTTTATTAATATTATTATTATTTTTACTAGTAATGGCAGAGATCTGCGATTTTTTATCGGGGCTGCAACATTATGGCGGATACATCGGACACTTTTGACACATTTTTGGGATCATTGGCATTTATACAGCGATCAGTGCTATACAAATGCACTGATTACTGTAAAAATGTCACTGGCAGGGAAGGAGTTAACACCAGGGGGCGATCAAGGGTGTTAACTGTGTTCCCTGTGTGTGTTTCTAACTGTAGGGGGAGGGGACTGACCTAGAGGAAATGTTAGATCGTGGTTCCTAGCTATTAGGAACACACGATCTGTCACTCCTCACAGAACAAAACAGGGATTTGTGTATTTACACACACACGTCCCTGTTCTGCCTCTCGTGCCCGCGATCGCTCGTGGCCAGCGGTCATCGTGACCGTTGGCCATGAGCATAAGCTTGTGCGCCTGCTATCCCGATCCCACAAGCTGGCGTATAGCTACGACGGCTCGCGGGATTGCGCCGACCTGCCGCAGTAAAATGACGGCGGCTGGTCGGCAAGCGGTTAAAGTGGTAACAAACTCAAAAACCAAAATTGTATATATTACAGTTTACCAATCCTTAGATGTGGTGGCTGCATTCATTTTCTTTTTTGAGCTTTTTTTCCCTCTTTATTTTTACATGGTGATCCAGCCAATAATACACTTGAAACAGTGCCATAGTATTGGATGTGAGATATAGTGAGTGCTGAGGGTTGACTGTGTTCCTATTAGGCTGTGTTCACACTATTGCGAATTGGATGCGGGTTTTTACCACATCCAATTCGCATTGCGGGAGATTGTGACTGGCTCTCTATGGACCCGGTTCACACATCTCCGCAGCGAATTACTCTACCCTACGCGCCTTTTGGTCTGTTTCAGGTCCAAATGCAGCCCAAAATTCGGGCTGAAATCGGACCTGAACCAGTGAATGGAGATGCACCGGACCCCCTGCTGTGAGCCGCAAGCAGCTTAGATGTGAACCCAGCCTTAGGGTGTCTCCACTATGGATGGGGGAGCAATGGAGACATCTTTATACAGCAGCAAAAATATTTTTGTCGACTAAATTAACATTAGAATTCAACTAAAACTATTTAGATGACTAAAATACGACTAAAACGGCATTTTAATCAAAAGACTACGACTAAAACTAAATCGAAATTTGACATCAAACTTAGCACTGTACTACCACGTAAGGGCTGAGCTGCCGAAAGAAAAAAAAATAAGAAAAAGGCTTTTCCTATTTTTTTTTTTTATATTTAACCACTTCCCACCCGCCATATAGCAAAATGATGGCCGGAAAGTGGCTTCATATGAAGTCCGGCAGGACAACCCGCTGGCGCATGCAGCTCGGCGATCGGTGGTGTTGTACGTCAGTCTGACACACTGCATCTCCGATCTAGGTAAAGAGCCTATGAACTTACTTTAAAGGATAAGTTCACCTTTGCTCAACTTTTTTTTTTTTTCTAAATTCCAGCCTCCCCCATGCACCAATATAGCATCCATGTGCTTTTTTTGCAAAAATATTGCCACTTACTTCACTTGTCCTCATGCTTCAAAATGAACGGGGCTTGACAGCTGAGTGTTTCTGTCCACTCCCTCCTATGTACTTGTATAAAGATGGCCATACACTATGCAATTTGATTGTGTATTTAGTGAGAAGGGTGATCATTGATTGATTGTATTTCATTTAAAAAACGTGTAGCTGGGAATGGGTGGGTAGGTAGGAGGGTGGATAATGCAGGGTGTGTGCTAATGAAGTCAGCTGGTCAACTCCTTCCTGTGTTATAACCTAAAGTCTGACCAGGAAGTAAGGCAGAACTAATGGATACGTTTGGGAATATGGATGAGGACAAGTGAAGTAAGTGTCTGTAGAATTAATGGAAAGCTTTGATATTTTTGCAAAAAAAAGTACATTTATGCTATATTGGTGCATGGGGGAGCTGGAATTTAGAAAAAAAAAAAAGTTGAACAAAGTCAATCTTATCCTTTGCAGCTATTACCTTTTGTACCTCCCCCTCCCTTTAGAATGTAAGCTCTACGAGCCGGGCCCTCCTGTACCTTTTGTATTGAACTGTACTGTAATTGTGTTGCCCCATTTATACATTGTAAAGCGCTGCGTAAACTGTTGGCGCTATATAAATCTCGTATAATAATATAATAAATCTCGTATAATAATCCTTTAACTGCTTGCCGACCAGCCGCTGTCATTTTTACGGCGGCAGGTCGGCACGATCCCTCAAACCGTCGTAGCTATACGTCGGCTCGCGGGATTGGGATAGCAGGCGCGCACCCGCTGCACAGCTGGGGTCCAGATGCTCGTGGCCAACAGTCGCAATGACCGCCGGCCACGAGCGATCGTGAGCACGAGGGACAGAACACGGAAGTGTGTGTGTAAACACACGAATCCCTGTTCTGTTCTGAGAGGAGTGACAGATCGTGTGTCCCTAATAGCTAGGAACCACGATCCATCATTTCCTCTAGTCAGTCCCCTCCCCCTTCAGTTAGAACCACCTCCCGGGGAACACAGTTAACCCCTTCACCGTCCCCCTAGTGTTAACCCCTTCACTGCCAGTGACATTTTTACAGTAATCAATGCATTTTTATAGCACTGATCGCTGTACAAATGCCAATTGTCCCAAAAATGTGTCAAAATTGTCCAATGTGTCCGCCATAATGTTGCAGTCATGATAAAAAAGTCGCAGATCGCCGACATTACTAGTAAAAAAAATAATAATAATAATAAAAATGCTATAAATCTATCCCCTATTTTGTAGACGCTATAACTTTTGCGCAAACCAATCAATATACGCTTATTGCAATTTTTGTTTACCAAAAATATGTAGAAGAATACATATCTGCCTAAACTGAGAAAAAATTTGCTTTTTAAAAAAAAAATTATATATATATATATATATATAATTTATATATATATATATTTATATATATATATATATATATATATATATATATATATATATATATATATATATATATATATATTATATTTTTTTATATATTTTTTGGGGATATTTATTATAGCAAAAAGTACAAAATAATGTGTTTTTTTCTAAATTGTCACTCTTTTTTTGTTTATAGCGCAAAAAATAAAAACCACAGAGGCGATTAAATACCACCAAAAGAAAGCTCTATTTGTGGGGAAAAAAGGACATCAATTGTAATTGTCAGTTAAAACAACGCAGTGCCGTATCGCAAAAAATGGCATGGTCATTCAGTAGCCAAATCTTCCGGGGCTGAAGTGGTTAAAGTAACTTCAAAAATAACAGACTTACTGACTGAATTACCCAGTGAAAATAACAAAACAAAGCCTAAAAAACTAAAACTAATACAGACACCACATCAAAGAACTGGTGAGCTGCAATTTTATTAAATTTTTGGTTTTGGGTTTAATACCGGTTTAAGGTTGTACAAGAGATAGAGAACTGCTATTGCTGATCTCTTTCTGAGAATGCTAGTTCCCTTGCTGTTTCTGGCTTCAGTACTTCAGTCACTGACCCAGAACAAGAAGGATGGAACTTCAGGCTAACTACAACCTACTGAAGACGTCAATCAGACACCATTTGGTCTCTGGCAGGGTAAACCCCACCAATAAAGTGGTGATAATATAAATCAGAGCAGGAAGGTGGCAACTTGCTTGGTAGGCACTGAGCCTCAAGGTAGTGCACCTGCTCTTTGCAATCCCTCTTAGCTGGCCTTACACATCTAAGATTATCTAGGTCAACATTTTATTTGGTATGTTTTTGTTAGCCCCTTTTTAAGGCCGGGTTCACACTACTGTGAATTGGATGCAGGTTTCTCCGCATCCAATTCTCACAGCAGGAGATTGTGACCAACTCTCTATGGAGCTGGTTCACACATCTCCGCAGTGGCTTCAGGTCCAAATTCGGCCCAAAATTCCGGCTGAAATCGGACCTGAACTGGTGAAGGAGGACGCACTGGACTTCTTCTGTGAGCCATTGCGTGCTCCTGTGTGAACCTAACCTGAATGCATAGCTCCCAACTGTCCCTGATTTCGAGGGACTGTCCCTGATTTGGAACAATGTCCCTCTGTCCCTCATTCCTTCTTATTTGTCCCTCATTTTGATCTGATCTATATAGATGTATATAAAATGCACTTTTTATCCATCAAAAAGTGTTTCCCAGTTCTTTACCTTTCATCTGATTTCTAATGGGGCGTACACACGGTCAGACTTTTCAGCTACAAAAGTCCGACAGCCCGTCCGACAAACTTTCGACGGACTTTTGGCGGACTTGCGGCAGACTTTCTAACGAACTGACTTGCCTACATACGATCACACAAAAGTCCGACGGATTCGTACATGATGACGTACACCGGACTAAAATAAGGAAGTTGATAGCCAGTAGCCAATAGCTGCCCTAGCGTGGGTTTTTGTCCGTCGGACTAGCATACAGACGAGCGGATTTCTGGGTCCGGCGGAGTTACGACGTAAAGATTTGAAGCAAGTTCCAAATTTAAGTCTGCCAGATTTGAGACTGGAAAAGTCCGCTGAAAGTCCGGGGAAGCCCACACACGATCAAATTGTCCGCCGGATTTGGTCCGTCAGCGTCCGTCGGACTTTTGTAGCCGAGAAGTCCGACCGTGTGTACGCCCCATAAATTGCTGCATTTGTAAATTCCAAAAGCCAAATTAAAGGAATAGTAATTGTTAAAAAAAAAGCACTTGTGGGTTTTACCAGTCTTGTTTTTCTGTACAATTCTCCTTTAAGGGGGCGTGGCAAGGGGTGTGTCCTATGCTTACCTACTGTTGCTGATAGGTGTCCCTCATTCCCATCTCAAAAAGTTGGGAGGTATGTGAATGGTATTTTCCCCTCTGCCTTCTTTGCTGGGTTATTTGAGCAGGTGGAGGAGCAGGCTTCAGTATATTGTGTGGGATTGACTGTGAAGATACAGTGCTTCATGGGAACCCTGGTGTAGGCCCCAGAGACTTTCCAAAGACTCCATAAGGATATTGGTGAGCCCCTGACTGTTCGGGACAGTGTGAGCAAAGTAGAATTGCAGCAACCACTTTCTGTAGGCCTCTATTAGTGATCAATTACAGATCAGGATTGTAGGAAAATGTTACCTGTTGTATATATATTTATGCGACACAGTACCCAAATAAAATAGAGTTTTCTTTTGGTTGTATTTGATCACCTCTGCGGTTTTTTGTGGGTTTTTTTTTTTTATTATTTTTTACTCTCTGCTATAAAACACATCCAATAAAAAAAAAAATCAAATTTCTTCATCAATTTAGGCCAATATGTATTCTTCTACATATTTTTGGTAAAAAAAATCCCAATAAGCGTATATTGATTGGTTTGCGCAAAAGTTATCGCATCTACAAACTATGGGATATTTTTATGGCATTTTTATTTTTACTAGTAATGACGGTGATCAGCAATTTTTTGCGGGACTGCGACATTGCAGCAGACAAATTGGACACTAAGTGACACTTTTTGGGGACCATTGACCCTAACACAGTGATCAGTGCTAAAAAATGCACTGTCGCTGTATAAATGACTGAGCTTCGGGTGGCGGAGTGAAACGCGTTGGGAGCGTAGATTGGTCGGATTCCAGGCTGAGGTTGCCACTCCATTCATTGCAGTAGGACACCATAGATGTGGGACTTCCAGGGGTTACCCTTTCTTTCTTGAAGCTTTGCAGGAGCCAGGATTGGCTCCAACCCCTGTCAGCACTCTAGCAGCTGCTGCGGATGTACTGTTCACATACCCCCTCCCTATCGAGCCTGAGCGGCCCATACACTTTTCTCAGGTCACTGTATAAATGACACTGGCAGGGAAAGGCTTAACATCAGGGGCAATCAAAGGGTTAAGTTTGCTCCTAGGGAGTGATTTCTAACTGTGGTGGATAGTTTAATTGGAGGAAGAGAGAGATCTGTGTTCCTGATTAGCAGGAACACAAGATCTCTCTCTTCCTCTCTGATAGAAAGGTGGTCTGCCTTGTTTTCATAGGCAGACAAGTGTTCTGCCTCTCCAGCGAGTGATCGGCGGGTCCCGGCAGCCATTGCAATCACCAGACCCGCTGATTGGCTCCTGCTGTGTCCAATCACAGTGGGAGCGGGTCACTGGCGGGGCGCATGCACGGCCCCCAACCCAGAAGTGAAAACAATGTACAGTGTTTCGTGCAGCCGGGCTGCCCTGAAGCAGTAAATGTGCGGTGGGCGGTCTGGAAGCGGTTGAACTGAATTGGTTATTTTACAAGGTGTAGGTTCACGTATACTTTAAAGTGGATTTAGACCCTCTCCTAACCCAGTTAAGTGAATATCCTTAGGTGATACACAGAGATGAATCAAATCCTCCTATATAGGTTTTACTTGTACATCTGCTGTCTTCCCCTTTCTACACTCTTTGAAAAACACAGATCGTGTTAGAAAACTTTCTTCCTCTTTCAGCAGTTGGAGGGAAGGGTGGATTTACACTGTGTGAGAGCTGATTGGAGGAAAGGCACACCCCCCCTCCACATAGGCAGAGGAACGAAGTAACATGCAGAGCTGCATTATGAATAGACAAGCTTCGTGCTTATCTCCCTCTAAGCTCTTTCCCCGACACAAATTTTTAGCTACTGTTCTGTACTGTCATGTGTTGGAGGACTTGTCAGAAGTGACTCTGTTATAACAGAGGGATGAAGCACCAGAGAGAAATGACACTTAGAGCTTTGGAGAGAGTAAACACTACAGAAATATGTGCTTAGTTCAACATTCATGAATGGGGTTTACAACCACTTTAAACCTGAGCACTGTCACATGACAGAGGAATCATACCAGCATCCAACACCACTGAAAATGAAAATGTCCGCTGTGATGAAGTGACTCTTTAACCTCTTGCCGACCAGCCGCCGCAGTTATACTGCGGCAGGTTGGCTTAGCTGCGCAAAACACAGCACCGGTACGGCGGTCCCTTTAACCACTTGCCGTCCGCCGCACGCTGATATACGTCAGCAGAATGGCAGCGGTGGGCAAATGGGCATACCTGTACTTCCCCTTTAAGAGCAGGGGCTAGCAGGTGCGTGCACCCGCCGCGTACAGCGTGACCGTTCCCACGGGACCTGTGGACTCGATATCCGCCGGTCTCCCGGTGATCATGTCACTGAGCCTCAGGACGGGGAAGTGCCTATGTAAACAAGGCATTTCCCCGTTCTGGCTTGTGTCATGACAGAGATCACTGCTCTCAATATATAACAAAGGGGAATGTGGGACTTTAAATGAGGCAATTGACTTGTGGAGGTAGAGTATATAGTAATCATTTTTTATTTGTAACAATAATACAAAAGTATTTTGTATACATGCACAATGGCATAAACATAATGGATACATATACTTATACATTAGCTTGGCAGCACATAAAAAATAGTAAATGTTGATAAATATAATACAAGGTGTTTCATATTAGCAGGCATTAGTACATCATATGCAAAAGCGCTGCTATAAGATAGGTACACATACACATTGATAATTGCATAGTACTCAATGAATTTTAGATATACAAAAAGTATACAGTATATGGGCCAGTGAATAAGTAATGAGCCAGACTTGTCTGAGCACCCCATGGAAACTCTACGCATTTTATGGCTATATGCCATTCATTAACTCAATGAATATTAGTTATATTTATCAACATTTACTATTTTTTATGTGCTGCCAAGCTAATGTATATGTATCCATTATGTTTATGCCATTGTGCATGTATACATATGAAAATACTTTTTTACTATTGTTACAAATAAAAAATTACTATACTATATACTCTACCTTTACAAGTCAATTGCCTCATTTAAAATCCCACATTCCTCTTTGTTATGTACTTGAACCCGGGATGGAGGCACAAACATTGTGCCTCATTTAAAGTCCCAAATTCCCCCCTCTTGGCGAGATCACTGCTCTCTGTCATCGAGTTAAGTTAAAGCCTATCCCCCCCAGTTAGAATCACTCCCTAGGACACACTTAACCCCTTCACCCCCCCCCCCTATTGTTTAATCCCTTCACTGCCAGTGTCATTTACACAGTAATCAGTGCATTTTTATAGCACTGATCGCTGTATAAATGCCAATGGTCCCAAAATAGTGTCAAAAATGTCCGATGTGTCCGCCATAATGTTGCAGTCCTGATAAAATTGCAGATCGCCGCCATTACTAATAAAAAAAATGAATAATAAAAATGCCATAAATCTATCCCCTATTTTGTAGAAGCTATAACTTTTGCACAAACTAATCAATATATGCTTATTGCGATTTTTTTTAACAAAAATATGTAGAAGAATACATATTGGCCTAAACTGAGGAAAAAGATTGTTTTTTTTTTATATATTTTTTGGGGATATTTATTATAGCAAAAAGTAGAAAATATTGCGTTTTTTTTCAAAATTGTCGCTCTTTTTTTTGTTTATAGCGCAAAAAATAAAAACCGCAGAGATGATCAAATACCACCAAAAGAAAGCTCTATTTGTGGGAAAAAAAGGACGTCAATTTTGTTTGGATAGAACGTCACACGACTGCATAATTTTTAGTAAAAGCGACGCAGTGCCGAATCGCAAAAAGTGCTCTGGTCAGGATGGTGGTAAAATCTTCCGGGGCTGAAGCAGTTAAAAGGGTTGTACACTCTCATTTTTTTTTTTAATAACAAGCATGTCATACTTACCTCCACTGTGCAGTTCATTTTCCACAGAGTGGCCCCGATCTTCGTCTTCTGGGGTCCCCCGGCGGTGCTGGTAGCTCATTGGGTGCCCACATTGGAGAAGGCTCTCCTAAGGTGGACACCTATGCGGGCGCACTCCTGAGTCCTGCCTTTATGTACATTCACACAGAATGCAGGACTCGGCCCCGCCCCTGTGTCGCTGAATTTGATTGGCAGCAGAGGGAGCCAATGGCTGCGCTGCCATTAATTTATCCAATTAGGAGCTGAGACAACAAGCAGAGAGGTAGAGCACGTCTCTGCTGAGGGAACGAACGGTCTTGGGTGAGTAGAATGGGGGGCTGGGGGGCTGCTCAGTGTCAGAAGTTTTTTCACCTTAATGCATAGGATGCATTAAGGTGAAAAAACACAAGGGTTCACAACCCCTTTAATGGCTATAGCAGGCGCGCACGCCAGTATTGCCAAAGCCGATGCGCTGTGGCCGGCGGCCGCGATGTCCGCCAGCCACCCGCAATCGCTCCACAGAGAGCCAGAACGGGAATCTGTCAATGTAAATAAACACATCCCCATTCTGTCAGGGGAGTAGAGAGAGATTGTCTGTTCCTAGTGATCAGGAACAGCGATCTCTCTCCTCCTCCAGTCAGTCCACTCCCCCCACAGATAGAAACACCTCTCTAGGGAACACTTAACCCCTTCATCGCCTCCTACTGTTAACTCCTTCCCTGTCAGTGACATTTATACAGTGATCAGTGGCTACTCTTAGCTCTGATCACTGTAATAATGTCACTGGTCCCAAAAAAGTGTCAAAAGTGTCAGATCTGACCACCGCAATGTCACAGTGTCGCTAAAAATCGCTGATCACCGCCATTACTAGTAAAAAAAAAATAATAAAAATGCCATAAATATATCCCCT
The DNA here is from genome assembly GCA_037952925.1 of Lithobates clamitans. Taxonomy (NCBI): domain Eukaryota; kingdom Metazoa; phylum Chordata; class Amphibia; order Anura; family Ranidae; genus Lithobates; species Lithobates clamitans. The sequence continues at coordinate 3,061,131 of JBBGZY010000103.1, read as the reverse complement.
ATTTTGTAGACGCTATAACTTTTGTGCAAACCAATCAATATACACTTATTGCAATTTTTTTTACCAAAAATATGTAAAAGAATAAATATTTTTGTTTATAGCACAAAAAAAACAAAACGCAGAGGTGATCAATTACCACCAAAAGAAAGTTCTATTCGTGGGAAAAAAAGGACGTCAATTTTGTTTGGGTGCAACGTCACACGACCGCGCAATTGTCAGTTAAAGTGACGCAGTGCCGAATCGCAAAAAGTGCTCTAGTCAGGAAGGGGGTAAATTCTTCTGGGGCTGAAGCGGTTAAAGAAGAAGAGAATGTGCGCCCAATTTTGTTTGGGTACAGCGTCACATGACCGCGTAATTGTCAGTTAAAGCGATCATTAAGGTCATTAAGGGGGTAAATCCATCCCGGGCTCTTTTTCTAAAAAGAATTGTGGAAGTTCCCCATGGGGTTTTAAAGCAGCAAGCGAAAAGTTTTTTGTAAAAAAATTTTTTTTATTAGAAAAATACTCCGAACATACTTTGAAGACTACAAAGATTTAAAATATGAGCTCCGGTTACACATAGAGTCAAGTATATAGGGTACATATACTGGTTATGCTAAAAATTGTCACATAATCGCACAATAAATCGCAAGGAGTGGATGTGTATTACCACTCCAGGCAATATCATTCATGGTTATACTAATGCTTGCCAATAACGAAGACCCCGAGACCCCTAATCCATCCTGGGCTGACGTGGTTAAGACCGCGATGAAGCTGCATTGCTACATAAACAACTACACGGGGGAAAAAAAAAAAGAAAGAAATTAAAATAAATGATTTCTAATAATGTGTCCAATTCAAGGAAAAGTTGCTTATAGAGGAAATTCATTTATTTTATTTTTTTGAATCATGTCAACCCTTTTTTCTTGATCCACACAAATCTAGTCGTTGCTAACAAGGTTAATAAAGATCCGCCCAGTGGATGCCTTTCAGACTATTTGAAAAAATGTCTCTCTCTTGAATTTTTATGTTTGTTTCGATTGGCACTTAAAGATGACGAGGCCTCTCCAGCATATGAATCCTCCGTATTATTTTACACCATACGCAGATAAGATAATCTGGAAAGCCCACCATAGGGAATTTCATTTCTTATGGTAACTTGTTCTATGTTTTCATAAGGTATGCAGAACAAAATAAACTGGCTATGTAAACATAATAATATTTTGCGGAAAGTACATGGGCACCCTGGGACTTGCTCAAGCAGTGGAAATGTATGAATCCACTTTGTTTACTACAACTCGGGGAGAGAAGTACTGTTCTGCTTATTGCCTGCTGGAAGGAAACGGGGAGCCTAATAAAGCTAATTTTAGAGGACATCATTTTTATTGTTTCTTCAGCATAGGCTTGAATTGAAATGCAGTAAAAGGTACAATTACGTAACTTGTTAACTTAATAATCCTCTTTGCAGGATGTTGGGAGGGTGAACATTTTTCATCCAATCCGGTCTGATGTAACAAGCTCAGTGTATTAACCGAATTATCTATAGAGGAACAACTTTCATTTTTCTTAGGCCTTCTACATACGGGCTAGACATGTGCACTGCCAAAAAATCTGTTCGTTTTAGTTTTCGTTTCATTCGTTTTTTGTTTGTTTTTTTTCCGTTTTTCGGGTCATTCCTCATGATCGAAATTCGTTATTTCGGAAAAATTCAAATTCGTTATGTTCCATTAGTTTAGATGCGGTACGAAAAACATGGGCACTCACATGAGTGTAGACGGGTAGGCCGCACACCCCATAAAGTGCAAAAAATTATACTAGAACCCCCTAACGGGGCTTTAAAACAGCCAATGAAATACAGTATTGGTAGTTGAAAAAATTCAATTTTATTAGTACAAAAGTATATAGGTAGCGTATTAAAAAATCACAAAAGATAGATACTGACTATTCGAGTCAAGACATGATCTAAATGTGACATACCATTACATAAAACAAAGCATACAGTTAAGCCAAGTACTAGGCAAAATACATTAAATGGCGACCAAGATTATCTTAAATGTTATATACTTGAAAGGGTATATGCCTGTAATACGATACATGTATGTGGAACAACAGAAGTTGTATACGTGAATCCTGACGCGTTTCGACCCTTCCCGGGTCCTTTTCAGAGGATTGTTGTCCACTGTGAAAAGGTCAACATGTGTATATTAAATATACAATAACCCACAATGTCTAAACTGCACGCGGAAACGCTATAATTCCTGTATTACAGGCAATGTCTGTTGCTACCCTTTCAAGTTAGGGGGTTCTAGTATAATTAGTTTAGATGCGGTATTCGGACATTCAGGAGATTTGAAAAGCCCTAAATAATAACTAATGCCGCGTACACACGATCGGACTTCTCATCGGAAAAAGATATGACGGCTTTTCCGACAGGATTCCGCTCAAGTTTGCCTTGTATACACGCAGTCACGCAAAAGTTCGCTGAACTTACGACCGTCAAGAACGCGGTGACGTACAACACTACGATGAGCCGAGAAAATGAAACTCAATGCTTCCGAGCATGCATCAAATTGTTTCTGAGCATGCGTAGGAATTTTGCCCGTCGGAATTGCCGCAGACGATCGTATTCGCTGAACTTACGACCGTCAACACTACGACGAGCCGAGAAAATGAAGCTCAATGCTTCCGAGCATGCGTCAGATTGTTTCCCAGCATATGTAAGAATTTTGCGCGTCGGAATTGCTACAGACGATCGCATTTTCAGAATAGGAACTTTTCCCAACCGAAAAAATTGAGAACCCGCTCTCAATCTTTTGCTGGCTGGAATTCGGCCAGCAAAAGTCAGATGGAGCATACACATGGTCACATTTTCCGACGAAAAACTCTCATTGGTCTTTTGCGGGCCGAAATTCCGATCGTGTGTACGTGGCATAACTAATAATAACTAATTATTGAATTATATTTAAAGAGGAAGAGAGGAGGACAATTTAATTCCTTCCCCCCTTTTTTTTTTTTCTTCCTTTTCTTGTTGCTTAGATGTTTAATTACTATTTTATAAAGTAACCTTATATATTCTTGTTGAAAATACAATTGATTTGGGTTAAGATATACTCTGTGATACGCATGCAATTAAAATGTGTCTGTTTATATGTATAAAAATTGTTGGAAAAATAAAATATAGAATTTAAAAAAAAAAACTATTAAATGATAGGTATTGGAATTTCCTTTCAAATTTTGCTGTTTATAAATGTAACAAATACGAATTTATCCAAAGTTATGAATTATCCGAAATAATGAATACAGCATCTAAATGAATGAAATGTAACAAATTAATAATAAAAACTTTTTATTATTATTATTATTCTTTATTATTATTATTATTCATTATTCATTATTTATTATTATTAATTTGTTATGTTCCGTTCGTTTAGATGCGGAATTCGTCATTTCGGATAATTTGTAACTTTGGATAAATTCGTATTCGTTACGTTGACTAACAGCCAAATTTGAAAGGAAATTCCAATACCAATAATTTAATAGTTAGTAATAGTTAGTTATTATTAGTTAGTTAGTTATTATTTTGGATTTTTGGGTTTTCTAATTTTCTGATTTTCGTTCTTTTGAATTTTGGGATTTTCGTTCTTCTTTTCCGATTTCCGAATTTTTTAATTTCCGAATTTTCAAATTTTCGAATTTTCGAATTTACAGAAAAATTTTGTTAAACGGGTTTTCGTTAATTTGAATATTTTGAATTTGTCAAGTTTCGTCTAAAAAACTCATTTGGAACAAAATGAATTGCACATGTCTAATATGGGCTTTGAATCATATAAGAGCAATGCATACTTACCAACATCTTCAACCTAGTCCCCCTGCCTACAGCCCAAGCTTGATATGTTTACCTTTACACCCAATTTCCAGGTAGTCCCACCCAGATCACACCCACTTTCCAGGCATTCCTATCCAGGATACACCCACTTTCTGGGCAGTGATCCTCATAGCACCTCTGGCCAAATGCGGTACTGCACACCCCATTGGCTCTTGAATTCTGCTTGTTTTGTGAGACAACACTCGCAAACCGAGTCTGAATTAAAAAAAAAAAAGTTGCTCCTCTTTCAAAACGCTGGTTAACTGCGTTACTCATTAACCAAGGTTTCACTGTAAATATATATATATATATATACAAGTGCCAATGAGTGATAAATCTCAAGTGAGTCATTCCAAAAGGGTGATGAGTAAACCACAAATGAGAAAAGGTTCAAATAAAGACAAGGAGTGCATCAAATGAAGGACATCTTCAAGCAGTCAGGAACACCAGGTATAATGTTAACAGCAGGTATCACAGGAGAAAATAAATGGGTAGTCTTACCAGAACCAGAGGATCTGGATGTCAGCGACACCAGATCAAATGGGCATGGGCAGGAACAGCTCGAAGTGTCCCGAAATGGTCAGCAAAGAGACTGGAACAGGCACCGGTGTCCTCGAGGGTCAGTACTTCTCCGATACGATCACCACAGGAGAACCAGCCCTCCTCCTCACTGGACACACACTCTTCACACTCAAATCCCACCATCTATGCTCGTTTGATCTGGTGTCGCTGACATCCAGATCCACTGGTTCCGGTAAGAGTACCCATTTATTTTCTCCTGTGATACCTGCTGTCAACATTATACCTGGTGTTCCTGACTGCTTGTACGAAGATGTCCTTAATTTGATGCACTCCTAGTCTTTTTTTGAACCTTCTCTAATTCGTGATTTACTCATCACCCTTTTGGATTGACTCACTTGATATTTATCACTCATTGGGACTTGCTTGCTTGTTGATTACATTTTCTATATGTGTATTCACATGTTTTTCATATTTTATATATTTTGTCTACACAGCTGTTTTACACAGTTTTTATTATTGCTACATTTTCACTCACCTCTTGTTCATGAATCTTAGTCACAATCGTATGTAGCTGCCTTTGTTTTTCAGATTTTTTCATAATAGCGCAAATTCTTTTTTGTTTTTATACATGGCAAAATAAAATACTTGAGGATTATGGAGTTGCCCGTTGTCTTTTCTCGATGACTGTCTTGTCTGTTGGTGGATGGGAGGACAACCACAGCTTAGGCACCCAGATTTGCGACTTCCAGGCTTTACCTAAACTCCACTGCTCTGAGCGATGCATAATTTTGTTTGAACCACATAGTTTATATTGTACCAAAAATAAGGGCGGTTTATTAGTGTCTTGTGTCTGTTTGCCCTAAAATTCCCTTTAGTGTGTTTTTTACTGAAATTTTGACCTTTGCGCTAATATCAAGTAACATAAAAAAATATCAAGTGACATAAAAAAATGGCAACTACCACTGTTTTATTCTCTATGGTGTCTGCTTTCAGAAACTATGTAATGTTTTAGGGTTTTATGTAATCTTCAGGCTTAAATTATTTTTTTAACCGCTTGACGTTCACAGCACTTAGATGTACGTCGGCAAAATGGCACAGGCAGGCAAATGGGCATACAGGTACGTCCCTTTAAATTTGCCGCCTTCAGGAACTCAATGTTCTCCAGCGGCCCACGATTGCGGTGTGGAGAGGTAGAATGGGAAAGTGTAAACAAGGCATTTCCCTGTTATGCCTAGTGTCATGACAGAGATCACTGCTCCCTGCGATCGGGAGCAGTAATTGCTGTCATGTAAGTTGTAGCCCACCCCCCCCAGTTAGAATCACTCCCTAGGACACACCTAACCCCTTCATCGCCCCCTAGTGGTTAACCCCTTTCCTGCCAGTGTCATTTACACAGTAATTAGTGCATTTTTATAGCACTGATCGCTGTATAAATGACAATGGTGCCAAAAAAGTGTCAAAAGTGTCTGATGTGTCCGCCATAATGTCCCAGTCACGATGAAAATCACAGATCGCCGCCACTACTAATAAAAAAAAATAATACTAAAAATGCCATAAATCTATCCTCTATTTTGTAGACGCTATAACTTTTGCGCAAACCAATCAATATACGCTTATCACAATTTTTTTTTTTTTACCAAAAATATGTAGACGAATACATATCGGCCTAAACTGAGGAAAAAATTTTTTTTTTTAATAAATTTTTTGGGGGTATTTATTATAGCAAAAAGTAAAAAATATTGCGTTTTTTTCAAAATTGTTGCTCTTTTTTTGTTTATAACGCAAAAAATAAAAACCGCAGAGATGATCAAATACCACCAAAAGAAAGCTCTATTTGTGGGAAAAAAAGAACGTCAATTTTGTTTGGGTGCAATGTCGCACGACTGCGCAATTGTCAGTCAAATTGACGCCGTGCCGAATCGCAAAAAAAGTGCTCTGGTCAGGATGGGGATAAAATCTTCTGGGGCTGAAGTGGTTAAACATGTGTGCAAAAGCAGCTCTGGCAGCAAAAGAGTTAATGAAAAAAAATGTATGAAGGCGGATCCCTCCTTTCAAATTCTCCATTTTTTTTTTTTTGCAGCCGGACAGGTACATCCAAAAAACATGAGACTGGATACTGAAGATCTAGAACTGAATTTCAAAGATAGATTTTACAATAGCTCACAGAATGCTGGGCTCTGCCTTTGTGCGGTAGCTTTATATAATCACTGCTGTCCTTCCGGTGTGGATCTCATTGATGTCTCACACCGTTAACTCCAGTTTCGGATGACCACCCTTCTCTGAACGCCTGTAATTGAAGCTGGTTTTAGAACCTCAGCGCTCAGTGGCTCGTGCACGCACGCAGTGTTTTACTCAGTCCTCTCCTGTCTCCCACAATAAATTCAGATTGAATACCTTGTTGGGATCTGCCAACCTTACTCAAAGATAATTCAGGTGGTCAGGCCGGCTGGTATTAAACGGGCAATTTGGGAAGTGTGTTACCCATAGGAGCTTTTATTTTGTGTCAAAACAGCACATGTGAAAAATTGCATTCAATCAAACGCAGTGCATAGTAATTTAACAGAATAACTTATAGGTCACTTAGAAAGGTATCTACAGGGCCACAGACATTAGCAGACCGCTTAAAGGGGAAGTCCACACAAAAAGAGAACCACACTGGGTTTTTTTTTTTTCTTGTTCTTTTTTTTTTCATCCCTTATTTCTAAGATTTTCTTCATTCAGTAATTACAAGATTATAATTAAGAAATAAAGCATAAATAGCAAAACCTAAAGTTGTTTGGTTACAGTATCTCAGAAGGTAGGTATTTTCACTCACTGGCTACTTTATTGAGGTACACCTTGCTAGTACCGGGTTGGACCCACTTCTGCCTTCAGAACTGCCTTCAATCTTCGTGGCATAGATTCAACAAGGTGTTGGAAACGTTCTTCAGAGATTTTGGTCCATATTGACATGATGGCATCACGCAGTTGCTGCAGATTTGTTGGCTGCACATCCATGATGTGAATTCCACCACATCCCAAAGGTGCTCTATTGGATGAGATCTTGTGACTATGGAGGACATTAGAGTACAGGGACCTCATTGTCCAGTGGTGAGATGATTGGAGCTTTGTGACATGGTGCATCATCCTGCTGGAAGGAGCCATCAGAAGATGTGTACACTGTAGTCATAAAGGGATGGACATGGTCAGCAACAATACTCAGGTAGGGCGTGGCGTTTAAACAATGCTTAATTGGTACTAAGGGGCCCAAAGTGTGCCAAGAAAATATCCCCCACACCATTACACCCCCACCAGCCTGAACCGGTGATACAAGGCAGGATGGATCCATGCTTTCATGCTGTTTATGCCAAATTCTGACCCCACCATCTGAACGCTGCAGCTGAAATCGAGACTCATCAGACCAGGCAACGTTTTTCCAATCTTCTATTGTCCAATTTTGGTGAGCCTGTGCAAACTGTAGCCTCAGTTTCCTGTTCTTAGCTGACAGGAGTGGCACCCGGTGTGGTCTTCTGCTGCTGTAGCCTATCTGCTTCAAGGTTCAATGTGTTGTGCATTCATAGATGGTATTCTGTACACCTTGGTTGTAACGAGTGGTTGTTTGAGTTACTGTTGCCTTAAAATTATCTCAAACCAGTCTGCCCATTCTCCTCTGACCTCTGACATCAACAAGGCATTTTCCTCCACACAACCACCGCTCACTGGATATTGTCTCTTTTTTGGACCATTCTTTGTAAACTCTAGAGATGGTTGGGCGTTAAAATCCCAGTGGATCAGCAGTTTTTAAACTACTCAGACCAGCCTGCCTGGCACCAGCAACCATGCCACGTTCAAAGTCACTTAAATCCCCTTTCTTCCCCATTATGATGCTCGGTTTGAACTTCAGCAAGTTGTCTTCACCACGTCTAGATGCCTAAATGCATTGAGTTGCTGCCATGTGATTGGCTGATTAGAAATTTGTATTACCCGAGCAATTGAACAGGTGTACCTAATAAATAAGAGTGTGTGACGTGTGTGACGTGTATTAAATATACACTCGGTCATCATAAACAACCTAGAGTACAAACATCATGGCCTGGTCATAAGAAGAACACACAAAGTGCTACCTCCTGTACACATAGTAAGTGTTTTCATATTCATTAGATTATACACTAAATAAGGGGCGCCCCTAACATGTGCATTTATGTGGGGGCAGGACAGGCTATCTTTTTTTTGGGGGGGGTTAAGTGCTTGGGTGTGGCACTATTATTTTCTTCCCTGGCCAAGGAAAGTGACACTTAAAACCAGAATTGGCGTTATACCCATCACTTCAGAGATCTTTGCAGTTAGGGGATATCAGTGAACAAACATTCTCTGGTCTCCTTCATCTCCACCCATCGACACCCCCTATGCAGGTCCCTGGGCCTCAGGTGGGGCAGCGGAGAGGTTTTTTGGGTCATTCGTTATGATCGAAATTCGTAAATCCGTGAATCCAATTCCGAAATTCGTAAATTCGCAAATTCGTAAATTCATAAATTAATAAATTTGTGTATTCCTAAATTCGTAAATTCATGAATTCAAAAATTGTACATTTATAAATCCAAAAACCTGGAAATTTCGGAAATTTGAAAATTTATAAATTCAAAAATTTCAAATCCAGAAATTCGAAAATTTGAAAATTCAGAAACCTGAAAATCTGAAAACCGAAAATTCGAAATAATGACTAAATTAATTAACTAAAAATAACTAACTATTAAATTATAGATATTGGAATTTCCTTTCAAATTTGGTTATTAGTGAACATAACAAATACAAATTCATCCGCAGTTACGAATTATCCAAAATAAGGAATGTCACATCTAAACAAATGGAACGGAATGAATTAATAATTAATAATAATAAAAAGTTTTTATTATTATTGTTATTTATTATTATTAATTCATTACGTTCCATTCGTTTAAGTACAGCATTCATTATTTCGAAAAATGCATAACTTCGGATAGATTCGTATTCGTTACGTTCACTAACAGCCAAATTTGAAAGGAAATACCAATACTTATAATTTAATAGTTAAGTTATTATTAGTTAGTTATTATTTCAGATGTTCGAGTTTTTGTTCTTCTTTTGAATTTTCGTTTATTTTCGGATTTTCGAATTTCCGGATTTTCAAATTTTGAATTTCTGAATTTCCGAATTTCCAATATCGAATTTCCGAATTTCAAGATTTTCAAGCATCGAATTTACAAATTTCCAGATTTTATAATATCGAATTTCCGAATTTTCGAATTTTGAATTAGCGAATTTGCTAATTTTTTAATTTCCGGATTTTTTAATTTTCTAAATTTCTAATCTCGTAACTTCTGATAATCGAAAATTCAGAATTCGGAAAGTCGAAAGTTAAAAAAATTTGTGAAATCCAAATTTTCGAATATTCAAATTCACGAATATTCGCAAAAATATTATTTAACGGATTTTCGCTAATTCGAATATTTCTGAATTTGTTGAAATTCCTTAAATAACTAATTTGGAAATAAACAAATTGCACATGACTAATGGCAGGGCACATTTTCGGATGTTATAGAAAGCAATCAGGTGACTGTATAGCAGTCTGATTGCTTCCATCAGAAAGTTGGCAGTTAGCTTGTGAAATACACATTCCCAGGAGTGTGTGTAAAACCTCCCATTGCTGTAAAATAATTAAAGTCCAAATTAACTTTCAGTTTCAAGCAGCTAAATACATTCCAGGTGCAATAAAAAGAAAAAAAGGGTGCAAAAAGTACACACGATCAGAAAATCGAATGAAAAATACCAATTTCAAAGCGATCGCACAATAATCTGATCGTTAGTACACAGCTTTCAAGAGCCGATCACAACAGTTCATCTGATATTATCCGATGCTTTTGTACATGATGATTACTTGTAATGCCCCGTACACACGGTCGGATTTTCCGATGGAAAATGTCCGATCGGAGCGTGTTGTCGGAAATTCCGACCGTGTGTGGGCTCCATCGGACATTTTCCATCGGATTTTCCAACACACAAAGTTGGAGAGCAGGAGATAAAATTTTCCGACAACAAAATTCCGATCGTGTGTACACAAATCCGACGGACAAAGTGCCACGCATGCTCAGAATAAATAAAGAGATGAAAGCTATTGGCCACTGCCCGGTTTATAGTCCCGACGTACGTGTTTTACGTCACCGCGTTTAGAACGATCGGATTTTCCGACAACTTTGTGCGACCGTGTGTAGACAAAACAAGTTTGAGCCAACATCCGTCGGAAAAAATCCTAGGATTTTGTTGTCGGAATGTCCGAACAAAGTCCAACCGTGTGTACGCCCTATTAGTGTGCATTCTTTCTCTGGGAAAAAAATGACATAAATTTTAACTGGGTACAGCGTTGCACGCACGTGCAATTGTCCGTTAAAGTAATGCAGTGCTGTATCGCAAAAAATGGCCTGGTCAGGAAGGGGGGTATATCTTTCAGAGGTCAAGTGCTTAATCAGTACAGTTGTCATTCCAAAATACAATACAAATTCACTACAACACATTACATCACTTCCGAATTTTTATTCTGTCGTACGAGAATTTTCGCAACTTTAGTGAACTCTTTATTTTTGATGTGAGACATACAAAAAAAATGGACGATCATTCGTCCGATAATCTCATTGTATGTACCAGGCATTAGGCTAGGTTTACACCAGCGTCAGGGATTGCCACCCCTCTGAAATCACTTTTCAAACATTTTTCAGGATGGTGAGTGGAAGATCAGTCAGGAAACATCCATTCCCCGATCTTCCCTGCCGTTTAACCACTTACTGTCCAGCCGCCGGCATTGTACTGCGGCAGCTCGTTCCCGCGAATCGCATTCATTGTACGTCGGCTCGGTAACTTCATTTTGTGGACACGCGTGCGCTGCCAAAGCCGTACATGGCCACTGGCCAGCGGGAGGAGCCAATCAGCGGGTGGGGCGGACTCGCCGGCCACCCGCGATCGTTCCCCGCAGTGGCAGAACGGGGATCTGCCTGTGTAAATAAGGCAGATCTCCGTTCTGACAGGGGAGATCACAGAGATCTTGTCTTTCTGCTATGCAGGAAGACGGATCTGTGTGTTTCCCCAGGCAGCCCATCCCTCATACAGTTAGAACACACACTGAGGGAACGCATTTAAAGTGGAGTTCCACCCACTTTTACAACTCTTCAGTATCCCTCACTAAACTCTGCACTGTAAACAAATTGGATATTTTTTTTTTTTTTTCTCAGCACTTACTGTATATCTGCTGTATTCATTTTTTACTTCCTCCTCCCTGGCCGTGGCCCATCGCATCATTTCCTGTTTTCAATGCCTTCTGGGAAGGGGCGTCAACTTCCTCTGAAACCGCCGTTGCTATGGAAACCTGACCTGAAACCTATTACACTGCTTGTGCTGCACTGAGCATGTGCGAGATCTGCAAGAATGAGATCCAGGAAGAAATACAGTCTGGCTTCAGATGCCCACACTTAAGATGGCCACGGCCTGCTATAAGTTTATAAAATAACAAACTACTGCTATAAACTAACAAAACAGACCTTAGTTTACAGACTAACTTTACTAGTATACATTAAGCTTGTGTATTATAGGGGTATTTTAATTTAAAAAGTATAATTTTGGCTGGAACACCACTTTAACCCCTTGATTGCCCCTGATGTTAACCCCTTCCCTGCCAGTGTCATTAGTATAATAACAGTGCATATTTTTTAGCACCGATTACTTTAAAGTGGAGTTCCAATTAAAAAAAAAAGGAATAAAGGCCACAGCTACAAATACTGCAGCTGCTGACTTTTTATAATCAGACACTTACCTGTCCCAGGGTCCAGCAATGCGGGGGAACGAAGCCCCGCTCGTCTCCCGCTCCTCTCTGCGGCGCCGGCATTGTCACTGTGGGCGTCTGGCTGTGGCTTCATAGCCGGGCATGCACTGTGCATGCGCGAGCCACGCTGCGACTGGCATCTGGGACTTGGGACGTGTCCCAGATGATTGCCAAGAGGGAGGGGGGGAGGTGATCTTCCTTCCTGCGCCGCGGTGCCCCGGGAGGAAGTAGGAGCTGGAACCCTCTAAAAAGGGTTTCCGCCCCCCCCCCCCCAAAAAAATGACATGCCAAATGTGGCATGTCAGGGGGTCATCTTCCCTTAAAGTGGAAGTTCCATTTTTGGGTGGAACACGGCTTTAATAATGTTACTGGTTCCCAAAAAAGTATCAAATATCAGTTAGGTGTCCGATGTCTGCCGCAATGTTGCAGTCCCGCTAAAAATTGCAGATCACCGCCATTACTAGCAAAAAATAATAATAATAATAATAAAAATGCAATAAATCTATTCCCTATTTTGTACACGCTATATCTTTTGCGCAAACCAATCAATCTACACCTATTGCAAGTTTTTTTTACCTAAAATATGTAGAATATATATCGGTCTAAACTGAGGAAGAATTTTTTGGGGGGGGAATATTCATTATAGCAAAAAGTAAAAAATATTGCTTTATTTTCAAAATTGTCGCTCTTTTTTTGTTTATAGCGCACAAAATAAAAACTGCAAAGGTGATCAAATACAACCAAAAGAAAGCTCTATTTGTGGGAAAAAAGGACATACATTTTGTTTGGGTACAGCATTGCATGACCGCGCAATTGTCAGTTAAAGTGACGCAGTGCCATATCGCAAAAAATGGCCTGGTCATTCAGGGGGTAAATCCTTCCTGCCCTTAAGTGGTTAAGAGGCCAGGAGCGCTTAGCTCTGAGTGTTTCGGGTTTTGGTGCTGTCATTCCCTGGCTGCTGTCACTGGGGAAGTAGCTAATGGCATGATCTGTGCTTGATTTTCTGCAGTGGAGGACAGGGAAGATGTCTCCAAAAAGAGGACCTGTCACCTAATGCTATCACATAGGAGGTTTATTTAAAAATATAAAATAACGTAAAAAAAAAATTAAAAAAATAAAAAATTTAGAAGCTTCACAATTGTTCTGCGCACACACCTGCAAATGCAAATGGGTGTACAGGGTGCACACTCATATGTAGACTGTGACTGAGATGCACGTGTTATATGGAATGTCAGAGTGAAAGCAAAAATTCTAGGTCCATCATTTATAGTTTACTGTACTCTGAGGAGCTGTAAAAGAATGTAAAGCTTTGTCTACTAATTACTTTGGGTAGCCAAAAATTAACACATTTGGTATCTATTTACTGTACACTAGCTCATTTTTTATTTTGTACAAAAAACAAAATGGAGGATTAAATTGCGTTTACATGTAATAAAATTAATTTTTGTGTATTTTCTCTTGAAAGTATAGATTTGATAGATAAATAGTTGTGCAATATAAAAAATAGCAACTACCATCTTTTGGTCCTACAATGTCTCTGCTTTCAGAAAATCTACGTGTTCTAGCGGTGTTAAGAATTTTAACGGGATAGCCAAAAATGAAGATTCTAACATTTGTGCAGAAAATGCACGAGAGGAGAACTAGTTAAAGCAGAACTCCACCCAAAAGGGGAAGCTCGGCTTATTTGCACCCTCCACTGCCACTCTTGGAACTTTTTGGGGGGGAGGTGGGAGAGGGGTATGGGTACCCGGTTTTGACAGGTACTCGCTCCTACTTCCAGGTGAGATCTCTGCGGTGGTCTACAGTGATTCTCGGCCCCTCCTCCTTCTCCTCACAGCCTTCTGGGACACACACAGGTCCCAGAAGACTGCGGGACCATTCACAAGCGCAGCCTGACTCGCGCATGCACAGTAGGAAACCGGCAGTGAAGCCGAAAAGCTTCACTGTTGTTTTCCCTTCCCTAAGATGCCAAGCGCCTGCGCCCGAAGCTGATTGAAGAGTCGGCTCGGGTGTCGACATCGCTGGATGCCTGGACAGGTAAGTGTCCTTATATTAAAAGTCAGCAGCTACAGTACCTTTTTAAACAATATTATAATACAGCAGCTTCAGTGATGGCCCATCCATTAGGGGCACCCGGGCACCACTCCCTCACTCCACACCATCCCCCTATATGCAATGGATAGATTCAGGCATAGCCTGAATCTATCTATGGTTGCCGTGGCCACCCCATATTCATGCGTCCGGCCCCTTTCAGGGCACCGGGTGCATGAATTACAGCGGCTGTGTTTTTTTTTTTTGAAGCACCTGATTAGAGCCAGAGGCTGAAATAGGTTTCAAAATCGGGTGGGCTCGGGTCTCAGAGGATGCACTCCAATCCCACCCAGGTGTTTTACAACAGCGAATGAGTATGAATGAATATTGAATAACCCTTTTCCCTGATTCTTAGTGGCTAGGGAGAGCTTGTGCGTCAAGATAAAACATTTTTGCCAATCCACTAGGGAGATTAAGTGGCGTAATTCTAGTTCCCAGGACGGAAGGTCAGGAGATGAAGCAGTAAGCAATGTTGGGAGACCATGTGTGTTGGAGGGTCTGCCTGCAGAAGCATATCTTCAAATCCCGTTGGGTCAGCTACAATATATGGAATAGTACTAAACTAGGAAGTTACTTGCTGTCTCTGGAGCCACTGCATAGTGTGCCGAGAGAGTGGCCCGGAAAACGTCTCTGCTTGAAGAACTTGGGCAAGTCTCCTATTATGGTCTTCTTTTCACCATGGTCCGTAGTTCTCTTCTTGCAAATCCGGTGGAAGGCCGGGGTCATATAGGGCCAATTTAGACAGGATCCAATTAACTTATCAGCATGTCTTTGGAGTGTGGAAGGAAACCCACACAGGCAGAACATACAAACTCCAAGCAGGTAGTGTCATGGTTGAGATTTGAACCAATGACCTTAGTGCTGCTAGGCAAAATCACTAACCACTTAGCCACCATACTGCCCATAGCCAAGTTCCCCAAATGTGTTATTTTTTAATTCCTATATTAATCTCTCGCAGGGGCTGTAGTGTGAAAGAGGCACTGCCAGGGGTCTAATGGTATCTCACTAATTTTTTTTTTTTTGACTGTTCTCTACCTTTTCTCTCATGTTGACAACCAGTTCAGCTGAGTCCACCATTTTTATGAGCTCATTATTTATGCAAGTTTTTAGTGGTGAAGGGGTAACATTTGATGAGAGGACTTTATTAAAATTCAAGTCTGTTAAAGGTAATAATTAGTGAGGCCTGCATCAGAAGTGTGTGCAAAAAAAATTGCATAAATTAGAATTATCTTTATAAAAGAATTAGAAGGAGGAAAATTACACTGATGGGGGTAATTTAGGTTGATGCCAAACTGTGTAATTTTCCATCGTAACAAGTTATTTCTTCTATTGTTTAATGTTCTTTTGTAAAATTGCTCACGTTTACAGTCATATAATTATTGAGCTGGAAAGAGACGTTGAAGAGTTGAAAAGTCTAAAAACATCATTATTTAGGAGCGCCACCATTTTCTTTTAATAACCACTTTTTGTCTTGTCAACCTTTAATAAAATGTGCCGCTCCTCGTATTTCAGAGAAGTTCTGAACGCGCATAAAATGTTTCATTGCTTTCATTTCCTAAAACTATAAAAGTGGTGACTTGTCTTGCTCTATTGGCTGATATCTTTATCCAACAGAAGAAAGCTACAAGAGTCTTGGCCACTCAGAAATATTTAAGGTAAACTTTAGAAAACTGCTAAGCAGGTGACATACAAATAGGGGAGCCTTTTTACCTGCCAAAGGATTTGTGTTTCTGTAAATCTGGAATTTACACAGTCCTAACAGACTGTACATTGAAGCTGGTTGCCTTTTCTCTTTTGCAATTAAAGTTTGGTTAAATTTAAATAAATAAAAAATAGCACAAAGGGGGTGGTACTTACATTTAATGAAAAGTGTCCCTGATGCTGGTGCCCACTGTTCTAGTTGAAATCTAACATTCTCTGCCCCCTTACACCCTCCCCCCTCCTTTCCCCAGCAGTAAGCTTCTGGTGGGAGCCAAGGGACCTGTGACAAACACTCATCAAGAATGCCGACTATGCACACCCTTTCTGACCACCTCCTCCATTCCTAGAAGAACACAGAACCATGATAGGACAAGGCACTGCAATCCTGGAAACAGTATGGGACTGCCCTTCAAGTAGGGATTCTCTTGAGGTCCCACAGTGGCCCATCTTGGCCTTGGACATGGCCCAAACACTACGTTCCAGACGCATTGTGTGCAGTGCCTCATTTCTTTCGGCCCTCATTGAGGTGGACCTTGACCTCTTGGGTGGCTGTCTCTCCATCTTCCTATGCCAGGCTTTCCCTTTTGCAACTGACCTCCCAAGGTTTTTTATCTTTAAGTGCAAGATCATGCTATATATTATATGAGTTTTTATATGAATACAGCTCTCTTTGCTACTACCCCTGAAGAAAGGCATTTCTTAGCCAGAAACGTGTCGGGTATTTTGGCGTGCTATAAGTATCTATACATGCATTCAATATTCATTTTTTCGTTTATGCTATTTGTCTTTGCACAGACAAACCATTTTATTGTTATTATTGGATTTAATATTTTTCTTGTGATAAATGATACATATTTTTACTATTGGTGTTGTTGCTGCCTTTAAAATCACATGCCCAAGGGGGATCTCCTTTGTTCATATATTATTGGGATATTGGCAACGCAACACCTTTTTTTTTTTATGGTGATATCCTATTAGATTGTTACATAGTTACATAGTTACATAGTAGGTGAGGTTGAAAAAAGACACATGTCCATCAAGTCCAACCTGTGTGTGTGATTATATGTCAGTATTACATTGTATATCCCTGTATGTTGCGGTCGTTTAGGTGCTTATCTAATAGTTTCTTGAACACTTTAGAGTTTTTTTTGATTTTCCGCCTGACTTATGCTGACTGTACACTGTGCAAATTTTGTTCTGATAAACTAGCAGATATTTGCTACGCAGGTGGCCCTGTCGGCATCCTCCCACATCCTTTGATTGAAAAATTGAAGGAGTCGTGTGGAAAATTGTCAGCTGAACAGGGCCTGATGCCAATCAGTTGCAGGCACTGCTCGGGTATTTTGACAGTCACGTTCAACAGATTCTCAACCATCTTTGAAGTCACACTTTTATTTGCATTGTCCCAGAGAGCCTTCTGAATCATCCAAATTGTTTCTGCAAAGGAATGTTCAAGGTTAATGCAAGATTTGATGCAGATTATTTGCTCTATTCGCTTAGTCATTTTGAATTCAGAGGCCACACAGTAGACATGCTCACTAAACGGCATCCAGCGCCCCCCACTGACTAGTACAGTGAAGTCATCATTGTTCAAGCATGAGCATTCCAGTCCACTCTCCTTGGCTGCCAGGTTACATCAATGTCACTCAAACTGTTTAAACAAAGGCTGGACTTTTTCCAGAATATAATATATATATATATATGTATATATATATATATATATATATATATATATATATATATATGGTATACACACATATACAGTAAGCACAAAACACTCAGCAGGGAGGCTTAACTCTCTCATATATATTTGTATATATATATATATATAATTTTTACCCCCTTCCTGACCAGGCCATTTTTTTCAATACAGCACTGCGTCGCTTTAACTGAAAATTGCGCTGTTGTGCGATGTTGTACCCAAATAAAATCAGTGTCCCTTTTTCCCCACAAATGGAGCTTTCTTTTGGTGCTATTTGATCACCTGTGCGGTTTTTATTTTTTGCACTATAAACAAAAAAACAACAATTTTAAATCCAAAACTATATTTTTTACTTTCTGCTATAAAACATCCCCAATAAAAAATAAAAAAATAAAAATATATATATATATATATATATATATATATATATATATATATATATACTTTCTTCATCAGTTTAGGCCAATAGGTATTCTGCTACATATTTTTGGTTAAAAAAATCCCAATAAGTGTACATTGATTGGTTAAAAGTTATTGCGTCTACAAACTATGGGATAGATTTATGGCATTTTTATTTTATATTTTTCCTAGTAATGGTGGCGAGCAGTGATTTTTAGCGGGACTGCAAAATTGCGGCGGACAAATTGGACACTAAGTGACATTATTTGGGGACTGACACTACTGTGGTCAGTGCTAAAAAAATGCACTGTCACAGTACTAATGAAGGGGCAGGGAAGGGGTTAACCCTGGAGGTGATCAAGAGGTTAAGTGTGTTCTGGGAGGTGCTTACTATGTTGGAGACAGATACAATGGAGAAAAAGAGAGATCGGTGTTTCAGCTTAGCTGAAACACTGATCTCTCTTTTGCTCCCTGACAGATTAGTGGTTTGCCTTGTTTACATAGGCACACTGCTGCTCCATCTCTCCACTGAACAATCAGCGGGTCACGGCGGCCATCGCGGCCGCTGGACCCACTGATTGGCTCCCACTGTGTCAATCAGCGCCCCCTGCACCACATGCACAAAATCACATACAGGTACGTGATTTTGGCAAGCCGGGCCACCCTGCCACAGTATATATGTGGTGAGTGGTCCGGAAAGAGTTAAAAAAAAATGCATGTACCAAGATTGAATTTAAACCTATCTTGAATGTTTTAATGTGATTGGTGGCACAGGAAGCAGAGAGAGGGAAATTTTACAGCACAGCAAATACACATCTACCGGTCCTTATTAAAGGTTATTACGAAGAACTCAGATCAGTAAACCCAGTCCTTAAAGCAGAGTTCCAGCCAAAAATGGAACTTCCCCTTTTCGGAATCCTCCCCCCCTCCGGTGTCACATAATCCAGGTATTTGCTTCCACTTCCAGGCATAGATATCCGCGGGTACCCGTGGATATCTATGTCATATCCGGTGCCCCCCCCCCCCGCTGTCTTGTGGAAGACATACAGGTCCCAGAAGACAGCAGAGACCCATGGGATCACACAGCGTGACTCGCACATGCGCAGTAGGGAACCAGGCTGTGAAGCCGCAAAGCTTCACTTCCTGATTCCCTTACTGAAGATGGCGGCGCCTCCACCCGAGAGCCGAGGGACAGATCGGCTTCGGGTGCCGACATCCGGGTGCCCTGGACAGGTAAGTGTCCATATTTATACTTTTATATATTAAAAGTCAGCAGCTGCAGTATTTGTAGCTGCTGACTTAAAAAAAAAAAAAAATTGGCAGGACCTCCGCTTTAAAGCAGTTGTATGCTCAAAAAAAAAAAGAACCTGTAAGGCAAAGGCATAATGAGCTATATTACCTTAGAACAAAGCTTCCACAGGGCCACCCGGTAACCACTGAGGGAGCTGACATGTTCCCTCAGCATTTCTCCTGGGTTCACGGCTCCAGCGCTGTGATTGGCCAGAGCTGCGATGACGTGACTCCCGCGCAGGAGCCCTCTGTTCCGGCACGTTCTGGCACGATACGCCGGACCTTCACTGCACATACACCACTGCCGTAAATATTTCCTAAACCGTATCACCTACGTGAATATCTCCGAAACCGTATCTCCTATGCAAGCTGAATATCTCCTAAACTGTACAGGTTTAGGAGATATCCATTTTACCTATAGGTAAGCCTTATTATAGGCTTACCTGTAGGTAAAAATGACCAAGCGGACAATACAACCGCTCTCATATACGCTTTAACATGTTAAAGTCATTTCAAAAGTCATTTCAAAAGTTCAAAAATGTCAATGGTTTAGCAAAGTAAATTGTTTATCAAACTCAATATTATTCAGTGAGGGCTTATATGTATTTAAAGGTGAATTGAGAGAATCTTTGACTTTAGCATGGAAACTGTGTTTACTGGATTGCATAAGAAACTCAGCAAATGTTTTAACTTTTAACTGCCCTTTAAACACCAACAGGGAGCCTGGGGACCCATGGTTAATGTCTGCAGTAGCTGTAGAGATCTGCATAGAGATCTCACCACTGTTGAGACATGAGGACCCATTAGGTAGTTTAACTTTCCCATATCTACGAGACACTGAATTATGAGTTCTGCAAGGTGTGCCCTTTAGTTGTCTTTGGTTGCTTCTAGCTTACATAGCATCTAAGGACCACTAATAGGCTGCATAGAAAAGTTACATAAATATCAAATATATATCAATGTCTGCACCAGGATAGATATTTAACTTTTTCATGCACATATTTGTGAATGTTTTCAGTAGCTACTCAACTTAAAGTGAACCAGCCAAGTTAAAATGTGCCATCTGGGCAAGTAGCTCAGCCTCGTTCCTGTCCCACCTAGCCCCACCCCAACCCAGTCCAGCCCCTCCCAGCCACACCCCTGACCTGCCCCGTTTCTCGCCCCGACCAGCCCCATCTATTATGTCCCCAT
Source organism: Lithobates clamitans (assembly GCA_037952925.1). NCBI lineage: Eukaryota > Metazoa > Chordata > Amphibia > Anura > Ranidae > Lithobates > Lithobates clamitans. Next base: position 3,040,567 of record JBBGZY010000103.1, on the reverse strand, counting down.
TCATGAGAATGCTCTGACAGGAGGAACAAGACTTTGCCCACTATCCACCCTAGCTGTATGAATAATATGACAGTCATATGACCACAATGCATTATAATGAGAAAAAGGTAAAAAAAAAAAACACATATTTTGAAAATCATATACATAATGATGAACTTACATCATTTAACTAATTGTGGGGGATTAAACACAAGCCTTTTTTCCAATTTAAATAGATGATTTAAGTCATTGGCTTAAAAGTGTCCTTAAAAGCATTACACTTGAGCTGAACCTCACAGTAGGTATAATGTCCGTAATGTCATATGAGCCCAAAGCCTGATGGATTACCCCAGCCACACAAAGGTCATTAGAGCCCATTTCCTACCCCAATCTGCTACCACAGTCACTGGATGGACTCCCATATCTCTTTATATGCAGTGTTTCTTTGGGCAACTATGTGGCAAATGAGGTTCAATGTTAATAAATGTAAAGTTATACACTCGGGGGCTAAGAACATGCATGCATCATACATACTAGGGGGCAGTGGGGGCCGGTGGTAATTTTTTTGGGGGGGCAGTGCACTTACCCCATCTATGGTGGGCAGCGCTTCTCCCAGGCTTCTCCAGTGGCTTCCCTTGCTCAGCGGCGGCGGTGGCTTTCCCTTCTTCTGCATTCCACGGGCATCTCGTTTGCTCCTTCCTCCTCGGCGGCCAATTGGGACTCTTCTCTTTTCGGCCAATCGGAAAATGGGTCTCAGACCTGCTTCTGATTGGCCGGATTGAGGATCAGTGTCAATAGCGAATATACATATGCAATGCTCTGCGCCACGAGCCCACCCTATTTTGAAGCATATTGGAGCCTCTGGCTCTAATCAGGTGCTTCAAAAAAACACCCCTGCCGCTGTAATTCATGCACCCAGTGTCCTGAAAGGGGCCGGACACATGAAAAGGGGGTGGTGGTCGTGGATAGAGCATGGATGTGGTGGCCGTGGATAGAGGGGGCAGCGCTCAGGTCCCCCTAATGGACAGGCGCCCACTACTAGGGGAGTACAACTAGGGGAATCCATAGTGGAGAAGGATCTGGGGGTTTTGGTGGATCATAAGCTTAATAATAGCATGCTATGCCAAGCTGCAGTTTTCAAAAGGGAGTAAAGTCCTTTCTTGTATTAGGAGAGGTATGGACTCCAGAGAGAGAGATATCATTTTGCCCCGTTCAAATCATTAGCAAGACCTCATTTGGAATATGCAGTTCAGTTTTGGGCACCAGTTCTCAAAAAGGATATTGGGGAACAGGAGAAAGTGCAGAGAAGAGCAACTAAACTGATAAGAGGCATGGAGGAGCTCAGCTATGAGGAAAGATTAGAGGAACTGAATTTATTCACTCTTGAGAAGAGGAGATTAAGGGGGGATATGATCACCATGTACAAATATATAAGGGGTCCATATAGTGAACTTGGTGTTGAGTCACTTTACAGTCATCACAGAGGACAAGGGGGCACTCTTTACGTCTAGAGGAAAAGAGATTTCATCTCCAAATACGGAAAAGTTTCTTCACAGTAAGAGCTGTGAAAATGTGGAATAGACTCCCTCCAGAGGTGGTTCTGGCCAGATCAGTAGATTGCTTTAAAAAAGGCCTGGATACTTTCCTAAATGTACATAATATAACTGGGTACTAACATTTATAGGTAAAGTTGATCCAGGGAATATCTGATTGCCTCTCGAGGGATAAGGAAGGAATTTTACCCCTGCTGTAGCAAATTGGATCATGCTTTGCTCATGGTTCTAATGAGGAAAGTGGCAGAGTCTGCATCCCTTTAGACGTGATTTCCCTTTGAGAGTATCTTACCAAAAATGAATTTTTTGTTGCAGAGGATGCCCAAAATCTGACTTGTCTCTTAGAGCAGACTTCTGGGAAAATCGGTAAGCCAATCACACAAGCAGGAAATTACATTTTGGGGGGGGATTCTGTATACCATCTGTGTACAGAACACTTCCAGGTTGCCATATTACATTTCACAGAAAACTACAGCACTGCAGATTGAAAAGGAAAGGTAATTTTTTAATAATGTTCAATTACAATATGACTTGTGTAGCAATTATATGTGCTATATTATTTTTTTTTGATTTGCTATTTTTCTCCGCACGAAAGCAGAGTTACCTTTTAAGCTCCAGGAGTATTTCAAGGCTAACTTGTTTAGGGAGAAGAGGGGGGGGGGGAATAATCTTTTTGTTTAATGTTTGCCTGTCAGATAAAAAGTTATCTTTTTTCATATGGGCTTTAACTGTAATCCATTGTTGTCACAAATTCTCCAAATGGCACATGAGACTACAGAACCATAACGTGTCACTCAGAACACAATCAATATACACAGCTGTTTTTTTTTTTGTTGTTCGGATAATTTCCCATAGTGAAAAGGGCACTTGTTTTGCTAGAAGCGGCAAAATGACATGGCCAATAATTTATTAGTCCAACCTCAACCTATTGGTTAATTTCAGTATGTGTGCCCTTTTGCAGTCCTGGTCCTGGAGATCTGCCAGTTGCCAGTCTGTTTTCTGTGTAGAAGTGGCGCACAAGTGTTACTATAGACAAGGATGGGCTCCGGCTCACATTTCTATATTATAAAGCCCTCGGCAAATAAAATACAGATTTTCATCTTACAGCTCTATGTAATGAAAGTAATGTCTTTGGCTGGCTCTAGAATATACTAGGGCTGTTAATGTATAGCAATAGTGCCTTTTACTGCAGAGAGAAGCACCAGGCAAACAAATGAATACGATGAAATATATATACTTCTTATGAACTACCTTATCTGCCAAGGATTTGTACATCTGTCCAGGCTTCTTTATGATTTTTATGTCTCTAATAGACAATACAAACAGTAGGATAACACCACTTTCTCTAGAGTTAATGCAAAGTAAAAAAGGATGAGAGCATCATTAGTTAATGCCAGCTCACGAAAAGTTTATTGTTCTTGATAAAAAAAAAATCAGAAGATAAAGCCAGTGGATTTTGAGGAGGCTCAGAACTCCCCCTTTATCAGGGCTACAGTGCCTTGCAAAAGTATTCACGCCCTTGACTTTTTACCTATTTTGGTACATTACAGCCTTTAGTTCAATGTTTTTTTAATATGAATTATATGTGATGGATCGGAAGACAATAGTCTAAGTTAGTGAAGTAAAATTAGAAAAATATTTACATAAAACTATTTTTTAGCAATAAAAAACTGATAATTGGCATGTGCGTATGTATTCACCCCCTTTGTTATGAAGCCCATAAAAAGCTCTGGTGCAACCAATTACCTTCAGAAGTCACATAATTAGTGAAATGATGTCCACCTGTGTGCAATCTAAGTGTCACATGATCTGTCATTACATATACACACCTTTTTGAAAGGCCCCAAAGGCTGCAACACCTAAGCAAGAGGCACCACTAACCAAACACTGCCATGAAGACCAAGGAACTCTCCAAACAAGTAAGGGACAATGTTGTTGAGAAGTACAAGTCAGGGTTAGGTTATAAAAAAATATCCAAATCTTTGATGATCCCTAGGAGCACCATCAAATCTATCATAACCAAATGGAAAGAACATGGCACAACAGCAAACCTGCCAAGAGACAAGGAGGGCATTAATCAGAGAGGCAGCACAGAGAACTAAGGTAACCCTGGAGGAGCTGCAGAGTTCCACAGCAGAGACTGGAGTATCTGTACATAGGACAACAATAAGCCGTACGCTCCATAGAGTTTGGCTATATGCAGAGTGGCCAGAAGAAAGCCATTAATTTTTAGCAAAAAACAAAATGACACGTTTTGAGTTCGCGAAAAAGGCATGTGGGAGACTCCCAAAATGTATGGAGAAAGATGCTCTGGTCTGATGAGACTAAAATTGAACTTTTTGGCCATCAAAGAAAACACTATGTCTGGCGCAAACCCAACACATCACATCTCCCAAAGAACACCATCCCCACAGCGAAACATGGTGGTGGCAGCATCATGCTGTGGGGATGTTTTTCAGCAGTCGGGACTGGGAAACTGGTCAGAGTTGAGGGAAAGATGGATGGTGCTAAATACAGGGATATTCTTGAGCAAAACCTGCACCACTCTATGTGTGATTTGAGTCTAGGATGGAGGTTCACCTTCCAGTCGGACAATGACCCCAAAGCAACACTTGAGTGGTTTAAGGGGAAACATGTAAATGTGTTGGAATGGCCTAGTTAAGGCCCAGACCTCAATCCAATAGAAAATCTGTGGTCAGACTTAAAGATTGCTGTTCACAAGCGAAAACCATCCAACTTGAAGGAGCTGGAGCAGTTTTGCAAGGAGGAATGGGCAAAAATCCCAGTGGTAAGATGTGACAAGCTCATAGAGAATTATCCAAAGTGACTTGGAGCTGTGATAGCCGCAAAAAGTGGCTCTACAAAGTATTGACTTTAGGGGGGGGGGGGTGAATAGTTATGCACATTTACTTTTTCTGTTATTTTGTCCTATTTGTTGTTTGCTTCACAATAAAAAAATAATCTTCAAAATTGTGGGTATGTTCTGTAAATTAAATGATGTAAATCCTCAAACAATCCATGTTAGTTACAGGTTGTGAGGCAACAAAACATGAAAAATGCCAAGGGGGTGAATACTTTTGCAAGGCACTGTAAATACAAGGCAACACAAGTTATATGATAGTAGCCCTATTTGTGCATCCATTATAGGTTTCTGCTTCAACCAGCTTCCAAGCCCTGATGAAGGTAGGTTTCTGAACCCCCGAAACAAGTGGGCTTTATCTTCTGATGTTTTATTAAGAACAATAAAGTTTTACTAGACTGGCACTAACTTGTGGCACTATCATCTTTTTGAAAACGATAAATGCTTTTCAATTTTTTTTACAAATAAATATATGAAAAGTGTGACGTGCATTTGTATTCAGCCCCCTTTACTCTGATACCCCTAACTAAAATCTAGTGGAACCAATTGCCTTCAGAAGTCACCTAATTAGTAAATAGAGTCCACCTGCGTGTAATATAATCTCAGTATAAATACAGCTGTTCTGTGAATCCCTCAGAGGTTTGTTAGAAAACCTTAGTGGAAAAACAGCATCATGAAGGCCAAGGAACACACCAGACAGGTCAGGGATAAAGTTGTGGAGAAGTTTAAAGTAGGGTTAGGTTATACAAAAATACCCCAAGCTTTGAACATCTCACGGAGCACTAGTCAATCCATCTTCTAAATGGAAAGTGTATGGCACAACTGCAAACCTACCAAGACATGGTCGTCCACCTAAACTGACAGGCCAGGCAAGGAGAACATTAATCAGAGAAGCAGCCAAGAGGCCCATGGTAACTCTGGAGGAGCTGCAGAGATCCACAGCTCAGGTGGAAGAATCTGTCCACAGGACAACTATTAGTTGTGTACTCCACAAATTTGGCCTTTATGGAAGAGTGGCAAGAAAAAAGCCGTTGTTGAAAGAAAGCCATAAGATGTCCCTTTTGCAGTTTGGGAGAACCCATATGGGGGCGCAGCAAACGTGTGAAAGAAGGTGTCAGATGAGACCAAAATTGAACTTTTTGGCTTCAAAGCAAAGCACTATGAATGGCGGAAAGCTAACACTGCACATCACCCTGAACATACCAACCCCACTGTGAAACGTGGTGGTGGCAGCATCATGTTGCAGGGATGCTTTTCTACAGCAGGGACAGGGTAGCTGGACAGAGTTGAAGGGAAGATGGATGGATCCAAATACAGGGCAATCTTAGAAAAAAACCTGTTAGAGTCTGCAAAAGACTTGAGACTGGGGTGGAGGTTCACCTTTCCAGCAGGACAACAACCCTAAACATACAGCCAAAGCTACAATGGAATGGTTTAGATCAAAACATGTTCATGTGTGGCCCAGTCAAAGTCCATACCTAAATCCAATTGAGAATCTGTGGCAAGACTTGAAAATTGCTGTTCACAGATGCTGTCCATCCAATCTGGCAGAGCTTGAGCTAATTTGCAAAGAAGAATGGGCAAAAATTTCACTGTCTAGATGTGCAAAGCTGCTAGAGACATCCCCAAAAGGACTTGCAGCTGTAATTGGAGCGAAAGGTGGTTCTACAAAGTGTTGACTCCGGGGGGCTGAATACAAATGCAAAACATTGCAAAAATTGTAAAAAAAAAATTGTTAAACATTTTGAAAACCATTTATCATTTTCCTTCCACGTCACAATTATGTGCCACTTTGTGTTGGTCTATTACATAAAATCCTAATAAAATACATTTACATTTTTGGTTGTAACATGACAAAATGTGGAAAATTTCAAGGGGTGTGAATACTTTTTCAAGGTACTGTAGTTACATTTATAGTACATCCTTTAAATCAATGTTTTGTTGGGGTGCAGAAAAAAGGGTAATAGAAGACTTAAAGAGACCCTGTCGTCAGACCATTCATTTCGACAACAATCTTCCCTTAGTCTATATGTGCAACCAACATATTTTAGGCATGTCATTTACCCGGAAAAGCCCCCTTTGTGTGGACATCCAAAAGCCCCAAGACTGCTGCTGGGTGCCGCCATCTTGGATGTGATGTCAGCAGCCCCAGCAAACTCAGAGCTGTCACTCAAATGGCACTCTATAGTATTCCCTTCTTTCCCAGCAGCCACATAAAAGGATGTGTAGCGAGATGAGGGGGTGAGCAGAGGAGCTAGGCCAGCACAAACAGTAATTACAAAGCTAAAACAAAAATCCATAAGTGCTTAACCTATGAGTCATGTGTAGGAATGTCATAATCCAACAAGGTTTGATGAACTGAACCCAGTGCAGCCGTCAACCACTGGAACAATGGATATACAAAAAACGGCAACATGGAGATGGTTCTCTATGGGTCAACTCCAAAAAGTACATCAAAAAACATAAATTGAATGGATAAATAGTTTATTGCACTTGAGGTAATCAAGCAAGAACTAAAAAAAATATATAAAAATTGAAGAAACTGTATTGGTCAAAGTGTATGACACAACTGGAAAGATAGTATTAAAAAGCAAGTATTGAAAGGCAAATAATACCACTTGATGTCTTCCGGTAGAGAAGGATCAACACGATCCGAACGGCTTGCTGGTGAAACATGGAGAAAGGGTATTAGCCATGTTGAGCCTGATGGATTCAGTTTCAGTTCACTCTGCTGGCAGAGGGCTGTAACCTTCTCCAACTGGGTTTCCATCAGGCTCAACATGGCTAATACCCTTTCTCCATGTTTTACTAGCAAGCCGTTCGGATCGTGTTAACCCTTCTCTACCCGGAAGCCATCAAGTGCCTTTCAATATTTGCTTTTTAATACTATCTTTCTAGTTGTGTCATACACTTTGACCAATACAGTTTCTTCAAGTTTTATATACTTGTTTTAGTTCTTGCTTGATTACTTCAAGTGCAATAAACTATTTGTCCATTCGATTAATTTTTTTTATGTACTTTTTGGAATTGACCCATAAAGCGCCATCTCCAAGTTACCTTCTTTTCGTACAAACAGTAATTACACTCCCAGAGAGGTAGAGGGCAAGAGAGAGAGGGGTCTGTGTTTGGGAATTTATGTTTTTGGAAGTGGCAATTCTGTAGCAAGTTCCGAGGCACAATGGAAGTCAATATAAAATTGTTTATGGAAAGGAAAGGTACTGCAAGTAAGTGTATACAGTACCTGATTTTTCTGTGCTTTTATTTGTTCGTTTGTTTGTAATTGATCACTTTAAATGCTTATTTTTCCTGATGAATAGGCTCCCTCAAGTTACAGTTCAGACTGTGTGATCCTCCCCTGTGGCTGAGATTGCATTGCCAAATATTTAGGCTTTTGGTTACCTGATGACCACTGGAGGGTACCAGAAACAGCATTTTCTCTAGAAAAGATAAGTACTTCAGCCCTCCTGTCACTCTTCATTTATCCATCTCAGCAAGGCTACAAACACAACATTTCAGGATGAGTCTGTTTCAAACTGATACTATACAATTGTACTGGCAAGGTTTATCCTGGTTGGAGTTTGCCTTTAAACAAAGTTCCTTTTATAAATGTGAATTAACCTTGAACTAATCCCTAAGAATTCTGTTACTCTTCCAATTCAAACTGTACATAGCTGCGTGTCGGGTATAAATAATTGAAGAGAAAATCCTAATTATATTGGATTAATTCAGCCTGTTTTAATTAGCCATTAATTTGCAGATATCCTAATCTGTTTGCAAAAGGATTTGTTATGGAAGTGTTTTCAGCAGAGGTCTTTGTTGGTGTTGCTGGGATAGATTAATTTTCTTTCCTATTTTGCTCTTTGAGAATCCAGTGTTAATATGATATTCTGATAAGTCTGTGGCCTTCTTAGAATGGAATACTGTAATACTGTCCACAGCCTTTACTGCACTGACATTGAAATCACCTACAACAATGATCTTCATGTATTAAAGCAGGCTTTTAACCAAAACTCGACCCCCCTCCATATACCCCCTCCATTCCCCCCTCCCTCAAATGCCATGTTCCTTTCTTAAAATAAGAGACAAAAAAATCACTTGAAATTCTTACTGTGTAACAGAAAGCGCTGCACCCATGATAGTTAGGCAGGGCTCCATACTCCATAAGGCACCCCAGACCTGTACCTATAGATAGCAGGGGCAATGAGGCAGCCTTTTCCTGTACAGTGAGGCAACATTTTTTTTCTCCAATCGGTAAAACTACAATTACCTCCTTATATACACATTGTTACAGTATTCTAAACCAGGTTTTGATGAATGACATGAGTATAAATTTCTGGGTAAAAGAAGTAATTTTCTATTCATGGAGTCAGAAAGGCTAATTCTTGAGGACAACAACCAGTTATCAGTTCTACCTCAAAATGAAAACACACACCAAAATGCCTAAGCATACACTTACACAAGCAGATATGATGGGAGCACAGAATATTGATGATTAACATAGCAGTATTACAAGCTTAAATAAATAGGTAAGAATGATCATATCGAGGTTAACTATAACTTGCATTATACTAAACATGTACAAAGTTAGATGCAAGACTGCAAAACACGTTCAGTATGGGAAAAAAAAACATACACAGCAAGATAATGAAAGCTGCACAAATATATGAAAGCTGCACAGACATGAACTCTTCACAACAACGTCTTTGTGGCTCAGTGTTAGACAGCTGCAAAATATGTTATGTTATGTTATGTTATGTTATGTTATGTTATGTTATGCCTCTATAAAAGTCTATAACAATTGAGAGTCACACTGAGAATCACTACTTCAGTAAAACAGTACAGGACATAGCTACTTGTGATTATCCTCATAAACAGGAACCCTAATAGGGAAGTCCGGGGTAGCTCTGTGTAGCACCTTGTGATCCCCTGTGAGGATACATTATCTCACAAAAGTGAGTACACCCCTCACATTTTTGTAAACATTTTATTATATCTTTTCATGTGACAACACTGAAGAAATGACACTTTGCTACAATGTAAAGTAGTGAGTGTACAGCTTGTATAACAGTGTAAAGTTGCTGCCCCCTGAAAATAACTCAACACACAGCCATTAATGTCTAAACTGCTGGCAACAAAAGTGAGTACACCCCTAAGTGAAAATGTCCAAATTGGGCCCAAAGTGTCAATATTTTGTGTGGCCACCATTATTTTCCAGCACTTAACCCTCTTGGGCATGAAGTTCATCAGAGCTTCACAGTTTGCCACTCCTCCATGACGACAGCACAGAGTTGGTGGATGTTAGAGAGCTTGCGCTCTTCCACTTTCCATTTGAGGATGCCCCGCAGATGTTCAATAGGGTTTAGGTCTCGAGACATGCTTGGCCAGTCCATCACCTTTACCCTCAGCTTCTTTAGCAAGTCAGTGGTCATCTTGGAGGTGTGTTTGGGGTTCTTATCATGTTGGAATACTGCCCTGTGGCCCAGTCCCTGAAGAGAGGGGATCATGCTCTGCTTCAGTATTTCACAGTACATGTTGGCATTCATGGTTCCCTCAATGAACACCATCTGAACCAAATAAGTTTATCTTGGTCTCATCAGACCACAGGACATGGTTCCAGTAATCCATGTCCTTAGTCTGCTTGTCTTTAGTACACTGTTTGCAGGCTTTCTTGTGCATCATCTGTAGAAGAGCCTTCCTTCTGGGATGACAGCCATGCAGACCAGTTTTGATGTGGTGTGCAGCGTATGGTCTGAGCAGGCTGACTCCCAACCCCTTTAACCTCTGCGGCAATGCTGGCAGCACTCATACGGCTATTTCCCAAAGACAGCCTCTGGATATGATGCTGAGAACGTGCACTCAATCTCTTTGGTCGACTATGGCTAGGTCTGTTCTGAGTGGACACAGTCCTGTTAAACCACTGTATGGTCTTGGCCACCATTCTGCAGCTCAGTTTCAGGGTCTTGGCAATCTTCTTATAGCCTAGGCCATCTTTATGTAGAGCAACAATTCTTTTTTTCAGATCCTCAGAGAGTTCTTTGCCATGGGGTGCCATGTTCAACTTTCAGTGACCAGTATGAGAGAGTGAGAGCGATAACACCAAATTTAACACACCTGCTCCCCATTCACACCTGAGACCTTGTAACGCTACCGAGTCATATGACACCGGGGAGGGAAAATTGCTAAAAAATGCTAAATTTGGACATTTTTTGACTTGGGATGTACTTACTTTTGTTGTCAGTGGTTTAGACATTAATGGCTGTGTGTTGAGTTATTTTGAGGGGACAGCAAATTTACACTGTTATACAAGCTGTACACTCACTACTTTACATTGTAGCAAAGTGTCATTTCTTCAGTGTTGTCACATGAAAAGATATAATAAACTATTTACAAAACTGTGAAGGGTGGTGCACTCACTTTTGTGAGATACTGTACACCTCGTATGCACACCAATTTTTCAGATCAGTTAAAGTGGAAGTCCAGTCAAAACAAAACTAAGCTTAAACATGCTCCCACTCCTATTCTAAGCCATATTCCAACTACCCTGTAATGAAAAGATATATGTAGATGTATGTAGATGTATATTCTTACCTAATCTAAGGGCACTCTGGTCTGGCCACATGATCTCCCGAGCAGCCGGTTTCAGGGGAGAGGAGAGAACAGTGACAATGGCTGCAGAACCTGGGCAGTAACATCACCCATAGACTTACTGGGGCATCCAATGTCCACTTTCCCTCCTCTTACCTAAAGCCAGCACTGAGAGCCGATCACATGACTAGACTGAAGTGCCTTTAGATCAGGTAGCTATAAGCATAATTTTCTTAACAGGATAGTTAGTATAGTGCTTTGAATGAGGGTGGGAGCAGGTTAAAGCTTAGTTCCACTTTAAGGTTAATTTGAGATCATTTACTCTTTGCTTTATTTTCTCTATTAAGGTCAATGTGAATGCATAGCAAAGTCATGGTAAACACATCAATTTCTGCTCCTTTTACCACAGTCAACTGCAGTGGCGTCACTACAGCTGGTGTTGCCCGGTGCTGAAAAAAATTGGTGTCACCCCCCCTTCACCAACTATTGTCCCCCTTCAGGAGAAACTAAGCCTTTCTATCAAGGAAGCTACCTTTTAAGCTTGTGTTTGATGGTCACTGTGCAGTTGCCATGGTGCTTCACATGTGATCAGCTATGACAACAGCCGGCTTTGATGGCTTAACAGTTTGGTTGAGAACACATAGTAACTGATACAGTAATCATTCAAGGCAAATGTTTTGGGAAATGGGTATATCATTGAGTTTAGTCTTGCTTTAAGCTGGTCATGCACTGGTAAGAATAAACGTTCTTTCAAAAATTCTTGTCATCACAGTCAATAATGTCATTAGAGACTTGACGTATGTCATTCCAAAGTATGTAAAAATTTCATTTGCTTTTAACATTTAATTTGGTATGAATTAAATTTACTTAACAAAAACCACACTGTTAAAATGTTCAGTCCTACTCCTTTAAATTTTTGACCAAACAAATGTTGATTTGACAACACTAACAAATAAAAAATTGAAAACCAACATTTTCAAACAAAATCCTACCAGTGTAGGGCTAGCATTAGGCCAATTGAATAGAAGATCCCTCAAGGTGTTTTTTAGCAGCGAAATGGTACAAATAACAATAGCTTCTTTAAAAATGGCAATTCTTTATTTTTATCAAAGTATCAAAAAAGGGAGTATAAAGCATGAATGCATGTGAGTCATAAAAAGCAATTCTGGTCTTAACATAAAAAACATATCTCGTCAATATCTCGTCAACATGGGAAAACCATACATGAACTCATCTTGTGTATAAAAACAAAGATGCATTAGGCCAATGACACACAATTGATTTTGTAGCATAGCATCATAGCTTTCAAATATGAGAAAGAGGGACACTTTTTAACACAAATATGTAGGCAAAGTATGCATCTCTGTCATGCCTCTAGTTACATAACCCATGAATAATTAATACATCACAAAATATTTGGATAAACACAAAAATATCTTTTCACTACTTAAATAGACTGATTTTCCTTTTTTCTGGCTTATCGTAATAACAAACTCAATAATATAAAGGCTGGAAGAAAGGTAAATAGTACCTTTTTTTGTATTGGTCAAACAGCAATCCAAAAGTAGGAAACAATTAGGAAAAGGCCTCAGGCACACTGGGCGTTTAGTCCCTGTGAATAGATTCTGGTGTTTTGGTGCAAAAAGCACAGGAGCACCGTCCAATCGGCTGGATAGGGCGGTAATTTTTGCTTAATGGACATTCATTCCTGAGTGCATTCCGGCCTAAACATTAGTATCACTTCTTGCACTGACCAACCCCATCCAATCATAACATCTATTCAGCTTCTCATACAGTTTTACAAGTTGCTGACAGTGGGGCTGGACGATGTGTCTATTCTTTCTTCCCATGCAAACACGCCAGAAGTTCATGGATGGGGCTTAATGCCCACTGAATATGAGAATAAGAAAAAGAAACTGAAGGATTTGATCCCAAAAGAGGGACAGCCCTTCCAATTAAGGAACAGTTTGGAGCAATTGTGATTTGTATCGGCTACAGAATTACTCTTATTAGTGTATTTGTTGCTAGAAAAATTGAGTTGCAATCGATGGCAGGTCTGGTTCTCAGAAATTCCAAGCGATTCATAGCTCAGTGGCTAAGCAACTGACTTTTTGCAGCCTTTGGAACTAGCTACAGAATCCTCATCCTCGGTAACTAATCATGTTCTCCAGAGCAGCTGCTGATGATCATGGCACACCAGAGATTTGTAGTTGCATAGGTAAGCATTGCACTCGGCTACAGCAGCAACTCTGTATCTAGCTACAAACTCCCAGGGAAAATAAGCAGAAAGACGGATGGCTGCTAAAAATCCTAGTATTTCCCCAGCCCTTAGTATCACACTAGTAAGCTCAGATGTCAAAAGGCATACAAGGCACATCAAAGTTTTGGGCCGAAAGGATAAAGGGCTCATTTATAACGGAGATCAGACATCTTGTTCAGTTCTCTAATATAAAGCACTGCACTACTCACCCTGCCACCCATCCCATTTATTAAAATCAAGTCTCAGCATGTAGCCAACAAAGCCAATGGAGTTTTATGTCTTAAAGTCACAGAACTAGGCTCTACTCACAGATTTTTTTTTCACTGCGCTCCACCAGATTCAGAGTCCCTATATCAGCAACTAATTTTCTAAAGGTTAGCGGGGTCAAATCGGCATATGTTTATGAACTCAGTGACAAGAAATTTAAAAGGGACAGGATGGCAACATTTTCTTGAATTAACAAATTTCCCATTTCAGTGAATGTGGTTTTTGGTATGGAAATGACATTAATTTCAAAATCAAATGTTAAAAGAAAACAACATTTTTAAGTACTTTTGAACATTTGTCAAGTCATCGAATGTACCCAGAGATTTTATACAAATGTTTGTATGAATGTTCATATGGATGTTCGTTTCGTTTGAAAATCTACTAGTGAATATGGCAAGCTTAAGTCAGTACAACTAGAACCAATGAAGAGTAAGTAAACTGTCACATTGTGGTTCAGTTCTAGGTGTATAGGCAATGTTCCTGGACAGCAGCACTGAGGACAGACATGGATGACACTGGAGGCAGGGAAGCAGTCTGCAATCTTTTTACCGTATATACTCGAGTATAAGTCGATCCGAGTATAAGTCGAGGCCCTAATTTACCACAAAAAAATGAGAAAAACGTATTGACCCGAGTATAAGCCTAGGGTGAGAAATGCACAGCTACTGTAAGTGGAAAAGAGGGTCAACAATGCCCATTTGTAGCCTCACTGTGCCCATTTGCAAGCCTCACTGTGCCCATTTGCAGCCATAGGTCCCCCGAACTTCAGACTCGGTAGTTAAGGGTTCCTAGAAGCCCCCTAGCTGCAGCCAAAATTTGGGGTCTCTGAACCCAAAGGGTCCCGAAATGACATTGCTGCAGATGGACACAGTTGACCGACTTTGGGGCCCCGTATCTCGGGGACACTTAGTGCTACGAACCCCAAATTTGGTGTGCAAACCCAGTGGAACTAGCACCATAAAATATCTAAATAAAAATATACAACTTGGGGTTTCTAGCACCAAGTGGCCCCGAGATACAGGGCCCCAAAAATAGGTTCAGAAAATGTCAAGCACTTTTCTGCAGCAGAGAATGACATTTTCCGAACCTACGTTGGGGCCCCATATCTCTGGGCCACTTGGTGCTAGGAACCCCAGCTTTGGATATGTTATGGTACCCGTTCCACTGGGTTTGCAAACCACATTTTGGGTTCCTAGCACCAAGTGGCCCTGAGATACGGGGCCCCCGAAATCGGTTCAGACAATGTCAAGCACTTTTCTGCAGCAGTGAATGACATTTTCCAAACCGATTTTGGGGCCCCGTATTTCGGGGCCACTTGGTGCTAGGAACTTCAGCTTTGAATATGTTGTGATACCAGTTCCACTGGGTTTGCACACCAAATATAGGGTTCCTAACACCAAGTGGACCTGAGATACAGGGCCCAAAACTTGGTTCGGAAAATGAAATTTTTTGCTGCAGAAAAGTGCTTGACTCGAGTATAAGTTGAGGGGGGCACTTTTAGCACAAAAAAATGAGCTGAAAAAATCGACTTATGCTCGAGTATATACGGTAATACACTGATATGTGTTACTGACTGTCAACAACATCTGTGAAGGCCTGTGTATCATCCCTTCCATACTAAACAATGACCTAAGTTGGCTTTGGAAACAGTCCACACTCCACCCTATCCCAAAATTTGTTTTTAATGTTTGCAAATCTACCACTATAGAATGTCTAGGGTTGCGGGCTCCAGGGTTACATAAAAACCCTTCAGTCAATTAGATGGTAAATTATTAAATGTCAATATAGTAAAGTAATTCAGTTGACAATCAGCACCTAATCCTGAGAAGGATTATACAACACGAAACAACAAAATATTGGGAATAGGTGCTGAAACCTCCTCCTGGAATAATAGATCTTACAACGTGATATTTAAAATTCCATTTTATTAAGATTACAAATTGTTAAAATTATGTCTATACCAAATAGACACTAAGTACCAAATTGTTTTGCAGCAAACTTTATATGAACAAACTTCCCTCTAGCCAAAGTACACTAATTCCTCTGTAATCATATATGCACACAATTATAGATAACCATGGCATACACCATTACACATGTGTGAGGAGACGCACAACCCATTTCGCCTGTCGGCTTCTTCATGGGTTCTCTTTGGAGGGGAAGGAATGTAGTAAAGTTAATAACAAATACAGTCCCATTGATGTCTGTATGCAGTGGTAAAGATCGCTAGTCATTGCTTAGTCTTTGCTAGCAGCAGCAGGCCAATGACAGTGATACAGCCACAGTGGTCCCACTGTTCAAACACTCTCTGGATCTGCTTGGAGTGGCTCTGGTACTTAGCCCACGGTATACAGCACTCAGGTCTCTCTGCAGCAAGGGTCTGTATCCCACTAGTAGACACAGCATTTGTCATTGGCTGCTGGATATTCACAGAACAAAATTCTTATCACCATTATTGTTTTGATACCACAGTTTGAACTGTATGGACTGAGCACATCATTTTTTGTAATAGGATTGGAATTTTGGTTATATATGCACTGCATATGTTGAACTTTTATGTGTTTATTATTTCTTAATCACATTTATTTTGTTTGTAATATACATGGAGAAAGGAAGGTACACATACACAATTTTACTTTTGGTGATTTCATTGTTTCACATATATAATAGAGTTTGGCAGCGCAGCATCAAACACTTTCATATTTTTTTTTTATTCAGGTGTGGGAACACACCCTGATGCCAGCAGCATCTTGTGACAGACTCACTCGGGATAGAGGCTGTTGGAGGGGACTGAATGCAAGCCTCTTGCCGACCGATTATGGGCCCTGGCATTTGGGGGAACGGTGCTGTTTGTGAGCTGTATGCCTGGGGACTCTTGAGGTGGTATTACTGTGGATTCGGGTCCTGGTCCCCCAGGACACACAGACTCTGGGGACCCTGTGTATGCCAGATAATTGTGCATGCCCCCAGAGGCCTTTATAATGAAGCCAGTCCTTGGCTGAAGTCACTGACTAATCTTCAAAATATATGTACAATAATTCTGCGCTACCTAAGAGGTGGGGGAGAAAAAGCAGCTAACACAACCAACAAATGTAAACAGCAACCAAGAAAACAACTTCAGTGTAGCGCTCAATTTAAAAAAAGGGGGGGAACAAAATGTGTATGATAAAAAACAAATGAATCAGAGTCCAAATGCTGACAATAATGTCTATAAAGACAATGTATAGTCCTCTGGACCGAATAATGAGCCCGTGATGCAAATCCTCTATGAAGAAAGCCCACACACCACCAATAGTAACAGGGAGGCTTACCAGACTCGGTGGACCCGACCGGGCGTACGCCAAGTGGGGTCAAACAGGCTTAGGTGGTGCTGGGCTGGAGCGGATACTGGAGAGCAGGGGTGATGAGATGGCTTCCACGTGACTGTGCTCCTAGTAGGTGGTCCGGGCCAAGACCGTGATGCTCAGATCCGTGTTGAAACGTATGGAAAGGAATAAAAATGGGCCAAATAGTGTGAATCCGTATAGATAAAATTTATTTGAAGTGAAAATACACACTTACATAAAAAATAGCTAAAAGCAGCGCTATATATCAAGATGGCGACAGTGGGGTCCCTTGGGCAGGACCCCACTGTCGCCATCTTGATATACAGCGCTGCTTTTAGCTATTTTTTATGTAAGTGTGTATTTTCACTTCAAATAAATTTTATCTATACGGATTCACACTATTTGGCCCATTTTTATTCCTTTCCATACGTTTCAACACGGATCTGAGCATCACGGTCTTGGCCCGGACCACCTACTAGGAGCACAGTCACGTGGAAGCCATCTCATCACCCCTGCTCTCCAGTATCCGCTCCAGCCCAGCACCACCTAAGCCTGTTTGACCCCACTTGGCGTACGCCCGGTCGGGTCCACCGAGTCTGGTAAGCCTCCCTGTTACTATTGGTGGTGTGTGGGCTTTCTTCATAGAGGATTTGCATCACGGGCTCATTATTCGGTCCAGAGGACTATACATTGTCTTTATAGACATTATTGTCAGCATTTGGACTCTGATTCATTTGTTTTTTATCATACACATTTTGTTCCCCCCCTTTTTTTAAATTGAGCGCTACACTGAAGTTGTTTTCTTGGTTACTGACTAATCTTCAGCTTACTACCTGTGTTCCTGTGATTCCTTGCTTTAGTGATTCTTGTTATCGACCTGGCTTGTTTCTGACCTGTCTCCTGCCCGCCTCTTGCCCATGACCTCGGTTTCGGCTCTCCTCTGCCTGCCTTCCTGTGTTTGGCCTTGGCATCCCACTTGACCTAGTCTGCTCTGTTACCCACCTGCCTCTGCAGCCTGGCTTGAACTGACTATCCTTCTGTCTCAGTGATTCCACTGACCTATCACATTGCACAGGCACCACCTGCCTGCAGCCACCACTCAGCACATCAGCAGTATCCCTGGTCCCTTCGGCAAGCAACTCAGGTGACCTGTGCTACTTTGTGCCCGACTCCTTCTGCCCCACCTTCAGGGGAGTCTGGAACTTAGCTGCAAGGGAAGCCCTCTCTCCATTGGCCTCCAGCACCTGGTACATGATAAGTTCAGCGAGGGCATAGAGAGCAGCTGCAGTACTGTGTTCTAACTCACTCTCTATTTATCCAAGCACCTAGCTACACAAATGTAGGCAGGGGTTAATGTGGAGTGCCCCATTAATGTTTGAACCCTTCCCTAATACATATTTTCCCCCTTGTTTAAACTCCACCTCCTGTCTATTAGCTATATGGAATGAGTACCTTGGGTCTTTTGGAGAATATCAGTAATGTAAGGAGGTGAAAAGTTTTTCCTCACACAGGATGGCGCCCCCTGCACCTTGGGGAAAGCCAGGTAGAACCAGTGTAGGCCTATGGCCTATTGGGAAAATAAGTAGCATGCCCTAAACTGTGAGTAGCACCACAGCATCCCTCCTGTGAAACATGTAGAACATGTCAAGTGTGAATTGGCCACTCAGTATCCAATATATGGATGAGATGCCTTTGCCTCTATAATACCAAATGTTCTGGACTGTTACATATATATTGCACTAATGCAATTACAAGTTGTGGACAGCTGTAACTTGTTTATTGCTAAAGAAGTTAATTCAAGTTTTCAGCAAAGCAATTCCTGGCCTCATTACTGCCTCTAGCACTGCATTACAGAAAATGAAGAGTTACATTAAATTAAGAGTTAAGTAGAGGTAAACTGAAGTATCTATGCAAACCTAGTTGGTTTAGAGGTTGGTGGTGGTTAGGGGACCACAATGACCTTTCTGACGGTGAGAAAAGTCCCCCCTCCCTCAGGTATCATGTGCCAGGTGACCCAGACACCTGTGTAAAATACGCCCCATGTGTTCAAATGGATTTCCAGAGCCTTAACCTGGACCATGGAAGACATGGGACTATTGAATAAGGTGCTCAAAGCATTAGGGGTTAATGATCTCATGACCGGGAGGATGAGAGAGTGGGGTGGTCTATGGCCTACATCAGTGAACATGGACAAAGTGTGAGCTTTGCGTAGGAACCAATCAATTGCCTGAAGCTCTGTCTGTTGGGAAGGATGCTCAGCTGCATGTGCAGCTCATGTGTATGGTAAAGAGCAGCCTGCTTACACAATAACAGCAAACATTTTATTCAGTACAGGTTTGCTTTAAGAGCAATCCACATCATGGTAAACGTCTTAACGGTTTAGTCATTAATGTGATTAATCCCTCTGTGTTATTTTATTTTATGCCTTACAACATATTCTTATCCGTTTGTGGGAAGATAAAGACTTTCACCACAGGGGGTAGCAAAATGTATTCAATCTGCTGCAGTAATGTATTCATGTAGCACATAGTCTATATATGCAGTATTTGAAGTGTTTATCTAACCCATCTCCTGTGTGCATTTTCCATTCCACAACTCCCAATGCAGCATCTCCCAACTTTTTATATTGAAGCTGTTAAAAGCTTTGGACCATCAATCCTTTCATCCCTCTTCCTATCCTGTCTTCCAAGTAAAAGCCTGTCCTCTGCTTGTAGTGTATAGTGCATCTGGAAAGTATTCACAGCGCTTCACTTTTTCCACATTATGTTATGTTACAGCCTTATTCCAAAATGGATTAAATTAATTATTTTCTTCAAAATTCTACAAACAATACACCTATAATGACAATCTGAAAGAAGTTTGTTTGAAATCTTTGCAAATTTATAAAAAAAAAAATTGTACATTAGTATTCACAGCCTTTGCTCAATACTTTGCTGAAACACCTTTGGCACCAATTACAGCCTCAAGTCTTTTTGGGTATGATGCTACAAGCTTGGCACACCTATTTTTGGGCAGTTTCTCCCATTCTTCTTTGCAGAACCTCTCAAGCTCTTGGATGGTGAGTGTCGGTGCACAGCCATTTTCAGATCTCTCCAGAGATGTTCAATCGGGTTTAAGTCTGGGCTTTGGCTGGGCCGCTCAAGGACATTCACAGAGTTGTCCCATAGCCACTCCTTCGTTATCTTGCCTGTGTGCTTAGGGTCATTGTCCTGTTGGAAGATGAACCTGTCTGAGGTCCAGAGCGCTCTGGCGCAGGTTTTCATTAAGGATGTCCCTGTACATTGCTGCATTTATCTTTCCCGCATTCCTGACTAGTCTCCCAGTTCCTGCTGCTGAAAAACATCGGTATTGGCCAGGCGATGAGCAGTGCCTGATTTCCTCCAGACATGCTGCTTGCCATTCAGGCCAAAGAGGTTAACCTTTGTTTCATCAGAGCCAAGAATTTTGTTTCTCATGGTCTGAGAGTCCTTCAGATGCCTTTTGGGAAACTCCAGGTGGGCTGTCATGTGCCTTTTATTGAGGAGTGGCTTCCGTCTGGCCACTCTACCATACATGCCTGATTGGTGAGGTGCTGCAGAGATGGTTGTTCTTCTGGAAGGTTCTCCTCTCTCCACAGAGAAATGCTGGAGCTCTTTAAGGGTGACGATTGGGTTCTTAGTCACCTCCCTGACTAAGGTCCTTCTCCCTTGATTGCTCAATTTTGCTGGGAGGCCGCTCTAGGAAGAGTAATGGTGGTTCCAAACTTCTTTCATTTACAGGTGATGGAGGCCACTGTGCTCATTGGGACCTTCAATGCTGTAGACATTTTTCTGTACTCTTCTCCAGATCTATGCCTTGATACAATCCTGTCCCTGAGGTCTACAGACAATTCCTTGGACTTCATGGCTGGGTTTGTGCTCTGACATGCACTGTTAACTGTGGGACCTTATATAGACAGTTGTGTCCCTTTCCAAATCATGTCCAATCAACTGAATTTACCATATGTGGACTCCAATCAAGTAGAAATGTCTCAAGAATGATCAGTTGAAACAGGATGCACCCGAGCTCAATTTCGAGTGTCATGCAAAGGCTGTGAATACTTATGTACAAGTGATTTTTTTCGTTTTTTTTATTTTTAATAAATTTGCAAAGATTTAAAACAAACTTCTTTCATGTCGTCATTATTGGGTATTGTTTGTAGAAGAATTTTGAGGAAAAGAAATAATTTATTCCATTTTGGAATAAGGCTGTAAGATAAAAAAATGTGGAAAAAGTGAAGAATATGAATACTTTCTGGATGCACTGTATTATTACATTTCTTGTGCCTATATAAAACCTGGGATGTGTTTGACCCTAACGTACTGTTGCCCAACCTGCATCCTGACTGCCACATGTGGCCCTTTGGTATAAGATGTGTGGTCTGAGGATTTCAGAAGTCTACCCAGATTACGGAAAATTGTTACCATACTTAACATAATTTTTCTTTCCTGGGAGCTCATCATGTCAGCCTACGAAAGGGTCAGCTCCACCCCTCTGACCCCACAGGACAACCCACTGCTCAAATAAAAAGGAGGGATTCCCCATACCCCAGCGTTCCTAACACCACCTTGTGACAGAACACCTGGGCAAGAAACCCTAGGCTGACATGAGTTTCCAGGAAAGGAAAATACGGTAAGTATGGTAACAATTTTCTGTATTCATGAGGCTAATCATGTCAGCCTACAAATGGGATATGACTAGCATGAAAACAAGAAAGGGAGGGACCAAGACAAATAGGACACTACGCAGGCTGAATGCAAATTAATTGTATTAATATCATGCGGAAAGAGCAGAAGCAAGCACTGAAGTATCCAAAGCCCAGGAAGGGCCATCCATCACGTCCAAAAGGTAATGGCAGATTAGAGTGTTAGAAAACTTTCAGCTGGCAGCCTTACACACCACGTTCACTGGATTCTTGGCGGGACTTGCCCATGAAGCTGATGTTGCCCTTGTCAAATGTGCGTGAACCCCCTCTGGAGGGGAAAGACCCGAAGCTACCTATGTTCGTCTGAGGACTATCCAAGAGGAAAGAATTCTAGGTAGGACAATTTGACCCCTTTTCAGGACTTATTGGTAGGATGAACAAGTTATCTGCCAGTCTGAACTCCTCTGCTCTCTGCAGATACTGTACGTGGAAATGACCTGAAATACGTCCACCCTTGACCTATCTTCCTGTTCCGAAACTGCAGACAGACAATGAAGGCAGTATCTTCCCAATTTATGTGAAAAGGCCAAGGAACCTTCGGAAGAAGAGACTGAACTGGATGAAGAACCACTCTGTCCTAAAACAGCTCCCAATATGGAGACCTGGCTGAGAAAGCTTGATTTTCAGAGACCCGTTTGGCTTTTGATATTGAATTAGGGTTGCTAACATAAAACATGCCACCAAAGGATCTTCTGCCCAACAAACTTCTGTTAGAGCTGAAAAGGCCGACAGCTGGACTCTGACCGTACTGTAGCTAAGCCCTTTGTCTAGGGCAGATTGCAAGAACTCCAAGACATTACGAGAGGGAGACTCAGGATTGAACCGAATAATTACTATCACCTCAAGGAGCTTTTCCACACTCCATAATATGTAGCGTTCATAGAAATCTTCCTCTGAACCTCTTCTGCTACACCCATCTGGGCTAGCCTGATTCTTACAATAGCCAGGCCATCAAATTGAGCAGTGTCATATTGGGCTGAAGCATGCCATCCTAGAGGAGAAAATCTCTGGACCTCAGAAGTGCCACCGGCAGATCTAGCAACTGCTTCAACAGTGGAAACTATGGACAGTTTGTCTTCAGGATTAGAGAAGTTGGATAAAATACATATACGGGCTGAAAATCCAGGGCTGGGACAGCGCATCCTGACCCCTGGCTCTCGGATGGAAGTACCGGAAGAAGAATACCTGCAGCTGAGCATTAAGAGGAGATGCCATTAATCGACTTTCGGGGTGCCCCACTGAGCAAACAGTTGTAGGAGACATTTCTGATTCAACATCCATTGGTTTAGATCCAGAAAGCTTATTAAGTGTCTGCTCTCGCATTCTCCACCCCGGGAAGTTAAGAGACTGACAAGGCCAACAGATTACCCTCCGCCCATCGAAAGATTTGACCTGCAATCCGCATAAGATTCCTTTTTGCTCCCTGATTTGACACATAAGCTACTGCCATCCTGTTGTCTTTTTGTTTTCTACCTCACATGATGGCTCTGAAGCAGTGGCGCAAAGGTCAGTAATGCCTCCTGTGCTGCCCTCCACTCTAGATAAATGAGGAATCACTCCCTTTCATCTTCCTTGATCATCCTGATCCCGACAGTGAGCTCCCCAACCTTTTAGGCTTGCGTTGGAAGTGTGGTCACATCTGTGACTAAAACTGGAAGGCCTTGCCTTAGGTTGCACTATTTTAGTCCACCATGTCAAAGCTTGCTCGACAAAATGGGGAAGCACTATCTGTTGAACTAGAGAGCTCTTGTCTCACTGCTGGAGTAAAGCAAACTGAAGGTGTCTGAGATGACACTATGGGGACTGCTGCGTTCCATCAGCTCAAAGACCCCCATACAATGCCTTGCCTATATCGAATGACTCGTCTTCAGAGCTCGGACTGTCGAGATTCAGAGGGATATCTTCTTCTGTGGAAGGAACACCTTCCCCACCCTTGGCTGCTTGAACCAGCTGGACTCATACAGTCATGTTTCTCTATATCTTCTCTTAGAAGAGTCTGAAGCGGATTGTTTTCCTGGGAAGCTTTGGAGACTGCACATTGCCAGAATAGGTAACACTCACAGGGTGAGGGGAAATACTTCTTTAGAGTGTATTGCCCACATGCCTAATGAACGTGACAACTTGTTAGCTGCTTGATTTAAATGAAACCCGTTCCTCGATTTACCTTGATGCGACTCTTGATGTGATCCCAATCCAGAGAGTGTAAAGATGCACCCCAAAGTCACACAACATTGGAGTTGAACCACATGTCTAACAAAAGGGTCCTGCATGAATGTTGCACTACTCTGCTCTGTGATCTTCTTTAAATAAAAACCGTTTGGCCAAAATGTACTCATTCCAGGAATGTGTGCAATGGGAATATGGACTGTGCATGACACTGGAGTCGCACGACATCAGAGATGCACAAGTGGAAATGAAGCCCTAGAGTGTATTGCCCACGTGTTCAATGAATGTGACAGCCTTTTAGCTGTCATCAAGATTCATACAAGGCATGAGCAGCCAAGGCCCAATTTAAGGCAGTGCTAGAGCCTGCCAAAACGGAGGGCAAAAGCCCATAGTTTGTTTCCCATACACCTGAAAGAAAAAAAAATTGTCTGAACAGTGCTCCTTACCTTCTGTGCAACAAATGGCTACCAGGAAGAGTTAACACTCATGGCTTAGGAATATAAGCAAATGGCTTTGCCATAACCTGGCAGTAAGAAATACAAGGAGGTTACCGCACACAGTCTTACTGCACAAGGACCTGTCTCAGTAAAAACCAAATCCCTGACAAACAGGGATATTAGGCAAGAGCCATCTGGTAACTTAAAACAAAAATTTAAAGTCAGCAGCTACAAATACTGCAGCTGCTGACTTTTAAAATAAGGACACATACCTGTCCAGGGTGCGCGTGATGTCCTCATCCGAAGCCGACCTGTCCCTCGGCTGCAGGTGGAGGCACCGACATCTTCAGTAAGGAAATCAGGAAGTGAAGCCTTGCAGCTTCACAGCCTGGTTCCCCACTGCGCATGTGCGAGTTGCGCTGCACGTTCTGAGTGGTCTCTGCTGTCTTCTGGGACCTGTGCGTCTCCCAGAAGACAGCGGAGGGGTGACAGAGGAGGAGTCGGACATGGCGTAGAACGCCACGGATACTGCAGCGATCTTTTACTGGAAGTGGGAGAAAATACCTGTATTAGACAGGTATCTGCTCCCCCCCTCTCCCCTGAAAGGTGCCAAATGTGACACCAGAGGGGGGGAGGAATCCGGACAGTGGAAATTCCATTTTTGGCTTTAATATATTAAAAGTTACCCATCTACTTCAAATTATAGCCCTGCAGACTAATGGAGCAGTTCAAAACAAATTCAATGCAATAGGAATGAACTGATTTGGCAATAATTCTCTAAGGGGTTAACGACTGCTAAAGGGAGACCGAGCTACCAGTGCCCATCAGTGCCCCACTTTAGTGATCATTAGTGCCCTTCAGTACCACCCATCAGTGCCAACCATCAGTGCCACCCATCAGTGCCACCTCATCAATGCTTATCAGTGCCACCTATCAGTGCCCATTAGTGCCAACTTTGTCAGTGTCTGTCAGTGTCCATCAATGCCACTTATCAGTGCCCATCAGCACCGCCTATCAGTGCCTATCAGCGCTGTCTCATCAGCACACATCAGTGAAGGAGAATTATCTGTTTTCAAAATGTTATAACAAACTATGAAAAAACAGCCTTTGGGATACAAACAAGTAAAAAATAAAATAATAAAAGAGTAAAAATAAATAATTAATATCCATAAACTGTTTTAAATTGTCATACAGATATACAGTGAGGACGGAAAGTATTCAGACCCCCTTAAATTTTTCACTCTTTGTTATATTGCAGTCATTTGCTAAAATCATTTAAGTTCATTTTTTTCCTCATTAATGTACACACAGCACCCCATATTGACAGAAAAACACAGAATTGTTGACATTTTTGCAGAATTATTTAAAAAAGAAAAACTTAAATATCGCATGGTCCTAAGTAGTCAGACCCTTTGCTCGGTATTTAGTAGAAGCACCCTTTTGATCTAATACAGCCATGAGTCTTTTTGGGAAAGATGCAACAAGTTTTTCACACCTGGATTTGGGGATCCTCTGCCATTCCTCCTTGCAGATCCTCTCCAGTTCTGTCAGGTTGGATGGTAAACATTGATGGACGGCCATTTTTAGGACTCTCCAGAGATGCTCAATTGGGTTTAAGTCAGGGCTCTGGCTGGGCCACTCAAGAACAGTCACAGAGTTGTTGTGAAGCCACACCTTCGTTATTTTAGCTGTGTGCTTAGGGTCATTGTCTTGTTGGAAGGTAAACCTTCGGCCCAGTCTGACGTCCTGAGCACTCTGGAGAAGGTATTCGTCCAGGATATCCCTGTATTTGGCCGCATTCATCTTTTCCCTCAATTGCAACCAGTCGTCCTGTCCCTGCAGCTGAAAAACACCCCCACAGCATGATGCTGCCACCACCATGCTTCACTGTTGGGACTGTATTGGACAGGTGATGAGCAGTGCCTGGTTTTCTCCACACATACTGCTTAGAATAAAGGCCAAAAAGGTCTATCTTGGTCTCATCAGACCAAAGAATCTTATTTCTCACCATCTTGGAGTCCTTCAGGTGTTTTTTTTAGCAAATTCCATGTGGGCTTTCATGTGTCTTGCACTAAGGAGAGGCTTCCATCGGGCCACTCTGCCATAAAGCCCTGACTGGTGGAGGGCTGCAGTGATGGTTGACTTTCTACAACTTTCTCCCATCTCCCGACTGCATCTCTGGAGCTCAGCCACACTGATCTTTGGGTTCTTCTTTACCTCTCTCACCAAGGCTCTTCTCCCCCGATAGAACAGTTTGGCCGGGCGGCCAGCTCTAGGAAGGGTTCTGGTCATACCAAACGTCTTCCATTTAAGGATTATGGAGGCCACTGTGAGCTTAGGAACCTTAAGTGCATTTTTTGTAACCTTGGACAGATCTGTGCCTTGCCACAATTCTTTCTCTGAGCTCCTCAGACAGTTCCTTTGACCTCATGATTCTCATTTGCTCTGACATGCACTGTGAGCTGTAAGGTCTTATATAGACAGGTGTATGGCTTTCCTAATCAAGTCCAATCAGTATAATCAAACACAGCTGGACTCAAATGAAGGTGTAGAACCATCTCAAGGATGATCAGAAGAAATGGACAGCACCTGAGTTAAATATATGAGTGTCACAGCAAAGGGTCTGAATACTTAGGACCATGTGATATTTCAGTTTTTCTTTTTTAATAAATCTGCAAAAATGTCAACAATTCTATGTTTTTCTGTCAATGTGGGGTTCTGTGTGTACATTAATGAGGAAAAAAAATGAACTTAAATGATTTTAGCAAATGGCCGCAATATAACAAAGAGTGAAAAATTTAAGGGGGTCTGAATACTTTCCGTCCCCACTGTATATTTGAAATTTAATTTTTAATATGTTTTAGCAATATTTAACAATATCATGGTGTGGGCGGATTTCTGCCAGTCGCAGGCTGTGTCACGCCGCTCCAGCCTGTGTCTTAGAATAAGAGGGAGGTGAAGCCTTCATCAATCTACATGTAATATCCCACCCCCCATTGTGTTTAGCTGGTTAGTGGGCATGAAGGAGGAGGGGGGTGTGGGCTGTCATTTACCACTGTGTATACACCCACATGTGTGACTCTATATTCACATGGGCTGCTCAGATGTGATAGGTAGGAAATGCTCTGCATAGAAACTCACTGAAAACTGAGCATGTGCAGAGTTGCCACCACAGCTGCAAAATCGCTAGCTGAATTGGGGATGTGGACAGAGGGTGGCAATAGAGAACAGCAGGATCAACCAGTTTTTTTGCAGAATACAAAAAACTAATCTCATAGTGACTGAGTATGAACAGCATGTAATACAGCATTTATTGGTATTTTTTTATGATGTAAGTTTAGTGACATTTTAAGTATTACATAAATGGACCATTATGTGGTCTTTTAGTGATGTCAGGGGCCACATCTGAGGTCCCCTTTAGCTCATAAGTTGACAACCACTGCCCTAAGGGGTTATCTCTTTTTAATAAATCCATGCACTTTATCTGTAGGACTCCAATATAGCATCCGATCAGTGGATATAACACCTGGCATCCAGCTCCCACACTGAGCACATATAAGAAGTCTTCACGCTGGGTACAAGCACAGCAGTCTGTAATATTACCTTACAAGGCTGTGATTTAATACTTACTGACTTTCTTCATGTCATAAGAAGATGATCTCTGCGTGTTTTAACACCTTCTGCAGTACATCACGGAAAGCTTTTTTTTATTTTTATTTTTTAATAAAGGAATTGCCAAAAACTGTGTATTGTGGTTATTACTTTTTGACACTTTTTTTGGTGAATGGGTAGGGGTACAATGTACTCCTACCCATTCACATGGGGATGCAGGATCTGGGGGCCCCCTTGTTAAAGGGGGCTTCCAGATTCCGATAAGCTCCCCGCCCACAGACCCGAAGGGCCCCGAAGGGCCTGGTATGGATTTTGGGGGGACCCCATGCTGTATTTTTAAAAAATTTCGGCATGGAGTTCCCCTAATATCCATACCAGACCTGAGGGGCCTGGTATGGAATGGTTGAGGGGGGGACCCACGCCAATTTTTTCATTGATTTTTATCTATATTGCCGGGATCCAGCAATACATTACAGCCGCAAGCAATTTTATTTTCCTGTTTTTTTCCTTTAGAAATGTCATTGTGCTGCAGCACAAAACACATCAGACAGATGCGCTATTTTACAGGCAGACTAAGGGGACCCCGAGGCACGATATTTAAAGGAATATTTAATTTTTATTGTTTCACTTTAAGCATTATTAAAATCACTGCTCCTGAAAAAACGTCTGTTTTAAAAACTTGTTTTTGCATTGACACATGTCCCCTGGGGCAGGATCCGGGTCCCCATACTCTTTTTATGGCAATAACTTGCATATAAGCCTTTAAAATGAACACTTTTGATTTTTCACGTTCGTGTCCCATAGACATGAATGGTGTCCGCACAAATTTTTTGTCTGTTTGCATGTTCTGGTACGAACCGAACTGGGGGAGGAGTGTTTGGCTCATCCCTATTTAATGGGGTGTCATACTCCAGGTGTGTCTAGGGCATCATGATGTCCAAATATGGTTTTCATCAGGCCCTGTATAAAAAAAGAGCGGATAACATTGATCCAAGACAAGCACGTACTATATTTTGACATTATAATTTACGCTAATCTGATTACATTCACCTATGTACCTAAATATAACTCCACATTCATGAAATAAAAATATAGAAAAGATAAGCATATACAATTGCTACACGTGCCAAATCTTAATTTAATGTTGTTAAAAATTACCTTTCCTTTTCAGTCTGCAGCACTGTAATTTGTTTGTAAAATTCAATGCAATATGGCAATCTGGAGGCATAATGTACACAGTTGGTGTCCAGCGCTCCCCTGGAAATGTAATTTCCTGCTTGTGTCATTGGCTCCCTGATTTTCCCAAAAGTCCGCACTAAGATGCATTCAAGTCAGATTTTAGACATCCTCTGCAACGGGTATTTCAATTTTGGTGAAATATTTCTCAAGAGTTAATTAGTTATAAAGGGATGCAGATGCTGCAACTTTTCAAATCATAACACTGAGACTACACCAGGTGATTATAATGAACACAGACCCCCCCATTCAGCTTCCATCTACACCGGACATGGTGAAACATACATCTGTTTCTTCAGAGCAGAAATTGTTTCTTAGGTGGCTCTTGTATTTGGGCAATATTTGCCTTTTCCCCTTTAGGCTTGGTTCACACTTTTCCGATGTGGGAACCCTGCAAATCCACTGCGGGTTCCTGCATCGCACCCGACTTGCACGGCAGTTCACACTGCCATATGCGAACTGCTGGGAGTGACAATACAATGTTAATGACACCCCCATTTCAGCTTGCATATCGTACTGTGAACTAACAATTCGAACATGAACCAGATTGCATGGGTGTGAACACCCGTGCGATCCGATTCTGGTGCGGACCCAAAAAAAAGAGTCCTGTGAGAGTTTGGTCCGAATGCAATGCGATATGAGCCATACTATCTGTATGGCTGAAATCGCATCGCACGGACATCGCATGTGATTTGCACGGCAGTGCCATACAGTGCCGTGCAGTGTGTACAGGGACCTAATATGAATAAATGATCAGTCTCATTCTGGTCACAGTTAACAGTACATCATTTTAAATGCATAGCACAGCAGATGATATTCCTGATGTAAAAACATAATATTGTACCTGGGTATGTTTTTTCAATGTAATAGGATGTCTCTAAT
The DNA here is from genome assembly GCA_037952925.1 of Lithobates clamitans. Taxonomy (NCBI): domain Eukaryota; kingdom Metazoa; phylum Chordata; class Amphibia; order Anura; family Ranidae; genus Lithobates; species Lithobates clamitans. The sequence goes on along the minus strand of JBBGZY010000103.1, from coordinate 3,010,681 downwards.
ACAATTGCATGCTCTGTGCAAACTTCTGGAAAAGGCCAGCATCCAATTAAAAGAGCATAGGGATGAGGATTCTAGGAACTGCATGCTAAAATACATTTGTAGGCTTTGATAGAAAACGATGGCTGATTGTATTTAATAGTTGAATATAAAAAAAAAATTACAGTAACATTAAATAGAAAATGATTTCACGCTATCATTGACAAGTTTCATGCGTTTATTGGTTTAATGTCTTTTCCAAAACCAGTGACTTTGACACCAGATGCACTTTAATTAAAGTGTGAGGGGGTCGCTGTGCCAATAGCGTCTAACGTGCTGCTGCACCTGTAACTTCTGGCAACAGCTGACTCTCATTTCACACAGGACCTGCACAGAACCTACCATCCTCATGCTGTTTTTCTTCCATTACATGGCAGGGCACCCTGTGTGATGCACCACCAGAAATAAATTACATGATTAGAAATGGGAATTAAATACTAGCGTTTAATCTGCACTGTGCGTTCCTCCGAGCTCTCTCTGCTCTGAGCCTCCCGTCTCCCTCCAAGATGAAACTGCCACCCCCTTTGGAAGCCAGAATACTGATTCATCAATTTTGCATTATTTTCAATTATATTTGGAAGTATTTCCTTTTGACTTGCCATAAAGATATTTGCATATTTTCATCCATGATTTAAATTATAAATCCTATTAAAGCATATCTAAACTCAATACAAAAATGTAATAAATTGCAGTTTACCAATTCTTAGATGTTGTTTTCATTTTTTTAGGTTCAAAACATTTTCAACAAGTGCAGAAAATACATTATTGAGCTTGCAGAAGTGTCCCTGTCACTGCCTATGAGATGAAAAGGAACTACAAAGAACATTATCTTTATTGTGTAAACCACTAGTCCCATCAATCCACCATGCAATGGAGATTATTATTATTATTATTATTATTATACAGGATTTATAGCGCCAACAGTTTACGCAGCGTTTTACAAGATTAAGGCAGACAGTACAATTACAATACGATTCAATACAGGAGGAATCAGAGAGCCCTGCTCGGTAGAGCTTACAATCTAGGAGGGAGGGTCGAGTTATACAAAAGGGTAATAGCTGTGGAGGATGAGCTAATGGAGAAAATAGTGCAGTTGTTAGATGGAGGCAGGATAGGCTTCTCTGAAGAGGAAAGTTTTCAGGGATCACCTAAAAGTGGATAGATTTGGAGACAGTCTGACAGATTAGGGTAGTGGATTCCAGAGGATGGGCAAGGCTTGGGAGAGGTCCTGGAGGCAGATATGGGAGGAGGTGATGAGGGATCTAGAGAGCAGGAGGTCTTGGGAGGAACAAAGAGGACGATTAGGTTGTTATTTTGAGACTAGGTTAGTGATGTAGCTGGGGGCAGAGTTGTGGATGGCTTTGTAACCTATCGTTAGTATTTTGAATTTAATTTGTTGGGTGAGTGGCAGCTAATGGAGGGATTGGAAGAGAGGGTGAGCAGACACTGAGCGGTTTGTAAGGTGGATGAGTCTGGTAGCAGCATTCACGATGGACTGAAGGGGGGATAGTCTATTTAAAGGTAAGCCAATGAGGAGGGAGTTGCAGTAGTCAAGGCGGGAGATAACCATGGAGTGAATTGGGAGCTTTGTGGTTTCACTGGTTAGAAAGGGACGTAGTTTAGAGATGTTGCGGAGGTTGAGGCGGCAAGCTTTGGAAAGTGATTGGATGTGGGGCCGAAAGGAGAGTTCAGAGTCCAGGATAACACCTAGCACCCTGACATGTGGGGATGGGTGGATGGTTGTGCCATTGCTCTTGACAGATAAGTCAGGGGAAGAGGCACGTGAGGGAGGAAATATTATAAGCTCGGTTTTGGACAAGTTGTGTTTGAGGAAGTGGTGTGACATCCATACAGATATGTCTGTTATAAACAAAGATAAACAAAGGTGGACATATTTGAAGTCCGGCTATGAGACAACAGTGGCTTCCTCCATAGATTCAGAGGAGAGATAGGTGTAGAAAAAAAGGACAGTGAGTATATTATTTACAGGATTACCAGGTGAAAGCAAAGGAAAAAAAGGCAGAAAAAATGAAGATTAATGCAGTCACTGCAGCTAAGGATTGGTAAGCTGCAATATATATCATTTTATTTATTTATTTTGGTTTAAATAAGCTTCAAAACCACTCGCTCTTCTCAAATTTCCAAATAGGATTTCCCTGCAATAGAAAAGGTATTATACTCACCTAGCTAGCAAGCCCATGTCTTCACCGTTCCTTTGTTCCAGCGCTGGAGCCTCCATCAGGCTCTTCATTTGACACTTCTTGGTTTAGCATGTCTATGTCCCTCACCACATGCAATGGTTCCATCCTCTGACCCTACATTACTGCTGTGGTCTGTAATAATGTAAATATTAGAGAAGAGAATGGGAGAACGCAGTCTGAGACACAGGCAACTGACACTCCAGGAAGAGTCAAAAGTTTGATGGAGGCTTTAGTGCTGTAAGGTTAAAGACACGCAACATGGAAAAGTTACAGTTATAGCAGCCTGTTAAAGTTGGAATGTCTCTTGGTATAGTTAATGGTGCAGCTAGGCTGTAGCCAGCCCAAGTATTTTTCTGTTAACCTTTTCTGTGTTCCTTGGGTTTCCCCTAAGCTCAGAATATTGTGTTGGGGAGTGTTTTCCAGTGGATGGAGCACAAAGAAAAAACTATTTTGCGAGTTATAAATATTTATTTCATCCCAGCTAATCACAATGATGTAGGCTTATCCTTCCAGGGTCGTGCTGGAGAAGATAGAGTTGGATAGTCTTTAAGCCTCCCTGGCTTGCCCTGAGGAGAATGTGCTACAAGATTGGTCTTTGCTCCCTGGTCCCTGATCCTAAGTCCCTAGTAATAGAAATAGGCTTATGCTAGGACCTAGAAGCCAATATGGCTGATACAGGGGAGCAACTTTAAGAGGTTTGCTCATGTCCATGGCTGGTCTCACACTATTGAAAATTGCTAGTCTCAGCTTAAAGGCACGCCCTTGACCTGTGAGAGGTACTAAACCTACTTATTTTTGAGCAGAAGAAGCATTGGTTTGCTATTTTGGGGGTGTCTTGTAGTCCCCAACCCTTTTACCCCTGGACTTTGAGAAAATAAAAACTTCAGGTAACGATTGGCAGAATGATGTCATTCAATTGGTTGCCAATGATGGGTTGGTGAGTGCTTTGGGGCAACAGTAAGTTAGTGCATTGGCAGTAAGGACAGGGTGGACTCAACAATTCAGTAGCTCCTTAGTGCATTATTACTACACAGGGAAATTATGTTTGGACATTTTAGGTGACTATAAGGACGCTTTGAAAAAAGGTTCATTTCATCAGTTTTATTTCTCTGTACCCTGTAAAAGAATGGAAAAAAAATAGTTCATTGTTCCACTTGCCTTAAAAACCATTCAAAATATTGTCCAACTTGTCCAAGCATTTCAATTTGACCTCAAAAACATTAATTAAACGAATCAAAATACAGTGGGGACGGAAAGTATTCAGACCCCCTTAAATTTTTCACTCTGTTATATTGCAGCCATTTGCTAAAATCATTTAAGTTCATTTTTTTCCTCATTAATGTACACACAGCACCCCATATTGACAGAACAACACAGAATTGTTGACATTTTTGCAGATTTATTAAAAAAGAAAAACTGAAATATCACATGGTCTTAAGTATTCAGACCCTTTGCTCAGTATTTAGTAGAAGCCCCTTTTGATCTAATACAGCCATGAGTCTTTTTGGGAAAGATGCAACAAGTTTTTCACACCTGGATTTGGGGATCCTCTGCCATTCCTCCTTGCAGATCCTCTCCAGTTCTGTCAGGTTGGATGGTAAACGTTGGTGGACAGCCATTTTTAGGTCTCTCCAGAGATGCTCAATTGGGTTTAAGTCAGGGCTCTGGCTGGGCCAGTCAAGAACAGTCACGGAGTTGTTATGAAGCCACTCCTTTGTTATTATAGCCGTGTGCTTAGGGTCATTGTCTTGTTGGAAGGTAAACCTTTGGCCCAGTCTTAGGTCCTGAGCACTCTGGAGAAGGTTTTCGTCCAGGATATCCCTGTACTTGGCCGCATTCATCTTTCCCTCAATTGCAACCAGTCGTCCTGTCCCTGCAGCTGAAAAACTCCCCCATAGCATGATGCTGCTACCGCCATGCTTCACTGTTGGGACTGTATTGGACAGGTGATGAGCAGTGCCTGGTTTTCTCCACACATACCACTTAGAATTAAGGCCAAAAAGTTCTATCTTGGTCTCATCAGACCAGAGAATCTTATTTATCACCATTTTGGAGTCCTTCAGGTGTTTTTTAGCAAACTCCATGCAGGCTTTCATGTGTCTTGCACTGAGGAGAGGCTTCCATCGGGCCATTCTGCCATAAAGCCCCAATTGGTGGAGGGTTGCAGTGATGGTTGACTTTCTACAACTTTCTCCCATCTCCCGACTGCATCTCTGGCACTCAGCCACAGTGATCTTTGGGTTCTTCTTTACCTCTCTCACCAAGGCTCTTCTCCCCTGATAGCTCAGTTTGGCCAGACGGCCAGCTCTAGGAAGGGTTCTGGTCGTCCCAAACGTCTTCCATTTAAGGATTATGGAGGCCACTGTGCTCTTAGGAACCTTAAGTGGAGCAGAAATTTTTTTGTAACCTTGGCCAGATCTGTGCCTTGCCACAATTCTTTCTCTGAGCTCTTCAGGCAGTTCCTTTGACCTCATGATTCTCATTTGCTCTGACATGCACTGTGAGCTGTAAGGTCTTATATAGACAGGTGTGTGGCTTTCCTAATCAAGTCCAATCAGTATAATCAAACACAGCTGGACTCAAATGAAAGTGTAGAACCATCTCAAGGATGATCAGAAGAAATGGACAGCACCTGAGTTAAATATATGAGTGTCACAGCAAAGGGTCTGAATACTTAGGACCATGTGATATTTAAGTTTTTTTCTTCTAATAAATCTGCAAAAATGTCAACAATTTTGTGTTTTTCTGTCAATATGGGGTGCTGTGTGTACATTAATGAGGGCAAAAAATGAACTTAAATGATTTTAGCAAATGGCTGCAATATAACAAAGAGTGAAAAATTTAAGGGAGTCTGAATACTTTCCGTCCCCACTGTATGTTCATGTGTGGTTTCATTTTTGGCAGGTATGAGTGAAATATCAAAATTATAGGATTATCATATAATCAGAGTGCATTTGCGTGAAGCCTAATGGAATCATTAATGTCCGGATTTCATGTAATCTGCAGGAAATTAAACTAGGATTTTTTTCTACAACAACTGCAGAGCTTCCTCTACTGTGATATCAGTATGCAAACATATGTGTAGCCTCTTTTTGTTCTTATTTTAAGTCCTAAGTATATTTATATATATTGCTATGAAAATATGAGGCAAACTCTTTAAAAGAACACATAATGTACATTGCACACATTTATAAAATGGAATGAGGGGATTGGTTCAATATGTCAGCGTGGGCCTAAAATGGATCCATAATGTGAATGTTGCAGCAATGGTTCTTGTGAACTCATGATTAAAAAGTGCTCTGGCAGAGTAACAGACGGAGGGAGGACTATCCTTTTTTGCTATTGTTACAGTGCAGGTGTTAATATTGATTGAAACCATTGATCTGGAAGAACACAGAAAATGGTAATGAAAGGCCAATGAAAGCAACATATACTGTCTTTACACAGTGGAGCGCTAACTCAAACAGAATTTAAATTTGGGAAACTGTACTGATACTTGTACAAGTGAAATGGGGTGGGGGAGTGTGGGAAAGAGATATGGACTGGAAAATAGAAAGAGAGTGAGAGCAATGACAGAGATGGGAAGAGAGAAGAGACCAACAGAGAGAGGAAAGGAAGGGGGCCTGAAAGAGAGAGAGAGAGAGTGGGGGACTGACAAAGTTAGGAATTGACAGAAAAATGGGGGGGGGCTGACATACTGACATATAGATGGCATATAGTGATGAAGAGGCGGGTGCTCAAAAAAAGAGAAGGGGACAAAAAGAGAGAATTAAAAAAAGGAAGAGGCTGGGGAAAGAAAGAGAGAAAATCAAAAATGAGAGGAGTGGACAAAGAGAGGGAGAGGGGGGCACTAACAGACAGAGAGTGGGGAAGGGAGGGGTGCTAAAAAAAATAAAGGAAGGAGTGAGAGGAGAGAGATTTAAAGAAAATCGGAAAAGAAAGGACCCAGATAGCAAGTATAATGCCGCGTACACCCGGTCGGAATTTCCGACAGAAAAAGTCCGATGGGAGCTTTTGGTCGGATATTCTGACCGTGTGTATGCTCCATCTGACTTTTTCTGTCGGAATTTCCGACGGACTTAGATATAGAACATGTTCTAAATTTTTCCGTCTGAAATGCCGACGGAGGTTGTCCCGTTGGCAAGTCCGACCGTGTGTATGGGGCATAACTTGCCACAAATTTGTGGCAGTGTTCAATTACAAGTCTGTTAACTTGCTGCACATTTTCACTGGTAAGTTGTACACTTGCAGAGCACTTGAAGCACAGGTTCTAGTTGACACTTTTTCAATTTTTAGCAAATTTGCATTGCAAGTTGCTAGCAAGAGCAAAGTTGCTGTGGTGAGTCTACAGAAAGAGCTCTGCAAGTCACAGTGCCCCCTGTGGTGGGATGACTATTGCACAACATAGCTGAACCAGAACTTGATGCAGACTTGCAGAATGTTTGCAATGAAAGTTGATCTGGAGTCATGCAATGTGGACTTACTGCAATTGTGCAACAAACGTGTGAAGCCTGGGAAGTATAGCAATAGCTTAGCAAGTCATTTTCAAACTTGCAGCACAATTGCTTGCTATCTGGGGAGTCAACAGAGAGACAGTGGGGGTAATTTACTAAAACTGGAGAGTGCAAAACCTGGTGGAACCAATCAGCTTCCAGGTTTTATTGTCAAGCTTAATTGAACAAGCTGATTAGTTACTGTGCACAGCTGCACCAGATTCTGCACCAGTTTTAGTTAATCTCCCCCATAGTGAAAGAGAGAAACTCAAAACGAAAGGAGAGGGCAAAAGAAGAAGAATAGAGAGAAGTCGAATGATTGGGGTGCATAGAGAGAGAAAGAAAAACTCAAAAAGAAAGGAGGAGACAGAGGAAGAGAAAAAGATAGTTTGTGGGGGATACATGGGCGGGAGGGTCTGAGAGACAGAGAGAGAGTCGGGTGCTCAAAAAGAAAATATGGGGGCAGAGAGAGAGGCTCACAAAAATGATTGGACGGAGAAAAAAGTGTCAGAGAGAGGCCCACAAACAAAGAAGGGGACAAAGAAAGAAAAACATACACACAATAAAGAAGGGGAAGGACAGAGAGAGAGACGCCAAAAGAAAAAAGGTGGCGGTAAGAAAAAGAGAGACTCAAAAAAAAAGGAGTTGCCTTATAGAGAGAGATAGAACGATAATTAAACAGAAAGGAAAGGACAGGGAGAAAGAAAAAAAAGATGCCAAAAGAAATGAGTGGACAGAGAGACAGAGCAAGCGAGGGAGTGGCTTAAAAAGAAAGGAGGAGATGGAGAGAGAGTGATAAAAACAATGGAGGGAGCAAAGAAAGAGAGAGAAAGAAAGACTTAAAAAAGGAGGTGACAGAGGGAGATTGAGAGAGAGAGAGGGACAGAGAGAGAGGCTCAGAAAGAAAAGAGAGGACAGAGAGAGACTTAAAAAGCAAAGGAGGGGTAAGAGAGAAAGTGAAGCTCAAAAAGGAAGAGAAAGTGTAAGAAAGAGAATAAAAAAGAAAGGAGAGGAAGGGGAGAAAGGGAGAAATGCTCTAAAAGAAAGTAGTGTGCATAGAGACTCAAAAAGAAAGGAGGGGGCAGAGAGAGAAAGATGGATAGAGACTCAAAAAGAAAGAAGGGGGCAGAGAGAGAGCAAGAGAGAGAGAGAGAGAGAGAGAGAGAGAGAGAGAGAGAGAGAGACTCAAAAAGAAAGGAGGGGGCGGTGAGAGAGAGAGTGGGAAGGAGAATTAAAAAGAAAGGAGAGGAAAGGGAGAAAGAAAGAAGATCCAAAAAAGTAGTGGGCAGAGACACTGAAAAAGAAAGGAGGGGTCAGAGAGAGAGAAATGGAGAGCGACTCAAAAAGAAAGCAGGGGGCAGAGAGAGAAGTTAAAAGAAAAATGAGGGGGCAGAAAAAAAGAGAAAGCATCCAAATAAAAGGAGTGGATAGGGAGAGAGAAAAAGCGAGAAACTCACAAAGAAAGTAGGGGCAGAGAGAGAGAATCAAAAAGAAAGGAGGGGCAGAGAGAGAGAGAGTAAGAAAGATAATTAAAAAGAAAGGAGAGGAAAGGGAGAAAGAAAGAGGATCCAAAAAAGTAGTGGGCAAAGAAACTGAAAAAGAAAGGAGGGGTCAGAGAGAGAGAAATGGAGAGCGACTCAAAAAGAAAGCAGGGGGCAGAGAGAGAAGTTAAAAAAAAAAATGAGGGGGCAGAATAAAAGGAGAGAAAGCATCCAAATAAAAGGAATGAATAGGGAGAGAGAAAAAGTGAGAAACTCACAAAGAAAGGAGGGGCAGAGGGAGAGAGAATCAAAAAGAAAGGAGGGGCAGAGAGAGAAAATCAAAAAGAAAGGAGGGGCAAAGAGAGAGAGGATCAAAAAGAAAGGAGGGGCAGAGAGAGAATCAGAAAGAAGGGAGGGGCAGAGAGAGAAAGAGAGAAAGATGGATAGAGACTCAAAAAGAAAGAAGGGGACAGAGAGAGAGAGAGTAATGTGGCGTACACACGGTCGGACTTTTCAACCGGACTGGTCTGACGGACGCCGACGGACCAAATCCGGCGGACAATCCGATCGTGCGAGGGCTTCACCCGACCTTCAGCAGACTTTTCCAGTCACAAATCTGACAGACTTTAGATTTGGAACAGGCTTCAAATCTTTACGTCGTAACTCCGCCGGACCCAGAAATCCACTCATCTGTATGCTAGTCCAACGGGAAAAAAAACGACGCTAGGGCAGCTATTGACTACTGGCTATCAACTTTCCTATTTTAGTCCGGTGTACATTATCACGTACGAATCCATCGGACTTTGGTGTGATCGTGTGTAGGCAAGTCCGTTCGTTAGAAAGTCCGTCGAAAGTCCGCTGGTAAGTTTGTCGGACCAGTCCAGTCGAAAAGTCCGCCCGTGTGTATGCGGCATAAGAAAGAGAATTAAAAAGAAAGGAGAGGAAAGGGAGAAAGAAAGAGGATCCAAAAAAGTAGTGGGCAGAGAAACTGAAAAAGAAAGGAGGGGTCAGAGAGAGAGAAATGGAGAGCGACTCAAAAAGAAAGCAGGGGGCAGAGAGAGAAGTTAAAAAAAAATGAGGGGGCAGAGAAAAAAGAGAGAAAGCATCCAAATAAAAGGAGTGGATAGGGAGAGAGAAAACGTGAGAAACTCACAAAGAAAGGAGGGGCAGAGAGAGAGAGAGAATCAAAAAGAAAGGAGGGGCAGAGAGAGAGAAAGAGAGAGAGAGAGAGAGAAAGAGGGAGTGGGGAGAGATGGAAATAGGGATGAGGGACCAAAAATGGGTCGGGGGTAAAGATAGAGAAAGGGTCAGATGAAGAAAGACATATATACTAAAAAGAAGGAGACAGACAGAGAGAGAGAGAGATTCCAAAAGAAAAAAAGGGGTCAGAGAGAAAAAAATGCTGTTTTGGCAGTCAACAATATTTTTGTGATTCAGTCTATATCTACTTTACCTGTGTAACCTTATGGGTTTGCTATGTCACCAATGAGGTGATTTCACACATGTAGACATTTCTATTGCCTAAAGAGACCCATAGAGGTTGATTTACTAAAAATGGTGAGTGCAAAATCTGGTGCAGCTCTGCATTGTAACCAATCAGATTCCAAGTTTTTTGTCAAAGCTTCATTGAACAAGCTGAAGTTAGAAGCTGATAGGCTACAATGAACAGCTGCACCAGATTTTGACAGTTTTAGTAAATCAACCCCATACTGTCATCCTAATAAAAACAAGGTGCTTACTCTTTAATTGTGTGATCGGAATTGTGTAGATTGCTTTCATTTGTGGAAGTAAACTAATAAGGGTTCGGGTCCATTGCAGCTTGTGGGTGGAATTTTTAATGTAATAAATAGTTTTTTTTACTTTGCACGGAGTTCTCCTGTAAGCAGTGTATAATGGCAGCATTCAATTGGCAATCTCTTATAAAATAATTCCTGTCTGCCCCTTGTGTATGCGCTTTTAATGTTAATAATAATACTTGTTGTCAATCATCCCCATGTATGACTTATATATTATATTCTCATGAGGCATTTCCATGACCTCTGTACCTTTTGCCCTCGTTATTTACTCATTCCAGATTACTGCAATAAAATAACGAATAACAATTTTTTCCACTCACTTGAGAGCTTTTGTAACAGTCCAGTGCATTTCAACAAGCCTGTTTTGGCTGGTGCTCCCTACATATGGAGAGCTTATTAATAAAGGAATAAATGAGCTGAAGGACACCTATCTTCTCCACTTTGCTTCACAGTTTATATCTGTTATCTCCATCACGACTATTACTTCTTAAAATAAACAACTTAATACATAATGAAGATGGGATAACACAGGAGAAGCACATAAATTATAAGTCGTAAATGGAAGGGTACCACTACAGCCCTGCCACTCGCATATACACTATATTGTCAAAGGTATTGGGACGCCTGCCTTTACACGCACATGAAGTTTAATAGCATCCCAGTCTTAGTCCGTAGGGTTCAATATCGAGTTGGCCCACCCTTTGCAGCTATAACAGCTTCAACTCCTCTGGGAAGGCTGTCCACAAGGTTTAGGAGTGTGTCTATGGGAATGTTTAAACATTCTTTCAGAAGCGTATTTGTGAGGTCAGGCACTGATGTGGACGAAAAGGCCTGGCTCGCAGTCTCCTCTCTAATTCATCCCTAATGTGTTCTAACGGGTGGAGGTCAGGACTCTGTGCAGGCCAGTCAAGTTCCTCCAATCCAAACTTGCACATCCATGTCTTTATGGACCTTGCACAGTCATGTTGGAACAGGAAGGGACCATCCCCAAACGGTTCCTACAAAGTTGGGAGCATGAAATTGTCCAAAATGTCTTAGTATGCTGACGCCTTAAAGTGGAGTTCCACCCAAAAAATGGAACTTCCGCTTTAAGGGAAGGTGACCCCCTGACATGCCACATATGGCATGTCATTTTTTGGGGGGGGGAGCGGATACCCTCTTTTTAGAGTGTGCCAGCTCCCACGTTCCTCCCAGCGCACCGCGGCACCGGAAGGGAGATCACCTCTCCCCCCTCCCTTTCGGAAATCATCTGGGACACATCACAGGTTCCAGATGATTGCCCGGCCAGTTACGGAGCACCACGCGGCTCGCGCATGCGCAGTGTGTGCCCAGCTGTGAAGACACAGGGCGCCCACAGTGACTATGCCGGCACCACAGAGAGGAGGGGGAGACGAGCTGGGCTTGGTTCCCCCACATCGCTGGACCCTGGGACAGGTGAATGTTCGATTATTAAAAGTCAGTAGCTGCAGTATTTGTAGCTGCTGACTTTTATTTTTTTTTTTTAAGCGGAACGCCGCTTTAAGAATTCCCTTCACTGAAGGGGCCAAGCCCATCCCCTGAAGAACAACCCCACATCATAATCCCCCCTCCACCAAATGATTTGGACCAGTGCACAAAGCAAGGTCCATAAAGACATGGATGAGCGAGTTTGGGGTGGAGGAACTTGACTGGCTTTGAAAGGACCTAAAGTACCTTGGATTACAACTAACGAGACATTGTCTCTTCAGTCTACTTCAAAATTTGGGTTCCTCAATACGTTTTTTGGGTATCAGTAAGCTCTAGAAGGACCTGTAGTACTGTGTATTACAAGCAAAGAGAAAGTGTCCACCTGTTTCATGGCACTGTGACCTTCTGCAATTCAAATACATCTACCCTTTTCCCCCGAAAATAAGACCTAGCGTGATTGTCGGTGATGGCTGCAATATAAGCCCTACCCCCCCAAATAAGCCCTAGTTAAAGTCCTTGTAGGTCTTATTTTCAGGGTAGGGCTTATTTTCGGGGAAACAGGGTAGGGCTTATTTCGGGGGTAGGGCTTATATTGCAGCCATCACTGACAATCACGCTAGGTCTTATTTTCGGGGAAACAGGGTATGGGTTTCAGCTAATGTATTCTTTGGAATCAATAACCACTAGAACTTGTGGTCACGTACAGTGGATTACAACTACACAGAGAAAATCATGTAGGGGCCAACTTTTCCTTTGCACTTGGATTCTCTGCAGTGTGCATCTATGGTTTCTTGCATTTTTATCAAGTATCGAAAAGCTCTAGAAGGACCTTTAGTGCAAAAGACAACATCTATAGAGACAGCAACATGAAGCAAGAACATGCACAACTCTTAAGCCGCGTACACACGAGCGGAATGTCCGACAGAAAAAGTCCGACGGAAGCTTTTCATCGTCTATTCCGATCGTGTGTATGCCTCATCGGACTTTTTTTTTTGAAAATTCTGACGGACCTAGATATGGAACATGTTCTAAATATTTCCGACGGAACCAATCGGGAAAACCGCTCGTCTGTATGCTGTTCCGACGGACCAAAAACGACGCATGCTCTGAAGCAAGTACGAGATGGAAGCTATTGGCTACTGGCTATTCCACTTCCTTTTTCTAGTCTTTCTAGATTGTAAGCTCTAACGAGCAGGGCCCTCTGATCCCTCCTGTATGGATTTGTATTGTAAATGTACTGTCTGCCCTCATGTTGTAAAGAGCTGCGCAAACTGTTGGCGCTATATAAATCCTGTATAATAATAATAATAATAGTCCCATCATATGTGTTGTACGTCACCGCGTTCTGGACGGTCAGAATTTGGTGTGACCATGTGTAGGCAAGACCGCTTGAGCGGAATTCCATCCGAGTTCGGCAGGGCTGGACTGGGACAGAAATTTGGCCCTGGACTTCATCCAGACCGGCCCACTTACATTTTGAGTGTCCCATCAGCAGCCCCTTACATCAGAGTCCCATCACCAGCCCCTTACATCAGAGTGTCCCATCAGCAGCCCCTTACGTCAGAGTCCCATCAGCAGCCCCCTTACATTAGAGTCCCAACAGCAGCCCCCTTACATCAGAGTCCCATCACCAGCCCCCTTACATCAGAGTCCCATCACCAGCCCCTTACATCAGAGTGTTTTTCAATCACCAGACCCCTTACATCAGAGTCCCATCACCAGCCCCTTACATCAGAGTTTCCCATCACCAGTCCATTACATCAGAGTGTCCCATCACCAGCGATCACTCACTGTCAGAGAGGAGCGGCTCTAGGACTGCACCTGACTGGCCCACTGAGTCATCAGTCCACCGGGAAACTCCCGGTAGTCCCGAAGGCCAGTACATGCCTGGAGTTCGGTCGGAGATACCTTCGGAGTTTATTCCGATGGCAAAACCGGTCGTGTGTGCAGGGCATTAGGTTAGCTGGTGTGAAACAAAGTAAAACTTTTCAGAAGTAAAACAGTATAATGATCACTTTACTTTCCCAGTTTTCTTGTCTCTTTGTTAATGACATGCCAATGCAGTTACAGTATATTAACATCCTCACTAGACCATCCATTTCCCTTATTTAATGTTAATTGCTGTCTTACACCGTATCTGCAGTGTACAGTCTGAATCTTGATCGATTGTTACTAAAAACTAAACAGCTGCAGATGTTCACACCGCTGGCTGCCTGCTGATAAATCTGGTGCCATCAGCGGACTTAACAGTGTTAGTAAATGAGTCATTTTCCTGGCACACTTCACAAAAAAATAAAGAAATAAAGAAATATACTTGCAAAACAAAGCATGGCAGTATTATTACTTTACTATAAAATTGAAGGGTTTGCGTTTTTAAATACATATGGTATGCAGAGTAAATAGATGTATTAATTCTAATACAGTATATTATATTAAACTTTCACTGCACACCAGACAAAAATTTAATCAGGCTGACAGTGGGAAAGCCTGCAATATTGTCTGAAATATAAAGGAAGAGGAATAATAGGGTTTAGTAATGCAAACAATTATTGCCATATTACCTACAATGAGATTCAATATGTGGCTACTGAAAGTCCACCATCTATCCTTGATGATAGAGCCACTTAAAGCAGCTTAATTGGGATCTGTTCCCTCTATAAAATTGCCTGGGTGATTAGAGAGAAAATTAAAGGAAAAAAAAGGAAAGAGAAGAGGAAATAGAATATATGACAGGACAATATATGGAGCGGTGGCTACCCACCCATTAGGGGCGCACCCCCTTAATCCATGCGCCCGGCCCCTAATCTACATGCAGGCTTTTTTTTTTTTTTTTTTAGAAGCATGTGATTAGGGCCTGAGGCTCCAATTGGCTTCAAAAAAGGGTGGACTCGGGGCGCAGAGCACTGCGCCCTGGGCCCACCCAGTTGTGTGACAATAGCAAATTATTATTCGCCATTGTCTTCCTGATTCACCTCCCGGCCAATCAGGAAGCGGGTCCTGAGACCCGATTGGCCGAGAGGAGAAGTGATTGTATTGGCCGCACTGAGGGAAGGAGGAGGGAGCCACATGAAGCCCAAGAGGCAGAGGAGGAGGAGACTCTGGAAGGAGCCAAAGCTGCCTGCGACTTAGATGGGGTAAGTGCGGGGGTGACCGACTGGGGGGGTGTCAGCGTGATGTCTTGTTTTGCCGCCTCCCCCTCAAAATAAAAATACAGCACCAGCCGTGCTGTATATGGAGGGAGGAAAACAGAAGAGAAGAAAAGATGGAAGCAGGAAAAACAGAAATAGCGTAGTAGAGGCGAAAGGAGAGAAGGGTATAAGAAAAAAAGAAGGAGGGGGGAGAAGAGAGGAGATAAGTAGATTAGAAATGAGGAGAAAGGAGAGGGGTAAGGCGAAAGTAAAAGATGGGAGGGGAAAATAAATCAAAATAAGTATCTTGACTCACCATACATTCAGTTTTTTGTTGAACATTTTAAATGTGTAAAAATGATAAAATGTAGTTTTGGAATTCTGGAATATTTGTAATTTGGTAAAAAGGAAGAAAAAGGGCAGTAAAGGGAGGCCAGGAAATGGAATAGAAGTAAAACATAAAAGAATCAGAGGACACGCAGTAGAAACAGGAAAGTAAACAGGGGGGGGGGAATAGAATGGAGGAGAGGAAAGGAAAAGATAAGAGGATGAGAGGAGACGGGGGAGTGCAATGGAAGAGATGAGATAAAGATGAGAAGCAAGCAGAGGGGGAAGGAGGGGAAAATAGAAGGGGGTGGGAGCGAAGGGAAAAAAGGAGATTAATTGGGGAGGGTGGAAAAGTAACAGAACCAATATCAGGTAAAATCAGCCTTTAACACATTATGCATATATTTCACAAAGTGTATCTGTAGGCAAAACCATTATTTTCATAATGGAATAGGGAAGAGTTAGACATTCTGTCAAGTTTTTACTGCTGCCCTATTGGGGAAATTCATCCCTCTATTTGTACAGGTGACCATTGTCAATGAGAATAACGGGAAAGCCAAAATTGTTGAGTTGTCCTCAGAAAAATATATGGATGGAAATATTTCAATGGGGACACTGGCTCCAGGGACAACTAAGTAAGAGAGGAGTTCCCTTACAGGAGTTGTAAAGTCTCAAAGTTTTTCACCTTAATGCATTTTATGCATTAGGGTGAAAAACCTTTTGTGGTGCAGAGCCCCCCTTTTTCTTACCTGAACCCAATCTTTCCAGCAATGATCATGAGCCCAGAAGCTCCAGCCGCTGTCTAGGGCCTTCATTGGATAGATTGGCTTCCGCTGCTGTCAATCAAATCCAGTGACAGGGGAGCCAGGGGACGGGGCCGAGTCCTGCTGTCTGTTTCAACGGATACAGCAGCAGGACTTGGGAGTGTGCCCATATGAGCGCCCCCAGGGAAAGCGGCTCTCCGTGGGGGCACTCGATGCGGAGGAGGAGCCCAGAAAAGGAGGATCGCGGCCACTCTGTGCAAAGCCCTTGCACAGAGGAGGTAAGTATAACATGTTTGTTTTAACAATCACTTTAACTTCAGGACATTTTCTGTAATTTTCTGTTGCATTTCTGGGACAATAAAGTTACGAGAAATTTTCCCAATGGTATGCAGACAGCAGAAAAAAAGCCGGGAATAGGTTTTAACCCTTGCCTTCTCTATCCATAATTAAAATAAAATTTTGGCAATGCACACACTTTTAATATCACAAGAAGCAGATGATTTCTTGGGAAATATATGTCATAAAACATAATTTCCATATCAACCATAAAGAGCTCAAAATCCTGAGTACAAAGCAGGGAATTTTGGGGCGTTGAGCAGAGCGAGGTTTTATCTATTGTACATGAAATCATTCTGTGGATAAGAAGGCAATTTTCAGTTGTAAATGTTCTGATAGTAAGTAGAATATTCATTTGAAGGTGTACAAATGTATCCCACTATTACATTCTGTAATATTCAGGAATAGCTCTACCAATCATAAAACATAATAGATAAAATAGACCATTTATCACCTACAATATGCCTAAGTAAATACACATTATTTAAATTTAATATGCATTTTCTGACTTCTTCTTCTTCTTAAGGGACAGAACAGATGGGGAACATTATTTCTAAAGGTCATTTGTAGCTGATCTGCTCACAGTACAATCCTTGTATCTAGTTAATAACAAATTCAGTCTACAGAATACAGGCTCTGAGCCAGTGAATAGACATCCCGGACAATATTGTTTCCCCACTGAATGGCGAAATTCAGGAGTTTCGTCAGTGCTATTATATTAACATCCAGCCGCTTTTAGGGGATGATATGGAAAATTACACTTAATGCCTATTCTGGGCTGCAATGTCATTTTCTTTGTATCTAATTTCAATACTCAGATAGGGATAGTAAATGAAAGTGGGCCAATTTTTCATACATTAAGGGGGTATGCAATTGATCTGGAAAGGAAGGGGTTTTATCTAAAAAAAGAGAGAAAGAAAGAAAACCACCATTTTCTTCGGCCTCTTAAAAAAATAGAAGTAAAAAATGAAACGCAAAAAGCAGAAATGAAAATAGTATTCCACACTCCACAGTTTTCCACACACTACAGCACTCTACAAGAGAAACATGTATTGAATAAAAGGACAGCTTGAACATTTCATTATTGATATATACTTCAATAACTGACCTTGCAAAAATATGGTTTAAATAGTATGTAAAGCCAAAAACATTTGTTTTACTTTTGGATAAAATGTGGAAGGCTTAGAACCACTGTTAGGTTCGTATAGTTCAAACAATCTGGGTATGAGGCATTGGATCTTGGGCCACTTGAGATCCAATATCACAGCATGGGATCTAGATGGTCATGCTTAATAGCTCTGGTTAGGTGACTCTCATGTGACTGTGGGCCTCACATGAAGAAAATAATGATAGCACCACACCACTAGTTTCATTCAAAAACAAGATGACATTAAACAAAAAAAAAAACGGCCAATGTCTTTAGGGGGTAAGAGAAATCCCCCTTCACCAGGATTTAAAATGTTGCATTTGATGCTGAACTGTGGGCTCTATAGAAAAAATTAATTAATGCATTAAAGGTTTTTGTTTTATGAATAAAACTTAAACTTTTATGAATAATGCTTTAACTTTGGACTCTAACAGCCAGTGATATGGCACTATATGGGTATAGGGTGTAGCGCTCAAAATCATAAAAAATTACAGAGACGTAAAGTTCATGGATAAAAGTTCATCTCTAAAAATAGGAAGGAATTTAAGACAACCAGAACAGAGTCCACCAAGAAGAAAAATAATTAGAATCCACCATAGGAACATAGAAGAAATGATGTAGATCCCGTCACCTTCACCCAATATAACTGACCCTTACCATCAGTGTTTGGGTTATACACATAGATTGCGTTCAGGTAATGGTAAAAAATGATCCTTCCAGCTTAAATGACATTCCACTGCATATGTGTTCCAAAGAGATCCTTCTCCCATTAGACCAGAAAGCAGACTAATAGAACCCTTCCTCTCAGCAGGATATACAGCCAGATATTTTCAAAGGCTCAGGCTCGTTAATCCTTTTCCCCTGCAGCTAAAAGCTCTTATATTAATTTCCTGTAATCAGGAGACAAAGCTGCTTCCTCTTTCTCTAAATGCCTCGGTTGTCCCCTTTTAGTGCCAATGGTAGCGATATGGTAGTGCCAATGGTAGTGATATGGCACTACCATTGCTTTCTTTACCTTAGGTTTTTATAGCTGTATGTGCCCCTGTTGTTGAGATTTAACCTCACTATTGTCTCCAGTAAAAGAAAAAATACTAGGACATTAAAAAGCTTGCAGTTGTCTCGGGAATATAAGGTGAGAGGAAATCTTAAAATTTGGAAACCTGTTGGAAACTGTCCAAGAGGGGATATCCTATCAAGTTATAAAGATGTCCTCTTACTTCCTGATTTGTCTGTGGGACAAGAAGTAAAGGAAATATTTCAGTCCCAAAAAGTTAACAAAACTGCAGTCTAGATGTGGTGTTTAAGTGCAAATGATTGTCTCTCTCTCCCTCTCTCTGTATATATATATATATATAATATGCACACAAGGGTTCTTTAAAAAGTTTCCACACTTTTTGTAACTCTATTAAATATAAAAAAGTGCGGAAACTTTTTTAAGACATTGCGTATGTTACCAGTCAAAAGCTTTAGAACATCCCCATTTTTCCAGTTTTTATTGATATCTAAACAGTTCAAGTCCAGTGAATTTTTGTTTTTTTTAGGTTAAAGCAGAGTTCCACCCATAAATGGAACTCTAGCTGATCGGATTCCTCCCTCCCTCCGGTCCCACATATGGCACCTTTCAGGGGGGAGGGGGGGAGCAGATACCTGGATTTCCGTGGAAAGATCTACTACATAGTGTCTGGCCCCTCCTCCTTCCCCGGCTGCCTTCTGGAAGACACACATGGTCCCAGAAGACAGCAGGGACCATTAAAAAAATGCAGTGCGACTCGCGCATGCGAAGTAGGAAACAGGCTGTGAAGCCAAAAGGCTTCACTTCCTGTTTCCCTTAGTAATGATGCCGGCGCCTGCACCCGGAGCCAAGGGACGGGTCGGCTTCAGGGTGCTGACATTGCGGGCTCCCAGGACAGGTAAGTGTCCTCATAATTAAAAGTCAGCAGCTGCAGTATTTGTATCTACTGACTTTTAATATCTTTTTTTGCCCAGGCGGAACTCCGCTTTAACAACATTTTTAAATAAGTGTATATTTCAGAGTTATACAAAAAGACCTTTTACTCAAGAAGTAACTCACAGTTGTTCTGCAGCAATGTAAGTAAATTAAACCTTGAATGTTTATGCTAGAAATTACTAAAGGTGTCTAAACTTTTGTTTATTACATTACAAGCTCTCTGTCTGTATAAAAGCAACGTTGAAACAAACTGTGTTACTGCACCCTGTTAAACAATATTTGTACAGTATTGTCCTGCAAGATGTAGTATGTTGCTCTCAAAATGGCAAGAAAAAAGGCCATTAACAAAGGAAGACAGATAGAAAAGTATAACCCTTAAAAATGCATATCTTTCCTTTGAAGAAATTGCAAAGAAAGCCAAGGTGTCAGTGAGTACAGTTTCCTACACCATCAAAAGACACTTGGAAACTGGAGGAAACTCTGAGGTCTGGCAGCCTTCCAACCACAGAATCAGAAGACACGTTTCTGAGAGTCAACAGCTTGCATGACAGGCAGCTCATAGGACAACAGCTTCAAGCACAGCTTAACATTAATCGAAGTAAGCAAGTCTCAGCTTCACTGTAAAGAGAAGACTTCAGGAAACAGGTTTGACAGGTCGATTGGCTGTAAGAAAGCAATTTCTTAGATGGCAAAAAAAAAAGGCTTCAATGGCCATTAAGCACCACTAGTGGACTACAGAAGACTAGAAGAAGATTTTATCAATCATAATTTGTGTATTTAGTTCAACACGCAGGGTTTTTGTACACCGCCAAGTAGGTGAGAGTATGGTTGGTGACACCAACTGTCAATCATGAAGGAGGAAGCGCGATGGTCAAGAGCTCTATTGCTGGACTCAGACTGAGTAACTTGCACAGAGTGAGTGGCACCCTGAACCAAACCTTGTACCACAGCATTTTGCAGCGCCACCTGCATACCCTCTGAAATATTCCTAGTTGATCGGGGAAGATAACAATCCAAGACAGAGCCCCAGGCTACGCCAGAACTACCTTAGAAGAAAAGAATAAGACAGTTGGCTTCAAATCATGGAGTGTTAGGCACAGTCTCCAGACTTAAGCCCCATCAAACTGGTTTGGGATGAACTTATGAACTTGTAGGCAGACAGCACTGCAAGGGTAGATCTGTTGCTTGTGGCGTTCTCCATGTTTTCTCATTAACTCATTGGGCGCCAAGCACTGGGTCACATGAGTGGCCTACTCCCCATGGGTACTTCTGGGCTATGTTAGACACTTTTTCCAAGGTCACTACACACATGGGGTACCTTTGTTTTGTGTCAACTTCATCAATGCCCTGGAACAAATACGTTAGCTAGACACAATTAAAAAAAGCCTGATCAATAGATACAATTTCAATTAATGACATGCAAACTGGGATGAAAATATCAAACTGTTAAAGTCATATAATAGTGTATTAAAATACTTGGTATCTTGACAATCTTATATACAGTCTTACCCAATAAATGTTTTTTTCAGAAATAAAAAAAGAGAGAGAGTGAATGTTTTTAATTCATTACATTTTAAGATACAAATGCAATATAATATCACATATTTAAAAATAAATATATTACTGGCCTTGTCTAGCCACTGCTGGACCAAGCCTATTTCTGACACTTGTTGCTTACAAGTTAAAATCAGTATTTTTTGCTAGAAAATTACTTAGAACCCCCAAACATTATATATATATATATTAGCAGAGACTCTAGAGAATAAAATGGAGATCCTGCGCCCGCTCGTGGGATGGCGACAAACTTTGGTACTTAAAAATCTCCATAGGCGACGTTTAAAAATGTGTACAGGTTACCAGTTTTGAGTTACAAAGGAGGTCTTGTGCTAGAAATATTGGTCTTGCTCTAACGATTGCGACGATACCTCACATGTGTGGTTTGAATACCGTTTACATATGTGGGCATGACTTGCGTATGTGTTCGTTTCTGCGTATAAGCACAGAGGGATGGGGCACTTTTTTTTCTTATTTATTTCACTTTTATTTTTTGTTTTTACATTGTCCCCTAAAAAATACATTTTTGTTGATCGCTTTTATTCCTATTACAAGGAATGTAAACATCCCTTATAATATCAATAAGCAGGACAGGGCCTCTTTAATATGAGATCTGGGGTCAAAAAGACCTCAGATCTCACATTTACACTTAAAAGCAATTTTGTCAAAAAAATGGGCCCTTTAAGGCTGCAGGACAGATGTGACATTTCACTTCGTTTTGGTCCTCCAAGGGCAGAGAGTCGAAAGGGGGCCATCTTGCCCTCACTCAACTTCCTGCCCATCCATCCCGGGAATTGGATCGTTTCCGCTGCTACTAACGGTTTCGGTAAGCTTTTATGTTAAATTGGGCCGCTCTTTAAAAATATACTGGGGTTATGACAGCTATCTGTTGCCAGGGAGGCAGACTTTTTAGGCTAAGAAACAGTGGAGAAGATATAACAGTATAAAAAAATATAAATTTAATGAAAAATACAAATATCTAAAAAACAATGACAATTGTAACATATAGCATCTATGATTATTGTGCAGTGAGCCCTTGTATGTCTACGCGTTTCACCGTCAGGCTTCCTCAGGACACGGCCAAGGTTCACAGATGAGACAGAGATGAGCTATCTGTTGCCATAACCCTGGTATTTAATGTCAAAGTAATGACGTATATATACAGTGGGCGGTCCAGGAAGTGGCTAGACTGGGTACACCCCCACCAGTTTTGAAATAGTTAAAGAATAAAACTTTCCATAGGTGGATCGAAATTTGGTTGGCTCAGCAGAGACCGGATGAATTTCAATTCATCTATGGCCACTTCTGTACAAGAAGAGACGACCTAGTGATCAACTCCTTTTGAACGGGTATGTTGGAAAATTTGTGTTCAGTTTTCATTGCAGCCATATAAACACACTGACTAGTGCTGCTGGCTATAGGCGGTGACACTAATCAAGCAGCATTTATCTGACAGCCTGAACATACATGGATCGAAATGTGGCTAGTCCCTACTGAACCCAGCAAATTTCCATCTATATATGACCGGCTTTAGACTGAAGGTGCAAATTTTTATGAAATTCCAGCCCCCAAAACGTGACTTATCTGCAGTCTAGAGTTTCAGCTATCTAAAGATAAGAAATCTAGATCTTCTTCCTTTTACCTACACCTCCCATCCCTGAATCTTACCTTCTTACATCATAGGGAAGATACACTAGACAAATTATCTAGTAGGAATCAACGGGGAGGCTAATGGCACTCTCTGATATACAGAAACATGATCACGAAAACATGTAACAATGCTTAAATCCCAACTCCAGCCAAGATTTTTCTTTAGTGCGCAAAAGTCAAGTCAACTTTTTATTGCTGCCCAAGTCCTCACTGGGGAAATGTTCTGTTATACTAGGAAAAGAAGACTTAGCTAACAATAAACCTGATCATTCTTCTAAAAAAAAATAATAAACTTCAAAATAAATGTGCTTTTGTTGCGTTGCTTGTCCCCATCAGATAGATATTCCATTGCCTTTTTGTCTTCATGGAAGCCTGTAATCAGTACAGAAAGTAAGGATAACTCTCCCCAACTCGGACACTGACAGTAGTGAAAAGTTGAAAGAGGTTCTAGGCCTTTACCCTTGTGTACAAAACGTAAAAAATAGTTTGCAGTTGGGCTTTAATGAAAAAATGTTGAGCTTGCACAAAATGTACAATGTGTAAATTTTACTCTATTTTCTCAAACTGAGAATTATCTGAAGATCAGAAAAAAATTCATCCAAGAAACTCCACAACCGTTTTGTCCTTAATAAAAGTGCAGATACATTTATGTGAACTCCTAAAACAATATACTCTTCCAGTAACCACAAGTCATATGACACCTTTTGAAGTTGGTAAGTCATTAATAAAAGCTGCTGTCTGGATTAGATTTTTCTAGCAGACCCAGCGCATGCAGACAGATAGTAATACTTTCCGAAGGATTAGACATCTGTAGCGGGCAGCTGGGGAAGTTAAACAGATAATTACCTCAGCATGCATCATGTTGCGTTTGGTTATTAAGGTGATAAATTAAACTTTACATGATGACATTAAACACTGTAGATGACACACAATGGAAATTAATTGAATTTAAACTTTTAGAGGGTGTATTATCTGGAGATAAACAGCTCCGTGGATGTTTCAAATGAGGATTGACTGGTGTTCTCTGCAAAAAGGCACAAGAAGGATCTCTCTGGATTCCATGATTAATAGTAAAAATATAACGTATTATATAATATTTAGAATATATTTTTCAAAATTAAGAACTAGCCAATGCACAAAGAAGACGGGAACCACAATCTAATCAGAGCAAAAATAATACAAAAACAATATGTCCTGGAGGTTTGTATAAGATCAAAAGTGAATCAGATCTCAACAGATACTGTATAAGGAATCAAATAAAATGTATATGCATAGGGGAAAAAAATGTATTCTTTAGCTTTCAGTACCCTAAGCTAGGTGCTGCTAGATTCAAGCGAACAGCTCTTGGGGCTGAAAGTGGTTCCACAACCACTCTGTAAGACCTAATTACACTAAGCCTTCCCACTGACCTCAGTCATAACACTAACTTGTCCCATTAACCTTAACACTAACACCTTTTCATAGCCCTAATACTAATCCACAGAAATCCTAACACTTAAGCCTTGTACACATGATCGGATTTTCCACAAGCGAAACCTCAGACTTTTGTCTGAGGTGTGCCTGGATTTTGTCTTGCATACAAACGGCAAGAAATTGTTGGCCAACAAACGCGAACGTAGTGACGTATAACGTGGTTTTTCAGCTCTTTAGCACCACCCTTTGGGCTCCTTCTGCTAATTTCGTGTTAGTAGAAGTTTGGTGAGTGTTGATTCGCGCTTTTCATTTCGCACTTTACATTTAGCGCATTTCAGTTTGCGCTTTTCATTTTGTGCTTTTCAGTTAATTTCTGAATGGCCGTTCGGCAACCAGACATGTTGCGGAATCAGAGGAGATAATGTGTTATTTATTATTGGCCTTGGAGTTATTGCTTTGACCCAAGTCCAGTCCAGGAACAGGGGGAGGAGGATTTATTGGACCTAAAATTGGTTGCTTTATTAATCGTGGTTAATTATGTCATATGCCTTTGCCGCGGGAGCTCCAGGAGAATAATCCAGATGTTTTTCGGAATTATCTCTGAATGACGGACCCCTGCTTTCACCAACTCTTGGCATTGTTGACCCCCTATATTAAGAAGCAGGACACATGCACAAGGCTTTTATTTTATTTTTTGGTTTAATAATAATGATTTGATTTGTTATATTTTCTATATTTTTGGATGCATAGAAAGCACTTTTTGGTGAAGTTTTATTGGCAGATAGCATGTCTAATTTTATTTGTTTTCTTTTTTTAATGCACAATAAAAAAATTTTGGAGAATAATACTTGGCTCAGGTTCAGTTGTACATCGGCACTGTGTGGAAGTGGATCATATGTTCAACCATAGACGCCTCAATCTCCACACCAGATCTCGTTGTGAGCCTCTAGCCAGCTATTCCTAGTATTGTGCCATGTTGTATATAGAAAAAGAAGGAAGACTCATCGTACAGTACGTCCAAAAAAAATTATTTGTTTAATAAAATAAATGCACTTACAGCAATTAGATAAAAAAATAAGTGGTAGAGAGAGGGGTTCGACTGTGGCTTAAACCGCCAAGTACGGAGCACAGTAACGTCTTAGCTCCTAACTCCTTCAGATGCGTTTGCCCGTATTAGGCTACATCTGGGATTGGAGAGTGGATCAATAGGCCAGAGTCATCAAATTTGGAACAGGTGCTCTTACTGAAAACGTTGTCAGTTTTTTGCTTCCCAATAGCGGGGTAGTCCAGCTTAAGTAAAAAAAGGCAACTGCATAAATCAGCTGATAATTAGCAAAAGTAAGGTGCACATGGGCAGGGCAACACACAGAATAATACAAGACAAAAAATTCCCCAGCACACCTACCAGCTATTCAGCACAAAAGTGTTTTCTAAACTGTGCCAACTTATATGGAACAAAATCTAAACTGTCTCAAAAATACAAAAACAAAATATAAACTATTTGAACAGCAAACTTATCTTGTGAAACCAAGTAAAGTTTTATGGATAGCCGTCACATCTTTCCATCAATAGCAGTGTTGTGGGGGCTGGAGTCGTACACTTTGTCAGCTTAAAAGAAAAAAGGACTGTGGAAATTACTAAAAAGTTTTAGGAGAAGAAATGCTTCTCTCAGCAAGAAAACTAAGACCAGAGCCAAGCTTCACTTTTTCAATGAAATCAGAGCCACGATGTTACATAGTACACAATATAAACAGCGTTTATTTTGTCTTTATTACCTGGGCACGATCCCAGTCCAAATTAATAAAAAGAAAAAAGTGACTTAGGATGCAGGCGCAGCTTTATCAAAGTCAAAGTTTGTATCATCTCTAAATGCAAACCTTTTTTTTTTATACTTATGAACTTTCACACGTAGATGGGCCATCTGCTAAATCTAAAGCACTAAATCTGCACAAACTAACATTAAAATAAACAAAAGGCAACCCTTTGGCCAGGCTATCACAAACCATGGTCTACAAAAGATTATTGGTCAAACCAACAGATGCAATGTCTATTCATGAAGATAAGGGGACCATGGGCACAATGTACCTCTACCCCCGATAATCTGGACCACTCTAACCAAGCAGAACAATTATATACATCCCAGTCTCCCTTTGTTTTGTGCTCTTCTCTCCCTTTTTCTTTACTCTTCATTTCCTTTGTACCTTACTGCATCAGATGAGTCCCATCCCCAATACATTACTCATGATGATTTTTATTTTTTATTCAACTCCTAAAACCACCAAATGTAAATCAGTTTGCCCAAAGAAAACATTTTTCTGGCTGCACAAACAATACATTAAAGTGTTATTAAACCCACAACAGTAAAATCAGTCTGTATATGCAGTAAAGCATGCTTGTTATACTCACCGTGGAACCTGAGGGGTCAATCCTCCGTATTATGTAAAAAGGCTGTTTGATCCTGTCTTCTCAGATCCTCTCCTCCTTCCCCAATATATTTCCTGACAGAGCCAGTGGATATGCTGCACATGCTCAGTTTGGTGTGTATTGCTAGAGAGTTGTTTCTTTACTAGAAGGGTGCATGTGATCAGCACAGGGCCAATCAGCACTGTCCAGACAGAGGGTCAGGGGTCCTGGATCCTGATAGTACAGCTCAGCGCAGTAAGAAAACTCCTCCTACAAGCTTTAGCCAGACACTGATAGAAGTAATAAGACTATTTTATACTGTCGATGATAAAAGGTATTTATCAGTTTATATTTACTAAAATAATTGCATTTCCATGTCCTGTGTACTGTGGGAGACCAGATATAGTGAATGCAGGCTCCTGGGTTTAGCAACACTGGTCAAGGTGGTCTTGAGGCTGCCCTGCCCGATATGGTGGAAGCCGAGCCAAGATGAGAGGATCCAGGGGATGCCCCTTGTTGGAGAGAACCAGGATAAAGGCTGGTCTCTCAGAAGGGCCTGGTGACTCGCTTGGAGAATGCACCAGAATCTGAAAACGTGTTTGCAGTGTTGCCGGGTTGGCTTTGGTTCTGACACTGTGAAGCTGTACTTTGTTCTGGATCAGAGGAGTCTGTAAGTGACCTGCTGTGGTATCTGAGACCCCTAACCCTCTATCCTTCTACTTCCTTTTCAGTTCAACATTAAAACTTTGAAAAGATCAAAAAGTGACTGGCGCTTAAAGAGGAAGTAAACCCCGATGGGTTTACTTCCTCTTTTTGCTCCCCGCAAGGCCTGCAAATGAAAATCATAATGGGCTAGTATGCTTCACCCCTCTTCCTTCTGGGGCCACGGACTCCGGCTCTGTGACCGGCCGGAGTCGCGTGATGTCACTCCCGCACATGCGCGCGGGATCTGTCATACACGGCACACGCTAGGGGAAGAAACGGCACGGTGGTCAGTTTCTTCACAGAGCATGCGCCGTTGACGACATCGGCGCACTACAAGTGAAATATTTCCTAATCGGCGCACGTTTAGGAGATATTTCCACTGCCTTATTCTAGGCTTACTTATAGGTAAAAGTCACCAAAAAAAGGTTTACAACCACTTTAACGTCTGTTCAAAACTCCACATTATAGCCATGGACTTAATGCTTGCTCCCTGCCTCTGGAGGTGTTATCCATACTTTACGGTACCAGGGGGGTGCTACAACTGTATTTAGTAAACTTACATTATCAGTGCACACTCTACATTTCTGTTTCAATCAATCTTCATTTTTTCAACATAAGATAAATACCACGAGGGAAAACCTTGTCAATGTACAATTATGATGGATGCTATGGATTGGTACATCAAACCCACTGTACATGTACACATCTTTGCTTCCATTTTCTAACTTGCAATCCAAAAATGGCAACTAGAATTATTTGTTTGTATAGGCAATTTAATTTTCTTTTGGTTTAAACAAACCAGCTAAAAAAAAAACAAAAAAAAACGATTACGCTCTAAAATGCATTCGTCCTGGTTCTACATAATAAAAATAATGCAGTGCATTTTGAATATAACGTGTCCTCTTTTTGCGTATTAAGTGCATTTGCGAGGCCGACAACATGCATAGATATCAGGCATTAACAAACTTTGGTCAATGGCTGTTAACCCTATCCACTGAATTCTAAATTAAAAAACGATTTGAAAAGGTATATCAGCGCACATCAAAAACAAATGTTAATGCACAAATAAAGGGCATACTGATACATGGCAATGCACCTACCCAACACTGTGAAATAACACACCTCTATGCATAGATGTAAATGGGTCTTCAAAGAGAAACTCCACGCCTTTTTCTCAGAACATTTTTTTTTTTTTTTTTAATATCAGGTCTTTCATTGTGATTCTAGAATTTCTTTAGTCACCCAGTATGCCTTGTTTGCCAAGTACTTTGATTTTAGCTTATATAATTATCAAATTTTGGTATTATGTTGGTGGAGCAAAACCCCAAAATTACCTTTCATGTCTATACAGCTTACTTCCTGGAGCTGTCCAGGAAGTAAAATCCGAACCAGAAAAGGAATAATTTTCTATAAATTTATATGTACCCATGGTAACTATTATATTCAAAAACCTGATCAAAAGGATATATCATAAGGAGTTATATAAGTAAAAGTGAGAAAAAAAGATAATTTAGGTCCAAATCCATCAGGGGAAGGATTAGAGCCTTTGTCAGGTTTTAAAGCAGAACTAAGCCCAAATAACAGCTCAAGCTAAAAAATGTTCAATAAATGTTATTAAATTCTTAATCAAACATACTAATGTTGTGTTTTGCAGAGCTTTTATTCAAGGCATGCCTCTGATGATGTCACAGGCACCAGTGTGTTTTTAACAACTCTCCACTGATCTTTCAAGTCCTCAAAAGCTTGGTAATGTATCACAGCTGGTCACATGTGCAGCATCATGTCAATCGCAGATCTAAATAGGGGCTATTATGGCACTTTCCTTAGTGGATAGAAGCATAGATGGATTTAGTTTCATAATAATTGTCATTCATGTCCCTAATGGAGACCATAATTTCCAATCAGAACCGGAAATAGTAGGCAACCTCTCCAATCGATAAACAGCCCAAAACACCATTCTAGTACAGTGAGGAAGGGTTAGAACTTCTGATTCTGACTTCTGTTTTTATTTTCATTAAATAAATCTTTATTCAAATTTTTCGCAATAATGCAAAGCTGAGATAAGAAATGAACAAATTAGATAATGTATGTATACATTAAATAATGGCATGCATAAGTGCATTGAAATAGCGCTTAAGAATCATGAGTTATAACAACGCACATAGCTAGGTGGAATATGGCTAACCGATATTGCCAAATACAACCCGTAAATTCAGGGATGAGGGTATATTTACTGTTTTAATTGTCGTAATGCCTTCATATCCTAATGGCTATGGATCTCCCCTCATTTCTTCAAAGGGGAAGGTGCAGGAAGTGAGGAAAAAAAAGGCCCAACATGGTCACAGTCAGAAATATAAACCTAAAAAGAAAATGTAACTTTTCTTTACTCCATCTAAAAAAATTAATGACTGGCCATATGCTGTAAAACTGAAATGTTGATGTGATGTTAGAAATTGGAAAATTGAATCCATTTGCCCTGCAGAAGAATGAATCCATATTCTGTAGGTTGCCATTACATGTGTATCCAACTTTAATTTGTAAGATACTGATAGCTTTAGCTCTATCACTTATAACCTTGTAATGTAAGGGGAGATTAATTATACATATGTAGCCTTGGAGAAAGTTGGGATATGTAGTAATGGTGAACAGAGAATTAGACCTTCACAGCTCCTCGACAACTAGTATTAGACTATTAATTATTAATTTCCCTATGACCTAAATAAAAGATCAGATTTGATTTCATTTACATACTTGTACTCTCGTACACCATGTCAGCTTGACAGGAAAAAGTAATTTTTTCTTACGAGTTGGTGAAACTGTCTTATAAAATCACATCACAATAGGAGATAGTGGATTTTGAAGAAAAAAAAATATGGGGTAGCCGGGCTGTCTATGACTGGTCATAGACGGCTCACAATTTGGCTAATTCCTGCGGAGTCTGTCAAAATTCAAGCTGTGGGTGGTCCAGCGAGCACCACCTGGCTGGTTGATTTAAAAACAAACTGAGAAGGATCCTATAAGATGCAGTCACTGTTCTGTAATGCAACCTTATTTAGGCAGCTGTAGCACCTGATAGCCACCAGTGGATATTTAAGTGTGGATAGAGGAATTGATTGAATTTCGCTTGTACAGCCCAGGGGTTGAATAGGAGGAAATCTAGCCTTGTATGGCTAGCCTGCCTGCAAAACTTTCTGAGTCTCAGACTAGAGACTTGCAGTATGCAAAGTCAAAATAAACCTGGATTTACATTGAAGCCAGAGGGCCGGTCAACTGGGAAGCCAGGGAACTATTGTTATCAGATGAAGACCAATCATGGCATACCCATTTTTCTCTCAAGTCACGATTTCTTTTTATGGGACTTATCCCTTTGAACAAGATTTGAAACCCCTTTGTTAAATCGCTTGTCTATCTCAAGCCCATGGATCCCAGCATTTAGGCTTGAGAACAGATCAGGGTTTACTTTTTCCAGAGCCCAGTTAAAGGTTGACTGTGCTTTGGGTAGAAACATGTAACTAACTTTAATTAGATCTTCTGTGACTCTGTTTAGCCTCTGAGATAAAGGAAATAGAGCCCTGTGAGGCTCCAACTGACCTGTCAGAAATTGTGGTTTGGACTATAACCCCACCTCATGTGATAGCCCTGGGTAGCTTATGAGGCATTGGTGCTGTCTCAAGGGAGAGGAGGGGTAAGTAAGATGCTTACCTATATCAGAAAAAAACATGTATTTAACAAGAGCTAAAGTGAAGGGCAGTGAGTGTTGCATAACCCAGGGCTTCCTTTAGATGTATTGTCTAACCCAGGACTCACTCATTGACTATTATGTTGTAACCCATGCTTGATAAACCCGAATACCTGCTTTACATGTACTTGTGTGGTCTATTCTCTTCAGATTTGTTTTATATACGTCATTTTAGACATGTGCAATTTGTTTTGTTATGAATTTGTTTTCGGACGAAATTCAGCATATTCGTTCATTCGGAAGCATTCGAATGAACGAAAGACTCTTGACGAATGCATACAAAAAAGAATTGTCAGAAAGAACAAAAATCCAAAATAACATAAACCAGAAAGAATGAAAATCAGAAAATATAATTGTCCAAAAGAACAAAAAACGTTTCAACCTATGAGTTTAATGAAGCGATTACATTCGGATAATTTCGTTTTTCGTATTTTCTATTACAATTCTATTATAATTCTACTATGCAACTATCATCCAGTTCTGGGCAACAGTCCTAAGGAAGGATGTGCTGGGACTGGAGAGAGTCCAGAGAGGGTATTCTGACACCGATTGTCGTGAAGCGATTTATCCCTTGTGAGACCTCTATGCCTGGCCTGTATAAGATATAATCACTGAGGACAATCCCCATCAGATAGCTTGAACTCACCAAATACCGATTCCATCCACAAAGGTGCTTTTATTCTGAACATCGGGTTACAGCAGATGACAGGATGCAAACAGATGAATAGGTTGTAGTATTTATGCGGTCAAAGATGATATTGTCTGTAGCTTACTATGCAGAATACATGTGCCCTGCTACATGTGGCTTGAAGCTGCATCCATGACACAGGAAGTACAATAACAGGAAGAAGGGTGGAGCATTACATATAAAGGAAGTGTGTCATAACATAAGGGAAAAAGAACCTAATAAAACAAGTGCATTACCACAAAAGGTCACTAGATGGCAGCATGTGAACTAAATATAAAAACGTCCATAGAAATGGTTAAGGAACAATCTATATAAATTCTATGCCCCGTTGGGGCAGCACAGAAGGGCAACACAGCTAATAAAGGGTCTGCAGGATCTTAGTTATGAGGAAAGGTTACGAGCACTGAACTTGTTCTCTCTGGAGAAGAGACGCTTGAGAGGGGATATGATTTTAATGTACAAATACCGTACTGGTGACCCCACAATAGAGATAAAACTTTTCCGCGAAAGGGAATGTAAAAAGACACAGGGCCATTTACTAAAATTAGAAGAGAAGCGGTTTAACCTTAAACTGCGTAGAGGGTTCTGTACTGTAAGAGCTGTAAGAATGAGGAATTCTCTTCCACAAGCGGTGGTTTCAGCGGAGATTATTAATAATTTAATAATAATAATAATAATTTAAGAAAACTATTAGATAAGCACCTGAACGACCACAACATACAGGGATATACAATGTAATACTGACATATAATCACACACATAGGTTGGACTTGATGGACTTGTGTCTTTATTCAACCTCACCTACTATATGATTAAATTATTATTATAGTTTTTATTGTTATTATTATTTATTATTATAAACTATTAAATTATAGGTAAAATAGCTGAAGTCAGTAATTCTTCTATTCAGGTATCTGTTCCACAGAAGTTAATTTGGGATAGATTCGATTTACATTTTTATTGAAATTTCCTTTCAAATTTGGCTAAAGTAACTGTTAGTGAACGTAACGAATACGAATGCATCCGAAGTTACGAATTATCCAAAGTAACGTAAGGTGCAAAAAATGTAGCTAGCAAAATATGTGTACCAATGAAAAGTGCACAAAAAGTTCCAAGTCCAACATATTGAAATGGACAAATGTATGTGAAATAAAAAAAGTTTATATGAATCTCATGACATAACATGAGTTCAAATAAAAAAATGAGTTGGATTCCACAGCGAAGTGATAATCTTCAAACGTGCTGGGTGCAATGTGGAAGGTCAACAGTAGGTGAATCAAAAAGAATGAATAAGATAGGACACCCTTACCAGAGCAGTTAGACCTGGATGTCAGCGACACCGAATCATAAGAGCCTAGACACACGGATTGATGGTCCTCTCAGATGGATGCAGGAACCCAGAACTTCCAGGGATGTCTTCCAACGACCTCTTAGATCTCGACCAACCTGGAAAGGTAGCTTATCCAAAACAAACACCATGACCACTCTCACCCAAATTGATGTATGTAAAAAAAAGGAGGGAGAGGGGGGCTCCAAATAGTGCAGGTCAAAAAAGGTAGGTTTATTAAAACCAACATACAAAAAATATAAAATATGCCCCTGTAGATGTCCCATTAGGATGAAACGCATCGGGAAGGGTTCATCGCTCCTCACATTGCTTTTATTAGATGTGATCACTTTTATTTTATATTTTTTGTATGTTGTTTTAATAAACCTACCTTTTTCGACCTGCACCATTTGGAGCCCCCCTCTCCCGCCTTTTTTTACATACATCAATTTGGGTGAGAGTGGTCGTGGTGTTGTGTTCGTTTTGGATAAGCTACTTTTCCAGGTTGGTCGAGATCTAAGAGGTTGTTGGAAGACATCCCTGGAGATTCCGGGTTCCTGCATCCATCTGAGAGAACCATTAATCCGTGTGTCAGCTCTTATGATTCGGTTTCGCTGACAGCCGGGTCCAACTGCTCCGGTAAGGGTGTCCTATCTTATTCATTCTTTTGGATTCACCTACTGTTGACGTTCCACATTTCACTTTTGAAGATTATCACTTCGCTGTGGATTCCAACTAATTTTTTTATTTGGAACCATTTTATGAGATTCAAATAAACTTTTTTCATTTCACATACATTTGTCCATTTCAATATGTTGGACTTTTTGTGCACTTTTCATTGGTACACATATTTTGCTAGCGCTATATTTTTTGCACCTTTCGTATTTGAATTTTTGTCACATTCTTGTGTACCAGCCGGTTCATTTAGTCACATTTATATGTATTCCTTTTGTTCATTTTTTGCTATTTTGGACAATCTAAATGGAACGGAACCAATACAAATGCATCTGAAGTTACAAATTATCCGAAGTAACGAATGCTGCATGGAAAGGAATGGAATAAAACGAATACGAATGCGTCTGAAGTTACAAATGATCTAAAGTAGCGAATGCTGATCATGACGAACGATCCAATAAACGAAAAAAACAAAACAAATGAAAAGAAAACAAAACTAAACAATTTTTTCAGTAGTGCACATGTCTAGTTGGCTCCACTTACTAAAGCTATCTTGAAAGAAAAAAAAAAAAATCTCAAACAGTCTGTTTATTCTTAGCTGCTGTGATAAAAAAAATATTGCAAATATTGCATATAGAGAGCTCAATAGCTCTGTGAAACCAGTGTTACCAATTCCTCATTTAAATGTAAGATGAGATGCTATATATGAAAAAAAGAAACAAAATAGATAAGAATGTAAATGTAAAAAGCGTAAAAAGTTTGAAAAGAAAAACACTCAAAACCATTATAGTTCGGGCTTTAGTAATAGATTGTACTGTTCAGCAATATAAACCGAACTGGTATAGTCCAAAAACAAAATAATCTTGTAGTACTGTATGTTTTTCTATATGATTGAAAGCAATATTCAGATTATTTAATGGAAAACACTCCTGTTTCTTGACATTGAGGATATCACATGAAGGATAAATCAGAGATACTTATTTTGCCAGAAATAAACTTTATATAAAAGTGTGTGAGGTCTTATCACAAAGCAGGGTGGGGTACGATATCGCTAAACAGCTTCTGGCACAGGAGATACAGTATCTGCTTCGTCTTATCTCTGTGGAAGGAGAAATTCAACTGATAAGACACTTCAGTACAGTGGCACATTTCTACATTTATTATTGACAAATGCAAATGGTAACCTTGAGCTTAAAGCATAAAAAAAAAAGAATTCAGCACATCTCTGCATTATATGCATATTTCACCATTTGTTCTCCCTTTTAAAACACTGCATGTACAGAAAAGTAGCTGCTGAGCCTGCCATAAATCTAGTGAGATCTCAACTTCCTGTTTGAGCTGACAACTCTGTCTCTGCTGCAATAATATCTCAAACAGTGTTGCCGGCCCTGCCTGAGTTCTCCTTTTGCAGGACTGCTTTAAGTTATGGAATTAAGGAAAAGGGGAGATGTTCTCTGGAAAAGAAGAACTCAGCACTGACATCATTGCTTGGTATTTCAGGGTAGCAGAGGCCCAGGGTGATATCTCAAATGTTAGGCGCAGGGGCGGACTGACCATTTGGGCACTCGGGCACTGCCCGAGGGCCCCATGCCACTAAGGGGCCCCATCAGGGTTGCCAGCCTCAATAAAACCAGGGACAGTATGTAAAAATCTGTGTTTTTTTAAAAATCCCAAGATTATAGCTGTCCAGCCTCTCCAGTACCTTTTTAGTGTGTGTATGTGTATTCTGTGTGTGTATACTGTGTGTGTATATTGTGTGTCTGTGTGTGCATACTGTATGTGTGTGTATACTGTGTGGCCCCATAATCTATTGCCTGGGGGCCCCATAATCTCCTATTGTCTGGGGGCCCCATAATCTCCTATTGCCCGGGGGCCCCATGAGTTGTCAGTCCGCCCCTGGTTAGGCGCAAACTAGAAGGTTTGGAACAAACTGGATTCTTAACACGATCATCAAGTATTTTTTTTTTTTTTTTTTATTTGCAGCATTTGTAAGGAGGTAAAACTTGGAGACCTTTAGAGGCTGCTTGATGCTAAACCTTCACTGACACCAATTTAAAGAGGAACTGCGGTCTGTTCACATAAGTTGTAATAAAAACATCTTTGCCATTCTGAAGCTTCCCTCCAACCACTTTGCATATTATTTTATATATACTGTGATTCTGTACTTGCCAAATATGCTGCGGAAATCTCCCTCCACTGAATCTGGCTTCATCCATATTAACTGTGGGCAGCTGAAGCTGCTGCCTGTTCACTTCCTGGATTTACACAGACACACAGAGGCACACCTCCAGCTCTGCAGCTCTCATTGGCCTTCCTGTGACTCATCCTCCCTTTTTTTCCTGGCAAACTCTCACGAGAGAGAGAGAGAGAGAGAGAGAGAGAGAGAGAGAGAGAGAGAGAGAGAGAGAGAGAGCTCTGCATGATGTCATAAGCCTAGGATAATGACCAGACAAGAAACAGGAAGGGGGCTGTATAAGATATTTAATGGCAGAAAAAAAATAGTTTTACTATCCAAAGTAAAAACGACAAGGGCAGAAGATTTATTAGATGGAAAGATGAAAAAATGACTAAAGTTCCGCTTTAAAAATCATTCCCACTGGCTGCCAATGTAAGGAACAATACCACTGAACATCGGTGTAAGGGGCATTCTAAGAGGATAATGAGCTCTGATGACCCCAAACTGAGTAGGGAAAAGGGGTAAGTCATGGTGTACATCCTCATGTCTGCAAAACTCACAAGTCTGCTACAAAATGTTTTGATTTAGATCTGATGTTTGTGCTGCACCAAGGGATGACCATTTCAAAAAGCCACAAAAAGATGAACCCCCTACGCCAGAACACAGTTCAGCTTGAGAAATGAATCATAAATTCCAGCTTAAAACATCTGGGCCAGGATCAGCACAGCCTGTTATTGATCCTTATCGTAAATGGCTAGATGGCTACTGTAAACGGTGCTTATTAGGGGCTAGAAAGCAGAGACTCCTAATACAATCTATCTTAATTTGTTTGGAGGAATACACATCTGTCAGACTGTGGTTAGTGACCTATATTAACCACTTGCCTACTGGGCACTTTTACCCCCTTTCTGCCCAGCCTTTGAATGACAATTACGTGGTGATGCAGCTACTGTACCATTTTTATATTTTTTTTCCACACAAATAGAGCTTTCTTTTGAAGGTATTTATTCACTACTTGGGTTTTTTTTGCTAATTAAAAGAAAAAAAGACAGAATATTTTGAAAAAAAAAACATTTTTCATAGTTTGTTATCCAATTTTGCAAACAGGTCATTTTTCTCCTTCACTGATGTGCGCGGGTGAGGCTGCACTTATGGGCACTAATAGACTGTACTGATGGGCATTGATGATGCAGCGCTGATGGACACTGATGAGGCGGCACTGATGGGCACTGATGAGGCAGCGCTGATGGGCACTAATAGGCATCACTGATGGGCACTGATGACGTGGCACTGGTGAGCACTGATGAGGAGGTACTAATGAGGATGCACTGATAGTCAGCCCTGATGGGCACTGATAGGTGGAACAGATGGGCAGCACTGAAGGGCACTAAGAGGTGGCACTCATAGGCAGCAATGATGGTTACTGATAGGCACTGGTAGGTGGCACTGATGGGCATTGATAGGCAGCACTGATAGATG
Organism: Lithobates clamitans; assembly: GCA_037952925.1. Lineage (NCBI taxonomy): Eukaryota > Metazoa > Chordata > Amphibia > Anura > Ranidae > Lithobates > Lithobates clamitans. The sequence goes on along the minus strand of JBBGZY010000103.1, from coordinate 2,973,769 downwards.
ACACTGATGAGGGGGCACTAATTGGCAGCACTGATGGGCACTGATTGGCAGCACTGATGGGCACTGATTGGCAGCACTGTTGGCCACTAATTGGCAGCACTGGTGTAACTGTACTGATAATGAGGACACTGTTAAACACTGCCCTGATTATCAGTGCCGATGTCCCTTTAACATAATCCAGTTATCGGCTGTCAGCATGAGGAAAGGAAAGGCAATAGCCGGGTTGTGTTTACATCCTGTGATCAGCTGTCGTGTTTCCATTAAAACATGGGATGGCAGCTACTGTGTGTGTATAAGGGTTAACCAGTCACAATTAACTGACCTCAATGATGATCACTTTAATGCCCTGTACACACGGTCAGATTTTCCTATGGAAAATGTGTGATAGGACCTTGTTGTCGGAAATTCTGACCGTGTGTAGGCTCCATCACACATTTTCCATCGGATTTTCCGACACACAAAGTTTGAGAGCAGGATATAAAATTTTCCGACAACAAAATACGTTGTCGGAAATTCCGATCGTGTGTACACAAATCCGACGGACAAAGTGCCACGCATGCTCAGAATAAATAAAGAGATGAAAGCTATTGGCCACTGCCCCGTTTATAGTCCTGACGTACGTGTTTTACGTCACCGCGTTTAGAACGATCGGATTTTCCAACAACTTTGTGTGACCGTGTGTATGCAAGACAAGTTTGAGCCAACATCAGTCTGAAAAAATCCTAGGATTTCGCTGTCGGAATGTCCGATCAATGTCCGACCGTGTGTATGGGGCATTAGTCTACCGGAGCATAGATTGTTGTACCGTAAATAAGGATGGGATCATCAAATTTTGATGGCCGCAGTGGGATTTGAGACTGCAGCCATCACACATCCTTTCTCCAATTGACTTCCAAGGTAAGGGTACTACACTTACATCCAATGTAATGGGGCACTTCTCTCATGACCACTAATATAAGGTTATATTTCCCTACTGACTACCATATGTGAGAGCTTCTCTTCTGACCACCATTGTATGGGGCACACCAATGCTAAGAGTTTTAGATACAACCTTATTCCAATAAAAGTCAGGGGGACAATCCAAAAAGTAGACAAGGGGGCGTGGCCTGGATGGGACCCGAGATGGCTGCTTGAACAGAGCTCTCCCGCAGACCGAGGACTAAGCAGCTTCTTCCCGACACTTGATACCGCTCATCCCATCATGCGTAAGCCACACAGGAGCGCCTCAACCCCCCGCATGGGGAAAAAGACTGACCCGCAGCTCAGCCACAGTATTCGGACATATTCCAGTCACGGAATTCAGGAAAGTCTGCGGCTTCACAGGTGTCACAGGCCTCAGCGCCACACTCCCCAAGCAGCTGATCCGACACACAGGCAGACAAGGGGGACACAGACATCCCTCGCTCTTTCCCGCTTGTAAGCCTCCCTGAATTACAGTCTGTGGCTCTGGATATTAAAAACTCTTTAGCAGCAGCAATTTCTGATCTTAAAACGGATGTTCAGGTGATAGCTCACCGCCTTCATACGGTGGAACAGACCTCACAAATACACGCGGCAGCCATTAAACAGGTGCAGCACACATATGACACTCAGCTGCCACACTTGCTGGAACTGCATCGCCATGTGGAGGATCTTGATAACCATGGCCGCAGACATAATATAAGAGTAAGGGGAGTCCCTGAGGTGATTGACCCGGCAGCCATACCACAGGCCATATGCTCAATTTTCAATGACCTCCTAGGCCGTCCAGCAGACTCCCCCATTGAAATGGAGAGAGCCCACTGTGCATTGCAACCCCCACCCAGGGATTCGGAACCCCCAAGAGACGTTATTTGTTGTATAGTGAACTTCCCACTTAAAGAAGAGATTCTCCGCAAGGCGAGAGAAAGAAGGCGCATTATGTACAACGAACCTGAAATCAAGTTGTTCCAAGACTTATCCCAAATCACATTGCAAAACAGGCATGCATTGCGCTCACTGCTGAAAGCGCTCCGCTCCTGCAACATCCAGTATAGGTGGAAGTTCCCTTTTGGGCTATCAGCCTCTGCCAGGGGTCGCTCTGCACTGCTGCATACACCGTAAGGTCTGCAATCCTTCTGTGACCAACTTGACATCCCTCAAATTGAATTACTGGACTGGTATGCGTTCTCCTTCCCTGGTGAACCCTGGTGTCAAGTCTCCTCTAACCCATTACCAAAAGCCCAGAGACATCGCTCGAGGCTCCGATGATTGGATCACATCTCACCTGAACCTCGCACTCCATGTAGAGATCCGAACCAGCGAAGCCCTGGAATTGTAGGAACTCCGCGTAGAGACCAGTTGGACACCTAAGATGACACAGAGACACGCAAGTATCACTCTTTGTGTATCATTATTGCCAGCTGGAACACTCTTTATGCTGTACCTGTTGTACATACTTAACGTCATTAGCACAATTTGACTTTCTCCTGCACCGTTGCAGGATTTATATTGGATGACCTTTGTATTTACGGGCTACATAATCTGCATACTAGTCGGACCCAGAGAGATGGAGTGGAAAGGGTCAATTAGACCATACAGAAACTCCACACAAGACACTCTATTCAGCGGTCTTAACAACTAAACTGGAACATTTTCACGGACATGGATCTCATGGCTACAGTCCAGTAGGAGGTGCCTTAACACACACAGTGTGTTTGAAGATCTCAATATGACCTGGTTATTTTCATTTTAATATGTTTACTTTTTTCCTTAAGGTTTCAAATCCCTAAGTTCCAGACCCAGTAAGATGGTTATACTCCTTTAAACCAATTTGTTATTAATGCACATTGAATATAATGACCATAGTGTGTCTGTTTCTGATGGGGAGAATTTGAGAGATGGCGCAGCCTCAAACCGGAGAGTACGGCATTATTAAGCATTTAAATTCTCCGTGACACAACATAGCAAATGTTAGCTTAGTAGCTCAATAGGCAATTGCGACCTTCCACTTATAGCTTCATTTAGCTTCTTTACAAATTTTTATTACAACCCTATCAGGGGCCTTTTGTGCACTTGTGTTGTGGAGAATGCAGGCCTATGACGCCTCCGGGCTGCGCCCCCTCCCTCTAGCAAATTTCAGAATTTTACACCTACTCAAACTAAGGTACACTTTATATCAACATTGATCTAGTGTTATGTTTCATGTCTGTTCTCTCGCTAGCAGTTATAGGGGGACACTAACATTATGATAGGTGGCTAATACCCTGTTCCTAAGGATTAGTGCTCACACAATGGTTGACTACCTTATGATTTAAATATTAAAAAAAAAAAAAAAAGATACTGTGATTTTTGGGTCTTAACATAGACATGCTATGTAACTTAAGCACATAATGCAGGTTAATAACATTTTTCTCCTTGGTGCTTTTGAAGCGATATCTCTAAATGCTTGCGTAATCAAAAATTTTATGTGGCTAATTTACTATCTTAAGGTTCAAAATTCAGAGATTTGCCCTTACATTATAGGCTCATGTAAGTCCTCGGGATGCGGGAAACTGTTGGTCTCGTCCATACTATTACCCCACGAGCAGTAGTATTTATACTATATCTGCTAACCCACCGGCTCTACTTCCTTCCCATTTCTCTCTATTTTCCTCCCTCTCCCTTTTTTCTTTCTTTTCTTCTGTTAGGTGATATAGAACCACTATCTTCACCTCCGGTATCCACCCTTACACATAGTGCGCGACCCTCACACGAGCATTCCCAACTCCTTTCTCTGTCTCTGTCCCTATGTTTCTTCTCCCCACTCCTTCCCCCCCCCTTTTTTTCGTGTTTTTTTGTTTGTTTGTTTGTTTTTGCAAAATTTTTGCTTCCCCTTACTGGGGACGTCCTGTGCGTCTCTGCTCCCCCTTCAGTCAGCCCTCCACTGGGGCTTAGAGTTCCCTCCCTTACATTAACTCGCCAGGCTTCATTAAGCCCACATCTCAGTAAACCATGCAAAAAATACCAAAAAAACAACGCTCTCTTACCTTAAAATGCGTTTCGCTTAACGTAAAAAGGTTAAACACCCCAGAAAAAAGATCTCAGGTCTTGTCCGTACTCTCCAAGCATAAAGCTCAATTTCTCTTTCTACAAGAGACCCACTTTAGATCAGACTCTATACCCAAACTTTCCAATTACCTATGCCAGACAGCGATTCATTCCAGTAATGCTGCTGCTAAAACTAAGGGAATATTCATTTTAATATCCAAAAATGCACAATTCACTATGAAAGACTGCCTCATAGACCCAGAGGGTAGATTTGTTTTCATAAAAGGCCAATTTGCCTCCAAACCAATAACACTGGCTAACATATATTGTCCAAATGAACACCAAGTTTCATTTATGAGGAATGTAGTTGATTTACTATCCACCTTTACAGAGGAAATAATCATCCTGGGAGGGGACTTTAATGTGCCACTGATTCCTGACATAGACACTTCATCAGGTACATCTACTTTGACATACCGGGCCTTACGCCAAATCAAACGGCAATTACAGAATCTAACTTTGCATGATACTTGGCGCACTCTATTCCCAACAGGACGAGACTACACGTTCTATTTTTTCCTCTCCCAAAGAGACTTAACCCACCTCACTCAAACAACGATAGAGCCAATGTTTTTGTCGGATCATCATCCAAACTCCTGTACTCTGACCTTTCCTGAAACAGAGTACAGAACCAAAACTTGGAGATTAAATCCTTCTTTATTGAAGGACCCAAACAATCTCTCTAGACTCAAATCACAAATTCAGCTATACTTTGAGTAAAATGACACACCGGATATCTCCCCAATCTCACTATGGGATGCCCACAAGTGTGTGATCCGAGGCGAATTATTGGCTCTGGCGGCAGCTACTAAAAGAAAACGTCAGGAAATGGTCGCGACGCTAATAGACAAAATTCATAGACTAGAAACTTTTCACAAACAATCACAATCACAAAAATCTTTGCAGGACCTACTACACACATGCTCCTTTCTGCTGGCAGAATTGGGAAAGTGTACAAAACGCTGATATGTGCTCCGTCAGACATATTATTTTTACCCCGTTAATCCATACCACGCTAACTTCTTTTTCTTGGGGCCCTCCCCCGTCTTCTTCCCCCATGCTTTTTCTTACAGTTATCCTTGGCCCTCCTCCCCCCCCCCCGTTCTTGAAATCGGGTTCTTGGTAATCTTAATGTACCTGATATAGCAGGGTTGTTGACCACTTGCGTAAATAAATAAATAATTAGGTTTATAGCCAATGTGCTAAATGGAAAAATGTTTATATGACTTCCTGACTGTTTTGCATTTGTTTTTTCTCTCTGGTACATAACATGACCTGAAAAACATTTGTAGTTCACGAAACCTTTTGTATGATATTCCTGATGTTTGATTTGTTACATTTTTCTGTTACTGACTTCAATAAAAATTTTATGGAAAAAACAAAAAACAAAAAGTAGCCAAGGCTTTAACTGCTGACAATGCCAGTGCTTACAATCACACTGGAAAAATAACAGGTAAGCCTATAATAAGGCTTACCTGTAGGTAAAATTAATATCTCCTAAACCTGTACAGTTTAGGAGATATTCCCTTTGCATTCAGCCACTGACGTCAGCGGCGCATGCGCTCTGAATGAACGGCTAAAGGTCCGGAAGGTTCTGCCGGACCTTGCCGGGAAAAAGACTCCCACGCATGTCACTGTGGCTCCAGCCACTCACAGCGCCAGAGCCACGAACCCAGAAACGCTGAGGGCAAGATGTCAGCTCCCTCGGTGTGGACCGGGCTGCAATACGATCTAAGGTAAGTATTTCATATACTGGCTTATGCATACTAGCTCATTATGCCTTTGCCTTGCAGGGTTTTACTTTTTATTTTTTATTATTTTAGATGTGTGGGTATACAACCGCTTTAAAAGTAGGAATTTTGGACATGTTGTGTACGTAGCATTTACTTGAGAATTTGTTCAGTTTTTTTTTAAGCAAATATTAAATTTGCTGATCTACTTGTATGTAGCCGGAATCCTTTCTATTTACCAAAAACTACCCTTTGTCCATAGAAATAAAGTCCAAAGCCTTCCTCGTCTGAATTCTGTTTCCTACCTCTGGTCCTCTGGGATGCTAGCCAATTTCTTTGACAGCATGGCAGTTTTCTCCAGCCAGGAGGCTGAAGCGAGACTCTGAAAGTAATCAGGGAAGAAAAGGTTGAGTCATTTATATTATACTGTAGTGGAAAAAAATATCCTGATTTAAACATTATCTTACTTTTTCTTTTTGCATAGGGTATAGTAATTGATCAAGTCTAAAAAAAAACAACCCTGGATGGTAACAGAAAACTAATGTTTTGGGATATGCAAATATTGTGCATATAACCTATAGTTTTTCTCATTTTGAAAATGCTAGATGCTTGTTTCTTATGCTAACCCTTTGGTTCTAGTACTCTTTGAAGCCTAAACTCTTGCTTAGGATCCCCTATTTCTTTGTCCCCCTCCATGCTGGAGAATCCCAGCACCCTTTCGAAAAAAAAAATCTGTATACATACCTTTTCTAGGTGCCTACAGTGCAGTTAATTGATGTCACGGGTCTTCTTTATCCTGTTATTCCTCTGGAGTATCCTAAATGCTGCAAAAACCTAAATGACGTGGTGCTGCTGTCTAGAGTATCCCCCTGTATATTTAGGGCTGGGGGAGAAACCTTGACACCTGGGATCACAAGAAGCAGACTGAATGACTCTGGGTATTGCAGCAGGACAATGTTGAACCAATGAGTCAGCAGGGTACAGCGCCAGAAACTGGGTGCTTATAAAACACCCAGAGCAACTTTTTTTAAGAGCTGCTACAGGATCTATGTATATACTGTATATTTTGGTCCAAACTTGATTTGGGTTATTGGAGTCACTCATTTAGTAAACAAACAGATGGGGAAAGCAGAAGTCCTTATCTGCATACTTGTTCTGGTTTAGCAACTGGAAGTACTGAAGTCAGAAGCTTATCATCCAAGTCAAACAACTAGCATTTTTTTAGAATGAGATGTCAGCAATGGAAGCCTGCCTGCTTCTCTTTTGAAAGTTTTTCTTTTCATTTTTGTCTCTTTGACATGTTTCTTTAGTAAAGGATTGCTTGCAATGTGTTAATTAGAAGGTTGGCTTGGATACATACAGGGTGTAACTATAGTCGTATTTGACCATGTAACTACAATAGGGCCCAAAGACCCAAGACGACCCCAGAGCCTTCTGGCTAAACAGTGATGCAAGTAGCTAAATCATTTAGCCACTTGCTGACCACCTAACTGGAAATGTACATCATGTTTTTAACGTTAAATACAGGGGTTGTGGCTGCAGCTAGATGCCATAATCCCAGTATCATTGTTTGACTTAGTCGGCCGACTTTCCGATAAAGGTGATTCCAGCGGCAGATTCACCGCTGGATCACTTTTAGAAGCGGTGGGAGAGGTGCCCCCGGTGGCTAATGCTACCGATTGCTGAGCCTGGGAAGTATCCAGCATCATCAGGGTTTTTGAGATGAGAGATGAGAGATGCCAACATGGCCACCTCTCATCTCAAAGTTTTTTTTATCTTTTGCATAAAACCCCATGTTTATACAGCTTAAGAACCAGAAGTGCCGTCAACATTGCTTCAGTCTTCCAAGGGCATAGAGATGAGAGGTGGCCATCTTGGCCACCTCTCATCTCTATGCCCTTGGAAGACGGAAGCAACGTTGACGTTACTTCTGGTTCTTAAACTATATAAACATGTTTTTTTTTTGCAAAAGATAAAAAAAATAGTTTTTTTTTTAATCTTTTGCTTTTAAGAGTAGAGCAGAGATTTGGGGTCTATTAGACCCCAAATCTCTCCATAAAGAGGGCCTGTCATGCTGTACTGTTTTCGCAAAGGATGTTTACATTCCTTGCGATAGCAATAAAAGTGATCAAAAAAATGTTTAACCGCTTCAATACCCGGCCATAGTCAAATGACGTCCACAGATGGGATCTCCCATCCTGGGTGGGCGTCATATGACGGCCTCGGCTTTCCGCCGCTACTGCGGGCCCCTGGGGGCCCGCAGAGCGGCGATCGGGGTACCGTTGTGTCCCTCAGGACACAGCCGTTCCCCGATGGGGGTATTGAAGCGGCGGCGGCGGCGGGCGGCGGGCGGCGGAGCGTCGGTAACGGCGGATGCAGAGCGGCATTGGGAAGCGTGTATGAGGCGGGTTCCGGCGGAAGAGGAGTGATCAGAGCGGTGATCGGGGCTGAGGCTTTTCCCCTGGATACAGCTCAGCCCCGATCACTGTAGCCAATGACATGGCTCTGCATCACATGACCGGCTGTGTCCAATCACAGCCGGTCACTAATGTAAATAAACACACACAGTCACACAGTAACTGCTGTTGCTGGGCTCTTCTCCTCACACACCGATCCAGTGTGAGGAGAAGAGATCAGCTAACAGTGAGTTACTAATTACATGTACTACTGTGCCCAGATCGCCCCTCCTAAATAAAGAGTACCTGTCACCTCAGTACCTGTCACCTCAGTACCTGTCACCTCAGTACCTGTCACCTCAGAGTACCTGTCACCTCAAAGTACCTGTCATCTCAGAGTACCTGTCCATCACCTGCCACCAGAGTACCCGCCACCTCATCACCTGCCACCAGAGTACCCGCCACCTCATCACCTGCCACCAGAGTACCCGCCACCTCATCACCTGCCACCAGAGTACTTGCCACCAGAGTACCCGCCACCTCACCACCAGAGTACCTGCCACCAGAGTACCCGCCACCTCATCACCTGCCACCAGAGTACCTGCCACCTCATCACCTGCCACCAGAGTACCTGCCACCTCATCACCTGCCACCAGAGTACCTGCCACCTCATCACCTGCCACCAGAGTACCCGCCACCTCATCACCTGCCACCAGAGTACCCGCCACCTCATCACCTGCCACCAGAGTACCCGCCACCTCATCACCTGCCACCAGAGTACCCGCCACCTCATCATCTGCCACCAGAGTACCCGCCACCTCATCACTTGCCACCAGAGTACATACAGCCAGTCAGCCACTATGTCCAGAAAGATGTACACCCCAGAAGAGGCATACCAGATCCTGAGTCTGACCGATGAGAGCAACGGGGAGCTCTCACCGCTCAGTTCAGATTCTGGTTCTGATTCGGAATATGAGCCCCCCGAAGGCAGCACATCTGGATCAGATTTAGAGGAGGAAGTAGTCCGTCCAAAAAGACGACGATCTGAAAACCAGGCAGCTACCAGCAGTGCCAGCGGCGGTAGACCCCAGGAGGAAAGACCCAGCACAAGTGGACGCCAAAGAAGTAGGGCCCAAACCCATCTTCCAGATTCCCTGGCAAACCCATTGTGGCTGCCTTCTACCACAGGGTCAGCCACGATCCCCCCTTTTACAGCACAGTCGGGTGTGCAGGTCAACACTGCAGGATTTACACAAATGGATTTTTTTAATTTATTTTTCCCAAACGATTGGATTCAAGGCATCGTGGACCAAACTAATCTGTTTGCCCAACAATTTATTGCAGCCAACCCCAGCTCCAGCTATGCCCGCCCTTTTGAGTGGAGACCGCTAACAGTAGTGGAGCTAAAATTGTTTTTAGGCCTAACCCTGAACATGGGGCTTACAAAAAAAAATGAAATTCATAAGTATTGGTCGACCAGACCCATCCACCATATGCCAATTTTTTCAGCAGCCATGTCCAGGTCCCGATACGAAATCATAATGCGCTTCTTGCATTTCAATGACAACTCACAGTGCCCCCCCCGAAATCACCCAAACTTTGACAAATTATATAAAGTTCGCCCCCTAATTAATTTTTTTTCCCAGAAGTTTGCCGAAGTTTATGTCCCTGAAAAAAATATATCTGTGGACGAATCCCTGGTGCATTTCACAGGCCGGCTGGGAATCAAACAATATATACCCAGTAAGAGGGCGAGGTATGGCTTGAAGCTTAACAAGCTTTGTGAAAGTGCCACCGGTTATGTGTACGCATTCCGCGTGTACGAAGGGAAAGATTCCCAGCTCCAGCCCCCTGAGTGTCCCTCGTATATGGGAATAAGTGGGAAAATTGTTTGGGAGTTGGCATTCCCACTCCTCCAAAAGGGGTACCATATTTATATGGATAATTATTATACGAGTTTGCCCCTTCTCCGCCACCTACATCTCAAACAAACTTTGGCCTGTGGTACAACTAGAAAAAACCGAAAGGGCTTCCCACAGTGTCTTGTCACCACAAACATTCCAAGGGGGGAATCGAGAAGCTTGAGGAACGAAGAAGTGTTGGCTGTGAAGTGGAGGGATAGAAAAGACGTGTACATCATGTCCACCATCCACGATGACACCTCGGTGGAACTTCACAGAAGACGCGGTACCGTTCGCAAGCCTACCTGTATCACTGAGTACAATAAATACATGGGGGGGTGGATTTAAACGATCAGTTGTTGCAGCCCTATCTTTCAACAAGAAAATCATTATTCTGGTACAAAAAAGTCGCAATTTACTTTTTTCATTTGGCCCTTTTAAATTCTTTCATAATATACCAAAAATCCACAGAAACACCCACCACCTTAATAAAGTTTATTGAAGACATTGTCACTGCCCTGATTTATCAGCAAGTATCCCCCCCAGAAAGCATTCGCTCCGATTCTGTCAGCAGACTACATGAGCGCCATTTCCCAGACCATATTCCACCAACAGGATCCGGAAGACGACGCCAAAAAAAATGTCGGGTGTGCACCAAAAGAGGAATTAGGAAAGATACGAGCTTCCATTGTACCGACTGTTCCTCCCAACCTGGCCTTTGCATCGGAGAATGCTTCAGGCGATATCACACTCTGGAAAATTATTAGTCCATATTTCTAATACTGCCATTTCCCCGTTTTTAATTTCTGTCCTGAATATTTACCTTCCTCAACCAACCATATTATTGCCTTCCATGTGAACCGACCCTGGCCTGTTTCTCGACTATGCCTCTGCCTACCGTCTGCATTGTTTTTCCGCCATGTTTTTGCCTTTCACGTGAACTGACCCTGGACTGTATCGACTATGCCTCTGTCTACCGTCTATTTCTGCCTTTTACCTGCACTGACCTCGGCCTGTTGACCATGTTTTTGCCTGCCCCTTGGATTGATCTTTCACCCTCCTACACAGGGGTCTCACATATGTGAGGGGCTCCAGAATAGTGTTCGGAGTTCAGAAAACCAGTTTTTGGTTTTCTGTGTTCCCATAACAGGGTCTGGTTGCCCGGAGGCTTCAAAGCGATTTGGGTGGGAGAAGCCTCTACCCCTGTCCCCATTCTTTCCTGACCAATGCCCTAAGCTTGATGGTACTGCCTGCTCCCTGGACAAATACTCTGGCTGTGCTGACCATACCTCTGCCTGCTGCATGTACTAACTATGGACAGTATTCCTGCCTGCTGCATGGATGATCCTTTGATCCTTTTGCTGCTGCTGACCACATCCCTGCCTGCTATCTGGACTAATGCTTTGGCTGTGCTGACATCTCTACCTGTACTGACTATTCTTGCCTGCTGCCTGTTTTTCTGTCGCTGTCCACGTTCCTGCCTGCTGCCTGGACCGATGCTCTTCTCTGTGGACCACTGCACTACTAAAACTGCAGGTAATCTTTTCTTTACCCTTTACTCAGCAGAATGTATTTTGGTTTGTAATTGGTTTCTACAGTACATGCTATGTGTTAGAAATATGAAGGGCCTTCAACAATGTGATAGGTTGGCAGGAATTTATGTGTAATGTATGCTCCTAGAACAACTGACAGTGCTACTTGGATGTTGGGCCTCTGTATGTGGCCAGACTATGTAAAAGTCTCACACATTTGGTATCGCCACACTCAGGAGGAGTAGCAGAATGTATTTTGGGGTGTCATTTTTGCTATGTACATGCTATGTGTTGGAAATATCTTATGAATGGACAACTTTGTGTAAAAAAAATGAGTTTTCATTTTTTTTCCACAGTTTCCAAAAACTTCAGGAAAAAAATGAACCATTCAAAAGACTAATTATGCCTCATAGATTATACGTTGGGGTGTTAGCTTTCCAAAATGGGGTCATTTTGTGGGCGTTTCTGTTGTCCTGGTGCTCTAGGGCCTTCAAACATGTAATAGGTGGTTGAGAAATGAGATGTGTAATTTATGCTCCTAGAATGCCTGGAGCTGCTACTTCAATGTTGGGCCTCTGTATGTGGCCAGGCTGTGTAAAAGTCTCACACATTTGGTATCGCTACACTCAGGAGGAGTAGCAGAATGTATTTTGGGGTGTCATTTTTGCTATGTACATGCTATGTGTTGTAAATATCTTATGAATGGACAACTTTGTGTAAAAAAAAATGCGTTTTCATTTTTTTCCCACAGTTTCCAAAAACTTCGGGAAAAATATGAACCATTCAAAAGACTAATTATGCCTCATAGATTATACGTTGGGGTGTTAGCTTTCCAAAATGGGGTCATTTTGTGGGTGTTTCCATTGTCCCGGTGCTCCAGGGCCTTCAAAATTGTAATAGGTGATTGAGAAATGAGATGTGTAATTTATGCTCCTAGAATGCCTGGAGCTGCTACTTCAATGTTGGGCCTCTGTATGTGACCAGGCTGTGTAAAAGTCTCACACATTTGGTATCGCCACACTCAGGAGGAGTAGCAGAATGTATTTTGGGGTGTCATTTTTGCTATGTACATGCTATGTATTGGAAATATCTTATGAATGGACAACTTTGTGTAAAAAAAATGCGTTTTCATTTTTTTTCCACAGTTTCCAAAAACTTCAGGAAAAAAATGAACCATTCAAAAGACTAATTATGCCTCATAGATTATACGTTGGGGTGTTAGCTTTCCAAAATGGGGTCATTTTGTGGGCGTTTCCGTTGTCCTGGTGCTCTAGGGCCTTCAAACATGTAATAGGTGGTTGAGAAATGAGATGTGTAATTTATGCTCCTAGAATGCCTGGAGCTGCTACTTCAATGTTGGGCCTCTGTATGTGGCCAGGCTGTGTAAAAGTCTCACACATTTGGTATCGCTAAACTCAGGAGGAGTAGCAGAATGTATTTTGGGGTGTCATTTTTGCTATGTACATGCTATGTGTTGGAAATATCTTATGAATGGACAACTTTGTGTAAAAAAAATGCGTTTTCATTTTTTTCCCACAGTTTCCAAAAACTTCGGGAAAAATATGAACCATTCAAAAGACTAATTATGCCTCATAGATTATACGTTGGGGTGTTAGCTTTCCAAAATGGGGTCATTTTGTGGGTGTTTCCATTGTCCTGGTGCTCCAGGGCCTTCAAAATTGTAATAGGTGGTTGAGAAATGAGATGTGTAATTTATGCTCCTAGAATGCCTGAAGCTGCTACTTCAATGTTGGGCCTCTGTATGTGGCCAGGCTGTGTAAAAGTCTCACACATTTGGTATCGCCATACTCAGGAGGAGTAGCAGAATGTATTTTGGGGTGTCATTTTTGCTATGTACATGCTATGTGTTGTAAATATCTTATGAATGGACAACTTTGTGTAAAAAAAAATGCGTTTTCATTTTTTTTCCACAGTTTCCAAAAACTTCGGGAAAAAAATGAACCATTCAAAAGACTAATTATGCCTCATAGATTATACGTTGGGGTGTTAGCTTTCCAAAATGGGGTCATTTTGTGGGCGTTTCCATTGTCCTGGTGCTCCAGGGCCTTCAAAAGTGTGATAGGTTGTCATCATATGAGATGTGCAATTTATGCTCGTAAAATGCCTGACGGTGCTAGTTGGATTTTAGACCTCTGTATGTGGCCAGGCTGTGTAAAAGTCTCACACATGTGGTATCACTATACTCAGGAGGAGTAGCAGAATGTATTTTGGGGTGTCATTGCAAGTATGCATGTGCTGTGTGAGAGAAATAACTTGTTATTATGACAATTTTGTGCAAAAAAAAAAAAAAAAAAAAAAAAAAAAAATTTCCAAGAATTGTGGGAAAAAATTACAACTTCAAAAAGCTCACCATGCCTCTTGCTAAATACCTTGGAATGTCTGCTTTCCAAAAAGGGGTAATTTGGGGGGTATTTGTACTTTCCTGGCTTGTTAGGGCCTCAAGAAATGAGATAGGCCTTCAGTACATCAGGTGTGATCAGATGTGATCATTTTTCAATGATTTGCACCATAGCTTGTAGACTCTATAACTTTCACAGAGACCAAATAATATACACTAATTTGGGTTATTTTTACTAAAGATATGTAGCAGTATACATTTTGGCCCAAATTTATGAAGAAAAATTACTTATTTGCAAAATTTTACAATAAAAACTAAAAAAAAGTGTTTTTTTTTCAAAAATTTCTCTCTTTTTTCGCTTATATTGCAAAAAATAAAAAAAACAGCAGTGATTAAATACCACTAAAAGAAAGCTATGTTTGTGAGAAAAAAATGATAAAAATTTGGTTTGGGTACAGTGTAGCATGACTGAGTAATTGTCATTCAAAGTGTGAGAGCGCTGAAAGCTAAAATTTGGTCTGGGAAGGAAGGGTGTATAAAAGCCCTGTATTGAAGTGGTTAAAGGGACAGTGTAAAAATTAAAAATAATAATAAAGTACTACTGTAATAAAATACAACTCGCACTCAGTAGTGAACTCATACGTAGGTCAAACCCACATATGTAAATGATGTTTGCACTACACATGTGAGGTATCCTGTGAATGTCTGAGCAAGAGCAATAATTCTAGCACTAGACCTCCTCTGTAACTCTAAACTGGTAACCTGTATACATTTTTTAAGCGTCGCCTATGGAGATTTTTAAGTACTGCAGTTTGGCACCATTGCACAATTTTAAAGCATTACGTTAAGTATCTATTTACTCGGCATAACATCATCTTTTATATTATACAAAAGATTGGGGTATATATTATGTGTTGTTTTTTTTCTTAATTCATTAGAGGTGTATTTTCTCCCAAAACATTATGTTTGAAAAACCGCTGCGCAAAAACCGTGCAACATAAAAAATTTCAACAACCGCCATTTTATTATCTTTATTCTCTCTCCATTTTAGGTCTCTTCTAAAACAATATATATATATATATATATATATATATATATATATATATATATATATATATATATATATATATATATATATATATATATATACAGTTGTGCTCATAAGTTTACATACCCTGGCAGAATTTATGATTTCTTGGCCATTTTTCGGAGAATAGGAATGATAACACCAAAACTTTTCTTTCACTCATGGTTAGTGTTTGGCTGAAGCCATTTATCAATCAACTGTGTTTACTCTTTTTAAAGCATAATGGTAATAGAAACTACCCAAATGACCCTGATCAAAAGTTTACATACCCCAGTTCTTAATACCGTGTATTGCCCCCTTTAACATCAATGAAAGTCTTTTGTGGTATTGGTGGATGAGGCTCTTTACTTTATCTTCTCAGATGGTAAAGCTGCCCATTCCTCTTGGCAAAAAGCCTCCAGTTCCTGTAAATTCTTGGGCTGTCAAGTTGACTTGGCCTTGTGTATTTGATCATTGTAATTCTGCCAGGGTATGTAAACTTATGAGCACAATTGTATATACATAGGCGTGCGCACAGGGTGTGCCAGGTGTGCCTGGGCACACCCTAATCGCCTTGTGTGGTGCATATGCCCCCCTGTTTAGACCACTGATATTTCATCACAAAAAAAATGTAACAAAATAAAAAAATTTAAAAATAATAAAATTAAAACTACTGACACTGTCCATTGCCCTACTGACACTATCAGTACATATACACATGCATATGTATTTGAGCTTTGGGGTGCACACCCTAATGCAAGAGGCTGCGCACACCTATGTGTATATATATATATATATATATATATATATATATAATGTTTGGGGTTTCTAAGTAATTGTCTATCAAATAATAATTATTTAAACTTGTAAACAACAAATGTCAACAAAAAGGCTGGATCCTTAAAGTAATTGGAAAGTCTTGTTTTTTTTTAAATAACAAACATGTTATACTCACCTGCCCTGTGCAGTGGATTTACACAGAGCAGCCTGGGTCCTCCTCTTCTCGAGTCCCTCTTCGCTGCTCCTGGGACCTTCCTCCTGTCGAGTGCCCCCACAGTAAGCAGCTTGCTATGGGGGCACCCGAGCTGAGCTGCAGCTCAGTGTGTCCATTCAGCTGCAGTTCGGCCCTGCCCCCTCTCTCCTGATTGGTTAAGTGACTTTATTTAACAGTTTGAGACAATGGCATCGCTGGATAGAGATGGGGCTCAGGTAAGTATTAGGGGGGCTGAGGGGGCTGCTGCACACAGAAGGCTTTTTATCCTAATGCATATAATGCATTAAGATAAAAATTTGTCTGCCTTTACAACCCCTTTAAGTGGTTAGAACTAAACTCTGGGCTTAGCGTAGAGCAAGGTGATTACCATCCCCTCCCTCTTGGAGTCCCTTCCGCATTATATTATGCTAGGTTTTTTTTTTTCAATAAACTTACCTTTTTTTCCAAGTCTTCAGGCTAGTAACAGAACAGGTAAGGGCTTCTTCCTCTTCAGCTTTCTCCTGGGTGGGCAATTCTTTGGATACAGGGAAAGGTGCTGGCAAAATTATGCTCTCTGAATTAATTTGCTATAAACAAAGGGTACCATGTTGAAGCCACCCCAGGGGGCAAACCCATAATGTTCTGTATTTACATTATTGTCCTGAGGTTGAATGACCCTGGTGGATGATATGAAGAAAAAAACATCATCACAAAGATTAGACTTTAACAAACACATTTGGATACAATGAATATACTGTGTATTAAATTGGAAAATCTCATCATAATTACTATAAAAACAATTAGTATCCGAAAAATCAAAAAAATAAAAATCAACTTGTCAGTGACGTAACAACAGTCTTTGTGACCATCCACCATCCTTTGAAAGGATTTTAACCGCTTGCCGACCAGCCGCCGTCATTATACTGTGGGCAGGTCGGCTCGTTCTCGCAAATCGCCTTAGCTGTACCTTTAACAGGTATAGCAGGTGCACGCGCTGCACGGCGGGGGAGCTGATGCACGTGGCCAGCGGCCACCCGCGATCGCTCCACAGAGAGCCAGATAGGGGAACTGTCAATATAAACAAACAGATCCCTGTTCTGACAGGGAAGTACAGAGTGATCCACTGTTCCTAGTGATTAGGAACAGCGATCTCTCGGTACTCCCAGTCAGTCCCCTCCCCCCACACTTAGATACACCTCCCACGGAACACATTTAACCCCTTGATCGCCCCCTAGTATTAACCCCTTCCCTGCCAGTGACATTTACACAGTAATCAGTGCATTTTTATAGCACTGATCTCTGTATAAATGTCACAGGTCCCAAAAAAGTGTCAAAAGTGTTCGATCTGTCCGCTGCAATGTCACAGTCAAGCTAAAAATCGCTGATCACTGCCATTACTAGTAGGAAAAAAGATTAATAATAAAATGCCATAAATCTATGCCCAATTTTGTAGACGCTATAACTTTTGCGCAAACCAATCAATATACCCTTATTGCAATTTTTTTACCAAAAATATGTAGAAAAATACATATTGGCCTAAACTGATAAGGGATAAAAACCACAGAGGTGATCAAATACCACCAAAAGAAAGCTCTATTTGTGGGAAAAAAAGGACGTTAATTTTGTTTAGGTACAACGTCACATGACCGCGCAATCGTCAGTTAAAGCGATGCAGTGCCGTATCGCAAAAAATGGCCTGGTCATTAAGGGGGGAAATCTTCCGGGGCTGAAGTGGTTAAACGTGCTCTTCTTCAAAATATGTCAAGTGCTCCACCACCTGCAATAAACTGAATGCACTCACCAGAAGCCGAAGGTCACTAGGACCAATCACGCCTTTTTCAATATAAAGCTGTATTATTCAAAGACTCCTTAACCTATTATTTCCGCATTTCCTTTAATGATGTACTTCCACCCAACAAATGGCATCAATTAACATGGAATAAATAAATAACAAGGTAACAGTGCAACACCGTTTTAATAAAAAATGTATAAAAACCAAGCAACAATTGTTATGCTCACATTAAAATGTGCCCCGACCAACAGCTTAATCAGACTGTACAAATACCCCTGGCAATCTGGATCTGGCTCAACGGACCCGTTCGCCTCGCCGTTTGTCAATATCCCCGATGTACGTGCCTTCCACCAGTACCTGGATGTGACGTCAGTAGTTATCCACGGTATTAGACAGCAACCCGATCTCTGTGCATTTTGCCCATAGAGGCATCATCAGGAAATCCAGATATTCATCAGGATATTTAATATTCTGGCTTCCTGTGATCCTTAAATGACAGGGCCACTCTCCTCTATTCACAGAAAGCCTTGCAATCTGGAAAAATAATAAAAGAAAAATGGTGAATGGTCAGGGGGAAGGAGGGGAAGGGTGAGTGGCGTAATTGTTCATAATAGCAGCAGAAGCCTCTCATCCCTGCAGTGCCAAAAGATCACAAGAAATAAAAATACTAGACATCAGCTTTATTGTATGGCACATCCAACATTACTGTTAACAGTCTTGCCCTATTGGTGCTAAAGAGCATATACTTGATGTATGCAGCACAGCACCATCTGGTAGCTGAATGGGACAAGCACAGTCAAGTCATCTTGGAAGCGATCAAGGGAAAACCAGTTTTCATATATTTCTGTATGACTCAGTTTATCAGCGATGGCATTCAGGGTAATAAGATACATATAGGAATGCTCAAGGGAAATGGGGAATAGAAAAAAACAGAACTTTGCGATACCAAAACAACAGTTATAACACGTAAGTGTCAGAAACCATGAATCAGATGGAGACAGAAGTACAGTTAAATCACACTTGTTTAATAAGAATAAAAAAAGGTAAACAGAGGAAACATAGTCAAAACATATAGAGTTCAGGAACCGGAACGGATAGTCAGACAAGCAAAATGTCAGGAAGCCAGAGAACAGCGTAGAAGAACAGCAAGCAGGATCTGGAGCCAGAAGGAATGCCAACCAAGCAAGTCTTTAACGGGTACACAGGAGAGCGTCTCAAGAGATGTGACCAAGGAGAAGGCAGAGATCATCTGGACTGTATGGCTTAAGTAGGCAGGACTGACGAGCAGGATCATCAACAGGTGAGTCACTGTGGAGAGATAGGAGCTGGCAATTAGCCGAAAGCTAAGCGGCCAGCTTAGAGAAGGAAGAGCTGAGCCCAGTCCTGACAATAAGCTAGCATAAAATATTTGGGAGTTTGTCTCTCCCATTAGTCAGCCACAAACATACCTGTGCAAGCTAATGTTTTGGCGCCAATCGTGCCAATTGCATTGGCCTTGTTGTGTCACATGGTGTGCTTTCCAGCACATATATACCTCCCACCATTACCTGTCTCTTTTAAACAGGGAGATGGTGGTGATGCTGCAGCACATTTTGGAAATGTCCTGTTTTTTAATGTTGGTAAGTCCAACCTTTGATGCTATTAGGCTCAATTTCTTTTTTCTTTTGTTTTTGAGCATCAATTCATGTTTAGTGTGCCCTTACATTTTAGTTTTTTTGTGGTTCTAGATTTTTTCTTTTGATGTTGGACATTGGCCAATAAACTAGTTGGGTACTTATGAAGTTACCTTGACCACACTATATCTTTGGTTTATGACTACTAAGATAGCACATGTTCACGGACATTTTTGCAAAAGGTATGGATGTCCCATAATTTATTAATTTATTTTTATTTTAATATCATTTTTTTTTTCTATGACATATCTTTGTCAATTGTTTTAACAGACAACAGTACCTCTTCATGTTGCCTGATATCCCTTGTGCTTGGGACACATGTGCTGACATTTTCCTTCCTTCCCATTCCTCAGTTTATCCATCTTTGGTGACCTTCAGCATCACGTAACCTGCACTGTTAAATATTTTCTATGATACATATAAGTTGTTCACAACATGACCTCCTAGGTTCTCTTGGACTATGTCTGTATTTCTATATGCATTGTATTCATTATATTTGCTGAATTTAGAAAATCCGTTGATGTGCCACACAAGGGCAATCCCCTGACCACTTTGGCTGAAACGCGTCGGGGCCATTTGGAAGCGCACCATCAGAAATCTCTCTAGCATATATCATTTCTCTTTTCTTTGTATTTTTAATGCAATATGTATGTACAAGTGTTTAGTAAGTTTCCTGTTTACAAGTATCTATTTGGGGATATTTTAACATTCCAAATAAATAAATATTTTATGCTAGCTTATGTGTTGGTATCGCAAAGCCCGGGTGCTTTCCATTCCTCATTTCCCTTGTGGATTGTGTCTTGTACATTCATTTGGACAGACACAGACCATTGGTTTGTTCTTCGCTGTATTTGGGATACTTACATATAGGAATGCTAATACTGAACGTCTGTGTATTAGAGACTGTAAGAGACACATTTCTTCACAAAGGATTGTTGTGTGTCTAAGTTGCAGTGAAATTTTTTATGCAGACAGTGCAAATACAAGTGGTTTTCCCTGGAATTCTTTATCAAACAAAGTCCACTTTTCCAAAAAAGTTATTATGAGGTTTTTTTATTGTAACAAATGCTTTAAGAATTGTATTCTTCTTTAAATGTAAAGTACAAACCGCTAACCAATGGACAACCAGAAAATAAACACCTGATTGAGCTATTGATCATACGTATAGTGTATGTTGGAAAAGTGGACAAGTTATGCTTTTTTTTAATTGTTTTGATTGCATTTTTTCCCTTCCAGTGTACCAATGTGTCAGTCACCAGCTCTGCTCTTCTAGTGGTAGCGTATGATCCCTGAACTCTGTAATTGACTTATAACTGGGCTCCGCTTCTGTAGTTGGCTCAGTCTTCTGACGATAAATACTTCTTCCATTGGCTTGTCAATAAAGTTAGTCTTGAACATTTTTCTTCAATGTCAGTAATATCCAAATAATCGATACAAACCAAACTGTAATGTAACGGATGTATGAACTTAGAAGGACAATTTATCTTTGTTTGGGTGGAAGGCTACTTCCCTTATATATTGTGCAATAATACATTCCCCAAATCCATTTAAAGTAAACTTGTTATAAACCTGGGAGAATTACTGTAGGTATATGATGAAAAGGTGCATAAGGCAATGATACTTGTTAGAACATCAAATGTCCATAAATTAGGTGTAAACAAAGATATACGCAGCTAAAATTATGCACAAATCTTGACTTTTCCTGTAAAAGCTTGGTCCAGCCTCTTCTCAACCACTAAGTTTTAGTATTGGTTCTTTAATATAATGGATGGACTCACTGACCAATAAAAAGGCTTGGGAGGGGTGAGGTGGCAGGTCCAAATTCAAGTTTTAAAGGATGAGACAGGAATTCAAGAGTTACTAAACCCACAACAGTAAAATCAGTCTGTATATGCAGTAAAGCATGCTTGTTATACTCACTGTGGAACCTAAGGGGTTAATCCTCTGCATTGTGTAAAAGGACTGTTTGATCCTGTATGCACAGATCCTCCCCTTCTTGCATTGCCCCCAAAACATGTAAGAATAAGACAAAGTTAGTGGAGTCAGGCTGCACATGCTCAGTTTGGTTTGTATTGCTAGAGAGTTTTTTTTTATCTTGGGAGAGTGCATGTGATCAGCACAAGGCCAATCAGCACTGTCCAGACAGAGGGTCAGCGGCCCTGCATCCCAATAGGACAGCCAGTGCAGTATGAAAACTCCTTTTACAAGCTTTAAGCAGGCACTCATGGAAGTCACAAGACCGTTCTAACCTCTAACTGCTGATGAGAAAAGGTATTTAGCAATTTATATTTAATAAAATAATTGCGATTCCATGTTCTGTGTACTGTGGAGAGACCAGATATAGTGAATGCAGGCTCCTGTGTTTTGTAACACTTTAACTATAACTTCAGCTGTGAATATCTTAGATTGTATTGTTCACTTATTGACAGAAGTTTTCAATGAATGTAACCTCTCCTTATGCAGTTATTCATTATATACTCAAATTGAATTGTCTGAGTTTGTGATAAATCTGAAAATATTCATTTTTTTTCAATAAAACACATTTTTCTACAAATACTTATTTTATTTTATTTTAGATGTCAAAATTTAAATTCCTCCTAACACAAAACTGACCAAATATGGGCAGAAAATTACAATGCAAAATAGCTTTGTTGCTCCTTTTACATGAATTACTGTATCAATGCGGCGTGGCATAGAGGCAATCAGCCTGTGGCACTGCTGAGGTGTTATGGAAGCCCGGGTTGCTTTGATAGCGGTCTTCAGCTTGTCTGCATTGTGGTGTCTGGTGTCTCTAATCTTCCTCTTGAAAATACCCCACAGATTCTTCATGGGGTTTAGGTCAGGTGAGTTTGCTGGCCAATCAAACACAGTGAAAACATGATCATTAAACCAGGTATTTGTACTTTTGGCAGTGTGGGCCAGTGCCAAGTCCTGCTGGAAAATGAAATCAGCATCTCCATAAAGCTGGTCAGCAGAGGGTTGCATGAAGTGCTCTAGAATTTCGAGGGTAGAGGGCTGCACTGACTTTGGACTTTATAAAACACAGTGGACCAACATCAGCAGATGACATGGCTCCCCCAGTCATCATCACTGTGGAAACTTCACAATGGACCTCATGCAACTTGGATTTTGTGCCTCTCCACTCTTCCACCAGACTCTGGGTCCTTGGTTTCCAAATGAAATGCAAAATTTATTTTCATCCAAAAAGAGGACTTTGAACCACTGAGCAACAGTCTAGCCCTTTTTCTCCTTAGCCTAGGTAAGACACTTCTGACGTTATCTCTGGTTCAGGAGTGGTTTGACACAAGAAATGCTACAGTTGTAGCCCATGTCCTGGATACATTTGTATGTGGTGGCTCCTTGTGAATGTCCCCAAAATTCTTGAGTGTCCTTTACTTCACAATCCTCTCAAGGCTGCGGTTATCCCTGTTGCTTGTGCACCTTTTCCTACCACACTTTTTCCTTCCACTCAACTTTCCATTAATATACTTAGATACAGCACTCTGTGAACAGCTAGCTTCTTTAGCAATGACCTTTTGTGACCTACTCTCCTTGTGGAGGGTGTCAATGACTGTCTTCTGGACAAGTCGGCAGTCTTCCCCTTTGTGGTCTAACCTACTGAACCAGACTGAGTGACCATTTAAAAGCTCAGGAAACCTTAACAGGTGCTTTAGTTAATTAGTTGATTAGAGTGTGACACCAGTCTACGGTATTGAACTTTGTCACAGTATTCTAATTTTCTGAGATACTGAATTCTGGGTTTTCACTAGCTGTAAACCATGATCATCAAAAGTAAAAGAAAGAAATGCTTGAAATATACCACTCTGTGTGCAATGAATTTCTATAAATCACTTTTTGAATTGAATAATTGAAATAAATTAACTTTTTGATGATATTGTATTATTTTTTGATGCACCTGTATGTATCCATTTACATTAGAGTAACTCAGCTGCAGGCATCATCCTGGTACCGTTTTGTAGAGCGGGCGATCGGCTTTCCGCTCGGCTGTTCTACCGGAGGAGCGGGAGGGGACACCCCCCCTCCCGCCGCCTCTCGCCGCCTCCCGCCGCTCTCACTGGGCCTCCCACCAATTTGCTGCCTCTGGCGGTTACTGACAGCCTGGAACAAAGCTGTGAGCGGCTTCGTTCCAGCCTCCTAATTGTAAACGCGGAAGCGACGTCATGACGTCACTTCCCGTTTACTTGGCTGCCAATGGCGCCGGTTTTAAGAAAAATATACAGTGTTCAGAATCACCGAAAATGGCAATCTGAATACTTTGAAGTGCAAAGGAGGGATCAAGGGTCTTTTAGACCCCCGATCTCTCCATAAAGAGTACCTGTCACCACCTATTACTGTCACAAGGGATGTTTACATTCCTTGTGACAGCAATAAAAGTGATCAAAATTTTTTTTTAACACAATTTATAAATATAAAAATAAATAAAATAAATAAGAATTTTTTTTTTTAAAGCACCCCCATCCCGCGAGCTCGCGCAGCAAAGAAAACGCATACGGAAGTCGTGCCCGCATATGTAAATGGTGTTCAAATCACACATGTGAGGTATCGCCATGATCGTCAGAGCGAGAGCAATGATTCTAGCACTAGACCTCCTCTGTAAATCTAACCTTGTAACCGTAAAAAAAATTTAAAGCGTCGCCTATGGAGATTTTTAGGTACCGTAGTTTGTCACCATTCCACGAGTGCTTGCAATTATAAAGCGTGACATGTTTGCTATCTATTTACTCGGCATAACATCATCTTTCACATTATACAAAAAAATTGGGCTAACTTTGCTGTTTGGTTTTTTTAAAATTCATGAAAGTGTTCCTTTTCCCAAAAAGTTGCGTTTAAAACACCGCTGCACAAATACCGTGTGATAAAAAATATTGCAACAATCACCATTTTATTCTCTAGATTCTCTGCTAAAAAATATATATAATATTTGGGGGCTCTAAGTAATTTTCTAGCAAAAAATACGAATTTTAACTTATAAACACCAAATGTCAAAAATAGGCTTAGTCATGAAAGGGTTCATCTTAATGAATTCTATGCATTAAGATAAAAAGCCTTCTGTGTGCAGCAGCCCCCCCTAACACTTACCCGAGGTCCATCTAGTTCCAGCAATGTCCATGAATGTCTCAGCAGGCTGAGATTCTCCTTCCATATTGGCTGAAACACAGCAGTGACGCCATTGGCTCCCGCTTCTGTCAATCAAAGTCAGCTAGCCAATCGGGGGAAAGAGGGGGCGGACCGGGTCGGGGCTCCGTGTCTGAATGGACACAGGGAGCTGTGACTCAGCTCGGGTGCCCCCATAGCAAGCTGCTTGCTGTGGGAGCACAGAACAGGAGGGAGGGGCCAGGATCACAAAAGAGGGACCTGAGAAGAGGAGGATCCGGGATGCTCTGTGCAAATCCACTGCAACAGAGCAGGTAAGTAAAACTTGTCTGTTATTTTTATAGGAAAAAAAACAAACCTTTACAATCACTTCAATGTTATTATTCATAAGCGTGTGCGATTCCTTCTGGTCTTCATGCGGGGGTGTAGGCACCAAGTCTGGAGAAGGTTGTGTTATCCCTTTTTTAATGAAAGGAACTTAATATAAAATTGATGAATCAAATACGCCTCCTCCTATTGAATGAAACAGTGCTGCATGTTGTATGTTCCCGCCGGGAAATCTCACTTTTACTAGCACTTTGAGACTCCTGTTTATTATTTTTACTTATTTATGAACTGCCAATACATCTTGTGGTGGAATGCAGGCTAGGCAATGATAGTAGAATTATGACTGCAGCTGTCAACAAAAATAAAGACTTATAAGAAGTTCAGGTCAAGCACCATTAAAGAACACCGACTAGCTAAAAGTGACACAATCTCATTAAAGTTATATTAGATGAAAATAACATTGAGTAACATGACTTGTTTCCTTCACCCACTTCAAAATAGATTGATGTTTATATGACAGTGACATGAAAGGATGCTGAAATATGGTTTATAGCAGGCCTCTACTCTGATGTTAACATGAAGCTTTATTAACAGTCTTGTTGGAATTGATAAATGGTGATAAAAAGACTACAACACTTTTCCTAAAGAAAAATAGGCCCTGGTCCTCTTCCAGTTCTGATCGTATGACCACCTGCAGTATTTAATTATGTCATGTGATCGTTAGTGAAGGGGAGGATCACAGTTTAGTTTGGCCAAAATTTGCCTTTAGCAAAAATACCTGCTCTGTGCAATGGTTTTGTACAGAGCGGCCTCCGAACCTCCTCTTTTGGGGTCTCCAGCCAGCGCTCCAGACTCCTCCTCCTGTCTGCGTGCCCTAAAAGCAAGCACACCTTTTGGTCCACTCCTGAGCCAGGCTGCGTGTGTCCATTGACACACACAGTTCGGCTCAACCCCCCCTGCTCCCTCCTCACAGCATTTGATTGACAGCAGCAGGAGCCAATGGCTCCCACTGCTGCCTGAGTCCCTGTGAGAAGAAGAAGAGAGCAGAGAATAATTTAAGCCGGGACAGCGTTGGATCGCTGACAAGCTCGGGTAAGTGTATGGGGAGGGGATAGTTAGTTAGACGTTATCTACCGCACCTAAACTCAGACAATGTTTTCCTATGGCCCCCATTCACACACTGCGTTTAGCGACAGTTTTGTTACATGGGGTTTGTGTGGTTAGAGAAAATAAATTTTACTGCGTCCAGGACTGATTTATCGCAAATATCTGTACATAACCGCAGGTAATTGCAGTGTACTATTTCACCTGCGGATAGCAGTGGTAACAAGGAAAGAAAAACAACAGGAAGCACATCAAAAATGGCAAGATTGTTCCACCACAGCTAAACGCAGCCGCATGTAAACGTGCGTAATTGCTGCTAATCGGAATGTGCAACTGCAACTGATCACTGTGCCTGAAGTCTTGGAATTTCAAAATAAAAAAACAAGCCTTTGGCAGCGGCAGGACAGCCGCCTGTGTGGAAAAAAGTAAGAAATAAAGTTAAAAAAAAAGTAGGAAGAAAGAAAAAGAAATAAAAAAAAAAAAAAACAGAGGTTTGGAACCACTTTAACAATCAAGTGAAAAATCCACATGACTAAAGTATTCTTTAGTTTCGGTCCTACTAACCCTTTAATAATGACCCGGACTGCATGACGTGGGTCTAAACAGCCACAGCAGCCATTTATTTACAAAACAACAACATAATTAACATAACCTTAATGTAGCAATGTGGACTACAATTGCAAAACATAGCGATTCCCTGTCATTTCTATGTACTGTATTGTCCCTCTAGTGCCCAGAGTCACTAACTGACATCATGTCTGTGAGCCAAACCAGAGGGATTGTGGGATTGGTAGTTCCTCAGAATGGCAATCTCTCTGTGTGACTATGCACCCGGACTACACTGGGAAGAGAGATAAAAGAGACCAGAGACCTGCCCCGCGCTCTCTTCCTCCTGGGCCTGGTTTGTGACGGACCTCTCTGTCAGGTGTACGACATTCCATCCCGGCCGAGAGGGGACCATCACTGCTTACTAACCATCAGACATCTATCCAGGACCACCCTGATACTCCGGCAATCCGCGCTTTGTGCTTTGCTTCTGATGACCGTCCCGAGTGAAACCGCTGCAAGGATACCTCTTCGGGAACTGCTGTTCGGAAGGCATAGAACAGGCCTGGTCATTTGGTGAGAGGGCAATTGACCATCTTTGCAAACCTTTTTTTGTTGCTTCACTGGGACACTGTGCGCAGACAGCTTTACCCTGGGGAAACACTTTACCGCATCTCTACTTGAACATTGTACATATATACCTGTCTCATCAACCTTTCCAAGAAATAATATATATAAAACACAAAGCACTGTGATGCTAAATAGCTGATAATTACACATAAAACCAAGTGAGGCTGCTATCAAAAGAGAGTGTTTTCAGAGTCACTTAAAAAGAATAAATAAATAATGATATTTGAAGCGCTTCACAATGTGCATGAAAATGAATATATAAAAATAAATATAAATATAAATAGTCAAATAAATCCAGCGGTGAGTAAAAATTCCTAAAAAATCCAGTAATCAAAATAGTGTAAAATTATAAAAAATTAGTGACACCAAATGTGTAAAAAAATTCACATAAAAAATCCACATAAAAATAAATATATAGGGATGTATTCAGAAGGTTCAAATATACAGGTGTAGAATCCTGATTGGTATAGAGCTTTTGATCACTTGAAAAAGTCACGTGACTGTGATGTAACGCGTTGGAGGAGCCAAGGACGCTCTGTGCAGATCAGCAGTATCACACAGTGTACTGCACTGAATCTGCTCCTGTCTAAGGCGGCTGACTGCTATAGTAAAACCTGCATATGCCTTATCATTATAAGGCACACGTGAGTGGATTGAAGTTTGCCTGTGTACCTTGGTATCCTAACTATTGCACAATGATTGTTTTTTTTCTCTTATCTGCCTGTTTATGATTCTCACATTGGTTGTGAAAAGAAGCAAAAAGCACATTGTTACTATGAAGGTCAATGAGCACCTTGATTAAGCAAGTGTTTTTAAACAGCTTTGCTCGTGATCAAAAGCTCTTTCCAAGAAATACCATTGCCTTGTTGCTGCACCTTATCGGATATAGTTTATGAGCTCCTACTGCCGGCAAAGACCATCAGGCCTGCAACTGGGACATTACTGTCATTAAAGGGCCCTCATACCGTTCTTGTTTAATTGATCTCTCATTAGGATTAAAAGTTAAATAGGTCGGACTTGGTGTCCCCCTTTAGAAGTCTTGCCAGGAATAATGCTTAACTCTCGCTTATCCTTTCAGGCCATGTGAAAGTGGTAGTTCAGTGTACATACGTGTATATAATATACTGTTATTGACAAATTGTCTTAACTCGTATTATTGTGGAGGAATTCTTCTACTGAATTAGGACTGTTATCCAAATTTCAGTTGATCTATTACCTCCTTTGTGCAACAAGGTCTTCCTTGAGTTATCCAGTAAAAGTAAATAGAATATAAATGCAGGTAAATCCAAGCAGTCCCCAAGGGGGCAGTGCTACATTAACATAAACAGTAAACAATTCCAACAATGCAACCAGGAGGGTGTCTTGAAAGGCAAAGTGCCCATGCCTCAGCCACATCCCAACTGGCTTGGAGACTTTACAAACTCACACATTCTTACTTTATCCCCAGTAGACCTAGAGCCTGGAAGAACCACCAATAACCAACCAAGTGGTAGCACCATATATAAGACTTACCCCCAAAGGCCCCCTAACCTGCCTAGATGCTGTAACAATTTTTTTCCTTAATAATAGCTCCCAACAACCCTTCACCTCATATCATCAGCCTTCAAAGGAACAACCCTTGCAGCTCCATCCTGCCAATCTGACCTTCAGTCACCAATCTGGTAAGACCTACATCCATTTTCACTCTGAACTTATATTTTAATCCTTTTATGACCTGTACACCCCCCCCCCCCATAGTCATGCAGACCCTCCATTCATTTTCTCTTCTCTGGGTCTCACTATTTTTTAAAGGGTAAGTACTGTATATTTCAGATATATTGTGCTATATTGGCAAGTAGACTTTAAAGCTGAAAGTCTGGCCAAAAACTCTTTTTGAAAATTTACACTGTAAAAATTAACTCCTACTAATGAACAGAACACTGCGCCTCGATCCCCCCAGTTGTGTGACAATAGCAAATGAATATTCGCTATCTCCACACTTATCCTCCTCGCAGGCCAATCAGAAAGTGGGTCTTGAGACCCGTCACCCAATTGGCTGAAAGGACAGGCGATCCTATTGGACGCCTAGGAGGAGAAGGGAGGAGCCGCATGGTGGAAGCCGCCGTGATGCACAAGAATAGAGGAGAGGACACAGGAGCCACTGCCCGCAGCCTGTGACCCAGGCCGCTGCCCGCCGCTCGTAGGAGCCTGCAACCTAGATGGGGTAAGTGCCAGGGGAGGGTGTCGCCGACCGACCAACCAACAGGGGGTGGGTGTTTGCCACCCCCCCAAAAAAAAAACTACCAGCCGCCACTGATAATGAAAGAAATGTGCGAACAGTCTTTTAATTTAATTTAGCCCTTGCAGTGCAGTAAGCATAGAATGTCTACCAAGGAGACATTGTGGGCAGAGACACTGGTAATAGCAGGTTTCACACTTGGCACATCGTCCATTTAGGAAATGTCTTGCATTCTTTCACAAAATGCATGGTGTTCTGTGATTCAAGGAGGGGAGATTGTTATATTCATTTCACCTGCTTCATTCACAGAACACCTTGTATATTGTAAAAAGAATGCAGGACATTTTCTCAGTAGACCAGTTGCCAACTGAGCAACTTGCTAAGATCTATGTACGCCAACCCAAATTGTCAGTCTCAGCTCAGGATGTTTGGTGCTTACACAAATGGCACACACTTCATTGGTGGCAATATATTTTAAGGGAGCATATGTCCAAATATGGATCTTGGACAGAGTTCAGCTTTAAGAGTTGTGGTGGAAAATTACCAGTAAACCTATATGAACCTAGGTCATAGGCAGTTTCTGTTTGTCTTTTTAAACTGTGGGCTGCATCGGGACTGGAGCTAAAGGTTTCATTCAACTATTGTATACCTTATTACATTTTTGTGTTAAAGGGGGTATAGGGTTTTTAATAAGTCAAAGTGTGTTGTATGTAATGGCTAAACAATGGTGAAGAGTGTACATTATTTCATAGTCAGGTTTTTGTTGTAGGCCCCCCATTTGATTCAAATACTAATCTTTCCTTTGGTCCCCAGTTCCTTCTTTCAGCCAAGAGCTATACCTGGTATAGGGAATAGCAAGCATGTAAAGCGTTTCTATTCCTCCTAGTTCTTGGTCACTCAGGTACTCAGCACAGTCACATGGGGGTGGGGAAAGAGATCTTAGCCCCATGTAAGCCCTGCGTCATAACTTGAGCTAACACAGGACATCCTCTCCTTGGCCAAAAAGAGCAGAGGGAGAAGTAAAGGAATCATGAGAAGTTGGAAAAGGAGCAGTAGTTAGGTAAACCTCATGCTTTGTCCTACATACAAACCTGAATTTTGCAATGTGCTGCATATAATTTATGCAAAGGGATTGACCCCAGACATCCTTTGTTCTAGCTTCACAGGAGTCTGTAGTCGGAGTCTGTAGGAGTCTGTGAAGTTGGATAGACATACCTTGCCCCTTCCTGCTTCTGATTACTGGAATACATTGACAGTGTCATTAAAGGAGTGGGCTCCAGGACAAGCATACATCAGAGAGGCGCTGGAAACATTTTGACTTTCACATGTGGTCAGATGTATGAAAACATCAAACAAACTCAATAGCTTTGGGGAGGCAGCACCCACGCTGCAAGGCTTCCCTCGATGGGCACCAAACAATACTGTAGCTCAAATCATACATAAATCCAGAAAGGAGCTTCAGGCCAAAACCAGATGAAAGAGTCCACAATAGTTTTAAACATTGGTAAAAAAGTAATAAAAACAGCCAACGTATTTTGGGGGCAACACCACTCCCTCTTCATCGGGGCTCAATGCAGGTTAAAACTTGGATGGACCAAAACAGTGATTTCACAGATCTGTATTAGCATTAGCTCCTCAGCAACTGCTGTCAAGTCGTTAATCCAAGTGGAAAGTTCAATATTGATTCTGATACATCACCCACCTAACGGGGCATGTGAATTTCCAGGGGGCACAGATGCTCTACAGCAAACCAGAGATATAGTGCTATTGGTCAAACATGTGATCTACTTCTATCCTCAGAAAGATGCACTTGTAGACAATTGGTGTCTAATGCCCTGTACACACGGGCGGACTTTTCGGCAACAAAGGTCCGACAGTCTTTCAGATGGACTTTCGACTGACTTTTGACGGACTTCTGACGGACTTTCGAACTAACGGACTTGCCTACACATGATCACACCAAAGTCCGACGGATTCGTACGTGATGACATATGACCGGACTAAAATAAGGAAGTTCATAGCCAGTAGCCAATAGTTGCCCTAGAGCTAGTTTTTGTCCGTCGGACTAGCATACAGGCGAGCGGATTTTTCTATAGGATTTGGGTCCGGCAGAGTTGCGACGTAAAGATTTGAAACATGTTCCAAATCTAAAGTCTGTCAGATTTTTGACAGAAACAGTCCGCTAAAGGTCCGATGAAGCACACACACGGTCGGATTGTCCGCCGGATTCGGTCTATCGGACCAGTCCGGTCGAAAAGTCTGCTCGTGTGTACAGGGCATAACTGGGCTGGCTATGTAAGCTGACAGTGCAAATGTGATGGCTTCTTTGTGACTATTGCAATCCATATTAAAGTCCGTATAAGGGATGGGAGGGGAATAGATGCTACCTTGCCTAAGGCCCCATTTGCCTTAATTAATCTACAGGAAGAGGAGTTCCACAGAGATACTGTACAATGGGTGACAAAGAAGGCCTGGGAAACTAAAGAAATACAATTGGAGTGAGCAACATATAATATCAGACATTTATGGATTGTTATTGCCTGATTATCCACAAGCCATGTGATCACTACTGGAGATCCCCCCTAGTTAAAATAAATACAGTGCGTGGAAAAAGTATTTATACACCTTGAAATTTTCCAAATTTTGTCATGTTACAACTAAAAATGTAAATGTATTTTATTGGGATTTTATGTGATATACCAACACAAAGTGGCACATAATTGTGAAGTGTAAGGAAAATGATAAATGTTTTTTCAATGTTTTTTACAAATAAATATCTGAAAAGTGTGGCGTGCATTTGTATTCAGCCCCCTTTACTCCGAGATTCCTAACTAAAATCTAGTGGAACCAATTGCCTTCAGGAGTCACCTAATTAGTAAATAGAGTCCACCTTTGTGTAATTTATTCTCCGTATAAATACAGCTGTTCTGTGAGGTTTCTCAGAGGTTTGTTAGAGAACCTTAGTGAACAAACAGCATCATGAAAGCCAAGGTAAAGTTTAAAGCAGGGTTGGGTTATAAAAAAATATCTCTAAGCTTTGAACATCTCATGGAGCACTGTTCAATCCATCATCCGAAAATGGAAAGAGCTCAAATGCAAACCAACCAAGATATGGCCGTCCACCTAAACGGACAGTCCGGGCAAGGAGATCATTAATCAGAGAAGCAGCCAAGAGGTATCTCTGGAGGAGCTGCAGAGATCCACAGCTCAGGTGGGAGAATCTGTCTACGGGAAAACTATTAGTCCTGCATGCTACAAATCTGGCCTTTATGGAGGAGTGGCAGGAAGAAATCCATTGTTGAAAGAAAGCCATAATAAGTCCCATTTGCAGTTTGCGTGAAGCCATGTGGGGGACACAGCAAACACGTGGAAGAAGGTGCTCTGGTCAGATGAGACCAAAATTGAACTTTTTGGCCTAAAAGTAAAACGCTATGTGTGGCGGAAAACTAACACTGCACATCACCCTGAACACACCATCCCTACCGTGAAACATGGTGGTGGCATCATCATGTTGTGGGAATGCTTTTCTTCAGCAGGGACAGGGAAGCTGGTCAGAGTTGATGGGAAGACAGAGCCAGAGCTACAATGGAATAGTTTAGATCAAAGCATATTCATGTGTTAGGCCCAGTCAAAGTCCAGACCTAAATCCATTTGAGAATCTGTGGCAAAACTTGAAAATTGCTGTTCACAGACGCTTTCCATCCAATGTGACAGAGCTTAAGCTATTTTTCAAAGAAAAATGGGAAAAAATGTCACTCCCTAGATGTGCAATGTGTAGAGACATCCTCAAAAAGGCTTGCAGCTGTATTTGCAGCGAAAGATGGTTCTACAATGTATTGACTCAGGGGGGCTGATGACAAATACATGCCACACTTTTCAGACATTTATTTGTAAAAAAAAAGGAAAACCATTTATCATTCTCCTTCCACTTCACAATTATGTGCCACTTTGTGTTAGTCTACCACAAAAAATCACAATAAAATACATTTACGTTTTTGGTTGTAACATGAAAAAGCTATCCATCTTGGCAGGATCATCGATTGGGTACAGTTGGAACAAATCCATACTAATATACCCCTGAAGAGTGCACTCTGGTGTTACGATTCATTACCTCAGGAGCTAAAGTCTCACCCATTAATAGTTACCACATTACTGCAGAGTTCCCAAGCCACTCTATTGGCCTCTCTTACGACAAAAATTTCACCATTATCCCCGATCTTAGGACACCCCAATTTCCACCAGGACTTCAAACTACGGAGTTCAGAATTCTACAGAACTCGAATTGTGAGCATGCATCTAAATTTGTAGTTGGCCTTCCATGATGGAGTTAATGAACACCTCAGGCCCCTATCAACTTCCATTTTGGAGTGCAGGGCAACTACATAATTTTCTATACTCTATCCCCAGCCCCCAGAGCTTCACTCGTCAGTTAACTACCTTTGAGGAATATTGCTCTGTAACTGATCCTCTACCCCAGATCCTTTTTTAAAATATACTCCCTATTGAACACGCCTTTGGAACAACCACACTTACCCTGTCTAGTGAAGTGGGAGGCGGATCTACACCGCACTTTCACTTCATCAAAAAAACAAAATATTGTCAGATTTTCTCTCAAATCATCTTTGTGCACCAAAATACAAGCAACTAATTTCAAAATACTAACTAGATGGTACCTCAGGCCCTTTAGACTACATACATTCTACCCTGACACCTTGAACCTTTGTTGGTGTTGCCGGGGGGACATAGGGACAATGTTGCACATCTTTTGGTCCTGCCCTAAACTGAAGGATTATTTCTGGACAGCTGTCCGTACAGTTACTCAGAAATTCACAGAATCCAAGATAACTGATGACCCAGCATTCTTTCTGCTACATGCATCACGTATTCCCACTAAAACCTATAAAAAGTCCATTATACGCCATTTGCTAAACGCCGTTAAGTCCTGCATCCCTCTTTACTGGAAACAACAATACCCACTGACCACTGCAAATTGGCTGCGGAAGGTGAAGGATGGAAGATTTAATTCTTACAGTGCAAAATAAATGTGAGAAATACACAAAGACCTGGTGTCTCTAGAACATGTTTACACTCTCCGATGAGATGAAGGCCCTTTTTGGAACATTTCAAATGGATTCATGTAGCTATCTGTCTCTGTTGACCTGAGCAATCGTCTCCCTCTCCTTCCCCCTCCTCCTTCTCCCCCTCTCTTCTGGCCATTCCTACTCTACTCCTTCCTTCCTCTCCCTTTCTGTCTCTAGTTAAAGAAAAGTGGAAATGAAGATTGGGCCTCTTATCTCATTTAGCAACTATACCTTAGTCACTATTGTAGTATGAGACACTAATGAGCTAGCTAACCGCAAATCTCTCGATGATGTTTTTCAGTGTATATCATAATCATTTCTTCTACATACCGGTTTATTGTGATCTGATGATACGTGAGTGTAGTCTCACTTGTTTGTATGTTATTATTGTAACTTTCGGGTCTTATCCTTTCTTGGAATAAAAATTATGTTTGAAAAAAAAAAAAAGCTTGTAGTAATAATGGTGATACTATGAATAATAATTGCTATAATAATATACACAATGTTCAAAAAAGCAAAGGTTTTAGTTATTTACAAAGAAAGTAAAATACTAATACATAAAGCAAAAAAATGGTAATAACTACCTACTCGCGCATATAGATAAGTTACTTAGGGAGCAGCACGTTATAAAATGGTGATAAAGCATGGTGGCAAAAAGCTCGTAACTGCTTTTTGTTTGCTTTTTTGTTTGCTTGTTTGGCTGCATGAACCCATAAGTGGGTAATGTGGTTTTTAAGCCCGTTTTAATCCATGAAATATTTTGGCTTACTTCACCATGGGAGTTTTTTATCTATTTTCTCCACATCCCAAATATCCATGGTCTTTGTGACCCATCTTGGGAAGTTTGGTTGTTTGCACCCAAGTAGCCTTAGTGCTATTCAAGACACCTGAGTTCCAGCATCCGAGTTCCAGCATCTGCACTTAGCCGTGACTGTGAGAAGCCCTGTTGGTTGTCTCCAAAGCGTGTTTGACTCCTGTCATGGGAGTCACCTCTATCTGGTGAGTAGGCTGTGTGGCTGGTGATGGTGATTGAATACTATTTGATGCTCTGCTGAACCCAATGAAGATCTGTCCAGAAGCTTAATTCTCCAGAAGTTCTGTTTACATGATTGATTTTTATCAATATTTGTGTACATATTGATATTTTGGACACTATTTTGGACTTTATTTTGATTTTGATTTTTATCCTTTAATTTTCACTTTATATTTTGATCATTTCAGTAATTTATTTGCATTTTTCACTATGATGATTTAATGTTTCACTCAGTTAGTACTTATTATCACTGGTATTTTTTCACAATAGAGTGATTTTGCACTTGCATTTTTAAAGGAGCGCGGTTTATAATTAACTTGTTAATTATTTTTTACTAATACATAAAGAGCTAAGGTATTGTAACAGATGATATGTTACGTAAGTCCACCCTCAAAATGTGGTATCTTGACTGGGTTCCAGGTAAAAAAAATCAGACAATAGCCTGCCCTTTTATGCCGCACAGAAGCACCACCCACATCGATACACTCACTCACCCCTTGTATATGGTAGTTCTTTGTCCAATGAGCAAAAATTAGTCAAATATCAGGAATTATGTTGCTATCCTTGATATCCTTCAGCAGATGGCGCTATCACACTGCAGGCAAATTCCTTAGCCCAGATCAGCATTCCATCACCAACCTTCCCTTTGATCTTTCAAGTAAAAGAAAGGCTATCAGACATTTTCATTCACCTCACCAGGAGGCCTGAGGTGATGCTCTTCTATTCCCATCCATCAAAGTAGGAGGCTTATTTGAGAATATTGTTTTAGGAGAGGAATTCTCATTTGCGACCCCCTGCTATAAACACCCTGCTGTGTAAACCTATCCTACTGGTATTCCAAAATGATCTACAGTAGCGTTGTCTCCTATTTTATGAAGGATACAGGTCTACATTAATTAACTGTAGCTTGGGCCCCTTCAGCTCAGTATACTTCACCATATTTCACTGCATTTCACACTTTAGTAAACCAGGCCCAAAGTTTTTAAGTGCACGTTAAGCATAGGCTTTATAAGAGCTTCAAAGACTAAGCGTTCACATTTCTCAAGGATCTCATTTTCTAGAATGGTGAATGTTAATGGTAAAGTATCATCATTTTCATGAATATCTACGAACGCAATGAAAACTCAAACAAGCCCTGAGTCATGCTCCAGCAGTGTACTAATCTCACGTAATAATTGCAGCTTCTGGTTTACAAATGTTTCCCATCCCAGGAATGCTGCATAACTCCTTGGAGGAGCCACAGCAAATGCCTTTTTCTCTCTTGGCAAAGCTGAGATTTTTTCTGAGCGTGATTATTGAAAATGACTGTATTAATGTGACTTACAATGAAAAGGATTCATGCAAACTCCCCTTTTATTAGGCTCTCCAGCACCAGAGCAATTAATAGTGACCGAGCTTCCATTTGTACTTTAAAAGGTTTCAGACACAAATAATAGAAGATTTCCAATTAAAAACGGATAATCGCCTTCAGAAGAGCAGCAAGCATGCTGAATAATTTAAGAGCTTCGGGCATATGAAGATTTATTATATACCCACCAACATGCAATAAGCTTGAGGATTTGATTAACGTTTTTTTAATGAGAGCCGGAGAGTGAAGGAAATTGTAGCCAAAATCATTTTTATTTCGGTTATTAATATCCCAATGAATTTATCTTAAAAATGTGCTCATCTGTGCGAAAAAGGTTTTTCCTCTATTAAAAAAGAGAATGTAGAAAGAGAAGTGTAATAAAATGATGGATGAGGTGTTTACTATGCAAGGAATCACATTGATTTAGTAGGCCACTTGAACAGGTACCACAATATGTTATTAAAGTACAAATGTACTGTATGTACTAATGTTAGGCCCCTTTCAAATGGATGATATGATTGGGTCGTTTTTTTTTCAGGTAGACCTGATCAGAGACTCCATGTAAGTCTATGAGCAGGCAGATGTAAACAGACTTGCGTTTGTTTACATCTGATTACCTCTAGGTGGTTTTCACACACTCATATATATATATATATATATATATATATATATATATATATATATATATACCAACACCACAGGGTGTATTTTCACAGGCGTATCCCATAATCCAAACCACTCTAATTCAGGTTAACCCGTCACAGACTAAATCTAATACACTCTCTATACAGCTAATACAAACCAAATTTAATATTACTATTACAGATATTAGGATCTGAATCATTCCCATTACTCATCTAATGAGGTCTTTTGTAGATTGTTGCACAAAGCCTGATGAAGAACACGGTATGCTTGTAACTGTACAGTAGCATCACACTGTCTTGTTTTGAAGAGCAGATAAAAATATTTTGCATTGGAGAATGTGTCCCATCGTTTTCTTCTATTAAATATTGGTGAATGATTGGGAGTCCACCCTGCAACTGAACTCCAGAAAAAATTGAGAAACAGAGGAAGTAACCCAGCCTATTTTTAAATATATATATATATATATATATATATATATATATATATATATATATATATATATATATATATATACACAGCATCTCACATAAGTGAGTACACCCCTTACATTTTTGTAAATATTTTATTAATGTGACAACACTGAAGAAATGACACTTTGCTACAATGTAAAGTAGTGAGTGTACAGCTTGTATAACAGTGTAAATTTGCTGTCCCCTCAAAATAACTCAACACACAGCCATTAATGTCTAAACTGCCGGCAACAAAAGTGAGTACACCCGTAAGTGAAAATGTCCAAATTGGGCCCAGTTAGCCATTTTCCCTCCCCGGTGTCATGTGACTCATTCGTGTTACAAGGTCTCAGGTGAGAATACGGAGCAGGTGTGTTAATTTTGTGTTATCGCTCTCACTCTCTCATATTGGTCACTGTAAGTTCAACATGGCACCTCATGGCAAAACAATCTCTGAGCATCCGAAAAAAAAGAATTGTTGCTCTACATAAAGATGGCCTAGGCTATAAGAAGATTGCCAAGACCCTGAAACTGAGCTGCAGCACTACTGTACAGCAGTTTAATAGGAGAGGTTCCACTCAGAACAGGCCTCGCCATGGTCGACCAAAGGAGTTGAGTGCACATGCTCAGCGTCATATCCAGAGGTTGTCTTTGAGAAATAGACGTATGAGTGCTGCCAGCATTGCTGCAGAGGTTGAAGGGGTGGGGGGTCAACCTGTCAGTGCTCAGACCATACGCCGCACACTGCATCAAATTGGTCTGCATGGCTGTCATCCCAGAAGGAAGCCTCTTCTAAAGATGATGCACAAGAAAGCCTGCAAACAAACTAAGGACATGGATTACTGGAACCATGTCCTGTGGTCTGATCAGACCAAGATAAGTTTATTTGGTTCAGATGGTGTCAGGCTTGTGTGGCGGCAACCAGGTGAGGAATACAAATACAAGTCTGTCTTGCCTACAGTCAAACATGGTGGTGGGAGTGTCATGGTTTGGGGCTGCATGAGTGATGCCGGCACTGGGGAGCTACAATTTATTGAGGGAACCATGAATGCCAACATGTACTGTGACATACTGAAACAGAGCATGATCCCCTCCCTTCGTAGACTGGGCAGCAGGGCAATAGTCCAACATGATAACTACCCCAAACACACCTCTAAGACGACCACTGCCTTGCTAAAGAAGCTGAGGGTAAAGGTGATGGACTGGCCAAGCATGTCTCCAGACCTTAACCCTATTGAGCATCTGTGGGGCATCCTCAAAACGGAAGGTGGAGGAGCGCAAGGTCTCTAACATCCACCAACTCCATGATGTTGTCATGGAGGAGTGGAAGAGGGCTCCAGTGGCAACATGTGAAGCTCTGGTGAACTCCATGCCCAAGAGGGTTAAGGCAGTGCTGGAAAATAATGGTGGCCACATAAAATATTGACACTTTGGGCTCAATTTGGATATTTTCACTTAGGAGTGTTCTCACTTTTGTTGCCAGCAGTTTAGACATTAATGGCTGTGTGTTGAGTAGGGATGAGCTTCAAGTTCGAGTCGAACTCATGTTCGACTCGTACATCGGCTGTTCGCCAGTTCGCCGAACAGCGAACAATTTGGGGTGTTCGCGGCAAATTCGAAAGCCGCGGAACATCCTTTAAAAGTCTATGGAAGAAATCAAAAGTGCAAATTTTAAAGGCTTATATGCATGGTCTTGTCATAAAAAGTGTTTGGGGACCTGGGTCCTGCCCCAGGGGACATGTATCAATGCAAAAAAAAGTTTTAAAAATGGCCGTTTTTTCGGGAGCAGTTATTTTAATAATGCTTAAAGTCAAACAATAAAAGTGTAATATTCCTTTAAATTTCGTACCTGGGGGTGTCTATAGTATGACTGTAAAGGGGCTCATGTTTCCCGTGTTTAGAACAGTCTGACAGCAAAATTACATTTTAGAGGAAAAAAAGTCATTTAAAACTACTCGCGGCTATTAATGAATTGTTGGTCTGACAATACACATAAAAGTTCATTGATACTTTTCCCACAGGGGAACCCCGAACCAAATTTTTTTTTAAAAATGGCGTGGGGGTCCCCCTAAATTCCATACCAGGCCCTTCAGGTCTGGTATGGATATTAAGAGGAACCCCACGCCTAAATTTAAAAAAAACATGGCATAGGGGTCCCCCTCAAAATCCATACCAGACCCTTCAGGTCTGGTATGGATTTTAAAGGGAAACCTGCGCCAAAATTTTTTAAAAAATGGCGTGAGGTCCCCCCAAAAATATCATACCAGACCCTTATCCGATCATGCATCTGGCAGGCCGCAGGAAAAGAGGGGGGACGAGAGAGCGCCCTCCCTCCTGAACCATACCAGGCCACATGCCCTCAACATTGGGAGGGTGCTTTGGGGTAGCGGCCCCCCAAAGCACCTTGTCCCCATGTTGATGAGGACAAGGGCCCCATCCCCACAACCCTTGGCCGGTGGTTGTGGGGGTCTGCGGGCAGGGGGCTTATTGGAATCTGGAAGCCCCCTTTAACAAGGGGACCCCCAGATCCTGCCCACCCCATTTGAAATGGTAATGGGGTACAAAAGTACCCCTACCATTTCACAAAAAAGTGTCAAAAATGTTAAAAATAACAAGAGACAGTTTTTGACAATTCCTTTATTATTATTATTATTATTATTATTATTATTATTATTATTATTATTATTATTATTATTATTATCCCTTTATTATTTTTTTCCCTATATTTATTTAAGTCTTCTTCTTTCCATCTTCTTCATGTCCTCTTCCTTCCTTCTTCCTTCGGTTTCTTCCTCCATTTTCTTCTTCCTCTGGTTCTTCATCTGATCCTCTGCTTCTTGCTCCGGTGTTCTCGTCCGGCATCTTCCTCCATTTAGCATCCATGGGAGGCTCCCGCTGTGTGATGCTTCTCTTCTTCTGACACTTCTTAAATAACGGAGGGCGGGGCCACCCGGTGACCCGCCCCCTCTGACGCACAGGGACTTGATGGGGACTTTCCTGTGGCTTTCCTCATGACGTCAGAGGGGCGAGGTCACCTGGTTACGTAACAGGTGACCCCGCCTCCCTCTGACGTCATGGGGAGAGCCACAGGGAAGTCCCCGTGAAGTCCCCGTGCATCAGAGGGGACGGGGTCACCGGGTGGCCCCGCCCTCCGTTATTTAAGTGTCAGAAGAAGAGAAGCGTCACACAGCGAGATGGAGAAAGATGGATGAAGAAACCGAAGGAAGAAGGAAGGAAGAGGACATGAAGAAGATGGAAAGAAGAAGACTTTAAATAAAGGAATCAAAAACTGTCTCTTGTCATTTTTAACATTTTTGACTCTTTTTTTGTGAAATGGTAGGGGTACTTTTGTACCCCCTTACCATTTCACACAGGGGGGCAGAATCTGGGGGTCCCCTTGTTAAAGGGGCTTCCAGATTCCGATAAGCTCCCCGCCCGCAGACCCCCACAACCATCAGCCAAGGGTTGTGGGGATGAGGCCCTTGTCCTCATCAACATGGGGACAAGGAGCTTTGGGGGGCCACTAACCCAAAGCACCCTCCCAATGTTGAGGGCATGTGGCCTGGTATGGTTCAGGAGGGGGGGCGCTCTCTCGTCCCCCCTGTTTTCCTGCAGCCTGCCAGGTGGCGTTCTCAGATAAGGGTCTCGTATGGATTTTGAGGGGGACCCCCACAACATTTTTTTTTTAATTTTGGCGCAGGGTTCCTGTTAATATCTATACCAGACCTGAAGGTCCTGGTATGGAATTTAGGCGGACTCCCACGCCATTTTAAAAAAAAAATTTGGTTCGGGATTCCCCTGTGGGGAAATCCCATGCCGTTTTTATCAATGAACTTTTATGTGTTGTTGGACCGACAAGTCATTAATAGCCACGAGTAGTTTTAAATGTCTTTTTTTCCATTGAAATGTCATTTTGCTGTCAGACTGTTCTAAACACGAGAAACATGCGCCCCTTTACAGGCATACTATAGACACCCCCCAGGTACAAAATTTAAAGGATTATTACACTTTTATTGTTCCACTTTAAGCATTATTAAAATCACTGCTCCCGAAGAAACGGCCGTTTCTAAAACTTTTTTTTGCATTGATACATGTCCTCTGGGGCAGGACCCGGGTCCCCAAACACTTTTTATGACAATAACTTGCATATAAGCCTTTAAAATTAGCACTTTTGATTATTCATGTTTGAGTCCCATAGACTTTAACGGTGTTCGCGTGTTCAAACACATTTTTCGCCTGTTCGCATGTTCTGGTGCAAACCAAACAGGGGGGTGTTCGGCTCATCCCTAGTGTTGAGTTATTTTGAGGGGACAGCAACTTTACACTGTTATACAAGCTGTACACTCACTACTTTACATTGTAGCAAAGTGTCATTTCTTCAGTGTTGTCACATGAAAAGATCTAATGAAATATTACAAAATGTGAGATACTGTATATATATATATATATATATATATATATATATATATATATTTATTTTTCATTCCACAGTTGGTATAGGAT
This sequence comes from Lithobates clamitans, assembly GCA_037952925.1. Classification (NCBI taxonomy): domain Eukaryota; kingdom Metazoa; phylum Chordata; class Amphibia; order Anura; family Ranidae; genus Lithobates; species Lithobates clamitans. The sequence goes on along the minus strand of JBBGZY010000103.1, from coordinate 2,931,301 downwards.
GTGAATGCTATGAAAAACTTTCTCTTTTTTGTATCTTATATTCCGTGTATATTTGTATGGATTTTCATAATAATAATAATTCTTATATGTATTGTTCCAGCACCTTTATATTTTAGAAGCAGAGGATTTTGAGAAAAGCTTTAACCTTTGAAAGGTTGATCTCAGGGCTACATACATAGTAAACACCTTGCTACAAAGGCCAGTTATAGGTAGGGGTGGTTGCCATTTTTTTGTACAGGTGTATGAATTTGGTGCAGGGACATACTTGTCCCCTTCGCTGCCATAGTGCTCTTGCTAGGCATCACTTGCATCCCTGTGCCTTTAAGGAAATGTGGGCTCCTTCCAGGCATACCTGCCCTTAATTTATCCATTCTTATATGTGCTCCTACTATGGAGGCTCTGGAAAGTTAGAGTTGGGTCCGTGGTATATACAGAGGTCCCTTTGCATGGGTACTGTGGCTTGCTCATGTATTTGCAAATGTGTGCAAACAAAACCCTCTGTTTTTTTTTTTTAAACAGATATTTTTTATTAAGTCATTTCAGTGTACAAAAAATAGAACAGTAGGGTAGCTTTAAAATAAACATTAAGGCACTTACAGAATATAATCATATTGTATTGTGTCAGCATAATATTCTCATGAATCTCACTGTTCTCAATTAACATACTATGAACTATTAACTACATTGGGTGTACTAAAATATGTATCAATAACTTGTACAATTAGATTCTATTGCCTTTTACGTTATTATAAGTACAATGTAAAACAACAATTAGTATCAATAATAAACCAATAGACAATAATATAAGAAAAACAGGAGGGGAAGGGAGGAGAAAAAAAAAAGGAAAGGGATATCAGAGCTATCATCCGGTTGGCCAGACACAGGACTACATCTTGGGATAGGATACGGCTTGCCAGGCTGACCAGTTGGCAATGTATCTTGCTTGTGAGCCATCCTTATATGCCAGAATCCTTTCGTATTCTGCCACAACATTAATTTTTGTGATTAGTTCTCGTCTACTCGGGATCTCGCCAGTTTTTCATCTGCTCAGCACCAGAGATCTGTCAGCAAATATGATGTGCATTGCTATTGATCTAACTGAGATTGGATATTCTGACATATTAATGCTCAGGATTGCTTTCTCGATAGAGGGTTGAGTGAAAACCCTTTTAATTTTCGCAATTAACTTAAAAGTTTCAGTCCAAAAGCCTCGAAGGTGAGGACATGCCTACACCATATGGGCCAATGTCCCCATCTGTCCACAGCCCCTCCAGCAGAAGTTTGAGTTGTCTGAGGAGAATTTGGCAACTATATATGGGGTAAAGTGTCATCTTGCAAGAAACTTTACCGCCATCTCTTCATAATTCTAGCACCTCGAAAACTGACGAGTATTTTTAATCGCTAAGAGCCATTGTTTGTCTGTGAAGGTCTTGCCTAGGTGTTTTTCCCATATGGTAATTGGCGTTTGAGAAAGGTTGACTTGGAGTTAAGTAGATTGTATATTAACGATATTCCTTTCTCTTTGGGATTAGAGGAATTTAGATGTTTCCACAGTTGAGTGGGGATTTGGACATATGTCGTATCTAACTGATGAAGCAGGGAAGATATCTGCATGTATGTCAGGAACTCTGATGAGGGTATATTAAATCTGGATTGGACATCCTGGAATTACATAAGTTTGCCCTCCTCCAGAAGGTCTTTCAAAATAATTATATCTTTTCTCAACCAGTGAGTCAAAGATATGTTCGGGATTAACCAATGCAGAGATTCCATAGGGATGGGAGCACTTGTAGTTTGGGCGCTTGTTTCTCTTAAGTATGTCCATGCATTGAGTGAAGCTTGGATAGTAGGGTGATCGATAAAAATATTTGTAAGGCATTTATTGTGTGCCAATAGTAGGGACATTGGCATTTTAGGGTGTAGCCATGCTTGCTCTAGTTGGCACCATGCTTTGGTTTCAGATGTATCTGACCAACCCCTGAGTTGATCTAGAATTTCCACCATATAGTATTTTTTCAAGATTGGGATGCCTATCCCTCCTACTGATTTATGTTTCCCTAGCATTTGAGAGGGGAATCTTACTCTTTCCCTAACCAAACAAATTGGGTTAATTGCTTCTGCATAGATGTAAAAAAGGACGATGGGATGGGAATTGGGAGCGCCCTAAAAAGGTATGTTCATTTTGGTAGCAGTAGCATCTTGTACGCTGCTAGGCGTCCACTCCATGAAATAAACTGTTTTTGGATTCTGGTCATTTCCTGATGAAATGTATTTAATAAGGGTATGAAGTTAGTTTGGAACAGATCTTTGATCAATGGGGTTAGCTGGATTCCTAAATATGATATAGATTTCGGGGACCAAGGGTATGGGAGGTCCTTTTGAATGGCTGCTTTAGTGGATTTGTCATTGCTATGACTAAAATACTAGATTTGGATGCATTGACCTTATAGTAGGCTACTTTGCTAAATACTGAAAGGGTTTCGTGAGCTGCGATGAGAGAGTTGTAAGGGTCAGACAGAGTCAGTATTACTTCATCTGCAAAGAGGGAAATTTTGTGTTGTTTATTTAGAGAAGGGATGCCCTTTATCGAGGGGTGTGTTCTGATTTTTTCAGCTAAGGGTTCCATAACCATTGCGAAAATTAAGGGAGATAATGGACACCCCTGTCTTGTCCCGTTGGTTATTTGAAAATTTCTAGAGAACATGCCCTCTGTGAACACATATGCAGATGGAGAAGAGTACAGTGCTAGTATAGCCTTTTGAATTGGGCCAATCATACCAAATTTTTCCAAGACTTTAGATAGATAACCCCAGTGCACAGGCCAGCGTGAGAAGCAGAGAAGGCCTTTTAGTTTTTTCAGCTAGGTGCAAAATGTTTATCATTCTTCTGGTTGCGTCATTTGCTTGGGGACCAGACACAAAACCCACCTGATCGTGGTTAATAAGTTTAGGAAGTAGAGAGGATACCCTGTTAGCGAGTATTTTAGCATATAGCTTGATATCAACATTCAGTAAAGAAATGGGTCTAAAATTTTGTGGGGATGATGGTTCTTTACCTGGTTTTGGCAGGGTTACAATAGCTGCTGTCAACATTTCTGGTGGAAATGTGGCTTTGGACACTGCAACATCAAAGACCTGCTTTAAATATGGGGATAGTTTATGTTGGAACAACTGGTAATACTCAGATGAGTATCCATCAGGGCCAGGTGACTTGTTGTGTGGCATGTTTCCAATTGTCTTTTCAATTTCAGTGATTGTGAAAGGTGCATTGAGTGTGGATAGTTCTGTTTGAGAAATCTTAGGAAGGTGAATTGTCTTTTAACTGATTTGCCAGCAGTTTCCTCGCTTTGTTGCTATAGCGGTAGGTGTTTGCCTTCAGGGTGCTGAAGCGGTTCTCCTGCTGTGAAATCAGATGTGTACGTAATTCTTGTCTGAAATAGAACAGTTTGTCTCTAACTTTTTGTGTGGTATGATGTTTGTTTATGGATTCTAAACTTTATATTTTATTTAACAGGTCATTAAGTCGCTTTGTCCGTTGCCTTCTGAGCTTAATGCTCATTTGTATGAGCATACCTCTTATATATACCTTATGGGTATTCCAGAGTGTGAAGGGATCGCTTACCGAGAGAGCATTTTTATCGAAGAATTTCTGCAAAGCAGATCTAAGTGATTTTAGATTCTCAGGTTGAGAGATAGTGAAAATATTGTTTCTCCATCTATTTGCGCTCGTTTCGGTATTGCGATCCCCCATTCCAATGGAAATGGGAGCGTGATCAGACCAGGATATGACATGTATGTCAGATTTCACAATCTTTTGCAACAGAAATTTGTCCACTAAAAACATGTCTATACGTGAGTACGTATGATGTACATTTGAAATAAAGGTAAAATCCTTCTCGGATGAATGCTGGCACCGCCACACATCAAAGAGACCTGAGGATGTAATAAATTGGGCTAAATTTGGCCATCGGAGATGTTGGCACTTTGGGTTGGATAAGTCCAAATCATTGTCCGGAATTGCATTAAAGTCTCCGCACATAATTATATGACCCTGCTTTATAGACTCCACTTTCTTCCAGATCTTCTTTAAGTATCTTAGTTGGTTCGTATTTGGTAGGTATAAGTTCACCATTGTGTATTTGATTTTGGATATCTCGTAGACAAGAAAGACATATCTTCCCAAAGGGTCTAAGTGGGACTCAATGTGTGTGTGAATGGGATGGAATCCTTGATTGCTATTATGACTCCTCCATTCTTTTTAGGGCCATTTGCCATGTATGCGTGAGGGAATTTGCGATGGCTGAAAGATGTTGGATTGGGCGACTTGAAGTGGGTCTCTTGAAAGCATATAATATCACTTTTTAGTCTGATTGCGTCCTTCCAAGCCATTTGCCATTTATGGGGACTGTTTAGGTCTTTCACATTGAGCGAGGAAATGTTTACCGCCATTTTGAGGATTTGTAAAGTACGTACCTCTTAGCTGTGTGAGCCGGGTTGGAGGATTCAGATTTCACCTGATGTTGGTGTTGCTGTTCACAATCCTGTAACAGGTGGAGAAGAGATGTTGGAAGTCAGATGCACAGGTGGCCATTGTCCACTGTAGAAGTCCCGAGACACTAGTCCTGTAAGGGTAAACAAGGGGAAACAAACAAGGGGAACAGTGTTCAAAGGTATTAAAAATGAGTGATTCTGTGATGAATCTGTGTGGGTATATAACTTGGGGGGGAACGAGAAAATTAACTCTGTGGCATTCTCCTGGGCCAACAGGGAATTTCAGGAATTTAGTGGTTAATTAATATGCTTCAGCCTGTTTCGGTGTCAGAGCTAGCTAGGTAGATGGAGGTGAGTGCTGCATGTCCTCTTTTTTTCGGTGTGAGGGTCCAGTATTTGCCAGTCTCTCAATAGTTGGAGGCCATCTTTGATACTAGCGATCACATGTGACTTGCCATCTTTGGTGATCAGCAATTTAGCTGGATATAACCATCTGTGATGGTTATTCAATGGTTTAGTTATGGTAGCAAGTTGTCTTCGTTGCTGCATAGTAAAACAGACAGGTCTGCAAAGAAAGACAATTCCTGCAATTCTGGGGGTAGATCTTCTCTTCATCTTGCTGCCATCATAAATTGGTCTTTTATGTGATAGAAATGGACCCAAACTATAGTGTCCCTGGGGAGATGAGACGGGATGTTTTTAGGCCAAGGTAGCCGATGAATACGGTCAAACACCAGGTCCTCCAATGGTGCCTCCGGGAGTGTGACCTTCATGAGGTTAATAAAGTAATCTTTCAGGTCTGGGTTTGACCGATTTGGGGATCCCACATATTTTAATATTGTTACTTCTCGATCTGTCTTCCAAATCGGCCATTTTTGTTTTGATATTCATGATCTCGTCATCTCTATCATTGTGGGCATCTACCATAACATTGAATTTATTTGTAAATTCTCCCATTTTAGATTCGATAAGGGAAACTCTATTAGATACTGCTGACATCTCGGATTTGAATTGCTCGGTAAAGGACAACATATCCACATGCAGAGTGGAGCGGAGTGACACCAGCATGTCCTTAAGGGTGGTGTCCATTACTGGCTGGTTTAGCGTGGGGAAATCAATGATGGAGTCTTGCGGCTCCCTTGTATCATCCAGAGAAGAGTTGAAACCTCTTACCTTCTCCTTGTCTGCCGGCATGCTGGATGACTTTTGTTTGCTTTTCGCTGGGCTTGAGGAGGCTGAGGGAGGCGGCGGGTTATATTCATACTCCTGGTTAGGATTGTTGTTGTTACCATGGCTCTTGTGTGGCTTAGAGGCCGCTCCATATTGTTTGTGCATCTCCTCTGTGTTCGCTGGCGCCATTTTGGCTATGAGGCTGGCGCGGCAATGTAGTCATTCTCCCTGGTCTGGTACACTCCTTTCTTTTGCGAGATGGCATCGGAGAGTATGCCCACTCTGTGTCTGCTAGATGGCAGTGAAAAACGAGGCTTGTGGTCGCTGTTATACCCCTGTACAGCCCTGGATTGTCGGAGCCATCTTAATGTGCTTCCATCCACTCCGCTGGCTAGCCACGCCCCCCAAACCCTCTGTTTTTAATGTAAACTGTTAGATAGGGCCAATTTGGTTGTTTTGCAGGCTGGGTGGTAGGTGTGCTAGGAAATCTTTTGTCTGCTTGTAATGTGCATTGTCCTTATGCACCTTGCTGCAAAGACCAGTTATAGATTGAGATGGTTGCGACTTTTTTTTTACACAGACATAGTAACATCATTGGGCTAATATGGACGATTGTTTTTAAAAAAAATGTTTCTAACCTATATATATCCCTTACATGTTAAAACAAAGTGATATATTGTATGCTATAGTACTATCTATTTTTTGCTTTTTTGTTTTTTTTCACACCATTGGAAGATATATTCAAAGTCCCATACTCAGTGTATTTTTGCCACCTCTATTTCCCACGTATATATAGACAAGGTCTGGGTGGGACCAACCTATAAAATGGGCATGATGGATGTTTCCTTCTGTCCAACATATCGCCCCCTCACTATCTATCAACACACATTCGGATCGCTTTTCAGAGGAGCAGCACTTGAATGATCCCTTAGTTGCATTCAGCAGCGGCACCTTAGGGCTCCTTCACAAGTAAAGTTGGGGGTGGTAAAACAGCAGGACATAATAGAAGTCTATGGCTAAGCACAGCAAACCCACAGGAAAGCTTCAGGTACACTGCACTGCACCCACGGTGTGGGTAAACCGCAACACATCAGTGTGAAAGCAGACCTATACTATTATGCCTGGTGTATTGCTTCACACTGACCTGAAGATCTTTTCTTTCCTGCTGCTAGCACCACTCTGGAGACCACTACCTGGCATAAGAGGTGGAGTGCAGTTGGTATCACTCCACATGGGACCGGAGCCAGCACTACGGAGGAGGCTTCGGCTTATACGGCTCTTGCTCCCTTCTACAGCTCTAACTTTACAAATAGTCCCTCTGCATTGCACTCTGTTTGATGCTTTGGAATGGCAGGTCAGCAAACCCAGACCCAGATCTACCAGTCATCTGTCCATGATCTACGGATAGATTGTAATCTACAGGTTGCTTACCCCTGGTTTAGGTGGACGGCCATGTCTTGGTAGGTTTGTAGTTGTGCTATACTCTTTTCATTTTTGGATGATGGATTGAACAGAGCTCCGTGAGATGTTCAAAGCTCGGGATATTTTTTTTTAACCTAACCCTACTTTAAACTTCTCCACAACGTTATGCCTGACCTGTCTGGTGTGTTTCTTGGCCTTCATGATGCTGTTTGTTCACTAAGGTTCTCTAAAAAAACCCTGAGGGCTTCACAGAACAGCTGTATTTATACTGAGATTAGATTACACACTGGTGGACGCTATTTACTAATTAGAGGACTTCTGAAGCCAATTGGTTCCACTAGATTTTAGTTATGGGTATCAGAGTAAAGGGGGCTGAATATAAATGCACGCCACACTTTTCACATATTTATTTGTAAAAAAAATTGAAAACCATTTATCATTTTCCTCCCAATTCATAATTATGTGTCACTTTGTGTTGGTCTATCACATAAAACCCCAATAAAATACATTTATGTTTTTGGTTGTAACATGACAAATGTGGAAAATTTCAAGGGGTATGAATACTTTTTCAAGGCACTGTATATACTATGTATATATACTATGGGGGTTATTTACTAAAGGCAAATCCACTTGGAATTGCACACACTATAGCTCTGAGGGGGACATGCAAGGAAAATAAAAAAACTGCATTTTTGCTTGCACATGATTGGATGATAAAATCAGCGGAGATTCCCCTCATTTCAGATCTTCCCTTCAGATCTACAGCGACTGCACTTGTAGTGCACAGTGGATTTGCCTTTAGAAAAAAACCCTCTATGTATATATAGACAGGGTCTGAATGGAACAACCCATAGAATGGGCATGATGAATGGTTCCCGTATATATAGAGACAGTGTCTGGGTAGGACAAACCTATAAAGTGAGAATAATGGATTGTTCCTGCATAAATAGATAGACAAGATAAGCAAGGAACAAACCCATAAAGTCAGCATGATGAATGGTTTCTGCTTATATATAGACAGGGTCTGGGTGGGACCAATCCAAAAAGTGGGCATGATGTATGGTTTCTCCATATATACAGACAGGGACTAGGTGGAACTAATCCATTAAGTTGGCCTTATTTGAGCATGGCCATCCAAAAAGTGGAAAGGAAAGGTGGATGACATCACAACCTTTGCCTTGTCCTATCAGAGTGCACCTTGCGTTCATTGAAGAAAATACAAAACATTCTCTAAATGGTGGAGGGTCTGAGTGAGTGATCCCTGGTGTTCAGTAAACAGACAGCAAGTCACTTTAACCACACTCAAAATAGATTTAATTTTTAACTTTCAAAGAAAGTGTTTTTTTCTTTCCAGGTTCATTTTAACTTCCTCCCCATATTTGTAATTAGGGATGGGCGAAAGGTTTGGCCCAAGCATAAGTTCGGACCAAACTTTAACTGTTCGGTCGCACATCAAACATGGCAAAAACATCAACCATTTGGGTACCACATGCCTAACAAGGCATTTAACGTCCAACCACTCAACACGTTGGCAAGATCACCTAAAAGCCACACAAAAGGTGCACAAATCTGTCCCTCCTCCTCCTCCTTATCCACTTCAGTCTGCCCCTGCTATACTGAGTCATTACCTCTCAGCAGCCTCCACTGACAAGGATGATAGTATAGCACAGGGTGTCCCAGGTCCTACCAGCACATCTGCCAACAGCACACCACCAGCTGTAGACTGTAGCCAGCAAATTTCTCTGCCCCATCTGCTGCAGCGGAAAAAAAATACAGTCCCTGCCACCCACATGCCCAGCGTCTAAATGCAAGCTTATCAAAGCTGTTGGCTCTCCAACTTCTGCCTTTCAGCCTGGTGGATTCTGCCCCCTGCTGTACCACAATGTACCACAATGGCAGGTTCCTAGTCGCTACTACTTTTCACGTAAGGCCGTTCCACCTCTCTACCATCACGTGGAAGGGCATGTTCTGGCATCGTTGGGCAAGGCAATCAGCCATAAAATCCATCTTACTGCTAACACGTGGTCCAGCAGGCATGGACAGGGATGATATATTTTGTTCACAGCACACTGGGTAATGCTGCTTGCAACTCGAAAGGATGCAGGACAGGGCTTGGTGCTGCAGCTTGTTGTGCCCCCACGTCTCCATACAGCTGGTGGTGATGATGCCAGACCTGTAAGCTCTTCCCCCTCTTCCTCCTCCTCCTCCGCCACCTCCATGCCCTCCTCTGCAAAATTGTCCTATGAACATCAGGTACCCCCTAAGCGTTCAAAGGGCTATTCCATGAGTCAGGCTAAAAGGTGGCATGCAGTGCTTCAGCTGGTGTGTTTAGGGGACAGGTACCACACCGGAGCAGAGATTCTTGTAGCTCTGCAGGGACAGACCCAAAGGTGGTTCCCACCACGCCAGCTGGAGCCAGGAATGGTGGTGTCTGATAATGGCTTGAACCTCCTGTCAGCCCTTAGACAGGGAAAGTTGAAACATGTGCCTTGCCTGGCACATGTCCTCAATTTGGTGGTGCAGCGTTTCCTAAGTACGTACCCAGGGTTGCAAGATGTACTAAAACAGGCCAGAAGAGTCTGTAGCCATTTCAGGTGGTCATACACAGCCAGTGCTCGGTTGGCTGAAATTCAGTGGGAATTTCACCTGCCTGTAAACTGCCTGATTTGTGACATGCCCACCAGGTGGAACTCGACTTTGGCAATGCTGCAGTGGCTATACATGCAGCATGCATGCCTCAGGCCACCTCAGCTTTTTTTCCCCATGCCAATGGCTGGTCATTAGGGATGCATGAACTGTATTATCTCCATTTGAGGAGGCCACAAGGATGGTGAGCAGTGACAGTGCATGCGTCAGTGACACAATCCCTGTTGTGTTACTGCTGGAGCAAACTCTGAGTGGCATTATGGACAGGGCATTGGAGGCAGAGCAGCAGGAGGAAGAGGAGAGAATAGGACTTCCTTTCCTCTCAAGGCCCACTTTATCCAAACACCATCATTCCTATGTCACAGAACACACAGGAGGAGACAGGGGAGGAGGATGAGGAGGAGGATTCTGGCACTTTCATAGGCTTCGAAGAAGAGGAAGACATGCGTCAATCTATAAGCGATGGCTTTCCAACCCCAGGACCCTTGGGAGTAGTACGTGGCTGGGAGGAGGAAGTTCCAGATGCTGTCATCCTGAGTGACACCGGGGAGTCTGCTTCTCAAGCCTCTGCAAATTTCAGGCGCATGGGCAACCTCATGCTTTAAAGCCTGCGAAAGGACCCAAGAAAACGTGGCATAAGGGAGAAGGATGATTACTAGTTGGCAAACCTCCTTGACCACCGTTATAAGGGGAAGGTCTCAGAACTCATGCCGTCCCCACAGAGAGTACAGAAGATACAATCTCTTGAGGACATGTTGAAGAGGATTTTATTGAACGTTTTTCCTGACTTCAGTAGGTTACAGTATTCTGTTGGTCAAGAGAGGAGCATTGGAGACGGCGTCCACCTTAGTGAGGCATTTTAATATTTTTTCAGTCCATGCCGCCCAGAGCTGTCAGCCTCCACATCCCATCGGCAGCGTCTGCATCACATGGTGGACGATTACCTTGGGGCCAAAACAGAGATGGAGAGCTTTCCAGCTGATGATCCAGTGACTTACTGGGTCATGAGAATAGACCACTGGCCAGAACTTGCCCAGTATGCTATTGAGTTGTTGGGCTGCCCTTCATCCAGCGTCCTTTCAGAACAGGCATTCAGTGCTGCAGGAGGTTTCATTACTGATCATAGAACGCATCTGTCCACAGACTCCATGGACCGTTTGACTTTTATAAAAATGAATCAGTCCTGGATTACCAGCTATGAAGCCCCTGATGCCTATGTCACTGTTTAAGTCTTTTTGGGATGTGGAATCTCTGCAGGACTTCGAGGCTGCCTAGCTTTGATGGTGTTCAATCATTTCATCTGGAAGAATGTTTTTTGGTATATGTTTCATGGGCACAATTACCACCCAAAGACCATTTTTTCTGCACCTGTTTGACAGGTGCATATCAATACAATTTTTTACAGCAAGGCCAATTCTTGCTTTCATCAAGATTACCTCTATAAGGTTATGGTGGGAAGTAACCACCGACACCCAAAGACCAATTTTTATGCAACCGTTACTTCTATCCAAAGTCAAAGTGACACCAGAATGTATCCAAAAAATCTCTAATCTTGTTCCCAGTGCACTACATTGTGGCCCCATCATTCACACTGACTCCCCAGGTGTTGCTGAGCAAAATAAAGGCAGCTTTCAGGGAAAATGTCATTTTTTTTGCTTTATAAATGCAATTATTGCTGCAGCAGATTCTAGACATGGTACAGATCTGCCACTTTACAGGTAGACTAAGGGGACCCCCCAGACACTATATTGGAAGAAATTTTTCATTTTTATGCTTTCACTTTAAAAATAAAATCACTGCTTATTTAAAAATGACGTTTTTCACAAACTTTTTTTTTTATTGATACATGTCCCCCAGGACAGGACCCGGACCCCTTTAACCATTGTATGCCCAAGCCTTCAAAATGGGCACTTTTGATTTTTGACGTTCGGGTCCCATTGACTTTAATGGGGTTCATTACTTTCGCGGTGTTCGGAAGTTCTGGTGCAAACCGAACAGGGGTCTGTTCGGCCCATCACTCTTTGTAATTTCTGTAAAAAAACTGAATGTAGAAGAGTCAGTGCTGCAATTACAGCTAAGTGGGTAAACACTCTGTATATCCTCTCTTAGAACAAACTGATACAAAATAAGTTATACTTTATCAGTACTGGCAAGTTTATCCATAACTGCGCCTAATCTGATTTTGCACGCTCAATGAAGCACAAGTTCTATCTACACTGTCATTTATGCCAGTGTTCATACTGCGTACTCACTCAAGCCTTCTCTGTTGTGGCCAATTATAAACAGAGAGAAGTCCTTTGTTGCTTGCCTTTGTCACCTTGCCACAGTTTGAGAAAGAACCTATTACAGAAAGAGAAGTGAATGGAAGAAGACTAATACATAACAGCAGTCATCAGTAATTACAGGTGAAGTATCTCACTGGCCGACAATGGAACTGTGAATAAAGCTGTGTACTGTTAGATGTACCCACGTTCTATTTATTTATGAGATGAGTTGGCTGGATTATTCTTGGCTGTGTCATGAAGCTGTGAGTAGGTTTTGGGCGCTGTTTCTATGTGGGGTGATTGCTACATTAAGCCTCACTCTAAGGCAGAAATGAGCTCACTCACCGCTGATTCAGCACCATTAAATGCAGACGTTAAAGAGTAACTCCAGACATAAAGTGATGTCAGCCAATAAACTGCTCATTCAAAATAGGAACTATATGTACAGTATCTCACAAAAGTGAGTACACCCCTCACATTTTTGTAAATATTTTATTATATCTTTTCATGTGACAACACTGAAGAAATGACACTTTGTTATAATGTAAAGGAATGAGTGTACAGCTTGTATAACAGTGTGAATTTGCTGTCCCCTCAAAATAACTCAACACACAGCCAATAATGTCTAAACCGCTGGCAACAAAAGTGGGTACACCCCTAAGTGAAAATGTCCAAATTGGGCCCAATTAGCCATTTTCCCTCCCCGGTGGCGTGTGACTCGTTAGTGTTACAAGGTCTCAGGTGTGAATGGGGAGCAGGTGTGTTAAATTTGGTGTTATCTCTCTTACTCTCTCATACTGGTCAGTGGAAGTTCAACATGGCACCTTATGACAAAGAACTCTCTGAGGATCTGAAAAAAATAATTATTGCTCTGCATCAGGGATATGCAATTAGCGGACCTCCAGCTGTTGCAAAACTACAAGTCCCATCATGCCTCTGCCTCTGGGTGTCATGCTTGTGGCTGTCAGAGCCTTGCTATGCCTCATGGGACTTGTAGTTCTGCAACAGCTGGAGGTCCGCTAATTGCATATCCCTGCTCTACATAAAGATGGCCTAGGCTATAAGAAGATTGCCAAGACCCTGAAACTGAGCTACAGCACCGTGGCTCAGCGTCATATTAAGATGTCTTTGTGAAATAGATGTATGAGCGCTGCCAGCATTGCTGCAGAGGGGTGGGGGGTCAGCCTGTCAGTCCTCACACCATATGCCGCACTCTGCATCAAATTGGTCTGCATGGCTGTCATCCCAGAAGGAAGCCTCTTCTAAAGATAATGCACAAGAAAGTCTGCAAACAGTTTGCTGAAGACAAACAGACTTAGGACATGGATTACTGGAACCATGTCCTGTGGTCTGATGAGACCAAGATAAACTTATCTGGTTCAGATGGTGTCAAGTGTGTGTGGCGGCAACCAGGTGAGGAGTACAAAGACAAGTGTGTCTTGCCTACAGTCAAGCATGGTGGTGGGAGTGCTCTCTTATAGAGCTTTCTTTTGTTGGTATTTGATCATCTCTGCAGTTTTTATTTTTTGCGCTAAAAAAAAAAAAATAGAGCAACAATTTTGAAAAAAACACAATATTTTGTACTTTTTGCTGTAATAAATATCCCCACTAGGGGGCGATTAAGGGGTTAACTGTGTTCCCTATTGTGTGTTCTTACTGTAGGGGGATGGGAGTGACTGGAGGAAATGACAGATCGTTGTTCCTAGCTAATAGGAACTCACGATCTGTCTCTCATCTCCTCACAGAACAGGGATTTGTGTGTTTACACACACACGCCTCTGTACTGGCTCTCGTGCCTGTGATTGCGCGTGGCCGGCAGTCATTGCGACTGCCGGCCATGCGAATCGGCACCCCTGCAGTGCAACGGGCACGTGCGCGCCTGCTATCCCGCTTAAAGGAACCGACGTACAGCTACCATGGTTTGCGGGATCGTGCCAACCTGCCGCAGTATAATGACAGCGGCTGGTTGGCAAGCAGTCAAGCATTACGCATTTTGAGCATCATTAGAATCACTGCTCCTAAAAAAACGTTTGTTTTAAAAAAATATATTTTTGCATTGAGACATGTCCCACAGGGCAGTACCCAGGCGCCCATGCCCCTTTTATGGTCAATTACTTGCATACAAGCCTTCAACATGGGCACTTTTGACTGTTTGGCCCCAATAGACTTCAATGGAGTTCGCTGTTTGGGTTGGAACTTTTCCCCTGATCGGGAGTTCTGCTGCGAACCGAACAGGGTGGTGTTCAGCCCATCTCTACTAGTACATTATGACTTAAACCTGCAGATGGGCCATTTTTTTCTAACAACTATACTACCACCTTAACCCTGCATTGTACATGGTGGGGGTGAGCCACAGCCTGAAGAGACTTAGAGAGGAGGGGGGAACTGGTGGCACAGATTAAGGAAGCCTGCCTGGAGCCAGGAGTAAAGACTGCAGTGGTGGCCACCCCCCTCCCCCCAGGTGGACTGTCGGGAGATCAAAGCCCTGCACTTACCCCATCTAGGAAGCGAGCGGGGGGGCAGCGTGTCCCGGCGAGCGGCAGCTTTCTTCCTTATTCTGTGGTGTGGATCACGGTGGCTTCTGCCGTGCATCCCCCTCCTCCTCCTCCTCCTCCTCCTAGCTGTCCAACATGTTCTCCTGACCTTTCAGCCAATCGGGGAACTGGCATCAGACCCGTGCTTCCTGATTGGTAAAGAGGCGATTCAGTGTTAGAAAAGCGAATGTTCATTTGCTTTTCTAACACACCTGGGTGGGCTCCGAGTACAATGCTCTGCGCTCCAAGTCCACCCTATTTTGAAGCCTATTAGAGCCTATGGCTCTAATCAGGTGCTTAAAAAAAACCCTGCAGCTTTAATTTATGCGCCCGTCATCCTGAAAGGGGCTGTACGCATGAATAGGGGGTGGCATGGAGAGAGGGGGCAGTGCCCGTGCGCCCTTAATGGACGGGCAGCACCTGAAGTACTGTGTATGTATTCTATCTTATCTGCACCCCTCGACAAAGTGAGCATTTAACCCTTGCAGTGCTGGAGCCTCCACTGCAATGCCCCGTACACACGATAGGATTTTCCGATGGAAAATGTGTGATAGGACTTTGTTGTCGGAAATTCCGACCGTGTGTAGGCTCCATCACACATTTTCCATAGGAATTTCCGACACACAAAGTTTGAGAGCAGGCTATAAAATTTTCCGACAACAAAATCCGTTGTCGGAAATTCCGATCGTGTGTACACAAATCCGACGCACAAAGTGCCACGCATGCTCAGAATAAATTAAGAAACGAAAGCTATTGGCTACTGACCCATTTATAGTCCCGATGTACGTGTTTTACATCACCGCGTTCAGAACGATCGGATTTTCCGACAACTGTGTGACCGTGTGTATGTAAGACAAGTTTGAGCCAACATCCGTCGGAAAAAATCCATGGATTTTGTTGTCGGAATGTTCAATCAATGTCCGACCGTGTGTACAGGGCATTAGGGTTCCTTTTATTACATTTCTGGAGTTGAGCTTTAGCGTTATCTATAAAGATAATCCTTACATATTATCAAATGCACACCTCCCAACTTTTTGAGATGGGAATGAGGGACACCTACTAGCAAAAGTATGTAGGCATCGGACACGCCCCCCACCACGACCCCTTAAAGGAGAATTAACCTCCAAAAAAAGATTAGTTAAGCCCACAAGTGCTTTTTTTTACCACTTCCATTCTTTTATATTAGCTTTTCAAATTTACAAATGCAGCAATTTAGGATTTGGATCAAAGATTTAGCACTGGGAAACACTTTTTGAAGGATAAATAGTGCATTTTATATACAACTACTTACATCAGACCAAAATTAGGGACAAATGAGGAGGAATGAGGGACATTGCTCCAAATCAGGGACAGTCCCTCCAAATCAGGAACAGTTGGGAGCTATGTCAAATGTACGCATTGCAAATGCTGGTCATCGGCTCTAATACATGTATATTATCCAGGCTCTCTTCCAATCAGCCTCTTATCTGATCTTGGAAAGGCGTGATGGGTTTCCAGGATTTAGAATCCTCCGCAGTCTTGTTTCAGCTGTTCTTTCTGATTTATTTGCCAGCATGGGGTTGCCAGCGGATGACTTCAGTCTCTGGACAATCACCTTGTACCTGTCACTTCTTCTCTTCACTAATTGCTATCCCAGCTTTTCCCAGCTCTGTTTAACACTTCTGAAAAACTGGATTCCTTCAGCCGAGTGCCACGGCTGGCTCAGACCTCATTAAACATTCTTGAGCCTTCTCTTAAATGTTTAGAAGGTTTTATAGTAAGTGACAGAGAAATGTGTATCTTATGAAGTATGTTCTCCATAAAGCAAACAGAAAATGAATCATTTAAATGTGTCTCTTTGAAACGGGTGCAGTACCGTCTACACGTATACTGAGGGTCAAATCCAAAAATTTCGAATTGTCACCAGAGCAAAAGGTGAGGGAAAATCCTCCCAATGGGAAGACCTGTTCCCAAGGCAATTGTCTAAGACTGGATTTCACTTCACTTTAGAATCATCTTCTTTCATTTTATTTTGAAACACCAAGATAGGAAATTTAGATAAATTCCCCCCCAGTGGCAGTGGTGTATTTAGGTTTTGTGCTGCCCTAGGCCTGACTAAATTCATGCACCCCCTAATTTAAATACGACCCACCCATCATGTCAAGGCCACACCCCTTCCAGACCCCTCCATCTTCACCCTAGCAGCAAAATCCCCCTTCTCTGCACAAACCCTTGCCTCAACCTCCCCTTTCCCAGCACAAATCCCCCCTCTTAGCACAAATCCTCCCCCATCTCTCCCTTCCCAGCATAAATCTCCCTCTCAGCACAAATCCTTCGCCATCATTCCCTCCCAGCATAAATCCCCCCTCTCAGCACAAATCCTCCCCCATCTCCCCCTCCCAGCACAAATCCTCTCCCATCTCCCCTTCTCAGCATAAATCCCCCTCTCAGCAAAAATCTTCCCCCATCTAAAATCTGTTCCTCCTTCTCTCCCCTCCCAGTACAAACACCCTCATCTGCTTCTCCTGTTCTGTAAGAGCAGCCCGCTCTGCTGGGACTTGTAGTGCTCTCTGTGGGGGGCCGAGATATAGCAGCCTCCTATACTGGGACTTGAAGTGCCCTCTGTGGGGGGCTGAGATATGGCAGTCTGCTCTGCTGGGACTTGTAGTAGCCTTTTTGGGGGGCTGAGATATGGCAGCCTCGTATGTAGTTATAGCATCTACAAACTATGGGAAAGATTTATGGCATTTTTATGGCATTTTTATGGCATTTTTATTTATTTTTATTTTTGATCTGCGATTTTTAGTGGTATTGCGACATTGCGACGGACAGATCGGACACTTTTGACACATTTTTGGGACCATTGACATTTATACAGCGATCAGTGCAATAAAAATGCATTGATTACTGTTTAAATGAGGGGTTGAATGTGTGTTCCCTCAGTGTGTTCTAACTGTATGGGGATAGAACTGAATAGGAGAGGAGACATATCGCTGTTCCTACATAGTAGGAACAAACAACATGTTTCCTCTCCTCTAACACACAAATCCCCATGCTGGCGCTTGTGCTCGCGATCACGTGTGGCCGGCGCAAATCACGACCACCGGCCATGCGCATCGGGTCCCCCGCCGTGCAGCAGGCACGCGGGTGCCCTCTGGTGGCTCTTAAAGGAACTCCGTACCTGTATGGGGTTTCGCACAGGGGAGCCATTCTGCCCCCGTATATAGACGTGATCCGGTCGGGAACCAGTTGATAAAAACACTAAAGTCTAGTTATAAATTTAAGTGGACGGATCAACAAATAAAATATCTGGGGACTAAAATTCCAGTAGACCTTACATGCACATTTGAGCTTAATTTTCCACCACTTCCATGCAAAGTTGTGGATACTTTTGGAAAAATTACATAGAGGGTTCCATTCCTGGTTCAGGAGGTGCAGTATTATAAAAATGAACATCCTACCAAAGCTCTTGTACCTGCTCCAGGCTTGACCTATCAAGATACCGGCAAAGTATTTTAAACAGATACACAAAGTTTTCACTGAATTTATGTGGGCATATAAAAAAACGAGGATTATTAGATTTCTGTTGACCCTCCACAAACAATATGGAGGACTGGCATTACCAGATGTGTATAAGTACTATCAGGCAGTACATTTAGGACGGTTGATTGACTAGTGCCGACACGGAGACCTGAAAATATGGCTGAACCTGGAGCAGGAACAGAGCAAAGAATTGCTACATAGAGCACCTCCCATCCTATATATATATATTGGGAAACCCGCAATTTGCCCTGCGCTTATGCCAGGGAACTTTTGAATCTCTAAGGGAACAGGGGATATATCAGGTATCTCACTTTATGACATCAGGAGAATGGCCTACATATTAGGTGATGGCAGCCGGAAATGGCCATTACCAACTGGACTTTT
The DNA here is from genome assembly GCA_037952925.1 of Lithobates clamitans. Classification (NCBI taxonomy): domain Eukaryota; kingdom Metazoa; phylum Chordata; class Amphibia; order Anura; family Ranidae; genus Lithobates; species Lithobates clamitans. The sequence goes on along the minus strand of JBBGZY010000103.1, from coordinate 2,912,869 downwards.
GGCGAGCAGTCCAGCCGAGACATTTTTTATATTCTTTAAATACCTCAAATAGCTATAACCGGAGTTTTCTTCCTTTCGAAGATTATTGTGTGGAGAGAGCATTTCTCTCCCTCACAAAGGTATGCTCTGCTGATGGCACCTCGGGGGGATTTCCAGTTCCAGTCACTATATGTGCCGGTAACTTACTTGCGTCCTTTTAGCGACTTTGGACAAGGCGGTGGCAAAGTTTCTAAATATTTACTTAAATAATAATTTAACATGCTAACAAATACAGACAAGTTTGGAATAAAGTGCAGACATTTCCCTAACATTTCCCTAACATCCCTAGTCCCTAACTCAGGCTTGTGGCTGCCTGCATTGGTAAGAGTCCATTTTTGACACAGAGTCCATACTTGGCAGAATCCAGGAGTTGGCATCTTCAGGTACAACTGCAAGTTCCATCAACCCTCCTACATCTTGCTGGGTGACTGTGTCTTTCCTCCCATGCAGACTGTGTGTGTGAGACTTCTCTCCCGCCAACAGCTTCTGGATCCAGGCCCCAAAAAAGAAAGAATCCACTATTATGGAGTCTGGTGTGTGCTTGCCAACATCCCTGAATGCTAGGAAAAAAGGAAAAAAGGTTGGACCCCCATGAAAAGTGGGATTTTAAAGGCAATCAAAACACCAATGGACATCAAGTAAAAAGTTATCAATTTATTCAAAAGTTCAAAATACAGGTAGAAAAATATATCACAACAGAACCAATAGCATAAAAATCTGGTTGATATACATGACCATCAGAGTATGTGACAGATTTAAAATTGTAAGTTTCTCCGTTCAACTGACACATTTCAGGTAAGTATAACCTTTCTTCAGGGGTGTTAATTAAGAAGTTACTTGGTTTTTTTTTCTATAAAGAAAAAAATATATCATGAAAATTACATGACAATGCTTCAACGTATAGAATGAAATACATGAAGGTGCCTGTGTTACCTGACACCTTCCACATATAGAGGAATGCAGCCAGATGCCATTGCTGCAGCGGGTATAGTGGGATGACACTCAGGCAGATCAATGGTAGTTTGCACATCAAGGACAGGAGCCCCCCAAGTGCCCCACAAAGGTCACCTATTAGAAATAGGCTGCCACCCAGGAAGATTTCAAAATTGCAATGCCTGTTTGAAGTAGTATTAGATGTATCTGAGAAGTTTATGTTAGTTACTAACATTTGCATAGTAGTAATGTCGCTAGATATAGCAAGGGGTTGCAAACCCATAAAAGGTTATATCTGCGAATGACAGAAGGATAATAGTCCAATAGGTTGACTGAGGGGAGATATGGGCAGCCTGTGGACCGTGGTCACCAGAAGGCCATTGCCTGCAACATGAAAAATGGGACATCAATGTGTCTATAAGTTTCCCCAGGGCATTAGCAGCAAATAGTGCCCCCCTGGATCCAGGCCCCTTTACTTTTTTAAGCACACAGGACTGGTGGGTCGGACCCCAGAAAAACTCGCCAAGAAAAACCCAGGAGTACAATTATCCCCTAACTTCCCACTTGGGTAGCAGCACCCACTACCTGCCTACAGGCTATTTAAATAAAGAGATCCACACTGCAGCATGTCCTTTATTTACCATTGCAAAAGACTATTATAGACTGCTTACCTGTTACAAGTTACAGTCAGAGAACACCCCGATGTTATATCAGACTGTTGGAGACTGCTGAAATGTTGTAAGAGACTAGTAAAAATAGCCCAAATATTAGTGTTTAAATGATTTTTTTTTATATTTTGAGAAAACAACCTTAATAACGTAACATTAAAAAAAAATCGAGGCATACATGAATACATAATAAATTGCATAACATTCACACGTCACAATATACATGATACATAATACATACTATTCCTAAAGTATATAAATAATGCAATATTCCCATTCCCATAAAATAGACATACAATTCGGAGGTCCCCCCTACCTTCTACTCTACTTTTGAGGGCAAGAGGGGGTGTGCACTACCATCATCCCTCCATCCCCCCCCCACCCTCCCACAAAGGGAGGAAGAAAAAAAAAACACCATAACCCCAATCCTTTAAACCATGTAAACCTAAGATGCTATAAATTATTTAATTAAGGGGGGGGTCTAGAGATGGCTGCACAAAGGCCCCCACCCTGGTTCCACCCTGATTCCATGCACCCTTTCCCACCCCACTTTCATTCCCCAGTTCTTTTTACATATAACGCCAGCCCCCCTTTAAACTCCACTCCCCCAGTGCAGTAAAAAATGTAACACTTCCCCCTAACTTATGTGTTTATTTAATTTATTTATTTAAGGGGTCTCTAGGGACAGAATGTCTACGTATATCCCCAACCCTATTTCATCCTAGATAGATCAAATATAAGGACATTGGTAGAGACTGTTCAAGATAAAAGAGACTGTTGGAGACCGTAGTGCTTGAAAAGCTATATTGAAGGATCCAGATGACAGCCCCCTAGGCTATACCTTTTATAACATAACAGCAATGGTGACTCCCATATTCCTGACCTCAGAGTTTCTCTATAATTAAGAAGACTAGTATTTTTGTTAACGGTTTTTGGTCGTTGTGTAATGGCATTGCCATTCATATAATGATCTACTAGATTACCACACCCTGCAAGCTCTTTTATTCTTTGTATGATCGCCTTTTACTTCTGTTTTTGTTTCTTTCCTTTGATTGGAAAATCAGAGAACTTAGATGTTAAGTACGAGGATCTTTCCATCACTCTTGACAATTTCTTGGCAGACTATGCACAATTCACGCTGGCATTTTTGATTTATGTGTTGATCTATCAAGTAGCACGGCTGTTGATGTGTTTTCTGGGATGCTTTGCCCACTCAAATGCTATTTCCTCCCGACTTTCCTTCCTTTTCGCCTGAAGATATTATGTACATTCATTTTCTTTTTAAAGCCATGAAAATCACCAACATATTTGTATCGCAGCAGTAGGCAACTCCAACCATGATTACTTGCAGCACTCTGAGACATGTTAGACAAAATAAATCTGCAGAAATGAGAAAAGTAGCAGCCATAAAACATGCAGAATTACATGACTGTACAGGTTAAATATCATTTGACCAAGCCAAGCTTCATGACATTTCAAGGATTTGTATGAGCAACTAATAGTCATAGCTGACTCTTCGTAACCTGAAATTACATCTCATTTTTTCTGATTCGGAATTTTGCAGCAGAGAAGATATCATTCCTAAGTTGGCATGTAACTCCGGGAACCAAAAAGCCAGGGTACCTCTTCCTACACACTGCAACTCACTATAGGTCCTTGAGTGTGATTCTTTGGTTCAAGGGTCTTTAAACTTGTGCACTCTGCAAGATTTTATGCGGTCATCTCCAGTGGCGGCCCGGGGTCCGCCCCCTCTCTCCACTCCACCCCCTATATGGTAATTGATACCACTATCCACGGCCGCCACGGCCACCCCTCTATTCAGCTGTCCAGTCCCTTTCAGGACACCGGGTGCATGAATTACAGTGGCAGGGTTTTTTTTTTTTGCAAATTAGAAGTGAAATAGTTGCACGCTATTATGTAGTAAAACGGTGAAATTATATAAGTACAAATAACCAGAAATCCTGCAGCTCTCATATTAAGTGCTCCCACATGAAATAACATTAATAAAATGTAAATGTGACAGCGCTGCATCAATAAATATCAAATACAGGAAATAACAACAGTGATACTGTGCAAAACGTATTAAACTGAAAGTAAATGTCCAATGATATTAGTGATAATGATACTGTGCACTTAATATGCAAAAGACAAAGTCCAATAATAAAGTGATGATCTTCTCTGTTATCACACGAAGAGATGCAAAGTATTTCTTTACCTCACACAACCTCTTAGTGTATAGTGCTCCCGCCACCACATGCGGTAGTCGTTCACCTCCTTGGAAGACCCTGAAGGGGTCAAACACACCTTGCACTATGTGCAATAATCCTTCCAGGGAAAAACTCAGATAATCCTTGCTGACTTCTAGTTAGACCTTCTCAAACCCAGAGAATGATACAGGACTAATAAAGATTCCTCGCACTGTGTTAGTTCCAGCTCAGATCCAAATACAGTCCACAGTGGCCATCGATGGTTTCAACAGTATATGGAAAAAGAAAAAGGTTCCTTCAATAGTGCAATATCATAGGGATTATAAATGATCCTCTCCACCCCAGCTAGTATACAACTCACATTTATTAAAAAGGTTAAAAGCATATATGATACATCAAAGATCTCACTTGTTTGTGATAAGGTTCCACCGCCAGGCTCCACCTCTAATAGTTTCACCATCTCACACAAGGCTTCATCTGGAGGGATTCATATAATTTAAGGTCTTATTTACTCAGGCGTTAAGGCCCAGACAGTAGACACTGAGTGGGCTGTGGGTTTATGTGGCTTGAGCCACCAGGTGCTCTGTGCAGGTAGCCCATGTAAGTGTATTGAGGCACAGAAGCTGCAAGGATACTCATCCCAATTTGACATGGTGCCTACAGCAGCTGGTGACTCAAGTACCTAAATACATGGCCCATTCATGGACTACGTGCCTCAGTGCCCTTGTGATTGAGGCTTAACACTTGTATATATTAAAATCGAATTACAATAAAAAGGGTAATTTTTATATTTTACTATAGGTCATCATGGGTAAAGGTTAAGACTTCTGTCACATTTCTATTGCTTTTATTTATTTTATTGTTTTTTTGTCATGACTTCCCCCTTTTTTTCTCTTACGTCCTTCTGTGTGTGGTTGTTGTACTTCGCAGGTTGTTTGGAAGGCCTGAGGGATGGGTTGTTGTTTTTTTTTTTTTGCATGGCATTTACAGTATGATTATCATCTATAATAGAGAGAAGCTTCCGTGGCTTGAGGGAGGGGGGGATGTGGAAGTGCTGTTGTTCCTTTTTACCATATCCTTCGAGGTTCATCCTGTCATATGCTGTTCGGGTCATTTATGGCCAGTGCTGTTTGGTAAGCGTGTATTGCTTATATAACGTGGTGGAGTACAAATTACTTATATAGAAGACACATACTTTTCATTTCATTGGTACGGTGTTTGGAGGACATCTATTTAATGATGCATAAACTGCGTAAACTGTTGGTGCTATATAAATTGTGTATAATAATAATAATAATAAAAAAGTTTGTATTATTATTATTATTGTTATTTATTATTATTATTAATTAATTACGTTACATTTGTTTAGATACAGCATTCGCTATTTCGGATAATTCGTAACTTTGGATTTGTATTCGTTACTTTCACTAACAGCCAAATTTGAAAGGAAATTCCAATACATACAATTTAACAGTTAGTAATAGTTAAGTTTTTATTAGTTAGTTATTATTTCAGATTTTTGACTTTTCGGGTTTTCAGATTTCCGAATTTAAATTTTCCAAATTTCTGAATTTCAGAATATTTGTAAAAATTAGTTAAATGGGTTTTCGTTAATTCGGATTTTTCCGAATTAATGAATTTGTGAAAATTCGATGAAAGACGAATTTGGAACGAAACAAATTGTACATATCTAGTAACTTCTTCTTAACCAACTATCAGCATCAGACCTGCCCCGGAAGTTTTAGAGACCTACTGTATGCAAAAAAGCAGTGCAAGAAGCTCAAAACAACCTGTGGCAACCAAAATCCTTCATAGGTACCCACAGATTTGAATGATAAACCACTTTTTCTTCTTTTTAGTCTTTAAGAGCAGCAAATATTAAAATCAAATTAAAGTATATGTGAACCCGAATGCCCTGTACACACGATCGCACATTCTGACAACAAAATCCATTGGATTGTTTCCGACGGATGTTGGCTCAAACTTGCCTTGCATACACACAGTCACACAAAGTTGGTCAGAAATTCCAAACGTCAAGAACGCGGTGACGTACAACACGTATGACGAGCCGAGAAAAATGAAGTTCAATAGCCAGTGCTGCTCTTCTGCTTGATTCCAAGCATGCGTGGCACTTTATGTGTCGGAATTGTCTACACACGATCGGAATTTACGGGAACGGATTTTGTTGTCGTAAAATTTCAGAGCCAGCTCTCAAACTTTGTGTGTCAGAAATTCCGATGGAAAAAGTCAGATGGAGCCTACACATGGTCGGAAGTTCCGACAACAAGCTCTGATCGCACATTTTCCATCGGAGAGTCCGATCGTGTGTACAGGGCATGACAATTAATCTTGTTCTTGTTGTCTCCCTCTCGGTCAATATATACACTATGAAAATGATTTTTTATATCTGTTTATTATTGATAACGAATTGAACCTCATATCAAATAAAGAAATCTAAAGTAAACCTGAAGGTTCACCTCGGTCATGAACTCTCCAAGACCTCATTAGGGGACAAGAACAGGAATGTGTGATTTTTTTTTAAATGGCTTTTTAAAAGTAAACCCATTGCACCTTATCACTTAAAGTGGAACTTCATTTATTTTTCATCTTTCCATCTATTAAATCTTCTGCCCTTGTTGTTTTAACTTTGGATAGTAAAACATTTTTTTTCTGCCAGTAAATCCCTTATACAGCCCACTTCTTGTTTCTTGCCTGGTCATTAGCCTAGGCTTATGACATCATGCACAGCTCTCTCTCTCTCACTCTTGTGAGAGTTTACCAGGAAGGGAGGGGAGATGAATCATAAGAGGGACAAGGAGAGCTGCAGAGCTGGATGTGTGCCTCTGTGTGTCTGTGTAATTCCAGTAAGTGAACAGGCAGCAGCTTCAGCTGCCCACAGTTAAAATGGATGCAGCCAGTGGAGAGAGATTTCTGCAGCATATTTGGCAAGTATAGAGTCACGGTATATATAAAATATTATGCAAAGTGGTTGGAGGGAAGCTTCAGAATGGCAAATATGTTTTAATTACAAATTATGTGAGCAGACCGCAGTTCCTCTTTAATATCTCATATTCCCTAATTTCATTGCATGTATGTGTGTGTAAATATGAGGGATGATGTTTTACGATTGTTAGGCTCATGATTTTATCAGTCTTAATAATTTTTTTACATTTTATTATGCTTTATTGTAGCCCTGATGAAGAGGGAGTTCCTTTGACCCCCCGAAGGGCGTTGGCTGTCTTTTAACACAACATCAGTAAATTAATCTGGCATCTGACAGCATGTGTCAAATGTGATCCTGGCCTGTTGATTATCTATAACGTGCCATGTTATATTTGGCAATTTGTTCAGATTAGCTCTGCTGTCAAAGTCTCCTAATGTCTAACCACTATCGTCCACCATTGACCAAATAGGCAAGTGCTTGCTACACTATTCAAAAAATTAGTTGTGCTAAACAAAATATGTGTGAATAATGACAATTGGTAAAGTCCATCCAATAGAGTGAAATCCAACATGGCAATATATAACAATGCACCAAAGGAAACGTGATACGTGAAGAGATTACTTCCACCTCTACTTTCACTACTGCTTACCGACTCCCTATGATTACCTATTATGGGAGATCACAAGCACTTTCGGCCTCTCATGGACACAGCAACAGGGTCTTCACAAACTTCCCTCACCCATAGAGGGCACAATGGCACAGGATCCCCAAGAAGAAATAAAAGCTTTCATAGCATAAAATTTTTGGGTGTGTTAATGTTAAAAATTCGTAGTACACTTACATTTAAGCAAATGGATTCAAGCATAAAAACAAGCTGGCCAGCTCAAATCTGCGACCTGTCACTCTGAGACCTATGCAAAAGTGGTGACGTCAGCACGTCGCTTCTCCCTACGCGTTTTGTCACAAATAACGTCATCCAGTGGCTTACTACACTGTATACATTTTCTGTAACAGAACATCTAGTGGGCATTCTTTCCTGGAGATGTTATCAAGAAGTGTGTTAGGACAAAAAAAATACCCCCCCCCCCTTATAGAGATTATGAGATGATGAAGTGTTCTACAGTTCTAACACACCTCCTGTCCTAGGGTGACACGTTGCTCCATAGACACAGTACAGTGAGTACACATTGTGAGCCTAAGACAGAAAGATTGTTACTGGCAAGGCCACCAGGAAAAAAATGAAAAGGCCTGAAAATGAATATCAAAACAGCCACCACATCGTAGGCTCGGCTCACTATTGAACTTGAGCTTCTTCAAGCATTTTTTATGTACAATTTTCCGTACGTTTTTTTAGACATTTTCAGGCTTGAGGGTTTTTGTTCTAGCCAGTGGAAAGCTAATTACTATGAGAAAGAGGGTCAAGAAATTGGATGTTTTTAAGGGGCTCCAATTGAAGTCCTTTGGGGCCAAAACACACCCTTCTGCCCCACAGAAGCTGGAACTGGTACTGAATTCTGATTGGCTGCCAATGCCATGGGTGCTGAATTTCCTGTGCTGTTTATGTGTTGAATCTGATAATTAAACACGAAGTACACTCCATCTGTAGAAAAGGCATTGATCATTACTATGCGGACAACTAAGGAAGCAGCAGGTATGAATAGGGAACGTGCCTGAGAAATACACAGCTGTTGTCTCTTTCATTAAATTTCCTCTCATGTTTTACTGTGTTAATAATTTATCTTGAACATCACGTCTGATTTAATACTCTCATTTCCCCATACCCAAAGCAATTTGCAATAAACTGATTTTTACATAACCCATTTACATAAAATCTCCAAAAAAAATCATTATGTTAGAATAAGTATCCTTTTCTTTTATATGTATAACTAGTTAACATTACAACATAAACAGGAAATATATCCAATTGACTCAAAAGTGACTTGGTAGACATTTATTATTTGACTAAAGATGAAGTAGGGTGATATAGGATTTCAATTGCAATGGGGTAGCTGGTTCTCTGTCCACAAATTCAACAAACCGGGGGTGGAGGGGGAGGGGTTCAAAGTGGATCCATCTATGCCCTTATCTGTCAGCAGGCATGCAATTCCATTTTCCTTTTGCAGCTTGCAGTTAGTATGGAGATGAAATATACAGTAAAATAGGTAATGTGCAAATGGCGTAACAGCTCAGTAAATCAATTTTGATTTTCTTAATACTTTAAAAAGCAACTCCGGGCAACTGAAATCCGTTAGTGAATTATGAATAGTATCCAGGAAACATTGATCCTGTGCTCAACCATGAAAGTACTGCCAAATTACCTTGATTTGGATTTTATGTATTTGTTTTATGAACTTTTGTCGAAAAGAGCTTGCATTGCAGAGTGCCTTTGAGTGGGAAAGCCAAGTTAAAAGACTTCTAGGAGGAACAGCATGCCCCCCCACCCCAGATTAGTCCAACTCCGCAGTTATGCTCAGTATACAAACTAAACAGGAAAATGGAATGCATGAGTGTAATAAGGAAATCATAGGAATAACCCCCAATGGGACTTTAGTTGCCTATAACATATTGTCAAATCATAATAAAATATAAATGATCAGAACAAACCTACAGTACAAATTTTTAAACATGTGCAATTTGTTTCATAACTAATCAAAATTCACCCCAAATTTTGCATCTTTCGGACATTCGAATGCATCAGAATGTCCGAGTAATACGAAAGGAATGATAGCAAAATAACTAATGAACTTGATATGATTTGTTCATTAGTATGGATGAGCTGAACACCCCCCGGTTCGGTTCGCACCAGAACCTGCGAACGGACCGAAAGTTTGCACGAACTTTAGAACCCCATTAAAGTCTATGGGACTCGAATGTTCAAAATCAAAAGTCCTATTTTTAAAGGCTAATATGCAAGTTATTGTCCTAAAAAAAGGTTTGGGGACCCAGGTCCTGCCCCAGGGGACATGTATCAATGCAAAAAAAAGTTTTAAGAACATCAGTTTTTTCAGGAGCAGTGATTTTAATGATGCTTAAAGTGAAAAAAAAGTAAAATATTCCTTTAAATATCGTACCTGGGGGGTGTCTATAGTATGCCTGTAAAGTGGCACGTGTTTCCTGTGCTTAGAACAGTCCCTGCACAAAATTACATTTTTTAAGGAATAAAAGTCATTTAAAACTGCTTGCGGCTTTAATGTAATGTCAGGTCCTGGCAATATGGATGAAAATCAGTGAGACAAACAACATGGGTACCCCCCACCCCCCCAGTCCATTACCAGGCCCTTTGGGTCTTGTATGGATATTAAGGGGAACCCCGCACCCAAATTAAAAAAGGAAAGGCATGGGGCCCCCAGGCCCTATATACTCTGAACAGCAGTATATAGACGGTGCAAACAAGACAGGGACTGTAGGTTTGTTGTTAAGTGAAATCTGTTTGTAATTTTGAACTGGTACATTTTTAAAGTGTAGCTCCAGCCAAAAAGTCTATTTTTAAGCTTTTTGGAAAACATAGGGAAGAGTTACCACCCCTGTAACATTTGTTTTGCTGTCTGAGCACCTGTTCAGAAGATTTCACCTCACTTTCTGTCCCAATGACAAATGTTTTTTGAAAATTTGGGGTTTTTAGTGAAACAAGGATTGGTGATAAAGCATCAGTGAGGAGGAGACACGTTTTTCCCATATTAACTCTTACAGGAGAGAATTTCCCTTCCTAGGGGTAGATTTAATCTTACTTCCTGTTGTCTCCTTTCGTTTGCAAGTAGGAGTCATTTGTAAGTTGGATGTTTGAAAGTAGGGGCCTGCCCTATATACTCTGCAGAAATTGGGGCCTTAGGTGTTGATGTTGCCACAACACTGTAAGCCCTCACAGTTACTGTTGGTGGGCGCAGGAACGGGCCCTGATGTGAAATATTAGATCAAGAATTGTAATTACATGCCTTTCTTGAACAGTGGTAGAAAAATTGGGCCTTTGGTGGTGGTGGTGGTACTGGTGCCACAACACTGTAAGTCCTCACAGTTACTCTTGGTGGGCGCTGGAACGGGCCCTGCTGTGAAATATTATATCAAGAGTTGTAATTACATGCACCTGTTAAACAGGGGCTGAAAAATGGGGCCTTGGGCATTGGTGCTGGTGCCACAACACTGCAACCCCTCACAGATACTCTAGTTGGAATGCAGTAATGAGCCCTGCTGCAAAGTATTGCATCAAAAATTGTAATTACATGCCCCGGTTAAACAGGGGCAGAAAAATTGCCACAACACTGCAACCCCTCACAGATGCTATAGTTGAAGTGCAGGAATGAGCCCTGCTGCAAAGTATTGCATCAAAAATTGTAATTACACCCCCTGTTAAACAGGGGGTGAAAAATTGGGTCTTAGCCACTGGTAGCGGGGCCAAAAACCAAAAAGGTTCTTACAAGCTATCAGCATGAAAATTGAGGAGGAAGAGGATTGTGACTCAGCATAACAGGATAATCACTCAGCATTAGCATAGGCAGTCTTGAAGGGATCTCACATTTAAAAAAATCAATCGGTTACATCAGCATCAGGTGCTTGGTAGCTGGAGATCCAAGACTGATTCATTTTTATGACGCCGATCGACTGATTCGGTGGACAGGCGCACCCTGTGATCAGTTACAAAGCCTCCAGCAGCACTGAATGTGCGTTTCAAAAGAACACTGGATGCAGGACAGGCCAGTAGCTCAATTGCATACTGTGCAAGCTCTGGCCAGTGATCCATCCTCAAGACCCAGTAACCCAGATGATTTTCGGTGGGAAAGGTGTTCATGTCTGATCTTGCTCCTAGGTAATCCTGCACCATGTGAATCAGACGCTGGCAATGGTTGCTGGAACCGATCAGACCTTGGGGTTGCGGACTAAAAAATTGTCTGAACACATCGGTCAGATGGCCACCTTCTCCACCGCTCCTTTTGTGACTGACCGAAGCCTCAGCAACACGTTGTCCAGGAGGACAAGGAAATTGTATCCTCCCAGACTCTGGAAACGCGTTGCACAAACCTTTCTGCAAGGCCTCCCGTAGATGTTTCATCCTCTGCTCCCTCTGCGATGGCAAGATAAGGTCCGCAACCTTACCCTTGTAACGTGGATCAAGGAGAGTTGCCAGCCAGTAATCATCCCTCCCCTTGATGCCACGAATACGAGGATCCTTCCACAGGCTTTGCAGGATCAGGGAGGCCATGCAGCGTAGGTTTTCTGAGGCATTCGGTCCAGAGACCTCTGGGTCACTAAGGACGACATTATCCACAGCCACCTCCTTACAGCCACGTACAAGTCCATGGGTTTCTTCGGACTGTAAATGATCCCTTGAAGACTGCTGATGCTGAGTGCCAGGCTCCACCTCCATGCTGATACAATCCTCCTCCTCCTTGTCCTTATCCTGTGTAATCGGTGGGACCGCAGGAACACTGTGTGGATAAAGGGGGCCATGAGAGGTAAGGAAGTCCTCCTCTTCCTCCCTCTGTTCTGCCTCAAGTGCCCTGTCCATTATTCCATGCAGCGCCCATTATTCCACCTGCTCCAACAGGTGGACAAGAAGGACAGTGTCACTGATGCATGCACTCACCATCCTCGTGGCCTCCTCAAATGGTGACATGACAGTGCATGCATCCCTGATCATAGCCCACTGGCGTGGGAAAAAAAAAACAAGGTCCCCTGACACTGTCCTGGTGCCATAGTCACATAGGTATTCATTGATGGCCCTCTGCTGCGTGTGCAGCCGCTGCAGCATGGCCAACATTGAGTTCCACCTGGTGGGCATGTCACAGATTAGGCGGTTCTTGGGCAGGTTAAATTCCTTTTGGAGGTCAGCCAGCCGAGCACTGGCATTATATGACCTGCGGAAATGCACACAGACTTTCCTGGCCTGCCTCAGGACATCCTGTAAGCCCGTGTACCTGTCCAAGAACCGCTGCACCACCAAGTTAAGGATGTGAGCCAATCAGGCACATGGGTCAGTTGTCCCTGTTGGTGCCATTGTCGCAAACCACCATACCTGCCTTGAGCTGGCATGGCGTCAACTACCTCTGAACCTGCCCCTGCAGAGCTGACAGAATCTCTGCCCCAGTGTGGCTCCTGTCCCCCAAGCACACCAGCTCAAGCACCGCATGGCATCTTTTTGCCTGCGTGCTTGCGTAGCCCCTTGAACGCCTACGGAGCACCGCTGGTTCTGAGGACAAATCAGCACAGGAAGAGGCCATGGAGGAAGAAGAAGAGGAGGGGGTGGAGGAGAGAGGTGTGGCAGAATTGCCACTAGTAGAATTTTGGAGGCGTGGTGGTGGAACAACCTCCAACACTACCGCACCCTGTCCTGCATCCTTCCCAGCTGCCAGAAGAGTCACCCAGTAAGCAGTGAAAGATAGATAACGTCCCTGTCCATGTCTGCTGGACCATGAGTCAGTGGTAATATGCACCTTACCGCTGACCGCCCTGTCCAGCGAGGCCAAGACATTGCCTTTCACATGCTGGTAGTGAGCTGGAATCGCCTTCCGTGAGAAAAAGTGGGAACCTGCCTCTGAGAAACCGCACATTCCACAAACTCACGGAAGGGGGCAGAGTCTACCAACTGAAAAGGCAGCAGTTGAAGTGCTAGCAATTTAGCCAAGCTAGCATTCAACCACTGGGCATGTGGATGGCTGGGAGCAAACTTCTTTCGGCGGTGCAGCAGCCGGGGTAGGGAAATTTGCCTGGTACAATCTGATGTCGGTGTATTGATAGCAGATTGCCCGCAAGTACTTGGCTGTGACACACCTAATTCTACACCTTCATTCCTCTCCTCTCCTCAGTGCAGGTTTCAGAGAGGACTGAAGGTATAGTGGGGTTGGAGATCTCAGCTGATGAGGAGCAAGGAGAGGTCTGATTTGTTCTTTGGTGTGGGTCTTTTAGGTACGCTTGCCAACAAACTGCATGACAGGTCGACATATGTCTGGTCAAGCATGTGGTGCCCAAGCGGGTGATGTTTTGTCCACGTGAGATATGCTTGAGATATATGTTGCAAATAGCAGCGGTGGGATCTGATGCACTCATCTCAAAAAAGGCCCACACCAAAGAACTTTTGGAATAATGTGCAGAGAGTGCAGTGCCCTGCACATGCGGAGCTCTGCGGTGTGATGCAGTCGGTGTGCTGCCCTTAAGCTGGCCCTTAGAGGGCATCCTGCCTCATTGGAGATGTGCCGCCTCCTCCTCCTCCTCTCTCCTATCAGGCACCCACGTGGAGTCAGTGACCTCATCATCCCCTCCCTCCTCATCACTGGAGCAAAGCTGGCAGTATGCTGCAGCTGGGGGAACATGACTGCCAGATTGCTGTCCTTCTTTGGCACCCCCTCTCTCTGGGCTCACGTTACTGCCTTCCTTTATCTGGGTTCCATCATCGGAGCCTTCAAAATGCTGGGCATCCTCCTGGAGCATGTACCCAACACTGTAGTCAACAGTTCGGGGGACTCCTCAGGAGGACATGGTGGGGCTAGCGAAGGAGTGACTGATGCCATTGAGCCGTTGGCAGCTGCTTTGCCAGACAAAGTACCCTGAGCCTGGGTGAGAGAGGATGAGAAGGATGAGGATGGCTTGGTCATCCACTCTACCAAGTCTTCCGCAAGTTGCGGCTCAACACGGCCAGCTGCCAAAAAAAAGGACAAGCGTGTCCCACGGCCACGTGCTGATGAGGATGCACCATCTCCACGACCAGCACTGTTGCCTCTAGACACAGAGCTTGCTTGCCCTCTTTTATTGGCTTGTGACTGTTTGCCTCTCCTTGCTGGCCTTCCAGACATACTAATGGCCTGCAGTGAGATGTAGCTGAACAACGCTGGGATGTATATATATATATATATACTGATACTGCAGCTAGTAGAATTAACTGCCTGCCTGTGGTACTAATAGGATCAGAAGAACATCACCAATTTTCTTCAGGTAGCTTTAGGTGAACACTGTGCAGAGGACGCACTACACTATTTTGTAAATACTGCAGCTGCCTGCGGTACTAACAGGATCAGAAGAACACCACCAATTTTCTTCAGGTGGCTTTAGGTGCACACTGTTTAGAGGACACAGTACACTAACTGTAAATACTGTAGCTGCCTGCCTGTGGCATTAATAGGATCAGAACAACAGCAATTGTCTTCAGGTAGCTTTAGGTGCACACTGTGCAGAGGATGCAGTACACTAACTGTAAATACTGCAGCTGCCTGCCTGTGGTACTAATAGGATCAGAAGAACACCACCAATTTTCTTCAGGAAGCTTTAGGTGCAAACTGTGCAGAGGACGCACTACACTAACTGTAAATACTGCAGCTGCCTGCAGTACTAATAGGATCTTAAGAACACCACCAATTTTCTTCAGGAAGCTTTAGGTGCAAACTGTGCAGAGGACGCACTACACTAACTGTAAATACTGCAGCTGCCTGCAGTACTAATAGGATCTTAAGAACACCACCAATTTTCTTCAGGTAGCTTTAGGTGCACACTGTGCAGAGGATGCACTACACTAACTTGTAAATACTGCAGCTGCCCGCGGTACTAATAGGATCAGAAGAACACCACCAATTTTCTTCAGGTAGCTTTAGGTTCACACTGTGCACAGGACGCACTACACTATTTTGTAAATACTGCAGCTGCCGGCAGTACTAACAGGATCTTAAGAACACCACCAATTTTCTTCAGGTAGCTTTAGGTGCACACTGTGCAGAGGACGCACTACACTAACTTGTAAATACTGCAGCTGCCTGCGGTACTAATAGGATCAGAAGAACACCACCAATTTTATTCAGGTAGCTTTAGGTGCACACTGGGCAGAGGACGCACTACACTAAATTGTAAATACTGCAGCTGCCTGCGCTACTAATAGGATCAGAAGAACACCACCAATTTTCTTCAGGTAGCTTTAGGTGCACACTGTGCAGAGGATGCACTACACTAACTTGTAAATACTACAGCTGCCTGCGGTACTAATAGGATTAGAAGAACACCACCAATTTTCTTCAGGTAGCTTTAGGTGCACACTGTGCAGAGGACGCACAACACTAACTTGTAAATACTACAGCTGCCTGTGGTACTAATAGGATCAGAAGGACACCACCAATTTTCTTCAGGTAGCTTTAGGTGCACACTGTGCAGAGGACACACTACACTAACTTGTAAATACTGCAGCTGCCTGCGGTACTAATAGGATCAGAAGAACACCACCAATTTTATTCAGGTAGCTTTAGGTGCACACTGTGCAGAGGATGCACTACACTAACTTGTAAATACTGCAGCTGCCTGCGCTACTAATAGGATCAGAAGAACACCACCAATTTTCTTCAGGTAGCTTTAGGTGCACACTGTGCAGAGGATGCACTACACTAACTTGTAAATACTACAGCTGCCTGCGGTACTAATAGGATCAGAAGAACACCACCAATTTTCTTCAGGTAGCTTTAGGTGCACACTGTGCAGAGGACGCACAACACTAACGTGTAAATACTACAGCTGCCTGCGGTACTAATAGGATCAGAAGAACACCACCAATTTTCTTCTGGTAGCTTTAGGTGACACTGTGCAGAGGATGCACTACACTAACTTGTAAATACTGCAGCTGCCTGCGGTACTAATAGGATCAGAAGAACACCACCAATTTTCTTCAGGTAGCTTTAGGTGCACACTGTGCAGAGGACGCACTACACTAACTTGTAAATACTACAGCTGCCTGCGGTACTAATAGGATCAGAAGAACACCACCAATTTTCTTCAGGTAGCTTTAGGTGCACACTGTGCAGAGGACGCACTACACTAACTTGTAAATACTACAGCTGCCTGCGGTACTAATAGGATCAGAAAAACACCACCAATTTTCTTCAGGTAGCTTTAGGTGCACACTGTGCAGAGGACGCACTACACTATTTTGTAAATACTGCAGCTGCCGGCAGTACTAACAGGATCTTAAGAACATCACCAATTTTCTTCAGGTAGCTTTAGGTGCACACTGTGCAGAGGACGCACTACACTAACTTGTAAATACTGCAGCTGCCTGCGGTACTAATAGGATCAGAAGAACACCACCAATTTTATTCAGGTAGCTTTAGGTGCACACTGGGCAGAGGACGCACTACACTAAATTGTAAATACTGCAGCTGCCTGCGCTACTAATAGGATCAGAAGAACACCACCAATTTTCTTCAGGTAGCTTTAGGTGCACACTGTGCAGAGGATGCACTACACTAACTTGTAAATACTACAGCTGCCTGCGGTACTAATAGGATCAGAAGAACACCACCAATTTTCTTCAGGTAGCTTTAGGTGCACACTGTGCAGAGGACGCACAACACTAACTTGTAAATACTACAGCTGCCTGTGGTACTAATAGGATCAGAAGGACACCACCAATTTTCTTCAGGTAGCTTTAGATGCACACTGTGCAGAGGACGCACTACACTAACTTGTAAATACTGCAGCTGCCTGCGGTACTAATAGGATCAGAAGAACACCACCAATTTTATTCAGGTAGCTTTAGGTGCACACTGTGCAGAGGATGCACTACACTAACTTGTAAATACTGCAGCTGCCTGCGCTACTAATAGGATCAGAAGAACACCACCAATTTTCTTCAGGTAGCTTTAGGTGCACACTGTGCAGAGGATGCACTACACTAACTTGTAAATACTACAGCTGCCTGCGGTACTAATAGGATCAGAAGAACACCACCAATTTTCTTCAGGTAGCTTTAGGTGCACACTGTGCAGAGGACGCACAACACTAACGTGTAAATACTACAGCTGCCTGCGGTACTAATAGGATCAGAAGAACACCACCAATTTTCTTCTGGTAGCTTTAGGTGACACTGTGCAGAGGATGCACTACACTAACTTGTAAATACTGCAGCTGCCTGCGGTACTAATAGGATCAGAAGAACACCACCAATTTTCTTCAGGTAGCTTTAGGTGCACACTGTGCAGAGGACGCACTACACTAACTTGTAAATACTACAGCTGCCTGCGGTACTAATAGGATCAGAAGAACACCACCAATTTTCTTCAGGTAGCTTTAGGTGCACACTGTGCAGAGGACGCACTACACTAACTTGTAAATACTACAGCTGCCTGCGGTACTAATAGGATCAGAAGAACACCACCAATTTTCTTCAGGTAGCTTTAGGTGCACACTGTGCAGAGGACGCACAACACTAACTTGTAAATACTACAGCTGCCTGCGGTACTAATAGGATCAGAAGAACACCACCAATTTTCTTCAGGTAGCTTTAGGTGCACACTGTGCAGAGGACGCACTACACTAACTTGTAAATACTGCAGCTGCCTGCGGTACTTATAGGATCAGAAGAACACCACCAATTTTCTTCAGGTAGCTTTAGGTGCACACTTTGCAGTGGACGCACTACACTAACTTGTAAATACTGCAGCTGCCTGCGCTACTAATAGGATCAGAAGAACACCACCAATTTTCCTTAGGTAGCTTTAGGTGATCACTGTGCAGAGGACGCACTACACTAACTTGTAAATACTACAGCTGCCTGCGGTACTAATAGGATCAGAAGAACACCACCAATTTTCTTCAGGTAGCTTTAGCTGCGCACTTTGCAGAGGACGCACT
Organism: Lithobates clamitans; assembly: GCA_037952925.1. Lineage (NCBI taxonomy): Eukaryota > Metazoa > Chordata > Amphibia > Anura > Ranidae > Lithobates > Lithobates clamitans. Next base: position 2,894,486 of record JBBGZY010000103.1, on the reverse strand, counting down.
ACACTAACTTGTAAATACTGCAGCTGCCTGCGCTACTAATAGGATCAGAAGAACACCACCAATTTTCTTCAGGTAGCTTTAGGTGCACACTGTGCAGAGGACGCACTACACTAACTTGTAAATACTGCAGCTGCCTGCGGTACTAATAGGATCAGAAGAACACCACCAATTTTATTTAGGTAGCTTTAGGTGCACACTGGGCAGAGGACGCACTACACTAAATTGTAAATACTGCAGCTGCCTGCGCTACTAATAGGATCAGAAGAACACCACCAATTTTCTTCAGGTAGCTTTAGGTGCACACTGTGCAGAGGATGCTCTACACTAACTTGTAAATATTACAGCTGCCTGCGGTACTAATAGGATCAGAAGAACACCACCAATTTTCTTCAGGTAGCTTTAGGTGCACACTGTGCTGAGGATGCACTACACTAACTTGTAAATACTGCAGCTGCCTGCGCTACTAACAGGATCAGAAGAACACCACCAATTTTCCTTAGGTAGCTTTAGGTGATCACTGTGCAGAGGACGCACTACACTAACTTGTAAATACTACAGCTGCCTGCGGTACTAATAGGATCAGAAGAACACCACCAATTTTCTTCAGGTAGCTTTAGGTGCACACTGTGCAGAGGACGCACTACACTAACTTGTAAATGCTACAGCTGCCTGCGGTATTAATAGCATCAGAAGAACACCACCAATTTTCTTCAGGTAGCTTTAGGTGCACACTGTGCAGGTGACGCACAACACTAACTTGTAAATACTACAACTGCCTGCGGTACTAATAGGATCAGAAGAACACCACCAATTTTCTTCAGGTAGCTGTAAATACTGTAAAAACACCTGCCTGCCTGTCAGGAAGAGAATTACAGGAACGGATCCAGCTAAACTAAATACAGTGTATATATATATATATATATATATATATATATATATATATATATATACACTGTATTCAGTTTTGCTAGTTCCGTTCCTGTAATTCTCTTCCTACTGATATATATATATATATATATATATATATATATATATATATATATATATATATATATATATATATATATATATATATATATACATACAACACCTAGGATGCATATATATACACAATACACTGTAAGTGCAGCTAACTGACTCACCTGCCTACTCTATCTAACTTAAATCAAATGACACTGTCTCTCTCTCTCTCTCTATCTCTCTTTCAACGCCGGAACACACTACACAGGGCCGACGTGCAGGCGGCCTTATATAGTGTGGGGCGTGTACTAAACCCCCTGAGCCATAATTGGCCAAAGCCACCCTGGCTTTCACCAATTACGGCTCTCTGTACAAACGGCGCTGTGATTGGCCAAGCATGCGGGTCATAATGCATGCTTGGCCAATCATCCGCCAACAATGCACTGCGATGCCGCAGTGAATTATGGGCTGTGACACGCCACTCGAATCGGGTGTACTCCATGTATTTTGTGCCATGGTATTGTCATCACGGCAGTCCTTGGAACATGTAGATCTGTATGCACTTATGTAAATTTGCACTATGTTGGCTGACTGTACACCAGCCTTTTAACTGTTTTTTAATGATTTTTTGAATAAAATGTGTACTGTAGTTTTTTTTACAAACACTGTCCTGATAATTCATACTTTATTATGATTTGACAATGTGTTATAGGCCACTAAAGTCCCACTAGGGGGTTATTCCTGTGTTTTCCATATAATTGGGAATGTTGGCCTGACTAGCCTATTGATTATACCAGCATCTCTTTGATGAGTGTAATAAAGAAAATGGGAGGTTTATTCAAGAAGGCACATACAGTGGTGGGTATGGCTTGACGCGTTTCACACTACAGCACTTGCTCATGGTGCCATTCAATCTGTACTGTTCCTCCCTCCCTAGATAGCACTGTAATTTAAAAAGGGGGAGCAGATATTGCTCTCTGTTGTAGTGCACTGGGGTATGCAAACGCTGACCCTCAATTTTACGACTCATTTATAAAATGCGGGTCACTGTGTGTAGCCTGCATTACCCCACAGCAAAGAGAGCTCTGTGATTAGATGTTTGACTTTGATAGATGACATAACTGAGCTCTCTGACCACATTTTTTTGTATGGTAGTTCCGATTATTTCTACTGCACTCTGTCAGCTTCAAACTCTTAAAGCCAGGGGAGCACAATGCTCATTTGTAAAGCACATTGCTGTAGGTTATAAATAAGTGAAGCTCTTTTTCTTTTTTACCACTGCTTTTTATATGTACCGCTTAAGCCCCTGTAAGCAATTCTTCCTGGAGATTTCACATCGCTCTGGAGAATCAAGTATATACATAATTCCTATCTGCATAGAGAAATAATGGAACAATCTTAGTTCATATTTAATTGGAACACCTTAGTTTATTAATGTGTGAAGAACAACATTCAGTAAATTTCAGCAAATTTCTCCATGTTTTATCTCTTTCAAAAACCGTTTAAAGTGTTTGTGAAGCCATTTTTTTTATAGTTCCCTTTGATATATGAATATATGAAGTAAGCTCCCAAGTGCATGTCATTTCTAAAAATATGCAATATAATAGCTTACCTCAGAGCGCCGTATGGCGGTCAGCTGACTGCCCGCTGATCTCCTGTCCTGATGCAATAGCTGCAGGGGAGGTGCTGGGAAACCCCCACTGACATCAGCCGAGATGAGGAGAGGAGGAGGCCAGTGGGCAGTCATGTGAGCGCCAAACGCCGCTTTGAAGTAAGCTATTATATAGCATTTTTTTTAGAAATGACATGCACCAGGGAGCTTACTTCTAAATATCAGAGGGAACTTTAAAAGTAAATTGCTGTTATTTTCAGGGCAGGAGGGGAGGATCGGGAAACTGACAGGCACAGAGGGGAGGGGGAAGGAGGACAGAGGAGCACATAGAAGGACAGGAGGGCTGAGGCACGTATTCTGACCACTGTGTCAGGGTTCAGCAGTCCTGATTATCGTGGTCAGCTTACAGGGAGGAGGGTATAGCCAGGCAGTGTCAGTCAGGTATTACAGGTGATACAGGGGGCCAAAGGACAGTGCATAAGCACTGTGCTGTATAACATGCTTTAAAGCGGAGTTCTGCTTAAAAAATAAAAAAAATGATAAGTCAACAGCTACAAATAAAAAAATCGGACACTTACCTGTACCAGGGTCCAGCGATGCGGGGGAACGAAGCCCCACTCGTCTCCCCCTCCTCTTTGCGGTGCCAGCATTGTCACTGTGGGCACCCGTTTGTGGCTTCAGAGCCGGGCACGCACTGCGCATGCAGGCCTGTACTGGCCATCGGGACTACAGGGAGTTTCCCGGTGGGCCGATGGCTCAGTGGGCTGGTTTCAGTGACAGCCTGTCAAAGTAATGGCTTTCTTGGTTCGCCCTCAACTTCACACAGTGATGTGAGAAAGATGAGAAAAATACAGAGGAGAATAAGTGAAATAGTAAAAGAGGTTAGTGAGGACTCCTTATGTTATGCTATTTATGTTTTTTTGCACAATTGCGTATAGTTTATATACTGTTTTTGTGCTTGCTTGCACAAATAAAGTGGGCCGGTCTGGATGAAGTCCAGGGCCAAATTTTTATCCCAGTCCAGCCCTGTGCGCATGCGTGAGCCGCGCTGCATGCTGTGACTGGCCGGGCAATCATCTGGGACCTGAGACGTGTCCCAGATGATTGCCAAGAGGGAGGGGAGAGAGGTGATCTCCCTTCCAGTGCCGCGGTGCGCCAGGAGGAAGTGGGAGCTGGGACCCTCTAAAAAGAGGATATCCGCTCCCCCCGCCCCCCAAAAAAAATGACATGCCAAATGTGGCATGTCAGGGGTTCACCTTTCCTTAAAGTGGAAGTTCCATTTTTGGGTGGAACTCCGCTTTAAGGGAACAGGATCAATTTTTTTTTTTTGGAGTTAACAAACGCTTTAATCTCCTAAAAATACTTGTTGATTTGCCATGAATTCCAGTGGGCTCCTAAATTCCTGTTTGGACTGACAACACAATGGCTTTGCTGCATTGGATTTCCATCCAGAGTCACCTCTGCCTGCTGGACTACAGAATTCCACCATCCTCTCACTCATCCTGTACCATTCCACATGTATGCATTGGGGTTGATTTACTAAATACAAATAGACTGCAGTTGCACTCTGCAAGACCAGTCGCTCCAGAGCTTAGTAAATGGGCAGAAGCTCTGCTGACTTCCATCATCCAATCATGTGTAAGTAAAAATGCTGATTGGGTATTCTTTGCAAAGTAAAGCTTTACCTCAATTCATAAGCTCTGCAGCAACTGTTACACCACTTCTGCCTACAGGTAAGCCTATAGTAGATCAACCCCATTATATCCTTCCCAGCGAAACAATACTGCTGTCTTGTAGACTGTGCTGATCTCCCTTGTATTTATTTAAAGCATAGCTCCACCTAAAAGAGAAAGCTCCACTTGTTTGCTTCCCCCCCCCCCCCCCCTGCTGCTACATTTGGCCCCTTTTAGTGGGTGCATATACTTGTCAAAACCAGGTACACACTCACACTTCCGGGTAAGATCGCCGCAATCGTTGTTTGGCAATCTAAGAAACCTCCAGCTCCTCCTCCCCCGCCCCCCTCGCTGCCTTTTGGGAGACACACAGGTCCCAGAAGACAGCAGGGCCATTCACAAAGCGCAGCATGACTTGCGCATGCACGGTAGGAAACAGGCTGTGAAGTCACAAGACTTCACCTCCTGTTTCCCTTAGTGAAGATGCCGGCTCCTGCACCTAGAGCTGATAGAGGAATTGGATTGGGGTGCCGACATCACGGGCTCCCTGGACAGGTAAGTGTCCTTATATTAAAAGTCAGCAGTTACAGTATTTGTAGCTGCTGACTATTATTTTTTTTTTCCCCAGGCTGAAACATTTTAACTGAAAAAGCTCACATGTACAGTATATCCTTTCTTCAGTGTAGGAAGAAACAGGAATCTGTTTTGTTCAGAATGGACTGTATAGTTTAGGGTTTCTTCTTAAAAACAAATGTGTAAGTTCAGTCCTACCAGTCATTCTAAGCACATAGGCATTGTGGGGAGTAAAGGCTAGTACACATGGGGGTTGATGTACTAAAGGCATATAGAGGTTGATTTACCAAAGGCAAATAGACTGTGCATTCTGCAAGTGCAGTTGCTCCAGAGCTTAGTAAATAAGGTAAAGTTTAATTTTACAAAGAATACCCAAACACAGAGCTTCTGCTCATTAACTAAGCTCTGGAGCAACTGCACTTGCAGAGTGCAACTGCATTTTGCAAAGTGCACAGTCTATTTGTTGCCTTTAGTAAATCAACCCCATAGACTGTTCACTTTTCAAGGGCAATTGCACTTTCCAAGAAATTTTTACCCAGAGCTTAGTGAATGAGGTGAAGCTCTGCTGACTTCCATCATCCAAACATATGCAAGTAAAAATATTGTTTTTGTTTTTCCTTGCACATGTTGGAGTATTCTTTGCAAAGTGCAATTGCACCACATTCACTAAGCTCTGGTAAAGATTCCCTTGCAAAATGCAACTTCCCTTCTGAAGTGAACAGTCTATTTGCCTTTTGCAAATCAACCCCATGGGCTATTTATGTTTTGCTTCTGACATCCATTTGTGAAAAGGTTTGGAATGATTTGGAGTGATCTGTGAATTTGTTCTGTTTTGAATCTTGATAAATTCCCCATGTCCTGTTCTGCTGCTTCTGAAATTCCCCCTGCAAGTTTATTTGAATGCAAACAATAGCAGGTCAGCAGCAGGTCAGAAGGATGTCAGAAGCAGATTAGAACTTAAAGTGGTTGTAAACCCTGTTACACCACTTTTGCCTACAGGTAAGCCTATAATAAGGCAGACCCGTAGGTACCGTGAATATCTCCTGAACAGAACGCGCCGTTCCTTCAGTGCACATGTGCTGATGATGTCACTGAAGGAACGGCGCGCTCATGAACTTTCTTCGGGAGCCATACCATGAATTCATCGCGCCTCAGGCCAATCACAGCACCGAAGCCCACGAACCCGGAAATAACTCCGGGAGACATGTTGCTGCACTCTGAGAAACGATCATCTTTATTCCATGATAAAATCAACAAAAGTCATCAAATGCAGACAGGAGATAGGAGAAGGACATGGATCTCTATCAAAAGTTAGTTGAGAGAGACTTAAATTATCTTGCTAGAAATATCTCTGATGGTATGCCAGAGAACCTGTCAAACGGGGAAAAAGTGTCACTCAATAACCTACGTAAGGATTCACCTATAGTGATTAGGAATGCTGACAAAGGAGGAGCAGTAGTTGTTTTGGATTCTGTTGTATATAGGGAAGAAGCTCTATGTCAGCTTTCAGATTTAACTACTTATCACAAGCTTAATGGTGACCCCACAGAGTCCTTTAAAAAGGAATTATAATCTCTTTTGGACACCTTTGACCGGTTGACCGATAGTGGCAGGCATCGATTCACTTAACAAACGCTTAAGCAAATGGGTTGACCAGCAACTGCAACCACTAGTTAAAAGTCTGCCTGGTTTCTTACGAGACACTAACAATTATTATCAATGTTGGGGGAAATAGTATGGAAGGAGAATTTTTGTTGGATATCATGTGATGTATCTAGCCTATATTCATCAATTCCGCACAACTTAGGTCTTAGAGCGGTTGCCTTTTTCTTGGATAGATCAGGACATTTTTCTGCAGTAGAACAAGAATATATTATCCTTTGTCTGGAATATCTCCTTACTCACAATTTTTTTATGTTTGACGGGGACTATTATATCCAAAAATGCGGAGCCTCTATGGGAGCTAAATTCTCGCCATCCCTGGCCAATCTCTATATGGGATGGTGGGAAAGACTCCGCATTTTTGGTGTTGATAGTCACCGTCGCGGAGACACTGTTTTCTTTTGCAGGTATATTGATGATCTGTTATTTATTGTTTCTGACCCTCACATTAAGTTAGAACCATGGCTAAAGTATTTAAATGACAATGATCTCAATTTGAAATTTACTGGAAAGTTGGATCCTCACACGATTGATTTTTTAGATGTTACGCTCACAGGAGTTGGTAATGAAATTGTTTCTAATTTGTTTAGGAAACCTAGTGCAGGGAACACAATTCTGAGGGCTGACTCTAGCCACCTGGGTCATACTATTCGTAGTGTCCCGCTTGGCCAGTTTTTGAGGCTAAAAAGACTTTGTAGTAGAGGGTCTGATTTTGTTTCCGAGGCTATCAATATGGCATCTAGATTTAAAGAGAAAGGCTATTCAACATCAATGATTAATAGGGGTTTGAGTATAGCATTGAGACACCAAGAGGCAAACTGATAGAAGAAAAACCTAGAAAAGATAACAGAAAACATAATGGTAAGAACAGGACCTATAGTAGCCCTACTTTTTCTACCCCATATAGCTTAGAATATGATAAAATACGAAGAATAGTTAAAAAACATCTTTCCATTTTGTCACATGATCCTGTTTATTCGCAGATTCTGGCTGGTGGGATACGTACAGTATCTAGAAGGGCACCATCTCTTGGAAATTTGCTGTCACCCAGCCTTTTCTCAAGTAAAACTAACATAAACAGCTGGTTGCTGTTTAAAGGCACCTTCAAATGCGGAACACATAATTGCTCTTACTGCCCATTCATCAAAGGTGGAGATGTAATAATTTCCTCATCAACAGATAAATCTCATAAGATTCACTCTTTTGCCAATTGCAACACTCGCTATGTGATCTATGCTATTACATGCACTATATGCTCTATACAGTACGTAGGTAGAACTATACGTAGACTAAAAGATCGATTATACGATCACCTCTACGATATAGAGAAGAATCACAATACCAGTTTTGCACGGCACTGGAATGATTTTCATAATAAAAACACTTCTAGTTTATCTATTCAAGCTATTGACAAAATTTTGAGACCACCAAGAGGAGGCGATAAATTTAATTTTTTATGTAAACGAGAGGTTCGGTGAATCGAACTCCCGTCTGGCCTTAACTTTGAATGGGACGTGTCCCATTTCTATCAATGAACTCCCGATATTTATGGTGCACATAATTTAGTTTAATTTAGTTTTTGATGTAGCCTTGAAATCAAGTGTTTATTATTTTTTTGATATATCTGTAGCCTCTATTTAATTTACCGTTGAGACACTCTTTAGACATATATCAATAACGTTAATCCGTTCAGTGCTAACAAAATAGAAAGTTATGGAGTTATGTAGTCTTTAAATCAAGTGTAGCCTTAAAATTAAGTGTTTATCTATTGATATATCTGTAGCCTTTATTCAATCTATCGTTGAGACACTTTTTAGACACATATCAATAACCTTAATCCGTCCAGCGCTAACAAAATAGAAAGCTATGGAGTTATATAAGTCTGCTTAATTTAAGATGTAGTGGGATGTGGGTATATAAACTTCAATAACCCTAAATGTTTGACAGTCCACAAATAAGCGCTCATCACATCGGTTGTGTACTGTCCAATCGTGCAATAAATGGTGTTAATAGTTTTGCTTTTCAACAAACTGAGTGAGACTCTGTTGAAGATTGGATATACCGCTGTTGGTCTGCTGGGGGAGATGACATTCAGTATATGCCCTTGGCAGTTTGGAATGGGAACTAGTTTTAGTACTCAGGGCTTAGGGTCGTATATTTTATTGTACGTTATAATTAGTATTTAGAGAGAGCCCCCTGTTCCGTCCTTTAAATCCTCATGTATGCTTATGTGTGCCGATATTTGAGGTCCCCAGGGGAAATCCTAACTGATGCAATTTTGCTCAGTCTGGAAGTGGAGGGTTTTTTGATATTATCGCCATTTTTGGTCCGATTTTGGTCTGATTTTGTCTCGCTTCCCTGTTTTTCTGTAAATTTTTTAATAGAGTGGCACACTTTTAAAGTAATTCTGTTTGCTACTCGGATGTATATGTCTTACATACACTGCCACTTTATTGTTATTATTATGAACAATAATTTTTCAGCAGAGGGAGCAAGACTTTGTTAAACTTTGGCCATATTATTGACGGGTTGTAGTGTGTTTTTGCTGCATTTCCAAACTAGCATTATGCATGTCCATACAAAATAAAACAGAAAAATAAAATCAGTATTGAAATAAAATGCAACATGCAAAATTGAGTGCTGGTGTGAAGCATTTTAATGATTGTACTTACCGGTATAATGCTCAAATGTGTTGCACCAAAATACACTATGACGAATGTGAACAAGGTCTAAAGCTAACTATATGCATTAAATGGATATAGGATGTATGGTTATGATCCAACCGTCCACAATCTTTATAAAAATGTAGCACTACCCTTGAAGGCGCGGCTGTAATTTTTAACGGTTCTTTCCCAAAACTAGTGAAGAGGCAACCAGGCACACAGCAACAGTTCCTTCACTCTTGGCTCAGTAATCAGTCTAGGGGATGTCTTTTTAGGAACTTTATTGCTGAAGAGCTTGGCTGGGGTGTAACTGTAAGGTGATATGGGATACTCCAGATTCACTGAATATTTGCAGGACGACAGTACACTTTGCTAAGCCTTCCTGAACAGTTTCTAAGCAGGAGCAAGTACAAATGACAGACTGAGTCCTCTTTTAGAAGCTATCCCAGTTAGGACTATCACTGGCTCTTCCACCCAAAGAAAAGAGCACACAGTCACTAGGACCCTGTGCTCAGGTCAATACTCATAATGCTACAGGATCACCTGATGCCTCCTTCCAGTATCCACCAGGCACTCTTCGGTGAGGTCCTTAGGTGGGGTATATCTTGATTAGCTCCAAGGGAAAAAAGGTATCTTAGAAGCAGGCCCCCTAGCTATACCACTATTATTTATTATCTATTATTATTTCCTTTCTTATATACATGTAACAGTCCTGATAACTTTTCATAGTTATATTGTTCCAGCCACCTCTGACTCTTTGAGTTGAAATCTGTTACTGTTTTTTCTGATGATTGTCCCACTATGATCAGGCTGAAACCCTTATGCCGTGTACACACGACCGGACTTTTCGTCGGACTCAACCACGAAGGACTTTTCGACGGAGTTCCAACAGAGTTCCAACGAAACGGACTTGCCTACACACGATCACACCAAAGTCCGATTGATTCGAACATGATGACGTACGACCGGACTAGAATAAGGAAGTTCATAGCCAGTAGCCAATAGCTGCCCTATCGTTGTTTTTTGTCCGTCGGACTAGCATACAGACGAAAGGATTTTTCCATCGGATTTGAGTCCGTCGGAAAGATTTGAAACATGTTCTAGTTCTAAAGTCCGTCAGATTTTTCGACAGCAAAGGTCCGATGAAGCCCACACACAATCGAATTGTCCGGCGGATTTGTTCCGTCGGACCTTTGCTGTCAAAAAGTCAAGTTGTGTGTACACGGCATTAGTTCCATGGCTTCCGGTGACTTGGAGGTTCATTCCCCTCTTAGGTATGTAGAAGGAGCTGGTGTTCTGAGCGCGTAGCCTATTCTCTATCCCACTCTTCCCATCCAGCCCAACCACATCTCGTTTTGGTGACGTCATTCCCAGCCGCCCGGGCCTCGTTCCACACTGGTTGTCGGTTCCGGTTTCCTGCTTCCTGGTGGCCATAGGACGCAGAGGACAACATCCATCCATCCACACAGCTTGGAGAGTGACAGTATACCTGTATGGATGCCAAATATCCTGGACATCTCCTTCATCCTTAAACTTATGAGCCTGGATTTTATCCAATAAGTGTCATTTAGCTTTTGTGCTAATAAAGCCTTTTAATCTCCGCACTTAGGTGGCGCTTCCCCCTTTTCTTCTCCCTTCTTATACCACAGCTGGGATGAACATGAAACACCTTCAGCAGTCTACCCAGAAGAACAGAGTAACTGGGGACTCCTGTTACTGTAGGGTTAGACCCAGGGCTGCTCCAGGCCTCAGATTATTTATGTGTATTCATGCTGCCCATTTTCTTTGCTCAACCTCCTATGTTCCAGAAGTCTCCAGAAGGCAGGGGAAAACTATCAAACCTGCAGCCCATGAAATCCAGAACAGCCAAAAAGAAATCAACAGCTGCTCCAATGTAGCGCCCTGCTCCTGTTGATCAGGCGCTTATGTAAATGTAGTGGGTTATCTGTTTTGTACATAGTTCAGACTTAATCTATGGCTAAATTAGCCTCTGTTCCAGCATTGGCTGTGTTGCGTGTAGTTCCACATTGTTGTCTGTAGGTGTCGTAGTCACCACAGATCAGTGTTGGAAAGCAACAGGCTGAAGTGTATTGAGTGCTCTTCTTTCTCAGAGGTAACTCGGCAGAGGTGGTCCATTGCTATGCATTCCTGAGAGAGAGTACTTAAGGGCAGATGCCATTTTTGGTTCTCTTTTACCTGCTGGCCCTCCTGGCCTAAAGGTATGTGACAGCTTCCTTTCAGTCTCGGGACCATGCTGGCCCGAGGCTACGTTACTATAAGTACGCCCAGAGGTAGTCTGGGGCCCGTTGGTTTAGAGGTGGTCCTGTGCTGTCTGTCCTGCGGGAAGAAGCCAAGCAATTGAGAAGATCCAGGGAAGGACTCATCTTGGAGAGGACCATGCAGAAGGCTGGTATCTCAAGAAGGGCCTGGTGACTCAATTGGAGGATGCATCCTAACCTAACCTACCGCACACTACTGCTGGGTCGGCTTAAAGGTTCTGGTACTGTGTTGCTGCTCATCTAAAACTACAATTCTGTGGCAGAGGATTGTACAATTATTACTACGTCCTGTGGCAGAAGATCGTATAGCAATTTTGTTCTTTTAAAGTCTGCGACAGAGACTTTTTGTTCGTGCTCCATTCCGGCTGCTAGGTCAGTGAGAGAGACTTATCCGGGTGGGCAAAGATCTTTGGACTGAAGGTGTATTCATCTCTAAGATCTTAATTTCCTCAGTGATCTGCAAAAGGTATTTGAACTTTCTTCCAACTCCCTTTCTACCTCTTCAATGCTACTTCTTTCAAGTTTTTTCATTAAAGCATTGGAAAAAATACTAAAGTAACTGGTGCATACATTGTTGGACACAAAACTCAACATGGACTCTAGGTTCCTGATGTGGTGAAACTACAGGTAAGGGGTGACGGCAACAACCCAATTTATTTCAGCAGCTGCTTAGAGGGTTTGTGCTACACCAATAATTACAGATGAGCCAAAAGGAAGTAAATCTACCTAACATCCTAGCAACCTATCTAGGAGGGTGCTACAAAAAGCTAGTTGCATGAACATGCACATTTGTATCATCTGAACATATAAGTTCATATAAGCTTCAGGAAAGCTATGAGATAGCCTTGCAAATGGCAATTGTTCTAATTAAAAATAATGAATTTATAATGATTATTATTTAATTGTTATGTGCATAGTTTCATCAGCAAATAAATTACTTGTACTTGATGTTCCATCAAACTGCATAACGTATCATGCTTATTTCCAGAGAGAGAGCTGGATTCATCTCAACAATATCTTGGAAAAAGAAGAAACATTTCATGAAAATTTGGCATTCATCAACTGAAGCTCTGCATTTGAGACATGGGCTGTACAGTCAGTGTTGCTGACATGCATCCTTTTTGGCACACGGCGACATCAGAGAATAATCGATCTTGACTTCAAAGAAAAGTAATGTTCTCACTAGTGTTAATCGGCACAGAGCACTAGATACAGTGTATCAGGCTTCTCTCTTTTGCAGACATGCCAGCTAATCCACACCATTACAAATCGAACATATAGCGTGACTTACATCTCAATAATCAAAAACTCAGGCTAAAGGTGGAAGAGTATGTTTTTTTTTAAAGGGTCAGTCCACCAGAAGTGAGATTTCAGTTTCAGAAAGATGCCAGAGACTTAAAAGTTTATTTTTGTTACTAATCCTTACAGTGGGGTTGCATTGCATGGGTTTCCTGATCTACCCTTACTTTACCATCAGGGTGGCTGGGTAAACCAAAATCTGGGTGATAAATTAGGTAATGAATCATATTTATATGTTCACCTCAAAAAATAAAATAAAAAAAGAATCAAGAATTAACTTAAAACCTTCAGGTTAACACTGATTGCAGTAGAAGGAGAAGTAATACATACAGTATCTCACAAAAGTGAGTACACCCCTCATATTTTATTATATTTTCATGTGACAACACTGAATAAATTACACTTTTCTACAATGTAAAGTAGTGAGAGTACAGTTTGTATAACAATGTAAATGTTCTGTCCCCTCAAAATAACTCAACATACAGCCAATAATGTCTAAACCGCTGGCAACAAAAGTGAGTACACCCTAAGTGAAAATGTCCAAATTGGGCCCAATTAGCCATTTCCCCTCCCCGGTGTCATGTGACTCGTTAGTGTTACAAGGTCTCAGGTGTGAATGGGGAGCAGGTGTGTTAAATTTGGTGTCATCGCTCTCATTCTCTCATACTGGTCACTGGAAGTTCAACATGGCACCTCATAGAAAAGAACTCTCTGAGGATCTGAAAAAAAAGAATTGTTGCTCTACATAAAGATGGTCTAGGCTATAAGAAGATTGCCAAGTCCCTGAAACAGAGCTGCAGCATGGTGGCCAAGACCATACTGCAGTTTAACAAGACAGGTTCCACTGAGAACAGGCCTCGCCATGGTCGACCAAAGAGATTGAGTGCATGTGCTCAGCGTCATGAGTGCTGCCAGCATTGCTGAAGAGGTTGAAGGGGTGGGGGGGTCAGCCTGTCAGTGCTCAGACCCTACGCCGCACACTGCATCAAATTGGTCTGCATGGCTGTTGTCCCAAAGGGAAGCCTCTTCTAAAGATGATAAACAAGTAAGCCCGCAAACAGTTTGCTGAAGTCAAGCAGACTAAGGACATAGATTGCTGGAACCATGTCCTGTGGTCCAAGATAAACTTATTTGGTTCAGATGGTGTCAAGCATGTGTGGCAGCAACAAGGTGAGGAGTACAAAGTCAAGTGTGTCTTGCCTACAGTCAAGCATGGTGGTGGGAGTGTCATGGTCTGGGGCTACATGAGTGCTGCCAACACTGGGAAGCTACAGTTCATTAAGGGAACCATGTATGCAAACATGTACTGTGACATACTGAAGCAGAGCATGATCCCCTCCCTTCAGAGACTGGGCCACAGGGCAGTAATCCATCATGATCAGGGGCAGACTGACCATTCGGGCACTCGGGCACTGCCCGAGGGTCCCATGCCACTAAGGGGCCCCATCAGGGTTGCCAGCCTCAATAAAACCAGGGACAGTATTTAAAAATCAGTTTTTTTTTTAAATCCCAAGATTATAGCTGCCCCGCCTCTCCAGTACCTTTTTAGTGTGTGTGTGTATTCTGTGTGTGTATACTGTGTGTGTATATTGTGTGTCTGTGTGTGTATACTGTGTGGCCCCATAATCTATTGCTTGGGGTCCCCATAATCTCCTAGTGCCCGGGGGCCCCATAATGTCCTATTGCCCGGGGGCCCCATGAGTTGTCAGTCCGCCCCTGATCATGATAACAACCCCAAACACACATCCAAGAAGACCACTGCCTTGCTAAAGAAGCTGAGGGTAATGGTGATGGACTGGCCAAGCATGTCTCCAGACCTTAACCCTATTGAGCATCTGTGGGGCATCCTCAAATGGAAGGTGGAGGAGCGCAAGGTTTCTAATGCCGCGTACACACGGTCGGACTTTTCACCTACAAAAGTCCGACGGACGCCGCCGGACAAAGTCCGGCGGAAAGTCCGACCGTGTGTGGTCTCCATCGGACTTCCGACGGACCGTTTCGGTCGGATTTTTGCGGAAATCCGACGTACTTTAGATTTGAAGCCTGCTTCAAATCTTTACGTCGTACCTCCGCCGGACTCAGTTCCTGACGGAAAGCCCGTTCGTCTGTATGCTAGTCCGAAGGACCAGATACGACGGAGGAGCAGGTTACTGCATCTCGCGCTCGCTGCAATAGGAAAAACAAATCTTCCTATTGCGGCGAGCGCGGGGCATACCAGGCCCTTAGGTCTGGTATGGATTATAAAGGGGAACCCCTACGCCGAAAAAACGGCGTGGGGTCCCCCTAAAATCCATACCAGACCCCGATCCGAGCACGCAGCCTGGCCGGTCAGGAAAGGGGGTGGGGACGAGCGAGCGCCCCCCCCCCCTCCTGAACCGTACCAGGCCGCATGCCCTCAACATGGGGGGTGGGTGCTTTGGGGGAGGGGGGCGCCCTGCGCCCCCCCCCCCCAAAGCACCTTGTCCCCATGTTGATGAGGACAAGGGCCTCTTCCCGACAACCCTGGCCGTTGGTTGTCGGGGTCTGCGGGCGGGGGCTTATCGGAATCTGGGAGCCCACTTTAATAAGGGGGCCCCCAGATCCCGGCCCCCCACCCTATGTAAATGAGTATGGGGTACATGGTACCCCTACCCATTTACCTAGGTAAAAAGTGTCAGTAATAAAACACAACACAGGTTTTTAAAATAATTTATTAAACAGCTCCGGGGGGGGGTCTTCTTCCGTCTTCGGGGGTCCCTCCGGTTCATCTTCTCCCGGCGTCCGGTTGGTTCTTCTCCGCTCTCCGGCCTCTTCTCCCGGTGTCGCAGGTCTTCGGCCGGCCCCTCCGCTGTCTTCATGTAGCTCTATTGCGAGCGGAGGTCCGGACTTCTGGGCTTCTTGGCTTCTTGGCTTCTTGGCTTCTCTTCTCTTCTCTTTCCCCAGATGTTGACACGACGCTCTCTCCGGCTGGACTGGTCTCTGAGGGCTGCGTTGTGACTTATATAGGCGGAGACCCCGCCCCCATATGATGTCACAGTCCCTGGGCATGCTGGGACTGTGACGTTTTAGGGGGCGTGGTCGACCACGCCCCCTAAAACGTCACAGTCCCAGCATGCCCAGGGACTGTGACATCATATGGGGGCGGGGTCTCCGCCTATATAAGTCACAACGCAGCCCTCAGAGACCAGTCCAGCCGGAGAGAGCGTTGTGTCAACATCTGGGGGAAGAGAAGAGAAGAGAAGCCAAGAAGCCAAGAAGCCAAGAAGTCCGGACCTCCGCTCGCAATAGAGCTACATGAAGACAGCGGAGGGGCCGGCCGAAGACCTGCGACACCGGGAGAAGAGGCCGGAGAGCGGAGAAGAACCAACCGGACGCCGGGAGAAGATGAACCGGAGGGACCCCCGAAGACGGAAGAAGACCCCCCCCCCCGGAGCTGTTTAATAAATTATTTTAAAAACCTGTGTTGTGTTTTATTACTGACACTTTTTACCTAGGTAAATGGGTAGGGGTACCATGTACCCCATACTCATTTACATAGGGTGGGGGGCCGGGATCTGGGGGCCCCTTATTAAAGGGGGCTCCCAGATTCCGATAAGCCCCCGCCCGCAGACCCCGACAACCAACGGCCAGGGTTGTCGGGAAGAGGCCATTGTCCTCATCAACATGGGGACAAGGTGCTTTGGGGGGGGGCGCAGGGCGCCCCCCTCCCCCAAAGCACCCACCCCCCATGTTGAGGGCATGCGGCCTGGTACGGTTCAGGAGGGGGGGGCGCTCGCTCGTCCCCACCCCCTTTCCTGACCGGCCAGGCTGCGTGCTCGGATCGGGGTCTGGTATGGATTTTAGGGGGACCCCACGCCGTTTTTTCGGCGTAGGGGTTCCCCTTTATAATCCATACCAGACCTAAGGGCCTGCGACGGGGCTCGCAAGGTTTCAATCTCGCCAAAAAAAGCGGCGAGATTGAATTCCATTTCTAGTCCCGTCGTTCCAAAGTCACGTTCAAAATGAACGGACTTGTCCGTGTGTGGGAAAGTCCGTTCGTTCTGAAAGTCCGGCGGAAGTCCGTCGGGAAGACCGGATTCCGGAAAGTCCGGCCGTGTGTAGGCAAGTCCGGCCGTTCAGAAAGTCCGGCGGTAGTCCGCCGGAAGTCTGGCGGCAAGTACGTCGGACCTAGCTTTCTAGAAAGTCCGACCGTGTGTACGCGGCATAACATCCACCATCTCTGTGATGTCGTCATGGAGGAGTGGAAGAGGACTCCAGTGGCAACCTGTGAAGCTCTGGTGAACTCCATGCCCAAGAGGGTTAAGGCAGTGCTGGAAAATAATGGTGGCCATACAAAATATTGACACTTTGGGCCCAATTTGAACATTTTCACTTAGGAGTGTACTCACTTTTGTTGCCAGTGGTTTAGACATTAATGGCTGTGTGTTGAGTTATTTTGAGGGGACAGCAAATTTACACTGTTATACAAGCTGTACACTCACTACTTTACATTGTAGCAAAGTATCATTTCTTCAGTGTTGTCACATGAAAAGATAGAAGAAAATATTTTAAAAAATGTGAGGGGTGTACCTCCTTTTGTGAGATACTGTATGTACTAGCCCAAGCCATTTATATTAAACTGGGAACTCTTCTAATTCCTTATAAACATTGATTAAAACCATGTTGTATTACACAAACATTTTTATTTCAAAATTATTATTATTAAAGTTATTACTATTACTGGTATCTTTTCACTGTAAGACTATCAGGTCACACTAATATACTATTTGCACATAATATGTGTACTTTATAAAATGATCCATTTTAGCTATGGAAATGATTTTGCAGCCTCATAAAATGTTTCTTGGCATCATTAGGCATCAGAAAAGGTCAGAAATAAAGCCGTGCATGAAGATTAGAATTTAATGGCTGTGCACGGATCTTCGTGGTCACCACATCCACTTAATTTACTGTGGTGTTTTAATTTTTAGCAAAAGGAAGGGGAAAGATGAGATGTGACTATTGAACTTCCAACAAAAGTTAATGAAAAGCAATACATATCACAGTTTGTGACATGGGGGTTGTTTAACTGTCGTTTTAAGGCTAGTCCACTTTTTTAAACAAACATAAAGAAAAGTTTGAAACAGTACAGTTGCCAACACGGGATTTCCGCCAATAAAAACAGGTAACATTAAAAAACGTAGACATTTTGAAAGTTTAAAGCGTAACTCCACTATTGTTGAGAAAAAAACATTCCCCTCTGGGTGATTTGTGTACATTGCAAGGATTATAACAACCTTTGTCGCAGATTCCTACCTTTTGTTATTCTGAAGAAATCCCTGTATGTTTGTCTGTGCCTCTGTGGGTCTAATGGGAGTGGTCTCATAATCATCAGTCAGCTGTGGCAGCTGCAGGGCACTAATGAGGAAAGCTGCTGGGCCTGCATCCCTTTAGACGTGTTCCTATTGGAAATATCTCACCAAAAATGACATTATTGTTGCAGGGGATGCCTAAAATCTGACTTGCATCCTATGCCCCGTACACACGAGCGGAAATTCCGCCAGCAAAAGTCCAATGAGAGCTTTTGGTCCGAAAATGCGACCGTGTGTTTGCTCCACCAGATTTTTGATGGCAGAATTCCAGTCAACAAATGATTGAGAGCATGTTCTCAATTTTTCGGTTGGAAAAAGTTCTGATCAGAAATTCCTATCGTCTGTACCAATTCCTACGCATGCTCGGAAACAATTCGATGCATGCTCGGAAGTGTTGAACTTCATTTTCTCGGCTCATCGTAGTGTTGTACATAACTGCGTTCTTGAGGGTCGAAAGTTCAGCAAACTTTTGTGTGACTGTGTGTATGCAAGCCGAGCTTGAGCGGAATTCCGTCGGAAAAACCATCCAAGATTTTTCCGACGGAAATTCCACTCGTGTGTACGCGGCATTAGGCAGACTTCTGGGAAAATTGGGGAGCCAATCACAAAAGCAGGAAATGATGTTTCTGGGGAGTGGTCAGTACACATTCTGTGTACAGAACAACTCCATGTAGCCATCTTGCATTGCATTTATAGAAAATTACAGTGGCTGCAGATTAAAAAGAAAAAGGTATTTTTTATTAAACATTCAATTACATAATGACTTGTATCTCAATTGTACATGCTATATTGTTTTTTCTTTATTTGCTATTTTTTCCCCCACAAAAGTGGAGTTACCCTTTAAAGGAATTTGACCCGCAGCATGAATGTCCCATCAATAATCTGGAGGTACCTATTGAACAAATACGCTTGTCATAAGAAAGGAATATCCTTATTTTATAAACTTCTCAGAATTCCCTAAATCTGTTAAAAACAATAAGATTCTGAAATGGGAAAAGGATCTTTCCCTATCTATTTCTTGGGAACAATGGAATAAGGCCATAATTCTGAGTACTAAGACATCATCCTGCATTGAACATTGGGATAATGCCCAAAAGATATTAAACAGATGGTACCTTACACCATATAAACTTTCTAAAATCTACCCATCACTCTCCCCAACTTGCTGGCAATGCAAGGAACAAACTGGTTCCCTTTATCATATTTTATGGAGCTGCAAAAATCTTAGTAGTTTCTGGAAATCAGTTTCAACATTTATTGCTAATCTCACTGGTAATTTACTTCTAGGAAGAAATCTGGATCTTTACTCGAGTAGAGCATAGATTAGTATTAGCAAACGTATTAATAGCAGCAAGGTTGACTATAACAAAACTATGGAAATCCAACAACACACCAAACTTATCTGATGTTGTTATACGGGTGAATACACTTCAGTATGAGTGGATGTTAGCATATAAAAATGACAAAAGGGCCAAGTTTGAGAAACTTTGGCAAATGTGGACTAGTCATCCTAAAGCTTCTACCTCACTCAAAAACATGAGCTGCATTTCTTAAACCATACTTCATTATTATTCCAGGAGTAACATCAAGGTTTTCACAGTTCTCTCTTTTTCCAATTTCTTGAATTGTTCGCGATAATGTTGTCGTTATATTAGCTAGAGCGGGGGTCAGCAACGCATCAATCGCGAGCTACCTAATGACTGCTGACAGGTGACAGGTAGATTGGGAACAGGTCCCAGTGTTGCAGTCCTGGTCTTCCCCTGAGCTCCATGCATGTGCGGCGCAGGCGCACTAGCCCCTAATCCTAGGCGGCGAAAGAAGCCCTCGCCCCTTACATACATGTAGCTGTGGGGCGGGGGAAGCCTCTGGAATCGCTCGGGTGGGTTTGGACTCTTCTCTGAGCACGCCTGAGCTCTTGCTCTTCTGTGGTCATCCCCACCTGCCCTCCTCCTCGATCCAAGAGCCTTGTGGGTGATACCAGGTTGGAAAGTGAGCGAATTGCCTTCAGGACACGTAGATTTTCAACGTCACCTTCCCTGCTCCACTCTGCATAGAAAAAAAAAATCTGTTCTCTCCATACACCCCAGCCATCCTAATGCCCCAGCCCTCCTGACACTCACCTCCCTGATACCCTCCTGATACCCACCCCCCGATGCCCTCCTGACACCCACTCCTCTGATGCCCTCCTGATACTCACCCCCATGATGCCAGCCTGACATCCACCTCCCTGATGCCCTCCTGACACTTACCCCCTGATGCCCTCCTGACACTTACCCCCTGATGCCCTCCTGACACCCACCCCCTTGATGCCCTCCTGACACCCCCCCCAATGCCCTCCTGACACCAACCCCCCTGAGGCCCTCCTGACACCCAACCCTTTTGATGCCCTTCTGACACCCAGCCCCCCCATGCCCTCCATGTAGGGCTGCGCTATCCATGTCGTGGGAAAAATGAGCCACAAAATGTGCGCTCCCACTACGCTAGGTGTGAAGGGGGCATGAAAGTGAAATTGGTGCATTTACACAAGAACAATGAGGCTCAATTCACATCTGCACATTTCTGAACACACAAAAAAAGCATAAAAAATGCATGCTTTGGCTCGTGCTTTGCAAACACACGGTGGTCCTGCATTGTCGTTATATGGTGATGGCACCCCAAGTTCAAGTAGCAGGCATGCATTTGCCATGTGACAAATGCGATGCAAATGCACCAAAAACCTGGTAAAATAACTTACCACGCTCTGCTGCAAAAAAGCTCTGGAGCTTTTTGGGGTGAAGGTCACGTGTAGGGCTGCCCATTCAAGTGAATGACTGCCCTATGCATAACATAGTGACATAGCTCCAAACCGCCCCCCCAAAAAATGCGTGCAGTAATGTGAGTTCCCACTATGCAGAGATGTGAATGGGGGCTGAGAGCTAAATGACTCCATCCACTTCCTCCTATGTACTTGTATAAATCCCTTTCATGACTAAGCCTATTTCTGACATTTGTTGCTTACAAGTTAAAATCCATATTTTTTTGCTAGAAAATTACTTAGAACCCCCAAACATTACATATATATATATTTTTAGCAGAGACCCTAAAGAATAAAATGGTGATTGTTGCAATATTTTATGTCACACGGTATTTCACAGTCTTTCAAATGCATTTTTTGGGGAAAAAAGACACTTTCATGAATGAAAAAAAAACTATACAGTAAAATTAGCCCAATTTCTTTGTATAATGTGAAGGATGATGTAACACAGAGTAAATAGATATGTAACATGACATACTTTGAAATTGCACACACTCGTGGAATAGTGACAAACTACAGTACCTAAAAATCTCCATAGGCGACCCTTTAAAAAGATGTAACGGCTACCAGGTTAGAGTTACAGAGGAGATCTTTTGCGAGAATTATTGCTCTTACTCTGGCGATCATGGCGATACCTCACATGTGTGATTTGAACCCTCTTTACATTTGAGGGCGCAACTTATGTTTATATTTTCTTTGCTGAGCAAGCATGCGGGGATGGGGGCGCTTTAAATTTTTTTTTCTTTTTTTTTTTTTTTTTTTTTTACATTGTCCCTTTAAAAAAAAAAAATCTCATCACTTTTATTGCTGTCACAAGGAATGTAAACATTCCGTGCGACAGTAATAGGTGGTGACAGGTACTCTTAATGGATTTCCTTTGCACAAAAACAGCGATTCTGAATACTATAATTCTCCTTAAATCGGCATTATTGGTAGCCGAGTAAACCGGAAGTGACGCTGTGATGAATCCAGATTTGTACGGGTCTCAGCCTAGGTGGCAGAGGCTCTGGCCGGTGGCTCGAGTCACCCAGTGGGACGGGAGCCCCGGGAAGAGTGGCGGAAGGTGGTGGGAGAGGGGTACAGCACAGGGCTACGTGTGAACTTCAAATAGCACCTTTAAACAACTTAAATGATTTTAGTATGGTCTATGTGCTCAGTCATGAAGGGAAACAAGTCTGGCTTGATAGTGGTTCATCTGTTTCCCTAAAATCACAGGCCCAGGCAATGAACACTTGATGCAATAGGCAGAGTTCCTCTTTAGTGAATATTACTATGACCACTGAATCACTGCTAATGGAAGAAGAAACAGGAAAGTCCTCACAACGGAGATATCTGGTATCTTCAGCTAGCCTGGCGGTGGTATATTTGATGTTCTGTTTGGCAGGATGAGTAAAGTGTATTTAAAGGTATCCTGGCAGACAAAAGTGATGTGCAATATGCTGGCAGTATCCTGGCAAGCGAGACCAATACTATGACCGCTCAGCAGGGTGTCAAGTGTTTCTACAGGTGTAGGCACAGTTAAGACAATGTTGTCTGCCTGCAGTATCTTTAAGGTGGGCAATTGCCCGCTCACCAATCCTGCGACCAAAGAATCAAGTGAGATGCCCTGACAGACAGGTTCTTCTGGTTGCTCGACTGGCTACCTTGCAACCAGAATGCCTCACATCCTCAAGAACGCCTGGAGATACACCTGCAGTCCCTCTCTGATGGGATATCCATCACAGATCGAGCCGTGGTAATATCAGCACACCGAAACCTGGAGCTGTGGCAGGATAGTCACTCCAATGGTTCCTGGCAGCCCCTCTGGTCACGTTCGTCTTTCCTTGCCTCATGGTCAGATCTCCAGCTCCCAGACAGCCTCTCGGTGTCCCACTTACTCTCTTGCCAAAGAGCATGCTGGGGTGAGTAGTTTCTGCCTCCAGTCAGAAGAATAGGACCACCTGTGCTGGGGACTACATGTGCCAGGATCCTTTGCTGCAGGCTGCAGTCCCTAGATAATTGGCTCCTGCCAATTGGGAAGCAGGGAAGGGAGCAAGGTGGGTGGCTGCCTGTGCGAGTGCTGCTAGCATACTGTGCTGTGTCAATGAGGAGAGGGAGGGGGGAATTCATTTACAGCTTCTGACAGGCTAACTCTCACCATCAGTGAGCCTGCCTGTGTAAATCCGGCAACGGCTGGTGGGAGGTGCGGGGCGACTGATGGCAGACCGGCGACCGCTACATTTATTATGAAAAGTGAGATTCTGTCCGAAAGGTAAACTTGGCCTGTAACCACTTGCCGACTGCCCCATAGCACATTTACTGCTACAGGGCGGCCATGCTGCACAGGATCACGTATATATACATGATCCTGCACTTCCGGGTATTGGGCACGAGTGTGCGCTGCCGATGGCTCACTCCTGCTGTTATTCGCCGGCACCCGCTGATCATTCTGTACACAGGCAGAACATCAGTCTATCTATGTAAACAACTGGCAGACTGCTATTCTGTCAGTACAGAAGGCATTGATCCTGTTTTCCTGTTAAGCAGGGACCTATGCCTTCCACTTGTTAAAGCACCTCGCCCACAATTAGAAAACACATTTTAGGCACACATTTAACCCTTTGATTGCCCATGATGTTAACCCCTTCTCAGCCAGTGTCATCAGTACAGTGACAGTGCATATTTTTTACTACTGACCCCTGCATTAGTGTCACCGGGCCCCCAAAAAAGTGTCAGTTAGTTGTCTGATTAGTCCACCGCAATATCGCGGTCCAGCTACAAGTCGCTGATCACCGCCATTATTAGTAAAAAATAAATAAATCCCATAAATATATCCCATCGTTTGTAGACGCTATAACTTTTGCGCAAACCAATCAGTATACGCTTATTGGGATTTTTTTTACCAAAAATATGTAGCAGAATACATATTGGCCTCAATTGATGAAGAAATTTGATTTTTACATTTTTTTATTGGATATGTTTTAGGGCAGAAAGTAAAAAATATTGTTTTTTTTTTTTTTCAAAATTGTCGGTCTTTTTTTGTTTATAGAGCAAAAAATAAAAGAATAAAAAATGCAATACCACCAAAAGAAAGCTTTATTTGTGGGAAGACAAAGGACAGTGTCGCACGACCGCGCAATTGTCAGTTATACTAATGCAGTGCCGTATAGCAAAAGATGGCCTGGTCAGGAAGGGAGGGTAAATCTTCCGGAAGTGAAGTGGTTAAAGAGAATATCATATGCATGTTCCCAACAAGATTCATAACATTGATCAATGCTATGGTTTGTATTTTAGATTGTAATAAAATAGAAGTATAGTGCGCTGAAGACACTTTTGTGTCAATAAAGAGTTTTTGGAGAATAAGAACAGGGATATAAACAAAAACAGGAATATGAACATGGACAAAAGATACAAATCCAGGTCAGCGGAGAAAACACAGTGTGATCAGAGTACATCTCTAATCACAGGACGGAACATTTGAGATTGCTAAGCCAGGGAGTCCAGTTTTTATCAAACTTGAATGATTCACTTTCTTTAGAAGATTTCACTTCTCAAGGGAACAATAAGTTTTAAAGTGTAAGTTTTGCCATAACTTCTATTTATTTATTGTTCACGTTTTAGATAGTACAGTAAAACCTTGGTTTGTAACTTGGTTTGAGAGCGTTTTGCAAGACAAGCTAAATTTTTAAATACATTTTGACTTGATATACAAGCGATGTCTTGATATACAAGTAGCATCATGTCACACCGGAGTATAAAACAGAAGAGAGGCACCTCTAAGTGTAGCAATATGGTTACATTTAATGAAGGTACAACATTTAGCAACTCACATGGTTGATGATTAAAAGAGGCACATCTAAGTATGCAGGCATCCGGGGAGTTGCTAAATATTGTACCTTCATTAAATGTAACCATATTGCTACACTCAGAGGAGCCTCTCTTCTCTTTTATACTCTGTAGCTCCTGCTGGATTTTGCTTCTAATCCCCTTGTGGAGGCTTCTATTTGTGGATGGACATTTTATGGTTACACAACCTATCACATTGCTATAATCTATTTATATGGACTTTAAACTGATGGACCTATGAATAAATGTTTGTGGAACTAATCATTTGAGTTTCCATTATTTCTTATGAGGAAATTTGCTTTGATATACAAGTGCTTTGGATTACAAACATGTTTCTGGAACAAATTATACTCGCAATCCAAGGTTTTACTGTATAGGCAAAAATTAGAGCCACTCTCAGGCTTTATTGTTTCTGTGCCTCCATTGGGTAGATTTCCCTTCTATAATCATTCTCATGACCATTAGACATATGCAATTCATTTCGTTCCGAATTTGTTTTTTAACAAATTTTGACAAATTCGTTAATTCGGAAATATCCGCATTAATGAAAACCCGTTTAACAAATTTTTCAGAATAGTCATAAATTTTAATACGAAAATTCGTAACTTCAAAAATTTGTAAAATCAGAAATTCGGAAATTTGAAATTGGAAAACCCGAAAACCCAAAATTCAAAAATCTGAAATAATAACTAACTAATAATAACTTAACTATTACTAACTGTTAAATTATAGGTATTGGAATTTCCTTTCAAATTTGGCTGTTAGTGAACGTAACGAATACGAATGTATCCGGAGTTACAAATTATCCAAAATAACAAATGCCGTATCTAAACAAATGGAACGTATCAAATTATTAATAATAAATAACAACAATAATAATACAAATGTTTTATAATTATTATTGTTATTATTATTATTTATTACTAATTTGATCCGTTCCATTTGTTTAGGTGCGGCATTCATTATTTCGGGTAATTCGTAACTTTGGATAGATTTGTATTCGTTACGTTCACTAACAGCCAAATTTGAAAGGAAATTCCAGTACCTAGAATTTAATAGTTGGTTATTATTAGTTAGTTAGATAGTTATTCTTTTGAATTGTTAGATTTTCTTTCTTATTTTTAGGTTTTCTAATTTACGAATTTTCGAATTTACGAATGACTCCAAAAGAAAACCAAAAAGAAAAACGAATGGAACTAAAAGAAAACGAATACATTTTTCGGCAATGCACATGTCCAATGACCATTGTCATTGGAACAGATAGTCTCGGGAAATCCAAAATTAAAACCAGAAAAAAGTGAGGTTTAGGGCTGAAAGATGCATTTTTGTTGTAGTGCATTACTCTAATGTGCGTTTTAACTTGTGAATCGCTGTGTCGCATGTTAACACTCATTATGTGATATAGTGTTTTGTGGTACCATTCAACACATTAAGGCAATGCAGCTTTGATGCATGTGTTTTGCAACATACCACAACAAACAGTAACATACCATCGGAAAAAAAATATTTACTTTTGCTTTTTTCTATTGGCAGCCAACTCAAAATTAATTGTCTGCTATAACGCAATGCATGTTAAAGTCCCGAACACAAATTTTTCGGATGGAAAAATTTGTGCGGCGAGCTGTCTGGCGATTTTCAGATCGTTAGTACGGTTCTTTCGACAGCCGATTTTGCTTTTTCGTCAGACAAAAGCTGGATGTGCAGACTATAAAATTTTGTCGGATGTGAACTCAACGTCCAATTTTCGTTTCATTAGTATGGTTTTCGTACGAAAAAATACGCAAGAGCAAGACTACGCATGCTCAGAAACGAAGGAATACATACAAAACTATTCAACACATTACGTCACTTCTGACGCTGTATTCTGTTGTACGAAAATTTTCGTATTATGAGTAACCTCTTAATTTTAGACATGAGACTAGCAAGCCACAAAAAACTTACATTTGGTCGTCTGCGAATCGAAGTGTGTGTACGAGGCTTTACACACGAGTCAATATACGTGTGTGTATTAATGCAATGCATGCAAAGCACAAGGACAGAAAAGTGTAAATGGGCCCTTAATCCTTCACTGGAGAAATCTGTCCTAGCAATAATAAAATGGGAATTTTCCCTGGAAATTCCCTCACTTCCTATATCTCCAGGACAGGAAGTGAAGTGAAATTTCCCCAATTGGACGCAGACTTGCAAAAATATATAAACTGATCATCAAAATAAATATATTTTTTTATTTAAATGTAAATAATTTTAATAAAGGTTAAAACAATAAATACAAAAGTTTCGCCTATACATACACTTTAATATTGGAGAACAGTTTGAGTTTTTTTAGGGTTTTTTTATGTACTAATTATTTTATTTTTTTAATACTTATATCTTAGAAGTGAAGGTTCTGGAAAAGGGCACTTTATAAGATTAAAGTATGCTTTTATCTCCCCTCAGCAGGGCACACACACCGTCCTTCATCCTCCTGTTGCTTGTTTCAGCTTCCAGGAGAAAAAAAATATATTCTTGGTGTGAAGATACATGTACCTCACATTATACAGTATGTGAGATCTGGACCAGCTGGCTAGTACCAATGCAGTCCATAGTCCTGCATATGCTATGATTTGAAGATTTCACAGAGCGACTACATTTATGCCCCGTACACATGATAGGATTTTCCGACGGAAAAGGTTCGATGGAAGCTTGTTGTCAGAAATTCCGACCTTGTGTAGGCTCCATCGGACATTTTCCATTGGAATTTCCGTCACACAAAATTTGAGATCTGGATCTCAAATTTTCCAACAACAAAATCCGTTGTAAATTCCGATCGTGTCTACACAATTCCGATGCACAATGTTCCACGCATGCTCGGAATCAAGCAGAAGAGTAGCACTGGCTATTGAACTTCATTTTTCTCGGTTCGCCGTACGTGTTGTACGTCAACGCGTTCTTGACGTTCAGAATTTCCGACAGGATTTGTGTGACTGCGTGTATGCAAGACAAGTTTGAGCCAACATCCGTTGGAAAAAAAACAAGGATTTTGTTGTCAGAAAATCCTGTTGTGTTTACAGGGCATTACACTTTGTCTGCTGAACAGAGCAGTGCAGCAGACAACAGAAAGGTATGTGCTGCTTCAAAGTGCTCTGTCTTGCTTGGGCAAATCTAGATTTACTGAATGTAGCACCCTCTTAACCCCCAGAGGCTTGATGGCACCTACAGAGACAGGAATGGGCCACCAACATTTGACCACAGGGCTGAGTCCATGGCTAAAATGTGGGACAGAAAAAAAATTGGGCGCCAGCCACTCTGCTTTACTTAGAAGTCTTATTGGCCATCACACACAATGAGGAGAAGGTTGGGGATCCCAGATACCCAAGCAGATCCCTTACACACTACTCCGGATCCATGTCCAGCTTCACAGTGTCAGAACCTTCAAACTAACCTGGCAACACTGTAGGCAGTATCTCTGCTGGTTCACAGACTTCTCTCTCTTGCTGGTTCCTTGTGTCCTCTGTAGTGTTTCCTAGGCTTCCATGCATCCACTCCAAGAAAGTCACCAGGCGCTTGTGCGAAACCATCCTTCATCCTGGCTTTCATTCTCAAAGTCCTCCCTCTGGGTCTTTATCTTTGTACAGTTTCCCACATCCACCTTCAGGACAGTCTTCAGCACCATTTCAGGCCTATATCCACATACAGAGAACGCTGAAGGCCCCATTCAGGCTATGGGCAGATCAGTCCAACAGCACCTCCCCAGGCCAAAGCCTGGGGTAAAAGAGAGCTTACAAGGCCTGCCCCAAATATTTATATTCACCCCAAGCATGCACCAGTGGTCATAAATCCCCTACTGAGTTGGCTAGAAGAAATATAAATATTCATAACTAAGTCTTGTTGTGGAATTCCATACTATCACTAGTGGTACTAGAGACCAAGACTACAAATTCAGGACTACCACTCATCATAGCCACATTTATATAGTAGTCCCAGTTTATGACAGGGTAATACATGTAACTGAAGTTAACCCCTCCCTACCACCGCTTCACGGCCCTTTAAGAGCTTCTAAATGCAAGAAAGCGGAGGCGGGCATTCGAGTCATGTGACCACTGGGATTGGCTGTGACAGTGGACATATGATCTGATCTGATGATATGATCTGAAAGCTCCTGATTGCAAGTGTGCATTGGGAGCAGGGCGCGCTCTCCCAGCACAGAAAAGTGTTTACATAGGGCTGCATGTATATGGCTTCTCGGCATTAAAGCCCACCTGCCGAGAGGCCGCATATTTTTGTACCATCTGCAGGAAGAGGATAAATTTATTTTTTGTGCAAAAAAATCAAGTCCAGTTAGTCATATATATTGCAAGGATTTAATTAAATGTCATTGCAGAGTCCTACTTACTGCTGCTTCTATTTAAACACATGGATTACATTCACTTCCTACTTCCCCGATGCTGCGCAGGGGGGTCTTTTTGTCAAAATCACGTGGTCGACCCAACTGTCCGATAAAACGGCTAGAAAAGCAATGAGCTAATAACAGGATCAGAGAAAAACATTTTTAGGGGAGTTTTTAACACAACACCACTATTATTGCCAGGATAAAAAGAAGCCAATATCTGACATTTTGCCGGTTTTAATACAGTAAAACCTTGGATTGCGAGGAACTTGGTCTGAGAGTATTTTGCAAGACCAGCACATTTTTTTTATAAATTTTGACTTGATAAATGAGCAATGTCTTGATATACAAGTAGCGTCACGTCACAACTGGGTATAAAAGAGAAGAGAGGTGCCTCTAAGTGTAGCAATATGGTTACATTTAATGTAGGTAAAACATTTAGCAACTCACACGGTTGATGATTAAAACAGGCACATCTAAGTATGCAGGCATCCGGGGTAAAGCTGTCCACATAGACCGTCCTCCTCACCGCTGGCTATCACCGCTGTCAGTCTGCAAGCTTGTGCAAAGCAGTAAGAGTTAATGCTGCTGCCTCTGGAGCCTGGAGCCACTGTGGAATCCCCCTGCTTTGGCCATGAGCAGGAGGAGATGAGCAAGAGCACAGGCAGGAGGAGAAGAGCACAGGCAGGAGGAGATGAGCACAGGCAGAAGGAGAAGAGCACAGGCAAGAGGAGAAGAGCACAGGCAGGAGTAGAAGAGCACAGGCAGGAGAATAAGAACACAGGCAGGGGGAGAAAAGCCCTAGTAGGAGGAGAAGAGCACAGGCAGGAGGAGAAGAGCACAGACAGGAGGAGAAGAGCACAGGCAAGAGGAGAAGAGCTCAGGCAGAAGGAGAAGAGCACAGGCAGGAGGAGATGAGCACAGGCAGAAGGAGAAGAGCACAGGCAGGAGGAGAAGAGCACAGGCAGGAGGAGAAGAGCACAGGCAGGAGGAGAAGAGCACAGGCAGAAGGAGAAGAGCACAGGCGGGAGGAGAAGAGCACAGGCAGGAGGAGATGAGCACACACAGGAGGAGAAGAGCATATGCAGAAGCAGAAGAGCACAGGCAGGAGGAGATGAGCAGAGGCAGGAGGAGAAGAGCACAGGCAGGATGAGAAGAGCACAGGCAGGATGAGAAGAGCACAGGCAGGAGGGAAGCACTGCTGTGGAAAGACAACCAAGGATGGATGCCAGAGCCTGAATGGAGAGGATGCCTGACACCGCTGGAGTGCACTGGGAGATAGGGACGCATTTCAAAGCATGTCGCTTCTTCTTCAGCCTAATTGTTTTCTATGTGCCCCATTCACACTGCAATTCAGCCTGGAGGTGTTGTGCAGTGAGCTGCATTAAAGGGAAAACATGCTGCATTTGATCACGGTGCGCAGGAAAGCACTGCATGTCACCGCGCTGCCGTGACATGAATGAGGTGCGCACTTCAAACAAAGTTTACAGAAAAAAAGAAAAATAGGGAACTGTGTGATGCACTGAAATGTCCCCTAGTGCCGGCTCACTGTAACTGCAATAGACAGCTGCCCACACATAAACGTTAGTTTATACCGGTAGTGTCAACAGTCCCTTATATAACCATATAAAATATTTATTATTATTATTGAAAGAGGAGTTAATAGAATAATAATAATAATAGGTAAAATAAAGTATAATAGTAATAATAAACAATATCTATATTCTCCAAAAATCATCCATACACATCCACTACTTAATGGCAGTGCAATCTACTTGTTATAAAATTGTTTCTTAGTGAGGTTTTTATGCTTCCTTACAATGCCATCTGTGATTTCCTGATTCCCTCCCTTTCCCTCTCTGTTCTGTTTTGAATGAATAGTGCACATTAGTTGCATTGCTCTATGCACACTACAAATATCCTAGTCTATTGACCATAGTCCAAAGAGGGTAGCTACAAAATTTAGCCACCCTCTACCAGGGAGCCAGATCACAGCATCAAAAAGAAAAAGGGAATTTGCAAATTTGTAGGAGGCTGAGAGCAAAATTAGGTATTTTTTTTAAATACATACATGAATAGTTTTTTTTTTTTAACCAGGATTTAAAACCCCTTTCACACTGAGGTGCTTTTTAGGTGCTTTCATGCTAAAAAAAAAGCACCTGAAAAGCTCACAAAAAACTATTTCCATTAAAATCAATGAACGCTTTCACACTGGAGCAGTGCGCTGGCAGGGCAGTGAAAAAATGCCCCTCTCCATTGAAATGAATGGAAAGCTCTTCAAAAGCGCCCTAAAAGCTCTTCAAAAATGCTCAGTGTTTTACTGGCAGTTTAGAAGCGCCTCAGTGTAAAAGGGGCCTAAGTGTCACTTTAATGTTTAAAGGAACACTTAAAAATTTTCAAAATTCTAATTCAAAATACTTACTTCATTAACACCCCTTTCACACTGAGGCAGTTTTCAGGCATTTTAGCGCTAGAAATAGCACCTGTAAAGCAACTAAAAATGCCTCCCATTCATTGCAATGGGTGCTTTCACACTGGGGCGGTGCGCTTGCAGGACAGTAAAAGAAAGTCCTGCGAGCAGCATCTTTGGGACGGTTTGGGCGCGCTGTATTTAGCGCTACCAAAATGCCCCTGCCCATTATTATTATTATTATTATTATTCAGGATTTATATAGCGCCCACAGTTTACGCAGCGTTTTACAATATAAAAGGGAGACAATATAGTTATAATACAATACAATACAATAGGATTAAGAGGGCCCTGCTCAGAAGAGCTTACAATCTAATAGGGTGGGGCAGGTGGTACAAAAGGTTGTAACTGTGGGGAATGAGCTGGTGGAAGTGGTAGGAGATTAGTTGGAGACGTGATAGGCTTTCCTGAAGAGATGAGTTTTCAGGGATTGCTTGAAGGTAGCAAGAGTAGGGGATAGCCGGATAGGTGGAGGTAGCGAGTTCCAGAGGTTGGGAGAGGCTCTGGAGAGATCCTGGAGACGAGCATGGGAGGAGGAGATGAGAGAGCTTGAAAGCAGGAGGTCTTGAGAAGAGCGGAGAGGTCGATTTGGGTGATATTTGGAGACAAGATTAGTGATGTAGCTCTGGGCAGAGTTGTGAATGGCTTTGTATGTTGTGGTTAGAATTTTGAATTTAATTCGTTGGGTGATTGGGAGCCAGTGTAGGGATTGAAGTAGAGGGTTGGCAGGCACTGAGCGGTTGGTAAGGTGGATAAGTCTGGCAGCAGCATTCATGATAGACTGAAGAGGGGAGGAGCCTATGGAGAGGCAGGCCAATGAGAAGGGAGTTGCAATAATCAAGGCGAGAGATAACAAGGGAGTGAATGAGGAGCTTGGTGGTTTCATTTGTTAAAAAAGGGCTCTAAAAAATTTTTAGAGATGTTATGGAGGTGAATTCTACAAACTTTTGACAACGATTGGATTTGAGGCTGAAATGACAAGTCAGGGTCTAGAATTACACCTAGTACCCTGGCGTGAGGGGAGGGGCTGATGGTTACATTGTTGATTTTGATGGAAAATTCATGGAGGGGGGCACGGGCGGGGGGGAATATTAATAGATCAGTTTTGCCCATTGCAATGAATGCACCTGAAAAGCGATTTGGAAGCGCCAAAACATGGGAGTTTTTAATTCCTTCTTTGGGGTTAAAAGTGCCCCGCTAGTGGCCAAAAAGCGGTGCAAAAGCTAACGTGCTTCACTACTAACGGCCGGCACTTTTAGTGTGAAGGCAGCCTAATAAACACATAACTGAAAACTGCTTTCCTGTGACTGCACTCCTTATATTTAAAGTTTATCTCCAGGGACAGAAAATAATCCTCTTTTGCAACCCCCCCCCGAACCAAATCTATCCTTTTATTATTAAAATAAAACTCACATTTTTTTTTAATTTAAAAAATCTGGTCACATGACAGGCCAGATCCCAGATCTTATTGCTTCTGCTTTGTAGTGTCAGGGGGTCAGGGGGTTCATTCTGCAGTACCCACACTGCAAGTATCTGTCACAGGGTCCTCATTGAAGTTCTCACAGTGTTAGAAAACATTCCAGAGGGATGTCATACAGACACAAGTCTAGTTTGTTAAGCAAAGAATGGAACTTCCCATCGCTGGCAGCCACTATCAGAGAGGCACTGCAGGGGATCATATAACAGCTGACTTAGTAGTAGTTTTCAAGGTTTTTTTGGGTGCTTGCAGGTGGGATGGGATCTGGACATTAAAGGGTTACTAAACCCTCGTTTTTTTTTTTTTTTTTTTAAATAACAAACATATCATACTTACCTCCACTGTGCAGTTCATTTTGCACAGAGTGGCCCCGAACCTCATTTTCTTGGGTCCCCCGGCAGCGCACACAGCTCCTCCTGGCATCTGGAAACCCGTTAGGAGAAGCGTTCTCCCAAGGGGTTACCGTGCGGGCGCGCTCCCCGTCCATAGACACAGAATTCCGGACTTGGCCCCACACCCCGGAGCCTGCGTCATTGGATTTGATTGACAGCAGCAGGAGCCAATGGCTGCTCTTCTATCAATCTATCCAATCAAGAGCCGAGAACCCCGGGCAGAGAGGTAGAATGGGCTCAGGTGAGTAAAACGGGGGGGGGGGGGGGGCTGGGGGGCTGCTGAGTGACAGAAGTTTGTTCACCTTAATGCATAGGGTTTACACAAGGGTTTACAACCCCTTTTCTTTCAGATTCGAATCTCTTGCTGCAACTCACAACAAAAGGGAAAAAAAAGTTTTTTTTTCTGATTGTAGTTCTTTAATACTTCATCAAGTCTGGACCTTTGCTTTTTTTATAGTATTTTATTTCTGTTAGGCAACTTTACAAATTGCATAACTGTGATTTACTTTAGAAGATCTGCAGATGGTAAAATTGTTGCTGTTGGCGAAGAATTAATCCACCTTTCCCAGGCAACAAAACTGCATCCCAGCCAGAATTAAAAAGTGAAAATTTAAAGTTGTTTATAAAGACAAAATAAAAATAAAAAATCATAAAATCCAATTGATTGTCCTAGGACTAGCCTCGGGCAAAGGAGATGTTAAAGGAGACATTGTACGTGTTCACATTAACACTACAGCAAAATATATTACCAAAATGTTCTTAAATCAACAGCAAGGTGTTTAAAATGGATGTTGTAGTCAATAAAAATGTTTTCCAATACTATACAATATATGGGTCTTATTTTTATTTTTTTATATTTTTAACTACAGATTTTATGAACAAAGATAACCTTTGTAGCTTATCCGAAGAGAATCTACAATAGTTTCAGTTTTATTTTTATTTGTTATATTTTATGGTTTCATGATTTATATTAAACTATTATATTTTATATCATACTTTAACCAATAAACATTTACACAGATGCACAACATTTTTTGTAGATGCTGCCCCTGTAGCACGTTTAAAGCGACAACAATTTTTTTAACTTGCATTCTCTAATGTGCATTAGAAAATGGAGGCATTGGCAGTGGCTTTGGCAGTGGCATACTTGGGAAAGGAGGTGGGGATCCAACCTGGGTGCATTCAGGTGGGAAGGGTCTATTACCATACCCCCTGCACAGTCCCTGCAAAGTATCCTCAAAGCTGTGATATGCCAGACAGCTCTCTGTCAGACCACCAAAGCAGTGCTAGTGTCAAGGAAAGCTTTTCTAGGCTCCTCCTCAGCTCTTACAACTCATTTGACACAGCTGAGAGGAAATCTGGGAGGGCTTCTCCTCACTCTGTTAGGTCTAGGGAACTTGAATAAAAGGAGAGAAATGATGCTGCTGAAGGAGCATTTTTTGCTTGGGGAGGTTGTTGGGGAGGAGAGTGTTATGCCGCGTACACACGACCGGACTTTCCGGAAAACTAGGTCCGACGGTCTTCCCGACGGACTTTTGGCAGAGGTCCGAAGGACTTTCAGAATGAACGGACTTGGCCACACACGAACGGACTAAGTCCGGTCGAAAGTCTGTTCGTTTTGTACATGATGACGTAAACGGACAAAAAAAGGAAGTTCAATAGCCAGTAGCCAATAGCTTCCCTTGCGTCGTATTTGGTCCGTCGGAGCACGGTTTTTCCGATCTTTAGTCTGTCGGACTTGAGTCCGTCGGATGGATTTGAAACATGTTCTATTTCTAGGTCCATCGGATTTTTTCCCCAAAAACAATCGGACTAGTCCATACACGATCGGATTGTCCGACGTACTGATCCCGTCGGACCTAGTTTACCTGAAAGTCCGGTCGTGTGTACGCGGCATAAGATGCCATTCAGGGTTGACTTGAAGACACTTGAAAAGTTAGCCCATCCCAGAGTGATAACATCAGCAGGCTTGCTTTATTCTTATCAGATGGAATATGAGAAAAGCTGTGCAGATGGATTCTTCTGATTTGGAACTGAGTCTTACATGTATTTACACAAGAATTATGACATACAAAGTTCCTTCTATGGTAAACAGTGGAAAATCTAATCTAGATAAGAAACTCCTTCATTTACGGTACTTTATGGTACAGAAACTAAATTATACAGAAACACCCCTTGATAGTTGTCTACCTGTGTGTGGGAAGTCTTGCAACATCCCTAACTTAAGCCACATCTGTCGGTATGTCAATTTGTATGCCAAAGTGCATCTGGTGTTTGATCATGAGCCAGGCATTGCTGGACATACGCAGCTGACCCCAGCTTAGCAGTGTCGCATACCTTGGTTGGAGGCCAAGCTGATGACAGGGCTTCCCTTACAGCTCTAGTCCAAGCTCCCCTGAATGTGGTGACAGAGGTACAAGGCTCAAAGAAGCATGAGTGCCAAAAGCTTGGTAGCGGGTGGCTGCCGGGGACAGAGACATAGTCACGGTGATCCAGGGTCATACATGGTAAGGCAGAAGGAAGATTAGTCAGGTAGCAGGCTGAGATCTGTACCAGGGAAGCAGGCAGAGAATAGTCAGAGGCGAGCTGAGGTCAGTATCCAAAATCCACTGAGCAAGGTCAGGAGCAAGCCGGGTAAGGAATGGGAGGTCAGTCAGTAAAAGTAGGAGCACAGGAACGCAGGTCACAGGAAAGCTGAAGAACATCTAGTGATTAGCACACATCAGGGCCTCCTTTAAATAGGCAGCTTGGTGCCATTCCAGGGATTTACAATGTGTGTTGGCACACACAGATGCGCCGCCATGTCAGCCCACATTGGTTATTGGCCCAAGCTTGTCTGTATCCTGGAACATGTGAACAAGCATTAGCTGCCTTAGTTACCTGACAAGCAGGTTAAGATTATGGTTGTCTTTTAAGGTTTTACATAATTTAATGTGGTTTTAATGGAATAAGGCTATTTAGCATTTTTTAATTCATGGGATACATAACCATTTGATTAAGGGATTATGTATTTGAAAAAAAATTACATATTATTTTATTTCCCAGATATTGAAAAAAAAATATTTTTTACATTGCATTTGTGATTGTTCTATTTGGGGTTAATTATCAGGTGTCTAACTTAAATACCAACCAGTCTTGGGGAGGGTATGTGTGAAAGAGCCAGGTACTCAAGAAGAGTATGTCCGTCATATAAGCTTCCCTTGCCCGGTACCAGAACAATCCAAGATCCCTTAGCTCACCCAGTCACTTGACGGGGCATAGTGTTGGGTGGCGCAAAACATTAACTGTTTATTAAAACACAGGCACAAAGAGATATACGCTCTGGAACAACCCCCCCTTCTTTGCATAATGACACAGGGTGGGTAAACTGTAACATTCGGTAACATGAAACACAGGTGCATTCAAATGTTTCAACAAATAATTAAATCAGTAACTGGGCACGTAGACAGGCTTATCAGCAGGAAGGCTGTTGCAGAAATTCCCCCTCTAGCAACTAATAGCTAACAGTGATATAATTAACATGAGCTAATTAACTAGTCACTTAAAACAGCCTAGGTGGTTCAGCACCTACACCCTGGATGCAAAGTACTGTACAATCCACATTCTTACAAGTATAAACACATAGATGAGAAGACAGAAAGAAACAACAGGGGATCCAATTAACCATGGAATTCACATCTAAGCAATGCTTTGATTAATCAGGAATCACAGACTACATGGCAACTGCCTACAAGAGGCTATGAGGCAAAAGCTCATACAATGTCCCAGCAGTCTGATACATTGGAATTCATTTATCTTCATATATTTCTTGAGGGATATTGTTGATAAATATTACTGGTCCAAGTGAAGGAGCCTCTCCAACTTTCAACACAAACCACACATATAAAACTCAGGATAACAGGGATAAAGTGAAATGCTGAATCCAGTGTGCTTGTACTGTGAGTTTGGTTAGGGCAGGCCAGACTGGGCTTCTCAGTCACCCTGTGCTCCTAATAGACACAGAGCGACTTACACATAAGAGGGGCCAGGGGAGCAGAAAAAGGGGTTTCCCGACCTCTCTAAGGTAAGCTGGGCTCCGCTGCCCCCCCCCATCCAAAGTGACTCCCATCACAGTACTGTATGTACGCACATATAGAACTATGTTTCAATTAATGTCTTTTGCTCCTGAATGCTGTATCCCAAACTTGCTGAGTTTTAAATATAATTTTTATTAAATTGGGAGTTTTTGTTTTTGAAACCTGGCTGGCTTGAATTCCTCTGGCCTGCACCCTATAGACACACAACATCAATCAGCCCCTGAGCCATGGTAAAATATACCCATCATTAATCTGGTGAATCTTTCCCTGTGGGTACATCATTTCTGTTGGATTTTGCTGCACTTAGATGTTATAATTCCACTAGTGATTGAACATCTTGGACTCCGTATGTTGTGAAGGATTAATATTTAAGTCCATTTGTCATAATGCACATTTCTGTGTTTTCCCAGTCACTCAGAAAGGTGGGCGTTTTATGTTGATACATTTGCCTCTTTAGGACCTACTTGTACTCTAACATGAGCCTCATCTTTTTTGCCTTTTTTTAAGGGGGAGGGAGTTAAAATTGATGGCCAATGTCACAATTGCTTGTTTGCTACCTGTGTGTTGTCACATTTGCCCATTTATTTCCTGAATATTGTCACAATTGTCCATTTCTTGTCCATAAGCCATAATTGCCAATTCCTCCAACATATTGTCACAATTGTCTATATTTTGTCAAGTCTCCATTGTTTGGAGAACCATATTATTATAATTTAGCCCCCACAGGTTTGTCACTATCAAGCAACACTATGATATCCATGTTTTGCACTTAGCATGCCAATATTATCTCTGTGTTTCATTATGGGAGATTTACTAAAACTGGTGCACACAGAATCTGGTGCAGCTGTGCATAGTAACCAATCAGCTTTTTACTTCAGCTTGTTCAATTAAGCATTCATAATAAAAACCTAGAAGCTGATTGGTTACTATTCACAGCTGCACCAGATTCTGTGTGCACCAGTAAATCCCCCCATGTTGTCACACTACATGTGCTACTATTGATACCTTTACTTTTTTTTATTATTATTATTACAGATACAAAATTCAGATAAAGAAAATCTTTACTAACCTGTTTTTTTTTTTTGTTCAGTATGAACAGTAATTTAATGTATTGATCATTGCTGAAAATAATTTTCACATATAGAAGAGCATGGTGAGGAGGTGGTTTCGCCATGGGTTCAAATTTGGTAGCTACAACACTTCAGATACATAAAAATCTAATCAAAAGACAGAATGCAGACAACATCTGTACCAGCAAAAGTTTTTTTGTAAATTAGCACCTGTGTGTGTATCTAATAAAATTGTATTTATTTCAGGAAAACTGAAATATAAACAGAGGAGATTGTATACATATGCAGCAAAGTTCTATTGGCTTCTCATTCAAATCTTTCAAAAGCATTAAACACATTGGCAAATGAGTTTGATTAGAGTGATCAAATGGCCTAAATGAAGTGATTAAACTCTTCAGCTGAGTAAGTATAGCCTGTGATTTCTTTTTTTGATTTAGGGGTAATTGAAGTAAATGAGAATTTTCTTTTTTTAGGTAAATTTGTTTGGCTTAGCACTACGAATCTTAATGTATTCACCTGGCATGTTTACATAAGTAGCAATCAACAATTACAGTCAAAGTTTCGAGGGCTCATCCAAATGTGCCTTCTAAGCGGTAAGTTTAATGAAGCTCATTCAGAGCACACGTGGAGACACTGAAGGAAAATATCAAATGCTGAACTGGCTGTGTTTCCTGTGAAGCTCTAAAAAATAATAACTAGCTGGTTCGTTAGGAGGCCCCTGTAGAGCAAATGGAACTGCCATTACTACAGCTTGTGTATATTTCTATATATTAAATATTCAACATCTTCTTACTAATTGCTTTGTAAAGAGAATACCAATTTCTCTCAAGTTTTCATGAGTTTTCATTTACAATAGGTACAGTACATCTTTAAAATGTGTAAAGCCATTTTTTTTACCATATCATGTTATTTTTATGTTTGTTTCCCATCAGGGAAATTCCTTCACTTTCTCTCTCAGAAATGCAATAGAAAGTAAATGAAAATCTCTACAATATAAGGGTATGTTCCCTATTTTTGATGTTTATAACCAAAACATGCGTTCCCATCAAATGATTTCCCCTCCCCTTTGCTCTGGTGACAGCTGTAAAGTTTGGGATTTCCCATCACTTTCTAAATTGGTTGCAGAAAACATAGAGATGACGAACCTCGTCAACTGTTACAGCAATAGCTAAAGGGGTGTAAGTCAGTGGCGGCTGGTGCTCCATCGTTCGGGGGGGGGGGGGCAAACAAACCTGAGACATCTAGCCCTGATGCTCCAGCCCGCTACCCCACACTAACCCCTCCCAGTCGCCGGCCCGCTCGATCGCTCGGCACTTACCCCATCCAGGTTGCGGCTGTGGCTTCCCCCCTCCATCTCCTCCATGTCCTGGCAGACACTGCTTCTCCTCCCAGCCCATTGTGTCCCCATTAATGGGGTCTTAGGACTCCTGGCCAATTGGGTCTCAGGACCTACTTCCTGATTGGTCGGGAGGAGAGACATTAGCAAATATTAATTTGCAAATGTCACACAACGGGTGGGCTCAGGGCGCAGTTTTGAAGCCAATTGGAGCCTCAGGCTCTAATCATGTTCTTTAAAAAAAACCCCATTGAAATCCATACGTATGACACCCTGCATATAGATTAGGAGCCGGGCACATGGATTAGGGGGGCGGTGCCCCTGTGTCCCTTATGGATGAGCCGCCACTGGTGTAAACCCTACTCTATAAAAACCATAAAAATATACTATATATTTTTATTTGTATATACTATACAACTACTTAAACTTTATTGGGGAATTTCTTTATACCATTTTGTATCCTAAACAAATGTTCAAAACAAATGTGGCAAAAATACCAGTATTTATTATTTTATTAATTAATGAAGCTATAACCAGACATACAGGATATCTATATAACACCCGTTTTTTTTGTTTTTTGGGGGGTTTTTTGTACCAGTTGAACTATTTTTTTCCTTTTATTTATTTTCCTTTTCATTATGGTAGGAAAAATTAGCTGCAATCAATGAGGGTAATTTTTCAAAACTGGAACAGCAACCATTCCACGTTCTATCTTTCAAAAGTTTAACTAAGCAAGCTAAAGATAGAACCTGTAGGTCGCCATGCATTGCTGTCCCAGATTCTGGCTGCTCCAGTATAGAATTAGCCCCCTGTGATTACATTAGTTAATCATTTATCACATGGGACTAATTCTATAGTCCATAACATGTGTA
This sequence comes from Lithobates clamitans, assembly GCA_037952925.1. Classification (NCBI taxonomy): domain Eukaryota; kingdom Metazoa; phylum Chordata; class Amphibia; order Anura; family Ranidae; genus Lithobates; species Lithobates clamitans. Next base: position 2,853,757 of record JBBGZY010000103.1, on the reverse strand, counting down.
TATAGTGGCCTCTTTTCTAAATATGCTTAAAAGCAAGCAATCAGTAAAACCAATTAGTGGGATATTAATGTTCACTAGAAAATATTGTGCTTACAAGCAAACAAAATAAATATTAAATTAAGTAGATTCTATATTAAGAATTTTTATAGGAGCAACATGTAAGACTAAAATTGGGCTGTAAGTCAAAAAGTGCCTCAGGTTATCTTAATATGATATTTTAATAAAACTCCTTCAGACAGTGCAGCATGAAATTCTGTACATTATACACTGGTAAGAACTGTCCATGGTCCTGAACACTGTATGCGCTTGTTACATTCTGGTGGGAACTGACCATAGAGCTGAATACTGTATATGCTTGTTACACTCTGGTATGTACTGACCATGGTGCTGAATACTGTATATGCTTGTTACACTCTGGTAGGTACTGACCATGGTGCTGAATACTGTATATGCTTGTTACACTCTGGTAGGTACTGACCATGGTGCTGAATACTGTATATGCTTGTTACACTCTGGTAGGAACTGACCATGGTGCTGAATACTGTAAATGCTTGTTACACTCTGGTAGGAACTGACCATGGTGCTGAATACTGTATATGCTTGTTACACTCTGGTAGGAACTGACCATGGTGCTGAATACTGTAAATGCTTGTTACACTCTGGTAGGAACTGACCATGGTGCTGAATACTGTAAATGCTTGTTACACTCTGGTAGTTACTAACCATGGTGCTGAATACTGTAAATGCTTGTTACACTCTGGTAGGAACTGACCATAGTGCTGAATACTGTAAATGCTTGTTACACTCTGGTAGTTACTAACCATGGTGCTGAATACTGTAAATGCTTGTTACACTCTGGTAGGAACTGGCCATGGAGCTGAATACTGTATATGCTTATTACACTCTGGTAGGAACTGGCCATGGAACTGACCAATAAAGTGATAATTGGTTCCATTGGATGTATTGTTGTGTTTTTTTTCCTTCAGAGATGCAGATCCATGATTGAGATATGGTATGGGTGGACCCTCTTCCGATCCTAGACAGCTAACTCTCTGTTATCCACAAAAAATGCACTTACTATGCAGAAATTTTCATTTTTGGATAGAGTAAGATCAGGTTTTTTTTTGTTTTTTTGTTTTTTGCTATCTGTGTCTCATTGGGGATAATTTCCTCTACTTCCTGTCCTGTAGACTCAACAGGAAATGAGTGGATATCTCCAATGTGAGGCAAATCCCCTCTCACACAGTTGCATTGGAAACTAGTGTCCCCATTGGAAAATGTCCCTTCTATGCCTGTTCTGGTCGCAAATTGTGGATTTCCCCCCTCTTTCATCCCTTGTGACATTGGTGTTAAGGAAAATCTCGCCATTTATTTTATTGTTAACATTTTCATACATTGTATATTTTCCATAGAGTTTCCCCAAAATGTCTAACCCAACAGCAAACCATCTAGTCATCCCGGCAGTTCTTGGTCCCCTCTTTTCTTAAGAGATATAGGTAAGCAGTGGTACCCCGATAGAGGAGACACACTTATATAAAAATAAGTTGTGATATAAAAGTTTATATTTTTGAAGTAATCTAATATGTTCAAATTGTCTGTGTTTCTCGATAGAAGGCACTGTACTTTGCAAATGACCAGCATCCCCTGAGGAAGCCAGATTCATGGGCGAAACATGTTGGCAAGTCCATCATATATTGCTGTGTTGCTGTAACTTGAACCAATTGTATTAGCCATCAGTGTATCTCCTCTCCTTTTTTATGAATGAATTCCTAGTTTGCTCCTCAAAATAAAATATTTTTTTTTATACATTATATTTGATATTTCTCCCAATGTATTTGCACCTACAAAGTCCCAATCTTTGTGCTTTTTTACTATTCAATCTCGGGATGTGGTGCTAAAAATCATTAGGTGTGTTTGTGTTCATAATAATTTGTCTGACCCAACATGTCTATAAAACTAACTAACATAATGAGCCACCTATGTAGGCAAGTAGTCTTTCAGAAATATAGAGAGTGAATGAATAAACCAATAGGGAGTTCCTATTTAGATTATGAGGGGAAATTTTCCACTCCCCCATCATTTATAATCAGGCCAATTAACAAATAAGAAGCCCTGTAATGCAATCATTCCTTTTTGCTAATTGTCATAATCATGAATGACATTGTGGAAATTGCAACACACAGCTGTAATCCATTAAAGCGATATTTGACATATGGAACTGACGGATGGGAGGGGTGGGGGCTAAAGGACCCATTACCAATTCTACTCACAGAGAGTAAGATAACTTTGAATATGTATTATTTTTAAATGCTAAAAAACACCAAATTGTTGGCCTGTAACCCAATCCTTTTCTATGTGAATCTTATTGCGTAAGATATTGCTCTACATTCACTTTTATGCTATGTCCCCTATAATAGTTTATCAAAGGTTTTCCACATTCATAAACACTATTTATCACTTAGCATGTACTTTTATTTCCAAAAAGGAAATAAAATGGATAATTTTCTTGCGTAGTTAAGTAAATCTGAATTCGGGACATTTCCAATGACAAACATTTCTGAAGATGGATCTTCCAGGTACTGCCCCCTGAACTGTCTTTTTTATTAACCACTTCAGCCCCGGAAGATTTGGCTGCTCAATGAGCAGGCCATTTTTTGTGATTCGGTACTGCGTCTCTTTAACTGACAATTGCCCGGTCGTGCAACATTGTACCCAAACGCAATTGACGTCCTTTTTTTCCCACAAATAGAGCTTTCTTTTGGTGGTATTTGATCATCTCTGCAGTTTTTGTTTTTTGCGCTATAAACAAAAAAACAGCGACAATTTTGAAAAAAAACATATTTTGTACTTTTTGCTATAATAAATAGCCCCAAAAAACTATTTTTTTATCAGTTTAGGCCGATATATATTCTTCTACATATTTTTGGTAATTAAATTGCAATAAGTGTTTATTGATTGGTTTGCACAAAAGTTATAGCGTCTACAAAATAGGGGATCGATTAATGGCATTTTTATTATTAATATTTTTTTTTACAAGTAATGGCAGCGATCTGCGATTTTTATCGAGACTGTGACATTATGGCGGATGCATCGAACACTTTTGACACATTTTTGGGTCGATTGAAAATTATACAGAGATCAGTGCTATAAAAATGCACTGATTACTGTATAAATGTCACTGGCAGGGAATGAGTTAACACTAGGGGGCGATCAAGGGGTTAACTGTGTTCCCTATGTGTGTGTTCTAACTGTGGGGGGTGGGACTGACTATTGGAGATGAGAGATCGGGGTTCCCAGCTCGTAGGAACTCTCTCTCTCCTCTCCTCACAGAACTGGGATGTGTGTGTTTACACACACACATCCTTGTTCCGCCTCTCATGCCCGCGATCGCTTGTAGCTGACAGTCATCGCGACTGCCGGTCACGAGCATCAGCACCCCCGCTGTGCAGCTGGCATGCCTGCTTTCCCGCTTAAAGGGACCGACATATAGCTACGACGGTTCGTGAGATCGTGCCAACCTGCCGCAATATAATGACGACGGCTGGTCGGCAAGTGGATAAAGTGGATGTAAACTCGATTCATGAAATTTGAGCTGGGCACATATTTTTGTAGTGTTTTCTTATCTCTCTTCAAAGCACTATGTCCCGTAGCTTTCCACTGCTCCGTTCTTCTGTTATCAGCCTGATAACTCCATTCCTGACAAGTTCTCCATCACATATGATAAAAGCAGCCGGAGTTTTGTGTTGGGGAGGATGCTATAAATAGATTAGCAGAGCCCTGAATGATTCAACAAATAGAGCTGAAAGTCTCTACCTATGAGGAGAGGGGGGTGTGTGCCTTTCCTCCAATCAGCTGTCTTGGCTGTATGCCCAGGCTTCACTGCAGTGCTAGCCAGGAAGAGAAAATCTCTGTGCACTTTTGAAACAGTGTATACAGCAGATATACATGTAAAACTTATGTATAGACATGTGCAGAACGAAAAAAATTATTTTGTTTCATTTCAATTTGTTATTTACATAAATTTGTTTAGTTAAATTAATTTAATTAGTTTCGTTCGTTTTTCGGAATTCGTCTTGTTCATTCATTTTAGAATTGATTTAAATTTTTTGAATTCGAATCGAATCATTTTCGAATAGTTTTCGAATTCGAAAATTTTTTTCGAATAGTTTTTGAAATAAAAAAGTTTTTGAATTCGAAAAGTTTCCAATTTTCAAAGAGAATAAAATAGAATAGAAAATAAGGGAATAGAATAGAAAAAAATAGAATAGAATAGAAAAGAATAGAACAGAAAATAAAAGAATATAACATAGTAGAGTAAAACAGAACAAAATAGGATAGAAAAGAAAAGAACAGAAGAGAATGGAATAGAATAGAAAAGAAAGGAATAGAATAGAATAAAAAAAGAATAAAATCGAAAGATTATAACCATATTTTGAAATTTGAATAGAATAGTAAAGAATAGAATTAAAAAAGCAATAGAATAGAATAGAAATAATATAACCATTTTCCAAAATTCAAATACAATCAATTCGATTTTGAATAGAATAGAAAATAACACAATACTATAGAAAAAAAACAGCATAGAATAGAATGAATATAACCATCTTCCTATTCTAATCTATTCTTTTCTATTCTATTCAAATTCAAATTGATTCTATTTGAATTTTGGGAAATGGTTATATTCTCTCTATTCTAATCTATTCTACTCTACAGTTCTTTAAATTATATTCTTTTTTTATTTTCTTATTCTAGTCTATTCTTTTCTATTTTATTTTATATTCTTTTCTATTCTATTCTATTCAAATTCAAATTTATTCTATTTGAAATTAGAATTTCGGAAGATGGTTATAATTGTTCTATTCTATTCTTTTCTCTTGGTTTTTTCTATACTATTCTGTTATTTTCTATTCTATTCTAATCTATTCTTTTCTATTATATTCAAATTTAAATTGATTCTATTTGAATTATGGGAAATAGTTATATTATTTCCATTCTATTCTACTTTTAATTCTTTACTTTTCTATTATATTATAGTCTATTCTATTTTATTCTTTTTTTTTCTATTCTATTCTTTTCTTATGTATTCGAATTCAAATTTATTCTATTTGAAATTCGATTTTCAGAAGTTGGTTATATTCTTTCTATTTGTTTCTATTATATTCTATTATATTCTGTTCTTTTATTTTCTATAACATTTTGTTCTGTTTTACTCTGTTATATTCTTTTCTAGTCCATTATGTTTTTTTCTATTCTATTCCTTTATTTTCAATCCTTTTTTATTCTCTAAGGAAATTGGAAAACGATTCAAATTCAAAAGGTTTTCAAATTCAAATTTGAAAACTATTTGAATTCGAAAACGATTTGAATTTGATTTTTTTTTCGTTATTTCGGATTCGTTTAAATTCGGTATTATTTTAATTCGGAAATTCGGATACATCCCAATTTCCAAAAAAAAAAAAAGTGTCCGAATTTTAATTCGGAACTAAATGAACCACACGTGTCTACTTATGTAGGGAGATTTGTTTCATCCCTGTGTATCCTCTGAGGCTGTTTACTTCACTGTGTATATGTGAACATTTACATCCACTTTAAGGATGTAAGGGGTTGAAAAGCTTCACTTTGCAAAGAATACCCAATCACATGCAAGGAAATGATAAAACAATGATTAGATGGTGGAAGTCAGCAGGTCTCTCTCTCTCATTTACTAAGCTCTGGAGCAACTGCTCTGGCAAAGTGCAAATGCACTTTCCAAAGTGCACGGTCGTTTTGCCTTTTGTTCATCAACACCTATAGTTTTCTATAGTAAATCATTATGAAATAGCTGCCCGGAATGTAGACTGCTTTAGTTGTGACTGTAAATGAAGGAAGTTCTTCCATCCATTTGTTATTCCTGCATAGCCTTAAGTATGAAATCCAACAGTGCCTGAGATACAGAATTCCCAGATGTACTGTATATTGTTACTGATGTGTACTGGTTTCTCACAACTTTACACAATCATATATAGCATAACACCAGTTAGACACCCACATGTTTTTGAATCACCGAGCTATCAATTACACACTACAGTTCCAGAATAGATGATTTCTCATTTCTGCATAGTACATCAGCCTCCACTGCAATATACAGTACCTTGCAAAAGTATTCACCCCCTTGGTTTTTTTCGTGTTTTGTTGCCTCACATCCTGGAATTAACATGGATTGTTTGAGGATTTGCATCATTTGATTTACAGAACATGCTCACAACTTTGAAGATGTTTTTTTTTTTTATTGTGAAGCCAACAACAAATAGGACAAAATAACAGAAAAAGTCAATGTGCATAACTATTCACCCCCCTAAAGTCAACACTTTGTAGAGCCACCTCTTGCGGCTATCACAGCTCCAAGCCACTTTGGATAAGTCTCTATGAGCTTGTCACATCTTACCACTGGGATTTTTGCCCATTCCTCCTTGCTAAACTGCTCCAGCTCCTTCAAGTTGGATGGTTTGTGCTTGTGAACAGCAATCTATCTGACCACAGATTTTCTATTGAATTGAGGTCTGGGCTTTGACTAGGCCATTCCAACACATTTACATGTTTCCCCTTAAACCACTCAAGTGTTGCTTTAGCAGTGTGTTTGGAGTCATTGTCCTGCTGGAAGGTGAACCTCCGTCCTAGCCTCAAATCACACACAGAGTGGTACAGGTTTTACTCAAGAATATCCCTGTATTTAGCACCATCCATCTTTCCCTCAACTCTGACCAGTTTCGCAGTCCTGACTGCTGAAAAACATCCCCACAGCATGATGCTGCCACCACCATGTTTCACTGTGGGGATGGTGTTCTTTGGGTGATGTGATGTGTTGGGCTTGAGCCAGATATAGCGTTTTATTTGATGGCAAAAAAGATCAATTTTAGTCTCATCAGACTAGAGCACCTTCCTCCATACATTTTGGGAGTCTCCCACATGCCTTTACACAAACTCAAAAGTGCCATTTTGTTTTTTGCTGAATGTAATGGCTTTCTTCTGGCCACTCTGCCATAAAGCCCAACTCTATGGAGCGTACGGCTTATTGTCGTCCTGTGTACAGATACTCCAGTCTCTGCTGTGGAACTCTGCAGCTCCTCCAGGGTTTGGATGTGTGGCCATCTCTTGGCAGGTTTGCTGTTGTGCCATGTTCTTTCAATTTGGTTATGATAGATTTGATGGTGCTCCTAGGGATCATCAAAGATTTGGATATTGTTTATAACCTAACCCTTATGCCGCGTACACACGGTCAGATTTTTCGGCTACAAAAGTCCAACAGCCTGTCCAACAGACTTTCGACAGACTTTCGACTGACTTTTGGCTGACTTTAAACAGACTTTCTAACGACCGGACTTCACATGATCACACCAAAGTCCGACAGATTCGTACGTGATGACGTACACCGGACTAAAATAAGAAAGTTGATAGCCAGTAGCCAATAGCTGCCCTAGCATCAGTTTTTGTCCATCGGACTAGCATACAGACGAGTGGATTTCTGGGTCCGGCGGAGTTACGACGTAAAGATTTGAAACATGTTCCAAATCTAAAGTCCATCAGATTTGCGACTGGAAAAATCCGCTGAAGGTCCGGTGAAGCCCACACACGATCGGATTGTCTGCCGGATTTGGTCCGTCAGCGTCCGTCAAACCAGTCCGGTCGAAAAGTCCGACCGTGTGTACTCGGCATTACTTGTACTTCTCAACAACATTGTCCCTTACTTGTTTGGAGAGTTCTTTGGTCTTCATGGCAGTGTTTGGTTAGTGGTGCCTCTTGCTTAGGTGTTGCAGCCTCTGAGGCCTTTCAAAAAGGTGTGTATATGTAATGACAGATCATGTGACACTTAGATTGCACACAGGTGGACATCATTTCACTAATTATGTGACTTCTGAAGGTAATTGGTTGCACCAGAGCATGCCAATTATCAGTCTTTTATTTTTCTAATTTTACTTCACCAACTTAGACTATTGTGTTCTGATCCATCACATATAATTCAGATTAAAAAAAAAACATTGAACTAAAGGCTGTAATGTAACAAAATAGGTAAAAAGCCAAGGGGGTGAATACTTTTACAAGGCACTGTATGATTGGAAACTGTATTGTGGATACAACGTGCATGTTTATTACTCATGTATGGCATATAGCCATCCAAAAAGATATCTCCATGCAGTGTACACCATCATCTGATAAGTGGTATCGAACTGGCAACAAACAAGTTTGATTAGAGATTGGTAAAGTACATGGTACACCAATTGCACCATGCACTGTAAACATATGACGCAATAACTTTGGCAGAAAATATTAGCCACTCTCATTGATTCAAATAAATAGGTACTGGTGCTAGCCAGGGGGCAGTAAAACATTTTGCATAATGACATCACCAGGGGGGCTATCCAGGGCACCATGCCACAATTTTATTGCTTCTGGAGTAAAGTGGGGTGGTAAAAGCTGTGCACCTGTCTGTCTCTTGACAAGGAGAGAAGTATGGATGTATAGGCAGTAGGTGGCTACTGGGGCAGTCAAATACAGACAGTAATTATTGCCATCCTTAATTCAATGCCAATTAAAGAGATGGGAAGGTCAAAACTGCTGCTTTGTCTAGGACCTCATTCTTCATGAATCCACCTCTGGCAGTCAGATATCAACCTTCTTTATTACGTCTAAAGCTTGGGAAATGTATGACATCACTGTTATAGGGCGTACACACGGTCGGACTTTGTTCGGACATCCCGACAACAAAATCCTAGGATTTTTTCCGACGGATGTTGGCTCAAACTTGTCTTGCATACACACGGTCACACAAAGTTGTTGGAAAATCCGATCTTTCTGAACGCGGTGACGTAAAACACGTACGTCGGGGCTATAAACGGGGCAGTGGCCAATAGCTTTCATCTCTTTATTTATTCTGAGCATGCGTGGCACTTTGTCCGTCGGATTTGTGTACACATGATCGGAATTTCCGACAACGGATTTTGTTGTCGGAAAATTTTATCTCCTGCTCTCCAACTTTGTGTGTCGGAAAATCCGATGGAAAATGTCCGATGGAGCCCACACACGATCGGAATTTCCGACAACACGCTCCGATCGGACATTTTCCCATCGGAAAATCTGACCATGTGTACGGGGCATTACTGTGAGGTCACCAAGTTCAAGAAAACAAGATTCCACCAATAGTTTAACAGTTGACAGGTAACAGGTGCAGCAATTTACCTTTTTTTATACTATTAATATAAAGAACTAAGTGCCATGCCTGCTACATGGAGGTCACCAGTTTAACCACTTGTTTACTGGGCACTTAAACCCCCCTCCTGCCCAGACCAATGTTCAGCTTTCAGCGCTGTCGCACTTTGAATAACAATTGCGCCGTCATACAACACTGTACCCAAATTACATTTTTATCATTTTTTTTCCCACAAATAGAGCTTTCTTTTGGTGGTATTTAATCACAGCTGGGATTTTTATTTATTGCTAAACAAACAAAAAAAGTTGGAAAATTTTGAAAAAAAAAAATCATGTTTCATAGTTTGTTATAAAATTTTGCAAACAGGTAATTTTTCTCCTTCATTGATATGCGCTGATGAGGCGGCACTGGTGGGCACTGATAGGCTGCACTGATGGGCACAGATAGGCACAGTTAGGGCGGCACTGATAGGCACAGTTAAGGCGGCACTGATAGGCACATTTAAGGCAGCACTGATGGGGACAGATAAGGCGGTACTGATGGGCACAGATAAGGCGGCACTGATGGCCACTGATGGGCGCTGATGGGTGGCATGGATGGGTGGAACGGATAGGTGGCACTGATGGGCACTGATAGGTACCACTGATGGGGGCACTGATGGGCAGTGATGGGCGGCACTGATGGGCACTTATGGGCACTGGTAGGGGACACTGATGGGCACTGATAGGTGGCACTGATGTGCAGCACTGTTGTTGTGGCACTGATATGGGTGCTGATGGGTGGCACTGTGGGCGCTGATGGGTGACACTGATGGGTGGCACTGTGGGCACTGATAGATGACGCTGGTGAGCACTGGTAGGCGGCACTGCTGCCTATTGCTAGGTGTCACTGGCAGGGGGCACAGATGATTGCCATGATCGGGAGTGATGTCCCTCTCACGGCCGCCAGTGATCAGCTTTTTTTTCCTCCTCACAATGTCAGCGCGAGGAGAAAAAATAGCCGATTACTGGCTCTGTTTACATCACATGATCAGCTGTCATTGGCTGACAGCTGATCAAGTGGTAAGGGGTCGGGACCGACCCCTTACTTTGATCTGTGATCAGGCGAGTCTCATAGACTGATCACCGAGCGCGCCACACATGCCCTGCAGGGGGCGCGCAGGCGGCTCGTGCATGGGACGACGTCAATAGACGTCGTCCCAGCAATGTAGGTCTGCGCTGTTGCCGTCATTTGGCAATAGCACGGATATGAGGAGGTTAAAAAGAAAAGGTCTGGTTCACACAATTTTGCTAAATACAGAGACAGATGTTAATTATGGTCCTTAACCATGACTTTAACTAGAGTTTGGACAATAAAATTGCATATTTTCATATGTTTAATAGTCATCTGCCTTAATGTAAAGCCAACAAAGCAAGGTAAATAAATAGCAAAGTTTTCCCTAATTTCCTTGACTGATATTAAAATGATTTACAAATTAGCGATGCTTATTTTCTCTGCAATATGTATTAATCTTGTTTTATGTTCTTTTCTAAAACATTTGCTATAAACACTGCAGAGAACATGCCATGATTCAGATGTTGTGTAAACCATCTAATTAATTACTGTCAGACTTAGGAATTAAATGTAAAAAGGACACGAGTAAAACAAGTTTTACTAAGATCAACATAAATAATAGGCTTAATAAAGCCTATGGGCTGTAACTGTTTGTAAAATATTTGTTACTTAAAAATATGACTCAAACTCATTTTCATAAAAACTGAAATCCGGTTGTTATGGATAATTACATCTCATTGGTCTTTGTGCTTTGTAAGGACAAATGAGTTAAACCAAAATGTCTTCTTTCACAATAAAGTTGCTTAAATGATCTCCATGGTTACCAATTGTATTTAATTTCCAGGGATGCTGCTTCTTAAATTTGTCATGTGAAAGTTTAGCCCCCTGGGAATGTTCTGTATTTTAAGTGCTGACTAAATGTACCAACATATCCACCTATTTTTTTTTCTTTTCTGAATCGAAACTTATTGAAAGTTTTTCACAGTTGACAATTGACAATATAGCGAGTATCAAATACAGATTGAGTATATAGGTCAGTTTACAAGAATAATTTTTCATGTTAGATAGGTCTGATGTATAAAAAGTGTACTAACAAGGGGGGGGGGAATCTAAATTCTTGTTTTATTTTTAAATATGGACTGCCAAAATGACAACTGGGAGTTGATTGGTTGCTACTATCTACTAAGTTCCTAATCCTATCATCAAAAACATTATTTGTACTGTTTAATGTAAATTATAAAGCCTGTAAGCTGGAATACAATAATTTATATTAATGTAGATTTATGTTTCTTTCATCAATATATTATCAGGGAAATTTTGTGCTTAGCTGTAAGCATAAAATAACACAGCAGCTAGCACCAAGAGTTATGATACCAGCCCTAAAACAAATAGTTTCTTTATTATTCTTTCCTCAATATACTTTCACAGAACCTACAAAAAGGGGATTTATTAAACCCACAAAATTCATTGTGTATCTGTCATAGGGTCCCCCTAAGCTCTGTCAGCAAGCAAGATTTTGGGAAATACCCTATGTACTGTATAAGAGATAAATACATGAGTAATATGCTGAAGGGTGGGACGAGGACAGAAAACTGTGAAATAATAATTTTATTTGTAGAAAAATGTACAGTTTTGTGATTATGTATGGGCCATTGGTGGGCATAATATTATGTATTTGTCAGGAACCATGAATCAGACGGAGACAGAAAATGCACTAAAAATCACACCGTTTAATATCATGGTAAAAATGGTTCAAATCAGTAAACAGTAAAGCCAGTAAATCAGGAAGCCAGAGATCTCAATAGTCGGAGGCAGCAGAAAGGATCAGAAACCATAAGGGATGTCAGCCAGGCAAGTCTTCAACAGGAACACAGCAGAGAGAGTCCAAATATGTTTGACCAAGGCAAAGGCACGGAAGGAATAAACAAGGTAGTTTAAATAGCTAAAAGGGGCTGGCTGACGAGCAGGAAATGATCATCGGATGAGCCACTGTGGAACGATGAGTGCTGGCAATTAACTGACAGCTGAGCAACCTGAGCACTGAGAAGGGAGGGCTGAGCCCAGCCCTGACAGTATTTTAAAGATCTAACAATCAACGTTTTACATAAACAGGAGTAAAAACAAATGCAGTTTTAATCACATTGTATGTCTTATATATGTGAGCGCAGCTTAAGGGTTCATGCACACTGCATCTCAAGGAAAAGTACTTAAGCTCCCTGGCGGTATGATTATGTCAGATTTTGGATGCTGAAAGCGGTACATTGTTTCACATTAAAATTTGGCGTTTCATATTGTAGGCCTGTAATTCTTAGAAATAACTCACTTAAATCTGTCCAAACAAGAATCTAGTAGACATCTCGGGTATGTTAAAGTTTGAAACACAAAATCATAAATTATAATATAATAAATAACTATAAATAATTATCAAAAATATTAATATAATAGTAATAAAATGTATTCAATAATGTAATGAACTCAAAAACACTGAAATGTGCTCAGTTGCAGAATTGTCGCTGTCGTCATTTTCAGTGTCTGTTGAGCAATTCCGCTCAATTCTGCAAGTGATTCGAATTTATTATCGCTGTTTTCTAGCTGGTCTAAAACCACTTCTGACATAAAGGGACACTATTTGGTTGCTATGGACATTCTCCAGTTTCCAGGCAGAAAGAACAGTATATATAATATAAAACTGCATACAGGGCACTGGACAAAGCACTAGGAACAAAAGGGTTGTGAAATAATTTGATACAGTAATGTAATCTGTAAGATTACAGTGAATTATATGTGTTCTGTTTTTTGCACTTTTTTGAATTTTCCGCCGGGCTCCGTCCCGGTGCGTCGCACCGCTTACAGGGAATGGAGCCCGGCAAACAGTACATCAGGCGGAAGACACAGCCACTGCATACAGCGGGAGTACATCGCAGGATCCTGGGGACAAGGTAAGTTACTTTCCCTGGATACTGCAATGCAGCCCCGAGTTTGGCTCGGGTTTACTGCTCTTGGTGTGGAAAATTCACGCCGAGCCACACTTGGGAATACCGCTTAGAATGTTAAAGAAGTTGCTCCTACAGGCTTTTGGGCATTTTTGAGCTCTCATTTTTTTCTGCCTGGAAACTTCCCACCATGTTAGCCAATGTATCCATGCACACTTTGGCTTTTCAGGAGTTTACAGGCATATGCACTTATAGGCAGAACCCCACCCCCCCACACCACCACCACCAAACTCATCTTTTTGAAAGAAGCTTTCAAGCAGAAATGACGCCTGAAGGCCCCGAAAAGACGCAAAAAAAACTCAAAAAAGCTCAAAGAAGCTCAAAAATTCACAACTAAAATGATAAAACTCGCTGTGGGGGAAGGTTTGTGAAAAAAAAAACACATGCTCAAAGAAGCTAATAGAAATTTAAAGAAGTTCAATATAAACACACAAAAGAGCTAAAAATAGCACAAGCTTCTCCAAGCTGAAATAAAAACTCAAATGCCTGTAAGCCCTGGTTCACATTGATGCTACTTTGAAATCGCT